>CM077156.1:9728163-10328163 GCA_039583875.1 Platanthera guangdongensis
ATTATATTAAATGGAGCTATGAATATAGTTTCCCACTAATCAAGTACATCAATAGACTCCACAAGACTCATACTGCAGGCATGCTTCTTAAATATAGTGGGTCGAAGTCCCTTGGTGAGTGGATCAGCTATCATATCATCTGTCCCAATGTGTTCCACAATGATGTCACCCTTCTTAACCAATTCTTTCACAGTTAAGAACTTAATCTCCATGTGCTTAGACTCTGTGACGCTTTTGTTGTTCATAGAGAACATGACAGCTGAATTGTTATCACAGTACAAACGAATGAGTCCAACAACTGTATCAGCAACCTTCAATTTATCGATGAAATTCTTTAGCCAAACTGCGTGAGTGGCTGCCCCAAAAAGAGCAACGAACTCTGCATGCATAGTGGAAGAAGCAATGAGTGTCTGTTTGACACTCTTCCATGAAACAGCCCCTCCAGCAAACTTGAAAATGTATCCTGATGTTGACTTTCGATCGTCCTCACAACCCGCAAAATTTGAGTTCGTATAGCCCACTAATTCTAGGTTATGTTCTCTACAATAGACTAATTTAAACTCCTTTGTTCTCTTTAAATACCTCAAAACCTTCTTGGCAGCTACCTAATGATCAGGTCTTGGGTTCGACTAATATCTGCCTAGAAGACCCACTGCAAAGGCAATGTCAGGTTTGGTGCAAACCTGAGCATACATTAAGCTACCTACTGCACTGGCATAGGGTATGTTCTTCATGGACTCTTTCTCACTATCATTTTCAGGGCATTGTGACAGACTCAACTTGTCACCCTTAAGTACTGGCACATCACCAGCTTTACATTCAGGCATGCTAAATCGCTTAAGTACATGCTCAATGTAAGACCTTTGAGAGAGTCCTAATGTATGACGAGATCGATCCCTAAGGATCTCTATCCCTAGAACAAAAGAAGCTTCCCTAAGATCCTTCATGTCAAAATGTTTGGATAACAACTGCTTAGATTCATGCAGAAGTCCCAAATCACTACTTGCAAGCAAAATATCATCTACATAGAGAATTAAGAAGATGAATTTGCTCCCACTGATCATGAGATATATGCAGCGGTCTACTTTGTTTTAAACAAAACCAAATGAAGTAATCACCTCGTCAAATTTCAGATACCATTGTCTCGAGGCTTGCTTTAAACCATATTGGGATTTATTGAGCTTGCATACAAGTTGGTCAGCATGACCGGACTTGAAACCCTCAGGCTGCACCATATATACTTCTTCTTCAAGGTCTCCATTTAGGAATGCGGTTTTAACGTCCATCTGGTGTAGCTCCAAATCATAATGAGCTACAAGTGCCATAATGACTCTAAATGAGTCTTTAGATAAAACGGGAGAGAAAGTTTCGTGAAAATCGATCCCTTTTCTTTGATTAAATCTCTTTACAACCAGTCTAGCTTTAAACCGCTTGACCTTTCCCTTAGAGTCTTTCTTAGTCTTAAATACACATTTAGAACCAATGGGCCTACAACCTTTGGGTAACTCAATTAATTCCCAAACCGTATTATGCCTCATAGACTCCATCTCATCTCTCATTGCATCCCACCGCAAATCAGCGTGAGGTCCAGAAACAACTTCAGTAAATGTCATTGGATCAACCACGTGACCAATATCAAAATCGCTCTCACCTAAATAAACCTCATAGTCTTGAAACATGTGTCAGTTTCAAGCACACGGCTTAGGACATTCATTTAATTCATAAAAGCCTTGGTCGTATGTCTCATGACACCTTAATAAAGTCTTAAGATATTCATTGAAGAGATGTACACACTCTTTTTGAGTGTTGAAAATTTCTCAAAGCATGTTTTAGTGTATTCAGTAGAGAAATTCATTGACCACTGAGTTAAACAACAATTTTTGATCACATTTCAGTATGTTGTTTTGACTCTTTATGACCACACTGTGTCCACATCGATTGAATTTATAAGCTCTCGTGACCATGGAAGGTCCCGTGTCACATAATGATGCGGTTGTCGCCATGATTCGGAGTGAAGTTTTCAGTTGGACCGTGTTAACGCATGGAGAAAACTCGAGATGCACGCTTCACTATGGCACCCTTAATTAAGTGGAGTTATTTGATCTATTATCGACCTAAGTTACGATTGAAATAGTCCAAGTGGGAGAATGTAAGTTTTCTTAATTTTCAGTGGACTAATTCAATCGAGTCGTCTCGATCAAGTGTGTGCGTTAGTTCGATTTTATCTATATCTTCCGCGAGTGTGCGTCAAAATTGGTTTGCGCGAAAAGTAGAAACCCCTGATAGGTGGGCTAGATTATTTCGACCTTCATTATGCGAGCTTGTCTTCCCTTGGCACGTACGGATTGATCGGTTTTAATTTGTGTGCACGATTCATTTTACGTATGCACAAATTATAAATTTAGTGAGAGAAAATTTGGGGTACCTTTAGTATTTTCTCCCCACTCTCTAAATTCCTCTCTTATTAAAGGGAGTTAGAAACCAGCTTTACATTCAAGCTCAATGTAAGCCCTCTGAGAGAGTCCTAATGTATGACGAGATCGATCTCTAATGATCTCTATTCCTAGAACAAAAGAAGCTTCCCCAAGATCCTTCATGTCAAAATGTTTGGATAACAACTGCTTAGATTCATGCAAAAGTCATAAATCACTACTTGCAAGCAAAATATCATCTACATGGAGAATTAAGAAGATGAATTTGCTCCCACTGATCTTGAGATATATGCAGCGGTCTACTTTGTTTTCAACAAAACCAAATGAAGTAATCACCTCGTCAAATTTCAGATATCATTGTCTCGAGGCTTGCTTTAAACCATATAGGGATTTATTGAGCTTGCATACAAGTTGGTCAGCATGACCGGACTTGAAACCCTCAGGCTGCACTATATAGACTTTTTCTTCAAGGTCGCCATTCAGGAATACGGTTTTAACATCCATCTGGTGTAGCTCCAAATCATAATGAACTACAAGTGTCATAATGTCTCTAAATGAGTCTTTAGATGAAACGGGAGAGAAAGTTTCGTGATAATCGATCACTTCTCTTTAATTAAATTCTTTTGCAACCAGTCTAGCTTTAAACCGCTCGACCTTTCCCTTATAGTCTTTCTTAGTCTTAAATACTCATTTAGAACCAATGGGCCTACAACCTTTGGGTAACTCAATTAATTCCCAAACCGTATTATGCCTCATAGACTCCATCTCATCTCTCATTGCATCCCACCACAAATCAGCTTGAGGTCCAGAAACAGCTTCAGTAAATGTCACTGGATCAACCACGTGACCAATATCAAAATCGCTCTCACCCAAATAAACCTCATAGTCAGAGGAAATTGCAGACCTCCTCTCCCTATTAGATCTTCTAGTATGTGTCTGAACTACATCGATCTGCTGAGGTAAATGTATGGGAGGCAGTTGTAAAGCTGGCCCCACTCCCTCTACAGGTTCAATTATAGGTTCAGGTACCTCTAGTCTTTCAATAATAGGCAGAGTATAATTAATTGGCCTAATTTCATCGACTTTTTCAGTGCTACGAGAGCAACTAGGTTGCTCGGCAACATCAAGCTCCAAAAACTTGGCTGTTTGTGACTCAACAATTCTGGGACCTCCAGAAGGACAATAAAACTTAAATCCTTTCGAATGATCTGGGTAGCCAAAGAAGTAGCAATGAGAAGACCTGGCGGCAATCTTACTTTCTGATGGATTATATAACCGAACTTCCGCAGGACAACCCCAAACCCGTAAGTGATTTAGGCTAGGTCGTCGCCCAGTCCATAATTCAAAAGGTGTTTTGGGCACTGATTTAGATGGAACTCTATTAAGTATGTAAACTGCAGTCTTAAGCGCTTCACCCCAAAGAAATTCAGGAAGATTTGTCCTACTCATCATACTCCTCATCATATCCTTAAGGGTGCGATTGCGCCTTTCGGCCACACCATTCTGTTCAGGACTTCCCGGCATGGAGTATTGGGCGACAATGCCACAACTCTCCAAGTATTTGGCAAAAGGACCTTTTTGTTGCCCGGAGGCATCGTGTCTGCCAAAATACCCGCCTCCTCTATCAGACCTAACAATCTTAATAACTTTCCCTAATTGTTTCTCGACTTCAGTCTTGAATATTTTGAATTTATCAAGAGACTCAGATTTTTCCTTAATGAGAAACAAATAACCATAGTGGGAGAAGTCATCAATGAAAGTAATAAAGTATGTATTTTTGCAGAGCGTAGATGAATAAGGTCCACTAATGTCCGTATGAATAATCTCCAACAAGTCAAGACTACGTGTAGCGCCCTTCTTCTTTATCTTGGTCATCTTACCTCTACAACAGTCAACACACGTCTATAGGTCACTAAAGTCAAGAGTAGGAAGAATGTTGTCCTTAATCAGTCTCTCTACTTTATCCCTAGAGATGTGGTCAAGCCTTTTATGCCACAACATGGAAGACTTTTCCTTAATTAGAGGTCTTTTAGAAACAACATTTTCAATATTAAATGAAGTCGCATAAATTTCATTAGGAGCAAGACACACTCTATATAAACCATTAGACAAAGTGCAATGGCCAACAACATGTGATTCGTAAAACAATTGAATTAAACCACCAGAAATGTTGAAACCATAATTAAGTTTATCTAAAGCAGAAACAAAAATTAAGTTTCTCCGAAATGCAGGAATATAAAATGTGTCTTTTAACAAAAGCTTAAAATTAGAATCTAAAATCAAGCAGATATCTCCTATAAACTCGACTTCAACTTCAGCATTGTTTCCAACAGTAAGCCTACACTCCTGCTTGCTTGGCCTCCTCCTGTTGGTGAATCCCTGTAATGTGTAAGCAACATGATTAGTTGCTCCAATGTCAAGCCACCAGGAACTGGATGTGGCTTCAATTAAGTTAGATTCACATAGGACGAGTGCAAGAGGAATACCTTTATGTGTGAACCCACGTTTTTCCATCCAAGACTTGAATTTTAGGCACTCACTTTTCACATGTCCTTTCTTTTTACAGAAGAAACATGTCGGGACTTTCTTTATGGCATCAACAGCAACCTTTGTTCCACTTGACTGACCGTCCTGAAACTTAATTGGAGCCTTAGACTTCTTCTTCTTCTTGAATGAAGCCTTTGAGACGTACAGTGCGGTGTGAGTCTTTTCATTCGTCAGCTTCTCTTCCTCAGCAACACATCGAGTGATCAGATCATTCAGTTTCCAAGTCTCATCCTGAGAATTATATGTAGTCTTCAGGATACTGAACTCAGGCGGCAGAGTATTAAGTGCCAGATGCACTATGCAAGTCTCAGGAAGAACTATATCCAACTCTTGGAGCTTCGTCTGGTAGTACACCATCTTCAGAATGTAATCACGAACTCCTCCATCACCAATGTACCTCATAGAAAAGAGGTATTGCATGAGAGTCCCTATCTCAGCATTAGACGACACCTTATACCTTTGTCCCACAGCAGTAAGAAACTCGAGCGCATTAGCATCTCTAGCAGTCCACTAAGTAGGTGCTCAGGGATAGACCTCTTCATTGCCAATAAACATATCTTATTGGACTTATGCCATGCAGCATAAAGATCTTTCTGAATACGAGTGTTGTTCGCAGTCAACTCCTCTAGCTTATCAGATGTAAGGCTAGATCTATGTCCGCCATTTGCACGGAGAACATGATATCAGACTTCCACTTCTTAAAGTTTGACCCAGTAAGTTTTTCAATGGTCGCCAAATTGTTGTGCACAGTAAAGGTGACTGAAAAAGAAAATAATGCGATATTTAGCAACGAGGACAAGTGTGTTCTAAAACCTTAAATTAACACACACATTAGAATTCAAACGCGTCAACACGCAACACCTTTGGGCAGAATACGTGACACACAGTTAGAAATCCTCTACACCGAGCGAGATACAGCAATGTTTAAGTTTTTGCAAAATTACCACCTTTGGGTGAATAGATCACTAGAACCTTCACACTTCCGCTCAAATGCCCGTGCGCAACCCTCTAATCCTATCACGCAATCACCACCTTTGGGTGAATGATCACGGGCTAGAACTAGAGAAAACCCAAAACCATGTAGGAATGAAAACTCGTAAATCAATCAAACATGCCACTTTGGCGGCTACAGTTCAATTAACCCACAAGATCCTCCTACATTGGGATTCTCTAAAATATCCTCAAATTAAGTGTCGTGATCTTATAATTGATGACAAAAGGGCACTGAAGTGTCTAAAGATCACGACTGCATAGAGACTTAAAATTAATGCACTTCACAAGTCCCTATCACATTTATTTCTTTGAAATTAATTAATAGGTTTTATCTGTATGATCGCTAGTATTAATCATAATCAACTACACAAGCAATGAATGAAACTGATTAATATGTTCAAGTTCGCTCTGATACCAAATGATGGAAAATTAAACGAAGCGCATAAGGTCACAAACGTTCACGAAGTGAGATAAATGAATAATTAAATAATTTGATGTGGCCTATGCGAGCAGGATCGACATGAACATAATTAATTAATTCCTATGGTATAGTGTAATCAACAATAAAAAAAAATTTAATCGCTTGGAAAACTTATGCGGCCACGTTGATAATGATGTTTATAAAAGAAATACAGCAAGCTGTCAAAGATTAAGCGCGAAAAAGGAAATTAAATATGCGTACCATTTTTAGACTCGACCTCGTGTCGCACAGTAGCCGACATTCTCAAAAGAGCACTTGTATTAGATCGAATGAAGGTTGCGGCCCTTGATATAGATTCGGACATTCAAATCTCAGTGAAAATTAATTCACCTTTTGATTTTACTTATCAGCCCAAAGTTAAAAATTGTTCTGATCAGTCTTGGAAATATAATAATATATATATATATATATATATATATATATATATATATATATATATATATATATATATATATATATATATATATATATATATATATATATATATATATATATATATATACTAGCATCTTCGAACGGGCTCCGCCCGTTCTCGATGCGTCGCTGCGGGCTTCGCCCGCAATCAAGCAGGCTTCGCCCGCTTGACTCCCCGGCGGGCTTCGCCCGCCCGCCCGCCCCCGGCAGGCTTCGCCCGCCCCCAGCATCTTATATATAATTATTAAAAAATATATTAATTATGAAATAGTTTTTAAATAAAAACATTTTAAAATAATTTTTAAAAACAAATCTTTATATAATTTTTAAAAAATCATATTAATTATTAATTATAAAAACATATTAATTAAAAAATTTTTTAAATAAAAAAAGAAGAAAAAAAACCCCCGCATCCCGCCCCCCCACGGCCTCAGCCCGCCGCCGGCGGCGGAGCCGCCGGCGGCCTGCCCGCCGCCCACCGGCGGGTTCGCCGCCCTCCGGCGAACCCGCCGGGGGTTGTCCGGCGGCGAACGGGCAGGGCCACCGCCGGCGGTGGCCCTGCCCGTGAGCCCCAAACTGGAGCTCACGGGCAGGGCCACCGCCGGCGGTGGCCCTGCCCGCTCGCCACCGGACAACCACCGGCGGGTTCGCCGGAGGGCGGCGAACCCGCCGGGGGGCGGCGGGCAGGCCGCCGGCGGCTCCGCCGCCGGCGGCGGGCTGAAGCCATGGGGGGCGGGATGCGGGAGGGGAGGTATCGGGGCTGCAACGCAAATGAACAGTAGCGTTTTTGTTTATTTGGATAATTGCAGGCCTTCGATTTTGAATCCAACGGCTCTTATTTGATGGAGTTTGATCGGACGGTCCAGATGTATTTCATGGTGTGATTGAAGATATGTATATTGTATTATATAATAAAGATATATATATATATATATATATATATATATATATATATATATATATATATATATATATATATATATATATATATATATATGTATATATATATAAAACTCCTTTTGTCCACTGCTCGATGTAAGTGAAGGGGAACAACAACAATCAATGCGTAATGGTAAGCTTTCTTCCCAGTCAACAATGGAGGAAAGCAATTAGGAACAGTGCAATGGATTTAGCAAAGAACTGTGGCTAATCCTTTTCCATTTCCATCAGATCAGGAATAGTAGGTTCATCTTCGTCGGAGGAGTAGCCATGGTTTGCGATTTTGACGAAGCAACGGGAAGACTCAAGCCTCGGTTTAAGAGTAATACTAAAACCTGTGATGCCTTTCTCCTGGAGGAGAAAGATAACTCAAGAGGAGAAGAAATCACCGCCTATTACTGACGTTTTTGAGCAGGAGATCACGATTCGCCGGGGCTTCGTCCAAAGAGGAGCAGTTCACGAACGGAGAAAAGACGCAATAACCGCTGCTTCCGCTCCACTTGTTCACGAACAGATTTTTCAACCCCAAGAATCGGTTTCTAACTCCCTTTAATAGGAGAGGGATTTAGAGAGTGAGGAGAAAATACTAAAGGCACCCCAAATTTTCTCTCACTAAATTTATAATTTGTGCATACGTAAAATGAATCGTGCGCACAAATTTAAACCGATCAATTCGCACGTGCCAAGGGAAGACCAAGCTCGCGTAATGAAGGTCGAAATAATCTAGCCCACCTATCACGGGTTTCGACTTTTCGCGCAAACCAGTTTTGACGCACACTTGCGGAAGATATAGACAAAATCAAACTAACGCACACACTTGATCGAGACGACTCGATTGAATTAGTCCACTCAAAATTAAGAAAACTTACAGGGGTCATTTGTCATGGTGGTAACATTCGTCGTGGGGGCGACATTCGTCGTGGGTTTTTATGGACTGTTGGTTTGTGTTCTAATTCACGATCCATGAGTTCTAATTTAATCCCAAAATACCCCTCTTTTTTCTAGCATGTTAGATATGCAAATTAACACATTCTGAGATTTAATAAATTATAACTCATGTAATGCACTAATACTTCTGAATATTGCAACTCTCTCTAAATTAGAACTCATGTAATTGGAACTCATGGGTGAGAATAATGCACTAATACCGGAATGTAATACTCAGAATTACAACTCATGTAATAGCGTAATACTCAGAATGTACTAATATCATGGTATTATCACTCATGTATGAATCTAAATCCCTGATTAACTCACAATGTAATAAATTCAGAATGTAATACTCAGAATCTGAGATTGAGTATTACATGAGTCACTACTTGAGTATGAGTATTACATTCTGAGTTGAGTACTACAACTCATGTATTAGTGAATTTAGATTCTGAGATACTCAGATTCTGAGTATTCCAAAGCCTTAAACTCATGTATGAAATAGATTCTGAGTATTACATCAAGTTAGTGCATTACATTATGAGTAAACATTTACACCAAGTTAGTGCATTACTTCTGAATAATGCACTAGTACCAAGAATCTAAATTAGAACTCATGTAATGCACCAACACATTTTGAGATTTGATAAATTAGAACTTGATGTTAGAAATTGAGTGTCATCAAGTATATTCTCCGTTTTAGTTTACTCTCAAATTCTTCTGTATATTACCAGTTTTATTCGTAGTTGTAAATATTTGTTTGGAGCTGGATGACACTCAATTTTTGATATCAAATTTGAGAACAAACTAAAACTGTGAATATACATAAGATTTTGAGTCTCCTTCATGCGTGTTCCCTGGAGCCGGATGACACTCAATTTTTGACATCAAAGCACATATAGAGCAAACATTATTTGCTTCCAACATGCTTTCAAACTGTGAATGACAAACATGCTCTCAAATTAAGAATCTCATCTATATTAAAACTGGTAATAAAAACTGAGACAAAAAACAAACATGCTCACAAACTGTGAATAACAGGTAGTTTGGAACTTCACAACTAAAATTCTTACCTGTACACCAACTGTAAGCGAATTGTTGGAGGGGGGAGCTTGACAGAGAGTGCACAGGCGCCTGAAGTCACAGGGGATGGAAGATGAACAAAACTAAAAAAAATCTTTATGAGGCATTTCATCAAACACATTACTTGCTTCTACTTTCACTTCCATGAAATGAGAGAGGGAGAGAGCTTGCAGCCTGAACACAACATATGCAATGAAATCACATGAAAAATTAAAATGATATCACAGTCGGTGCTACCTAAAAATGCAATGAACATACCTTTATTTCAGATGAGTAATGTGTAACAACCCTGATTTTTCGATGCTTATTTTAATTATGTTAGTGACGTATTTATGACGTCCAGGCGTTACGTTGACGCGTAGTTGATGGATATCGTCGCTGGAGCGTGACTTTTGCTTTTTGGTATCTGGGGTTTTGACTTAGAATATTAACATGGCTAATTTTTAGTTTGTTTTGTTTTCCTCTTGCGAGCCGAGTTTGTTTTGGGGACTTGGTGGAACCTTTTTGGGAATGTTGATATTTTTACTTTGGGGGATTTTTACCCGAGATTGGTTTGTCGGATTTCAATTTCGATTTCGTCGTTGGATTCGTAGCTTCGATATTTTGCTACGGAGCGATTTTCGCAGAAATCTGAATTATTGCGAGTTTGGGGTCATTTGGACGTTTTATTTATTATAATAATATATTATATTATTTATTTCATATAAATATTCTTATGATAAGACAAAAACCCTATTCATCGTCTTTCTTAAAACCGTCTGACTAAGTTACTGAAGAACGAGAGCGGCGTTACTTGCGAAGCCTTCGGTCGTCGATTGTAGGAGCTCTGGTGCACGAAATCGTCATCGAAGAGTAGATCCGGATAGCTTTCACCAGGATCTACGTCTGTGCGATGCGTTTTTCTCGTTTCTTGGATTTTTAGAGATTAAGGTATGTGGTTTTGACCTTCTCTCTTCTCGAAAGGTTTCAGGTTTTGCTACTTAGGTGTTTTTGCAGCCAGATCTGTGAGGAGAGGTGGTGGTGCGGGCGAATTTCGGCCGAATCGAGGCAAGTGGTGACTTCTTACCCTTGCTAAGTTTTTATTTCATTTGTATGTTTCTTGTTGCCTTTCTTTTCTCCGTAGAACATAGGAGTAGGGTAGGGTTCGATCTAGATCTACCTGCTGCATAGGGTAGAAATTCTGGTGAAATGTATCTCTGTCATATTTGACTGTTAGACTAGGGTAAATTCGTCGGGTATGAAACAGTCGACTTAAGCAAAAAGTTCATTGTATAATAGTTTAATTCATCATATATGAGGGTCTAAGTATAATTTCATCGAATACGAGGAGATAGACTTCGTCAGGTGTAGGCTGAGATCTGTCCAAGTAAATTTCGGCGAGTATCAGATGAGCAGAGTCATATTCGTCGAGTATCCGATGTAATTTTGTCAGGTAATACTTGGCGTTGAGTGGTTCTGTATTCGTCGAGTATTAGGCGTTGAGTTCGTCGAGTATGAGACTTAGCGTTGAGTGATCTTTGAGTCTAAGTCAGAATCATCGAGTGACGCCAGTTTGGCATTAAGTGCGTCGCGTGGTATTTTGATGCTAAGGCAATGGCGTGGAGTCTACTCAATGCGGCATTGAGTGAAGCCTTGGAGTTTAGTGAAATAGCGTTAACTGTAGTCCGGACGTTGAGTAGTTTCGAGACCAAGTCAAAAACGTTGAGTGTACACAACACGATGTTGAGTGTACTCAACACATCATTGAGTGAAGGCAATATCGTTGAGTTGGCAGGTTGACGTCGAGTGCGTTGAATGCGCTCAACACGGTGTTGGGTGAAGGTAATATCATTAAGTTGGCAGGTTGGTGTCGAGTGCATTGAATGCACTCAAACGCGACGTCGAGTGTACTCGACACTTTTCCGTGGACTTAGGATTTTTCACCGATTCGTTGTATATTACCAGTGAACTAGTTTTGTTATGCATAAATCGTCTACTGCATGCTGTATCCATAGAGTATACTCGACGAATCAGTGTGGACTTAGAACTTTTCGCCAAATTGAGTCCAATTCGTTGGGTATGGCCTTAGGGTGATCTTGAGTTTTTCTTCCTTATTTTCATGGGATAAATATTGTGTTTTGGTTGGGTTTTATCGATTTTGTGGATGTTTTGACTATTTTGGGAATGTGGTTGTTAGTGGCATGCGTTACCACCACATTTTGACTGTGGGTGTGCTGGCGGAGGTGTCTCCCACTACAGGTGTCGGTTTCTCCCGATTTTGGGTATGTACGTCAAGATATAAGACCAACTTTCCTTGGGCCCTTGTGAAGTTTTTATTGTTGGTGTGTTGACGAAGGTATCTCCCATCACAGGTACCGAATTATGTTGATGTTTTTGCTCAATAAATGATGAGCTGATCAATCTTTTATAATTATACACTTACTCATGTATATGTTTTATAAAGCAATGACCTTTATCGCACTTGGTGCAGTTTGAGATGTCTTATCCTTGTGAGTTCTTTCTCACTTTTTTTCCTTATGGTTTAGTGTTGGTTGTTTCCTTGCAGTTTTCTGTTTGTGTTGGTAACCCTTATAGTCTTTTGTTATACCTACTGATTTTTTATATTGTCACTTGTATAATTTTTCTGAGGTATTCTTTTCTTGTGAATGCCTCAGGTTTGGAGCAGTAGCTGGTTGAGCGACTAAGGGTTTTGGTTTTTGACTGGTGTTCTGCAGCGGTCTTTTGCTCATCGGTTATGAGGTAGTTGTTGTTTGTTTCCCTTTAGTTCAGACATACATTATTTTTTATTTGTGGGTTTGTGACAGGTTGTTGACGCCCACATGATTTTTGATATAATGTTAAGTACTTGCTAGTTACTAAGTATTTTTTATATGACTTATTTGATTTACTTGTTCTCTATGAAGGCTTTATAATAGGGTGCATGTTAGCTATCTTAAACTATAAAAGCATCATTTTACTACCTCATATATGTCATCTTTTAAAGCTAAAGTCACTATATTTTATCGAGCATACAAGCTATTTTCTATACTTAATTATATTAAACTTAGAAGTATGCATTCCATGAGTTGTCCGTTGGGGATATTTATGCTCATGTAGGGTGTTAACCAATATAAATAAAAATATTTTTCGCAGCGTATAAATATGTTTTCACTTATGAACTAGTTGATCCACTGAGCCGGGGGATACATCCACCAAAACTTAACTTGAAACATGATTTTCTCACATCATAACATTGTATTTTCATAAACTATGTTCGGGTTGGAGTTTGCCTGAATGTCTGCAGTGTTTTCTCTTACTCTGATATACATTTAAATTTAGAGAAAATATGGGTTGTGACAGTTAGTATCAGAGGGATGTGTTGTTTGATAATTGGTCGAATAACTATCTCTGATTAGTTTAGATTGTCTAGTTCTACTTCATATACACACTGATGTGTCATCAGTACGTCTTGGTTGAAGCATGAACACTACACTCATAAGCATGATAAGAAGTATACATGACATATTATGTAGTTTGAGATGCATAATATGTGTTTGTATATGGATTCTCATAGGAAATAATATGTGACAGTTATGTAGTATGAGATGCATAACAATCATCACATAAATGCACATTAGATTTTACCTTTCGTTGCATGAGATATTATGTAGTATGAGATGCATAATATTTCATGTGTACGCCGCTCATAATATGTATTAAAGCTCTTATTAGAATGCATAACACAATATACATAACATAACATCGCATTAGCACACGTGTCAAGACAAGATTTACATGATGACATACGTACACACATGATTTTAAAGCAAAAAAAACAAGAATTTTTGCATTCATGGTCTATACACATGAGTCAATAGGATGACAGTATATTATCTTAAGTTCAAGCAAGACATCATTAATGAAAATCTCAGAGCAAGTTAGCAACATAAACAAGTATCTGTACATGTATTGTCTAAACTAAGTTGTTTAGTTCTAGCGGTAAGGTTGGTTTTGATTAGTTGTTTGTTACTTTAATTAGAATGGCTCTTAAGCGTGTGGTGATGAGGTCGACTCCCCAGTCTGAGGGCGAGTCGTCTGGTGCGTAGATTGAGGCAATGATTAAAGACCTGCGGCAGAGCAATGAGGCTCTGTCAAAGCAGATGGTGGAGCTGCAGTCGCAGATCCAAGCATTGCTGACTGTTGTGTCAAGGCAGCTGCCCAGAGTATAGGACCCTACTATGGGTCAAGATGTTCTGGTTCCTCCTGCTCCTCTGATGCCCCTAGTTATGCTGCCACTAGAGATGTACTTTATCTCGCATTTCCAACGATTAGGATCACTTATGATGGTATAGCAGATTTTATGGCTTTGGACGATTGGATTATCGCAATCAAAGATATGTTCTCGTACTCAGGATTTTATGCGGACCAGAGAGTGACGGTCGCTGCTTACTAGCTGAAGGGTTTGGCAAAGGGCTGGTGGTTGAGAGAGAAGGAGAACCTGAAGGATGGATGCTCATGAGAATCCTTCAACGAGCTGCTACTGAGAAAGTTTCTGTCGCCGGTCGAGCAAGACAGCTTGATGAACAATTTTCTATACATGAAGCAAATCCAACTCACTGTGATTGAGTATGAGATTGAGTTTAGTAAGTTGAGCAAGTTTGCCCCAGATTTGGTATCCTCAGAAGCTAGTAAATTTAAGCGCTTTCTATGTGGTCTAATAAGCGACATCCAACACTTGGCTAGCGCATGTGGAGCTGAGAGCTATGCTGAGATAGTAGAAGCTGCTCTTAAGGTTGAGGCTATTGATAATGCAAAGAACCGAGGAATATAGATGATGAAGAATAAAATAAAGGCTGATGAGGGTCGGGTAAGAACTCTCAGGAAGCTGGTTCTGCTTCGAAGAAAAGAAGCAAGGAAGTGTGTAGTTTTTGCGGCCAGCCGGGTAATCCGTTTGAGAAATGTTTCAAGAGGTTGGGAGTTCAGAAGCAGCAACAAGTGCATGCAATTCAGAGTGTTCCCAAAGGAGATATGATGTGTACTTGGTGCAAGCAGAGGAGGCACGATGCTGCCATTGCTGGAGTAAAGATAGAGTGTGCTACCAATATGGACAGAAAGGGCACCTGAAGTCCAGATGCCCGCAGTCTCAGCTCACGTTGCAGCCAGTTCCACTTCAGGCTTTGCCACCGCCGTAGCTTTTGGACAAAGGGAAGGGCAAGCTGAACATGATGTCTGTGGAGGAAGCGCAGACGTCTACCAAATGATCTCAGGTTAGATCCCAACCTATTTTTGTTTTAACTCGTAGCTGTAGTTTTGATGTTGTCTGATTAGCAATGTTACTATGTATGCAATTTTATAGGGAAGTTTAAGGTAAAAAACCGTTAGACGAGCGTTCTTTTCTATTCTGGTGCTATGTAACGCCCCCGATTTTCCAGTGATTTAGTTAATTTCTTATTTGACGTATTATGACGTCAGAGCGTTATGTTAGCGCGTGTTGGTCATGTGACGTTGTTAGAGCGTGCTCTTAGCTCTTTAGGTTCCCTGTGTGGCTTGGTGATGCCTGGTAGCAAGATTCCCTAGCGAGCCGGAGTCTGTTTGGTGACTCGGTGGAGCCTCTTGGGGAATGCTTGTGTTTTGGCTTCGGGAGAAATTTGCCCGAGTTTTGTTCGTCGGATTTTGTTACCGACCTTGTCGTTAGCGCGTTTTGCGTTCGTTAGGTTTGACCAGACAAATTTTGGGATTTGCGTCGGGAGTGGAAAATTTTGTATTAGGAAATTAGATCGGCTAATTTTAGACTTGCTCGTCAAGTTTCGTCGCGTTCCGAGCATTTTTGGAGCCTCGGCGCGCGATTGAAGTTTGTATGTTTTCGCGTACGCCGTTAACTTTAGAAATTATTATCTCGAAAACGGTGCGTCGGAATTCGATTTCGACTTCGCCGTTGGATTCGTAGCGTCGTCATTCGCTTACGGTGCGAATTTCGTTCGATTCGGCGCGCGTTTGGCCCTCCGTAACGATATAAGGTTATATTTTTTTATATATATAATTATAAATATTATTTATATATATTTATTTATATAAAGAATTAATAAATAAAAAAAAAAGAAGAGTTCGGTGAGAATGATTCTCACCGAATTCATATGATTCAGTGAGAATGATTCTCACAGAATCATGTGTTCGGTGAGAATCATTCTCACCGAACAGCAGCCCCCCCTTTTTATATATTAAGTGTTTATATTATTATTATATTAAGTATTTACTTATATAAAAAAAACAAAAAGAAAAACCCCTTCTTCTTCCTCCGAACCAGCAGCCCCCCTGTGCGAAATATTAGGCGAGTGCGGAACCCTCGTTCGCGAATCTTCCGGCGGCCGCCACCGCCGATCCGGTGGACGGAATTTCGATCCGATCGCGGCGTTGGAAAGCTCTCGGCGAGAGCTTCGAGATCGCGGTAAGTTTTTCCCGTTTCGGTGACCGTTTCGCCATGGTTTTTTTTCGGCCCTAACCCCGGTTGTCCGTTTTTTTCGTAGATCTCGTCTCCGCGTGCCCCCTTTTGGACGGATCTACGTAGTGGAGTTTTTTGGGTGGACGTTTTCAAGAACGATTTGAGGCAAGTGGATTTCTCCCCTCTTGCGTGCCTCCATGGGTTGTATTTTTGCTTTATTATCTCTCCTTGTCGTAGAATACCGGAGTAATATAGGTGAGATTAGGAATATTCCTAGGTTAGGGCTTGTGGTCGGCCTAAACTAGGAAGTTATCGGAATTTATTTTAATTAATTCGGCGGGTAGGGGGAAATAATTCGGCGGGTAGGGGGAAATAATTCGGCGGGTAGGGGGAAATAATTCGGCGGGTTTTGGTTGTAGAACTTGGTAGTTTCTAAGTGGTGTTGTCGGCTAGTTTTGGCGCCGAATCGTGGATCCTTAGCATGTGGTAGCTGGGTTTCTGAAGGAGTATGGTACCGGGGGAGTTCGAGCCGTGGCCACCACCATTCCCTCCTTTGGACATTTTGGTTTCCTGTAAGAGGTTGGAACTCTATGTGTGTGGACCCTGTGGCGGCCCCTTTAGTACTCTTGAAACACCTGGACCCGGTTGTTCGGTTGTGACTGTTCTTAGTCTCCGACACAGGTTTGGGATTTGTGCCAGTGCTAACGATTTACAAGTTTAGGACTGTTAGTTCCTTTCATACTGTTCATTTAATGCATATTGGTTCCCTTTTTGTCTCTGCAGGTTTGAGCGGAGTTTGGTACGTTTTAGTACTTGTTGCTTTTCTCTCACTTTACTGACTGTTATACTTACATTTTTACTTTTTTTTGGATTCTTTAGCTGAGATTTTCAGCATTTCTCTTGCAGGGTTGGTAACCCTTTTTCTTTCTGCTCTTTTCATTCGATTATTATCTGATGTTTCTTTGCCTCCTGTTTTATTATTTCTTGCTGAGGTGTTCTTCTTTTGAATGCCTCAGGTTCAGGTCTGTAGCCGGCTGTACGGCTAGCTTCAGGAGTTCCCTTGTGTACTGCGTTGTGGCAGTGTTTTCCTCACTTGTTGAGGTAGTTCTTTAGCTTTGTAGTAGTACAGACATACATGCTCGCCAGCGAGTTCGTGTCAGGTTGTTGACACTCGTTGGTGATTTTCCTTTGTGATACTAAGTCTTTGCTTAGCTGCTAGTTTACCTGTTTTGTGGTAGTTTCACTTGCTCTCTGGGAATGTTTTATGCTAGGTTGCTAGTTACTTTAAAACCTATAAAAAAGAACTACTATATGTATTGCATGATCAGCATGTTTTATAAAAGCTCAATCATTATTTTCCAAATGCGTAAAAAGATTGTTTTCTTTATAAATATTATAAATTGAAATCTAGGGTCTTGCATAGTGTAAGTTGTCCTCTTAGGACACTTATGCGCTCTTTTAGGATGTTAGCTTAAATGAAGTATTTTTCCGCTACGTATAAAAATAGTTTTCAAACCGTGGACTATCTGATCCACTGAGCCGAGGGATACGACCAATTAATTTAAAAAAATCAGTTTTCTATTCATTTTAACTTATGATTTGAAGGATTAGAGTGTTGCCTGAGCGTCAGCAGTTATCCCCTGCTTGACGTGGCATCACAACTCGTAGTTATCTCGTGCTCTGATTTATTTATTAATGAGAAAAATACGGGTTGTGACAGTTGGTATCAGAGGGAGGTTGCTTGACAAATTGTCGGGCAACCTGTCCCTGTAAGTGTTAGGTGTTTAGAGTCATATCATACACACACCGATATGTCATCAGCACGTCTTGGCTGAAGCACCAACACTACACTCATAGCATGACATGAAGTATACGAAGCATATTATGTAGTATGAGATGCATACTATGTGTTTGTATATGGATCCACCATAGGAGGCAACATGTGAGGGTTATGTAGTATGAGATGCATAACCTCACCACATGAATGCGGCTAGCACGTTTTCTTTTTCGTTGCATGGAAATATTATGTAGTATGAGATACATAACATTTTCATGTGTACGCCGCTCATAACATGCATTAGGGCCTTTTTAGAATGCATAGCACAATCATGCATAGCATAACATTGCATAAGCACAACGTGCCAAGCTAAAGATTTGCAGGATGACATGTGTACACACATAATTTTTGAGTCAAAAAGAATATAAATTCATGCATTCCCGATCTAGGCACAAGAGTTAGTGTGATGATAGTGAATCATCGTAGGTTAAGCATAACATCATTATTGAAATCCCAGAGCAAGTTAGCAGCATGAGCAAGTACTTAAGTATGTATTGTTTGTACTATGTTGTTTGGTTCTAGTGGGTGGGCTAGGTGCCGATTAGTGTTTTGTTGTTCCATTAGAATGTCGAGGCGTCCTTCGACAAGGTTGACTCCCCAATCGGAGGGAGAATCTTCAGGTGCGCAGAGCAGTGCAATGATAGAAGGTCTGCGACAAAGCAATGAAGCCTTGTCAAAGCAAGTAGTGGATTTGCAGTCTCAGGTCCAGTCCTTGTTAGCAGTTGTGGCAGGGCAAATTCCGAGAGTTCAGGACCCTGTTGTGGGTCAAGCTGTCCCTGTTCCCCCCGCTCCTCTGGTGCCTCCGGTCGTGGTGCCACTAGAGATGACCTTTATTTCTCATTTTCAACGACTTAGGCCTCCGACGTATGATGGCAAGGCAGATTACATGGTCTTAGACGATTAGATGATATCAATCGAGGAGATGTTCTCATACTCCGGGATCACTGATGATCAAAAAGTGATGTTAGCCGCATATCAGCTCAAAGGGTTGGCAAAGGGCTGGTGGCTGAGGGAGAAAGAAGGTCTGAAGGACGGGTGTTCCTGGGAGTCCTTTAAGGAGCTACTTCTGAGCAAGTTTCTGCCATCAGTCGAGAGGGACCGTCTGATGAATGATTTCCTGCACTTAAAGCAGAGGCAGCTCACGGTTAGTGAGTACGAAATCGAGTTTAGTAAGCTAAGCCGATTCGCCCCAAACTTGGTGAGTTCCGATGAAAATAGAAGCAAGCGATTTCTGGCTGGGCTAAGGAGTGACGTCCAGCAATTAGCAAGTGCCTATGCGACCTCAAGTTATGCTGGTAGGGTGGAAGCTGCCTTAAAGGTAGAGGCAATTGATAACGCCAAGAATCGAGGTCAACAACTGAGAAAAGATAAAAGAAAGTCCGATGAGGGTAAGAGTACTCAGGTCCCTGACGCTGCTCCGAGGAAGAGAAACAAAGAGGTATGCAGTTTTTGTGGCCGACCGGGCCATCCATTTGAAAGGTGCTATCAAAGATTAGGAGCTCAGAAGAAAGAGCAGATTCATGCGATCCAAGGTATCCCAAAGAAAGACTTGCTTTGTTCTGTATGCAAGAAGCCGGGGCACGATGCTGCTCATTGCTGGAAGAAGGCGAGAAGTTGTTTCTTGTGCGGTCAAGAGGGTCATCTCAAGTATCAGTGCCCGCAAGCTCAGCTTACTATGCAGCCAGTTCCTCTTCAGGCCTTGCCGCCGCCGCAGCGAGTGGACAAGGGAAATGGAAAGTTGAACGTGGTCTCTATGGAGGAATCTCAGGCATCCACACAAGTGATATCAGGTTAGATTCTCCCCTAGTTTTAATGTTTAGCTCATAGTTATAGTTTTGAGCGTTCGCTTCCTTAGTCGCGTGTGCAATTTTATAGGACGATTTAAGGTAAAGAACCGCTGGGCGCGTGTTCTGTTCGATTCCGGCGCTACCCACTCATTTGTGGCTAGGGCCTTCGTAGAGCGTTACCGTTTGAATCTCGATCATGTTGGTGATGCGTTCTGTGTCAATTTTCCTTCAGGCGAATCTGTAGTTTCGGATCAGGGTATTCAGAGTTGTCCGATTTTACTAGGCGATTTTCTCGCGATTGCTGATTTGAAGCTGTTGGATCTGGAAGACTTCGATGTGATCCTAGGCATGGACTGGTTGTCCAAATATGATGCTGTGATCCAATGCAAGGGTAAACGCTTGGACTTCAGGATGGACAACGGTCAGCCCGGGAGTGTTTACGGTTATCCGCGCCAGGGTCCTCCGACTATATCGGCGGTATGTGCTCGGAAGCTTGTAGATTCCGGATGTTTTGCTTGTTTGGTTTTGGTTTTAGAAACCAAGGTTAGTTTGCCGTGTTTGGGGGAGATCCCGGTGGTTCGTGATTTTTCTGATGTCTTTCCAGCTAACCTTCCTGGTCTCCCTCCTGATCGAGACGTGGAGTTTGTTATAGATTTGGAGCCGAGTACGCGTCCTATTGCCAAGGCGCCTTACCGGATGGCCCCACGCGAACTGGAGGAGTTGCGTATCCAGTTAGACGAGTTGCTTGAGAACGGATTTATAAGGCCGAGTTCTTCGCCTTGGGGTGCTCCCGTTTTGTTCGTCAAGAAAAAAGATGGATCGATGAGGTTGTGCATCGATTATAGAGAGCTAAATAAGGTAACGATCAAGAATAGGTATCCGTTGCCGAGGATAGATGATTTGTTTGATCAACTGCGAGGCAGCGCCGTGTTCTCTAAGATTGACCTTCGTTCGGGCTACCACCAGTTAAGGATCCGTGAATCAGATATCCCGCGGACTGCCTTCCGTTCCAGACATGGACATTTTGAATTTTTGGTGATGTCGTTTGGTTTGACCAACGCACCTTCTGCTTTCATGGACATGATGAACAGGGTTTTCAAGGACTTTCTGGACAAGTTTGTAGTCGTATTTATAGACGATGTGTTGGTGTATTCACGTAATGTTGAGGAGCATGACCAACATTTGCGTCTAGTTTTATCTGCCTTGAGGGACCATAAGTTGTTCGCCAAGCTAAGTAAATGCGAGTTCTGGTTGCCTCAGGTTTCTTTCCTGGGTCATGTGGTTAACAAGGACGGAATCTCTGTCGACCCAGAAAAGATAGCCGCAGTTATGGAATGGACGAGGCCTGCCATACCCAAAGAAATAAGAAGCTTCCTAGGGTTGGCTGGCTACTATAGAAGATTTGTAGAGGGTTTCTCTACGTTATCTGCGCCATTGACCAAATTGACGCAGAAGAATGCAGCATTTGTGTGGAGCGATAAGTGCGAAGAAGCGTTCCAAGAGCTAAAGAATAGACTGTGCACTGCTCCGATATTGACATTGCCTACGGAAGGATTAGACTATGCCGTTTACGTGGACGCATCCCACGTGGGTCTTGGTTGTGTGCTGATGCAAGAAGGAAAAGTGATTGCGTATGGGTCAAGACAGCTTAAGATTCATGAAAGGAACTACCCTACGCATGACTTGGAATTCGCAGCAGTTATTTATGCATTGAAATTATGGAGACACTTGTTGTATGGCGCACAGTGCAAGATTTATACAGATCATAAGAGTTTGAAGTACGTCTTTACTCAAAAGGAGTTGAACTTGCGCCAGCGCAGATGGTTAGAGTATGTGGCTGATTATGAAGTGGAGATCTTATACCATCCGGGTAAGGCTAACGTGGTAGCCGACGCCTTAAGCAGGAAGACAGGGAAAATTTTCAATCTCTCCACTGAGTTGTTAGTAGAAGAGTTCCTTTTAATGGATATTTCAGTTGGTAGATGTGACTCGCCAAGCAGTTTGGAAGTGTCCGAGCCTTCATGGATTTCTCTTACGAGGCTTCATCAAAAGGACGATCCTAATCTACTGCACCTTCATAATAGAACTGAGAAGGGGGAGCTGTCTGACTTTTCGATCGATGACGCGGGTACTCTAAAGTACCGCGGTAGAGTTTGCGTCCCCAATTTTCGAGATATTCGAGTTAAGTTGTGCAGTGAGGCACACGGTTCAAGTGTGGCCTACCATCCAGCGTCTACAAAAATGTATAAGGACTTGAAACAGATTGCCTAGTGGATTGGGATGAAGGGTGACATTGCAAGGTTTGTGTCAGAATGTTTTACGTGCAAAAGAGTTAAGGCTGATCATGGAAGGCCTGGTGGAAAGTTAGCGCCTTTAGAGATTCCAACTTGCAAGTGGGAGAGTATCTCAATGGATTTCATTACTGGGTTGCCGAGATCTCCCCGAGGGCATGACTCTGTTTGGGTGATTGTTGATAGATTAACAAAGTGTGCGCACTTCGTACCCTTTCAGATTGGTTACTCGATGAAAAGGATAGCGGAACTATATTTGAATGAAGTTATCAGGTTACATGGAGTACCCGTAAGTATAGTAGCAGATCGAGACTCCAGATTTACGTCTCGTTTCTGGAAGAGCCTTCAAGAAGGATTGGGAACTGACTTGAGATATTCTACCGCATATCATCCACAGACCAATGGTCAAACGGAGCGTGTTAATCAGATTGTGGAAGATATGATCCGTTGTTATATATTAGACCACGGAGGAGCATGGGATGAACGCTTGAGGTTGATGGAGTTCGCATACAATAACAGTTATCAAGAGAGTCTGCAAATGGCTCCTTTCGAAGCGCTATATGGAAGACGATGTAGAACTCCTCTATTTTGGGCTGAGGTTGGTGAGAGGCCGATGTTAGGTCCAGATGCCTTAGAAGAAATGGAAGTCTCTGTAAAGCTTATTCG
This sequence comes from Platanthera guangdongensis, assembly GCA_039583875.1. Classification (NCBI taxonomy): domain Eukaryota; kingdom Viridiplantae; phylum Streptophyta; class Magnoliopsida; order Asparagales; family Orchidaceae; genus Platanthera; species Platanthera guangdongensis. The sequence goes on from CM077156.1 coordinate 9,750,982, forward strand.
AGAGAAGCTTCGGATAGCTCAAGAGCGATACGAGAAGAACGCCAATCGGCGTAGGTCCGTTTTGGAATTCTCTGTGGGGGACATGGTATTCCTTAAGGTTTCCCCGATGGTTGGAGTGAAGAGATTCGGTAAGAACCATAAGTTGGACCCAAGGTATGTGGGACCATTTGAAATTGTGGAGCGGATTGGTGTGTCAGCCTACAAGTTGAAATTGCCCGCAAATTTTCCTGGCGTGCACAATGTTTTTCACGTGAGCCAACTGCGGAGGTGCGTGCTTAGTGACAGACAAGTTCTGGATGCAGTGCCCCAATTGGAGCCTAACCTTTCCTACGTGGAAGTTCCTATTCGTGTTTTGGATGTGCAAGATCGAGTGTTGCGGAGAAAGACAATACCGATGGTAAAGATTCTGTGGAGAAACAAAGACGTGGAGAGCGCGACTTGGGAGTTGGAGTCAGCTATGAGGGAGGCGCATCCTCATTTGTTCTCCTAGCTATGCTCGGTAAGCATTCGATAACCCTTGATTATTTTCTTTTCCTTCTATGGTAGAAGTGTTTGTGCGTAAAGTTTCGGGACGAAACTTTCTTTTAGGGGGAGTGACTGTAACGCCCCCGATTTTCCAGTGATTTAGTTAATTTCTTATTTGACGTATTATGACGTCAGAGCGTTATATTAGCGCGTGTTGGTCATGTGACGTTGTTAGAGCGTGCTCTTAGCTCTTTAGGTTCCCTGCGTGGCTTGGTGATGCCTGGTAGCAAGATTCCCTAGCGAGCCGGAGTCTGTTTGGTGACTCGGTGGAGCCTCTTGGGGAATGCTTGTGTTTTGGCTTCGGGAGAAATTTGCCCGAGTTTTGTTCGTCGGATTTTGTTACCGACCTTGTCGTTAGCGCGTTTTGCGTTCGTTAGGTTTGACCGGCCAAATTTTGGGATTTGCGTCGGGAGTGGAAAATTTTGCATTAGAAAATTAGATCGGCTAATTTTAGACTTGCTCGTCAAGTTTCGTCGCGTTCCGAGCATTTTTAGAGCCTCGGCGCGCGATTGAAGTTTGTATGTTTTCGCCTACGCCGTTAACTTTAGAAATTATTATCTCGAAAACGGTGCGTCGGAATTCGATTTCGACTTCGCCGTTGGATTCGTAGAGTCGTCATTCGCTTACGGTGCGAATTTCGTTCGATTCGGCGCGCGTTTGGCCCTCCGTAACGATATAAGGTTATATTTTTTTTATATATAATTATAAATATTATTTATATATATTTATTTATATAAAGAATTAATAAATAAAAAAAAAAGAGTTCGGTGACAATGATTCTCACCGAATTCATATGATTCGGTGAGAATGATTCTCACCGAATCATGTGTTCGGTAAGAATCATTCTCACCGAACAGCAGCCCCCCCTTTTTATATATTAAGTGTTTATATTATTATTATATTAAGTATTTACTTATATAAAAAAAAACAAAAAGAAAAACCCCTTCTTCTTCCTCCGAACCAGCAGCCCCCCCTGTGCGAAATATTAGGCGAGTGCGGAACCCTCATTCGCGAATCTTCTGGCGGCCGCCACCGCCGATCCGGTGGACGGAATTTCGATCCGATCGCGGCGTTGGAAAGCTCTCGGCGAGAGCTTCGAGATCGCGGTAAGTTTTTCCCGTTTCGGTGACCGTTTCGCCATGGTTTTTTTCGGCCCTAACCCCGGTTGTCCGTTTTTTTCGTAGATCTCGTCTCCGCGTGCCCCCTTTTGGACGGATCTACGTGGTGGAGTTTTTTGGGTGGACGTTTTCAAGAACGATTTGAGGCAAGTGGATTTCTCCCCTCTTGCGTGCCTCCATGGGTTGTATTTTTGCTTTATTATCTCTCCTTGTCGTAGAATACCGGAGTAATATAGGTGAGATTAGGAATATTCCTAGGTTAGGGCTTGTGGTCGGCCTAAAATAGGAAGTTATCGGAATTTATTTTAATTAATTCGGCGGGTAGGGGGAAATAATTCGGCGGGTAGGGGGAAATAATTCGGCGGGTAGGGGGAAATAATTCGGCGGGTTTTGGTTGTAGAACTTGGTAGTTTCTAAGTGGTGTTGTCGGCTAGTTTTGGCGCCGAATCGTGGATCCTTAGCACGTGGTAGCTGGGTTTCTGAAGGAGTATGGTACCGGGGGAGTTCGAGCTGTGGCCACCACCATTCCCTCCTTTGGACATTTTGGTTTCTTGTAAGAGGTTGGAACTCTATGTGTGTGGACCCTGTGGCGGCCCCTTTAGTACTCTTGAGACACCTGGACCTGGTTGTTCGGTTGTGACTGTTTTTAGTCTCCGACACAGGTTTGAGATTTGTGCCAGTGCTAACGATTTACAAGTTTAGGACTGTTAGTTCCTTTCATACTGTTCATTTGATGCATATTGGTTCCCTTTTTGTCTCTGCAGGTTTGAGCGGAGTTTGGTACGTTTTAGTACTTGTTGCTTTTCTCTCACTTTACTGACTGTTATACTTACATTTGTCCTTTTTTTTGGATTCTTTAGCTGAGACTTTCAGCATTTCTCTTGCAGGGTTGGTAACCCTTTTTCTTTCTGCTCTTTTCATTCGATTATTATCTGATGTTTCTTTGCCTCCTGTTTTATTATTTCTTGCTGAGGTGTTCTTCTTTTGAATGCCTCAGGTTCAGGTCTGTAGCCGGCTGTACGGCTAGCTTCAGGAGTTCTCTTGTGGACTGCGTTGTGGCAGTGTTTTCCTCACCTGTTGAGGTAGTTCTTTAGCTTTGTAGTAGTACAGACATACATGCTCGCCAGCGAGTTCGTGTCAGGTTGTTGACGCTCATTGATGATTTTCCTTTGTGATACTAAGTCTTTGCTTAGCTGCTAGTTTACCTGTTTTGTGGTAGTTTCATTTGCTCTCTAGGAATGTTTTATGCTAGGTTGCTAGTTACTTTAAAACCTATAAAAAAGAACTACTATATGTATTGCATGATCAACATGTTTTATAAAAGCTCAATCATTATTTTCCAAATGCGTAAAAAGATTGTTTTCTTTATAAATATTATAAATTGAAATCTAGGGTCTTGCATAGTGTAAGTTGTCCTCTTAGGACACTTATGCGCTCTTTTAGGGTGTTAGCTTAAATGAAGTATTTTTCCGCTACGTATAAAAATAGTTTTCAAACCGTGGACTATCTGATCCACTGAGCCGAGGGATACGACCAATTAATTTAAAAAAAATCAGTTTTCTATTCATTTTAACTTATGATTTGAAGGATTAGAGTGTTGCTTGAGCGTCAGCAGTTATCCCCTGCTTGACGTGGCATCACAGCTCGTAGTTATCTCGTGCTCTGATTTATTTATTAATGAGAAAAATGCGGGTTGTGACATGCTACCCACTCGTTTGTGGCTAGGACTTTTGTAGAGCGTCATCATTTGACTCTCGATTAAGTTGGCGATGCGTTTTGTGTCAAGTTTCCCTCTAGTGACTCGGTAGTGTCGGACCAAGGCATCCAGAGTTGTCCGATTTTGTTAGGCGATTTCCTAGCTGTTGTTGATCTACAGGTGATAGACCTGGAAAACTTCGATGTGAACTTGGGCATGGACTGTTTGTCCAGATATGATGCGATCATCCAGTGCAAAGTCAAGTGTTTGTACTTCAAAATGGATAACGGTCAACCCAGGAGTGTGTATGGTTATCCGCATCAGGATTCCCCGATTGTTTCAGTGCTATGTGCTCAGAAGCCTTTAGATTCCGGTTGTCTAGCTTACTTGGTTTCTGTTTTGGAAACCGTTGATAGTTTGCCGCGTGTCGAGGATATCTTTGTGGTGCGTGAGTTTCCGGATGTTTTTCCAGTAAGTCTTCCTAGTCTTCCACCTGAGAGAGATATGGAGTTTGTCATTGATTTGGAGCTGGGTACTCGTCCTATTGCTAAAGCATTGTATCGTATGACCCCTTGTGAGCTGGAAGAGTTGCGTACTCAGCTGGACGAGTTGTTGCAGAGTGGATTTATTAGACCAAGTTCATCACCTTTGGGTGCTCCCGTGTTGTTTGTAAAGAAGAAGGATGGATCCATGGGCTGTGTATCGATTATAGAGAACTGAATAAGGTGACTATCAAGAACAGATATCCCTTGCCACAGATAGATGATTTATTTGATCAGTTGTGTGGTAGTACCGTGTTTTTGAAGATTGACCTTCGTTCAGGCTACCATCAATTGAGGATTCGTGAGACAGATGTTCCACGGACTGCTTTTTGTTACCGACATTGACATTTTGAGTTTTTGGTGATGTCCTTTGGTTTGACCCACGCACCTTCGGCCTTCATGGACATGATGAACAGAGTGTTTGAGGATTTTCTGAGTCATTTTGTGGTCGTGTTTATAGAAGATGTTCTGGTTTATTCCCGCAGTGCTGAGGAGCATGCCCAACACTTGCTTTTAGTTTTATCTGTTTTGAGGGAGCATAAGTTTTTTGACAAGCTAAGTATGAGTTCTAGTTACCTCAGGTTTCCTTCTTGGGTCATGTGGTTAATAAGGATGGAATTTTTGTTGACACAGATAAGATAGCTGTTGTTATGGATTAGAATAGACCTACCACACCTGAAGAGATAAGAATTTTCTTAGGATTGGCAGGCTATTATAGAAGGTTTGTGGAAGGTTTATACACGTTATATGCGCCACTAACTATGCTTACGCAAAAGAATGCGGCATTTGTGTGGAGCGAGAAGTGCGAAGAAGCTTTTCAGGAATTGAAAAAGAGATTGTGCACTGCTCCGGTGTTGTCTTTTCCTACCAAAAGGGTAACGTATGATGTGTATGTGGATGCATCGCACATGAGACTTGGTTGTGTGTTGATGCAAGAAGGAAAATTGATTGCGTATGGATTGAGCTAGTTAAAGATTCATGAAAGGAACTATCCTATGCATGTTTTAGAATTTGTGGCAGTAATTTATGCACTGAAATTGTGAAGACATCTATTGTATGACGCGTTGTGTAAAATTTACACAGATCATAAGAGCTTGAAGAATGTCTTCATTTAGAAGGTGCTAAACTTGCACTGACGTCGATGGTTAAAATATGTTGTGGACTATGATGCTGAGCTCTTATATCATCCAGGCAAAGCTAATGTGGTAGCTGATGCCTTGAGTAGAAAGACAACGCAGATCTTTAATCTTTTTATAGATTCCCTGGTCAAGGAATTTTTAGTAATGAATATTTCTGTTGGGAGCAGTGACTCGCCAAGTAGTTTGGAAGTCTCAGAGCCTTCATGGATTACACTTACGAGACTTTAACAGAAGGACGATCCTGATTTGCAACACCTCTATAACAAAACTGAGAAAGGGGAACTACCAGACTTTTCAATCAATGATGCGGGTACTTTGAAGTACCGCGGTAGATATTGTATTCCCGCTATTGAGGATATTCAGGTTAAGCTGTACAGTGAGGCGCATGGTGTAAGACCCCTCTCGCTTACCCAGGAGGCTACCCGGTCTTATGCCTAGAATCGTCACCTTACAGTGACACTAACACACAGGCTAGTCGACACCGCAATATGCTGATCCTGCGGACTAGTACGATCATTCACCTGTAGGTCAACTGAGAAGAGAAGTACAACAAGCAGTAATAAACTATCAAGTCCACAAAATCACAATACATATCATATATATATGGAAATGAAGACTACAACAGTCCACAATGAGTACAAAATGAGAAAATGGCTTATTCCCTGTACATATCCAATCAAATCTCTCTCTCACTCACAAATCAAACTAAGTGAAAGCTAATCTATCATTAGTACACTCGTCATCACCTAACATTAAGATGTAGTAGTAGTAGTAGGTGATATCAGCTCCTCAAGTCCTGCCACCTCGTCCTGCTGGTCGTGTTTGTGCTCCAACTCCTCGAGCTCCTAAAATGATATGGTCACAACCGACCGTTAGTTATAAAGAATAAGTCATTATCATCCTCGACACACCCCCGCAACTCCTAGGTACCGAGCTGGAGGACGAAGCGGAGGACAACAAGGGGTATCAAATGTAAAGCATGTGATAGTGGATCTAATTTATCATGGTTGCATACTAATAAGTATATCTCTTCTCTAGCAGTTTTATATTGTACAACCCCGTATTCGCAGAGTAGGGTCCCCTCGGCAGGCGCAAGACCAGCTTTGTATTCTTAAGCTTTTGGAGTAGTTTTGCACTCTTGGTGGCCAATTTAGGCCTAACTCTTGTAATATACTAATAGGGGGAGAAAAATCTGCCTCCCCCTCCCCTCTTTTTAGGGGGGGGGGGGGGTGCGGCAAGTTGGCCGACACCCACCCCAGCTTGGTAAATGCGAGGTAGGGGTAGCGAGACCGGCCAGCGGGCTGGGTCTCACCCAGGCGGCCTGCCTGGCGGGCGAGATCGCCCAGCGAGCTGTGTCTCGCCAAGGCGTCCTGCCTGGAGGGCGAGACCGGCGGGCGGGCTGGGTCTCGCCCAGGCGGCCTGCCTGGAGGGCGAGACCGGCGGGCGGGCTGGGTCTCGCCCAGGCGGCCTGCCTGGCGGGCGAGACCGGCCGGCGGGCTGGGTCTCGCCCAGGCGGCCTACCTGGCGGGCAAGACCGGCGGGCGGGCTGGGTCTCACCCAGGCGGCCTGCCTAGCAGGCGAGATCGGCCGGCGGCCTGACTCTCGACCAGACGGCCTGCCTTGGGTGTCCGGAGGGGTAGGGGGCATGCTTTTACCATTATACCCCCAAGGGTGGAATTACCTCTTTACCCCCTGGTGTGGATGTTTTCTATTGGCCCAAGACCTATATGTCGTAGGGGTATTTCTGACCTTTTGGTTCATGTGATTGGGAAAACTATAAATAGACCCTTGAGAGCATTGCTTCTTAGCCACTTAAATCCCTTTGCTTTCTTCCTCCAAGGCACCTAGCTCAGCATTGGCTAGGGAGGGGGAGATCTCCAAGGTCTTCCGGGTGTGAGGTGGGACCTCCGCACTAGAGTCGAGGGTCTCTTCCTAGCTTCTCGATCTTTTGGCCGGTGATGTTCTCCTGAGTGTAGTAAGTGTGAGGTCACCCCTTTCTTGGGACCCCGAAATCCACGAGAGACCAAGTTTTTGGTTTCAACATTTTGGTACGGTGAGCGTGGAGAGTGACCAGCACAAAAGATCTCGGGAGAGTGTCATGGCTGGAGGTCAGGGAGGTAGTGATGATCTCGGCGAGCTCCCCAACCCAAGACCCTTTGTGGGGAGGGAAGAGTTCATGACATCCATTCAAGGCATCACGGAGATGCTGTGAAGTATTGCTCCTCGGGGTGACAGCTCCACTCCAACCCCAGGAGCTAGCTCTCCCTCTCTCGACGAGTCAAATCCCAGGGGTCTAGGCGAGATGACCCCAGTAGGAGGAGAAGGAAGTGTGCCAGGAATAATGCCAGGGAAGGAGAGGATGGGAGATGGGGTCGAGCGAGACCTCACCGACCGGCAGTTGTTCTCCAGCCCGGCAAGTGCCAGCCTTCCAAGCGAGCAGGTCGCGCGAGTAGAGGTTGCGAGACCACTCCTCAGGGGGTCACCCTTCAACGAGCTGATCATCTCAGCTTCCGTTCCCTAGGGGTTCAGAGAGCCTGACATGGCTTACTGATGATTCTGATTTATATAGGGTTTTTCAGATTCATCTGAGCTAGTTTTCACGCGTTTGCACTTCTTTTTTAGTTCTATATCGTTCATATTTCTTCCTATCTATATTTCCATAGGAAGTGCACACTTTGGCCCGTGTTGTGTATTTTTGTACTTTTATTGTTTGTACTCCTTCTTGCGCTCGTCTAGAATGTCTACACATATCAGTGCTGGGTTTAGGGTTTGTGTGCGTGTTCTGGGGATGTTTGGAAGCAGGAATACTTCACACGATCATCAGATACAGTTTGCACGACCACTGGTTGTGCATCGATGATCGTGCGCAATGTTCCCTGATTTCCAGAATCTGCCTGGGGTAATCACACGAAAACTGGACATAGTGCGCACGACCACCAGTCGTGCGCCACTGCTCGTGCGCGTTGCCCCAGTTCTTCTTCCTATTCTGCCGTGCCAGTGCGCACGATCACTGGACATAGTGCGCATGACCACTGGTCGTGCGCCCGTGATCGTGCATATTGTTCATTTTTGCTGTCTATAAATATGCAGGTGTCGCCCTAATTCCAAAATCGCTCATTTTTCCTCAGCCGTTTTCGTCTTCGAGGAGGGATTCCGCCGTCCTCCTTCAATCTCCACCCTAGGTAGGTGCTCCGGGCAAGCTTTCACAGCCAAATCCAAGCCGGAGCTTCCTCTCGGCCTCCTCCATCATATCTTGGGCTCATTTCAAGCTTCAACGCCATAGCCATCAAGCAAAGGGAAGCTTGAAACTTTCGTCCGCTATCGTGACACGAAGAAGATGGGCCATTGGAAGGTGGTGACAACCCTTCTCTACACCGGACGCAGTTGAGGACCGAGCTTGGACGCGGACTGACAACCCGACAATTCCAACTGTGAATCCTCATCAAGACTTCGGATTCGGTTGATCTCTTGTCTTGTTCTTCCTTTATTGTTGTTTATGTGTTGTTGTAAACTTTATTTATAGATGATGTGCGCTTAGTTGTAAAACACTTATATTAAATTATGTCTGTGATTTGTATTTTCGTTATATTTGCTTAAGGTGCGCCATATTCCATCCACCGCCATCCACCCTTGCCGCACTAGCAATTGCTAGTGGCGTGCGTAGCGAAGAGGTGCTCACGACCCTCATTTGGTCATTCTAACCACCTCATCCGCAAGCCTACTCGTCCATCCGCCCAGCGATTCGGTGCATAGCGGCCCGACTAGTCTTCCATCCCGCCTGGCGAAGCATCGCATAACGGCGTTGCATAGAAGTAGTTGTTAGCCTTTTTTTTTCTTTTTCCGCAAATATCAAAACCCCCCTTAGTTAACTCCGACCTAAGGACTTCAATCTCAAGTCATCCTCGAAATTAACTCAACCTTACTGTGTTTCTTGAGAGATCGATACTTGGTAAAACTCGCCCATTTTATATTACTTGTGCGACCGGTTCACTGCTGTGATCTTTAGCATCAAGTTTTTGGCGCAGTTACCGAGGAACACAGTCATGTGAGTTTCTGGAGAGGGAGACGTGAGATTGCTTTCCTTTTCCTTTGTAAATCGCTTTTGTTTTGTTCTATTTCTGTTTTGCCTGCCTTTTTCTTGTTTGTTTAGGCAATTGTAGTAATATGTTGTTGGATTTAGTAATTTGCACAATTTATTTTGAATCTGCTATTTCGACACCATGTAGAGATATTCGTATGCCCAATGTAGTTGGTGCAGAAAGCCTTCCCACGCTAGTCATGAATGCACTCCAAGAGATATTGAGCATAAGCCTCAGCGCACAATGCATGAGATGCTATATTCGTACAACCCTTCAAACACTGTGCCCCGAGCTTATGGTCAATCGTCCTCGCCACATACACCATTCTCTTATTCCTCTCCGGCCCCACAAGGACCGCAGAATAATGGGAGAAAGTGTTTGTATTGTCGTAGAACAGATCACGTCCTGAAGGATTGTGCCGAGTACCTCCGTGTTATGGAAGAGGATGATGAGCCGGACATCCGGATCATCCCGACTCCTACCCTCGGTGGCACACCTTCATCATCTGGTTGTGTCCCTATCACCTTCATTTGTTGAAGGGAATGATGTGGACACAACCACCAGATGTGTGGCTGATCTAGGCTTCGACATGGCTGAGCCCATCTCTCCTGTGCATACATCTCCAAGCGTGGAGCCGATTCTTTGTGAGGAACCTGCGCTTGACTTTTATCCAAGCAAAGTTCTTCTGCCTTTTGTGCATTCTACTTCAGTCATCTCTGACGACATTTTTGACGATGCAACACAATTTGAGTCTTGTGATACATGGATTGTTTCCACTCCCATGGAGGAGGACAACCTTCCAAGTGTCGAGATTTCTCCCTCGATACCAAAGGAGGAAGTCCAAGTCTTGGTGGAGGCCTCTATGGATCCGGCCGAGCCTTGTAGCATTGTCGACATTGCTGACGATATTTTTCTACCTCAGCCTTTGGGGAGTGAAACCAGGATCACTCCCCCGATTATTTCTTTATGTTCTTAGTCACTTTTATTTCTTGACCCCCCTTCCTTATCTGAGCCTGTGCAGGTGGAATCTCCACGGGTAAGTTGGGTTGACGTTGAGCCTTGCGCTCAGGCTGTCGACGAGTGCATCCTCTTGTGTGAGGAGGTTCCTACCTCCTTCACAGTGGAAGCCCCTGCCGTCACCTTCGCCCCCAACGAACTTGTGGTGGACGAAACCTTGCGAGGCAAGGATTTGTTTTGTGGTGAGATGAGTGAGGACCAGGCCTCCTCCTCATCCTACTTCCTATTTCCTCTGCCTGCGAGGAGCAAGTATGATTATTTAGGCAGAGGGGTAACTATTTTATCACCGTATTGGTACCCGTTATCGCAACGGATAATGAAACAGTTACCGGTGCATTTTTCTTTTCATAGGACCATTAGCTAGAACTGTATAGAATTTAATAAGTCGTGCTGGGATGACAATAACCCCAGTACTTATCTTTCATTTCATGTATTTTTATTTTTCATGTCTAGCTTAGTTTTAGTATTTCTTTGTATTTTGTATATTTTCTTTTGTTTTTGCAGAGCTCACCGCTGCATGTATTCATGGCAAATCACATTGGCAGGGTTGTGATTCTTCGTCTGGCGGGCCTGCTTCTGTTTTCCACGCGTCTTCTGGTATGCTCACTGGCTGAGAATTGGGTAACTTCTTCCCCTATCTCTATTTGATTTAAATTCATATATCATATGTTGTCTAGCTTAGTTTAAGTTTGGGGGAGAGTTTTGTTACCCATTGCACGAGCACATTTCATGTGCATACTAGAAGCTTTTATAGATTTCTAATGATTAGTTCATTGTATCACACACCACTGCACCCACTTGAGCGCGTGCTTAGCTGTTAGTGTGCCGCGAGTTAAACTCATTTCTTCGTTAGATTTGAGAAAATTATGGTGTTGGCTTAGGATTGTGAGACAGAGTAAAATGTTGACCATGTTGTATTTCTAGTCAACTGCTCTCGTCTCGTGTAGAAATTAGAGTAGATTTAATTTTTCTGTATGCTTTTAGTTTTATATTTTTCTAAGTGCGTAAATACTTTTTATTCCACTAAAAAATCGGTGAATCCGGTGTGAATCCGACGGTAGCTTAGGAATGTGTGTAGACGACCGTTAGATTCGTATTGCTCGAGTCGGGAGGATGGATAGTCTTTCTCGTTGGCTAAGAACTTGCCCAAAGCTATTCTTGAAGCATGTGTATTGGTTAGTTCACTCGCATGAGCGTGATGTAGGCCATCATTTTGTCCCGGTTGAGTTTTGTATCATTCCTAACGTCTTATCCTCGCTAGCCTCGTTGTGCCTACCCCTCCTTTTGATTCAGCTCCACCATGATTTCACCAAAGCCTCATAGCCAATCCTAGTCACACACCCAAGTTGAGCTTTAGAGTTTTACATTTTCATTTTGGGATGTGATGTGGTGATATTACATGTGAATATGTGGATGTGCTCCAAAGTTTTATTTGCTGAAATTGTTAAAATAAAATAGGATTCGAAAAAAAAAAATTAATTGTGAAAAAGAAAAGTGAAAAGAAGAAAAAGTTTGATTGAAAATTCTTTTTGAGATGAGATTGTATTTGGAGTAGGCGGTACACACACCCATATTTGAAAAATTAAGTCTGGGGGTGTGGTGTACCCGCGTGTATTTTGCTTAGCAGAGGGATTCTTTTTATGATAGCTCATTTGGGTTAGGTGTTTAGCCTTCCTGTTTATCTTTATTTACCTCACCGAAACCCAAGCCCTCATCTCTTCATCTAAAGTCCTATTGATTCGTGTGTGAACCAAACCAGTGCCATGGAGAGAATGCGGAAGGGCAAGCATATGGTCACCGACATTGGTGGATTCCTTTGGAGGTTATCCCGAGCCCCGATCTTTGGCAAAGCTTACCTTAGTTGCCTGCCTACTTTCTTCCTATGCGTGATCGGTTAATTCACTGTGATTCTATTTTTGAGTAGTAATAAAATTTTGATATGCATTGTGAAAAATATAAACTATTCTGCATACTTAGAAATTTTCTTTATTGTATTTTTACGCACGCAAGCATGCGACTTCGTATGGTACTTTGTTTTTCAATTTCTTTATTAGCTAGTAATTTTTCCTATCTGCTTAGATTTTGTTTACTCGGGACGCGCAAACAGTTAAGTCTGGGGGTGTGATGAGTCCGATTTATATAGGGTTTTTCGGACTCATCTGGGCTAGTTTTCACGCGTTTGCACTTCACTTTTAGTTCTATATCGTTCATATTTCTTCCTATCTATATTTCCAGAGGAAGTGCACACTTTGGCCCGTGTTGTGTATTTTTGTACTTTTATTGTTTGTACTCCTTCTTGTGCTCGTCTGGAATGTCTGCACATATCAGTGCTGGATTTAGGGTTCGTGTGCGTGTTCCGGGGACGTTTGGAAGCAGGAATACTGCGCACGATCATCGGATACAGTTCGCACGACCACTGGTTGTGCGTCGATGATCGTGCGCAATGTTCCCTGATTTCTAGAATCTGCCCGGGGTAATCGCACGAAAACTGGACATAGTGCGCACGACCACCGGTCGTGCGCCATTGATCGTGTGATTCCTCTTTTCCTGGAGTTCTGTATGGGGCAATCGCACGACCATTGGACATAGTGCGCACGACTACCGGTCGTGCGCCACTGCTCATGCGCGTTGCCCCAGTTCTTCTTCCTATTCTGCCATGCCAGTGCGCACGATCACTGGGCATAGTGCGCACGACCACTGGTCGTGCGCCCGTGATCATGCGCATTGTTCATTTCTGCTGTCTATAAATATGCAGGTGCCGCCCTAATTCCAAAACCGCTGATTTTTCCTCCGCCGTTTTCGTCTCCGAGGAGGGATTCAGCCGTCCTCCTTCAATCTCCACCCTATGGAGGTGCTCCGGGTAAGCTTTCACCGCAAAATCCAAGCCGGAGCTTCCTCCCGGCCTCCTCCATCATCTCTTGGGCTCATTTCAGGCTTCAAAGCCATAGCCATCAAGCAAAGGGAAGCTTGGAACTTTCGTCCGCTATCGTGACACGAAGAAGACAGACTATTGGAAGGTGGTGACAGCCCTTCTCTACCCCGGACGTAGTTGAGGACCGAGCTTGGACGCGGACTGACAACCCGATGATTCCAACCGTGAATCCTCAGCAAGACTTCAGATTCAGTCGATCTCTTGCCTTGTTCTTCCTTTATTGTTGTTTATGTGTTGTTGCAAACTTCATTTATAGATGATATGCGCTTAGTTTGTAAAACGCTTATATTAAATCATATCTTTGTGATTTGTATTTTCGTTATATTTGTTTGAGGTGCGCCATATTCCATCCACCACCATCCACCCTTGCCGCACTAGCAATTGCTAGTGGCGTGCACAGCGAAGAGGTTCTCACGACCCTCATTTCGCTGTTCTAACCACCTCATCTGCAAGCCTACTCGTCCGTCCGCCTAGCGATTCGGTGCATAGCAGCCTGACTAGTCTTCCATCCCGCCTGGCGAAGCATTGCATAGCGGCGTTGCATATGATTAGTTGTTAGCCTTTTATTTTCTTTTTCCGCAAATATCAAAACCCCCCTTAGTTAACTCCGATCTAAGGACTTCAATCTCAAGTCCTCCTCGAAATTAACTCCACCTTACTGTGTTCCTTGAGAGATCGATACTTGGGAAAACTCGCCCATTTTATATTACTTGTGCGACCGGTTCACTGTTGTGATCTTTAGCATCACTTACTATACTAGGAAGGATGACCCCATCCAACACCTGTAGTGGTTTGAGGATGCCGTCTCCATCAGGCCGATGACGGATGCCTTCAAGTGTCGCCTCTTCGCGATCACGTTGAAGGACAAGACAAGGGACTGGTTCCACCAACTCCCACTGAGGTCGATCTATGAGTTCGAGGACTTGAGCCGGAGCTTTCAGCTTTGCTTCTCCACCTCCAAGAAGAGGAAGAAGAGTCCTGAGTCCATCTTCCTGATAAGGCAGGGGGCCGAGGAGTCGCTGGACCGTTATGTTGACAGGTTCCAGGAGGAGATCCTGGATATCCAGTAGATGCCGAGGTATACCCTCCAGATGGCGTTCACGGTGGGGTTGCGCGAGGGGTTCTTCAAGATGAGCCTGACTCGAAGGACCCCCCTTCCTTTAAGAAGATGATGGAAAGGGCGGCGGAGGAGATAACAACTGAGGTGTCCAACCCAGCGTTTGTCAAGAAGTTAGCAAGGTTGACAGAGGCCGATTCGAAGGAGCAAGGTGGCTCGAGGCATCAGGGGGGGGAGAAAGAGAGAGGAGTAGGAGCTCAGAGCCTTGACAATAGGCGGAGGGGGAGGAGGCAATGGAAGAGACCGCCGAGCCCGCCGAAGGAGGGGAGGAGGAGCATTACTGTACTGTGATTTCCACCATGTGGAGGGTCACGCCACACCTACCTGCCCCGAGTTCCTGGAAGTGAGGGGGGCGAGAGGCCCTGTCCAACAACAGCCGTCAGTGCGGGTTGAAGAAGTCTGACCCGAAGCGGCAGAGGAGAGATTTGAGGACAGGGTTGATGTGGGCACCCGGGGAGGGATCCGATGGTTCACGAGGGAAGAGGGAGGTAGGAAAGAAGTGAATCATCTCTTGTAACAAACTTTGCTTACATTGTATCAACTATGAATAAAGATAGGGACCGCCAAAAAATATTTGTGATCCATGAAAGACCTCACCTCGAGATAATCCTGCTGTCCAGGCTCTCACTAGCTGGGTAGGGCCGATGGTACCTCTCGTGGAGGCCAAGTCTTTTTGCTCCGAGATGGTCCCGCTGTCCAGGCTCTCACTAGCTGGGCATGGCTGGTGGTACCTCTCGTGGATGCCCAGTTCTCTTTGCTCTGAGACGATCCCGCTGTCTAGGCTCTCACTAGCTGGGCAGGGCCGGTGGTACTTCTCGTGGATGCCCAGTTCTCTTTGCTCCGAGACGGTCCCGCTGTCCAGGTTCTCACTAGCTGGGCAGGGCCTAAGTACCTCTCGTGGATGCCCAGTTCTCTTTGCTCCGAGACGGTCCCGCTGTCCAGACTCTCACTAGCTGGGCAGGGCCGGAGTACCTCTCGTGGATGCCCAATTCTCTTTGCTCCGAGACGGTCCCGCTGTCCAGGCTCTCACTAGCTGGGCAGGGCCGGTGGTACCTCTCGTGAATGCCCAGTTCTCTTTGCTCCAAGACGGTCCCGCTGTCCAGGCTCTCACTAGCTTGGCAAGGCCGGTGGTACCTCTCGTGGAGGCCAAGTATTTTTGCTCTGAGACGGTCCCGTTGTCTAGGCTCTCACTAGCTCGGCAGGGCTGGTGGTACCTCTCGTGGTGGACAAGTCTTTTTGTTCCGAGAGGGTCCCGCTGTCTAGGCTCTCACTAGCTGGGCAGGGCCAGAGTGCCTCTCGTGGATGCCCAATTCTCTTTGCTCTGAGACGTTCCCACTGTCCAGGCTCTCACTAGTTGGGCAGGGCCAATGGTACCTCTCATGGATACCCAGTTCTCTTTGCTCCGGGACGGTACCGCTGTCCAGGCTCTCACTACCTGGGCAGGGCCAGAGTACCTCTCGTGGATGCCCAGTTCTCTTTACTCCGAGGTCGTCTCATCACTCAGGCTCCCATTAGCTGGCATGACATGTTAACCCCTCGGGGAGGCCAAGCATTTTTTACTCCGAGGTTGTCTTGTCACCCAGACTCCATTTAGATGGCATGATAGGTTGACTCCTCTGGGAGGGGCCAAATATTTTTGGCTCTAAGAAGGTCACTCAGTGAATACGTTGGGTTAAATGTTTCTTTCCGAGCTTGTGCCAACCTCAAAAAGAGCGGTGATTGTGTACAACCCCGTATTTGCAGAGTAGGGTCCCCTCGGTAGGTACAAGACCAGCTTTATATTTTAAAGCTTTTGGAGTAGTTTTGCACTCTTGGTGACCAATTTAGGTCTATCCCTTGTAATATACTAATAGGAGAGGAAAAATCTGCCTCCCCCTCCACTATTTTTTAGGGGGAGCGGGTGCGGCAAGTTGACCGACACCCGCCCCAGCTTGGTAAATACGAGGCAGGGATGGCGAGACCGGCCGACGGGCTGGGTCTCGCCTAGGAGGCCTGCCTAGCGGGCGAGACCGGCCGACAGGCTGGGTCTCGCCCATGAGGCCTGTCTGGCGGGCAAGACCGACCGGCGGGCTGGGTCTCGCCCAGGAGGCCTGCCTGGCGAGCGAGACCGGCCGGCGGGCTCGGTCTCGCCCAGGCGGCCTGCCTGGCCGGCGAGACCGGCCGGCACGCCGGGTCTTGCCTAGGCGTCCTGCCTGGCAAGCGAGACCGGCCGACAAGCTGGTTCTCGCCCAGGCGGCCTGCCTGGCGGGAGAGATCGGCCAGCGGGCTGGGTCTCACCCAGGCGGCCTACCTGGCGGGCGAGACCGACCGGCGGGCTGGGTCTCGCCCAGGCGGCCTACCTGGCGGGCGAGACCGGCCGACGGCCTGGCTCTCGACCAGGTGACCTGCCTCGGGTGTCTGGAGGGGTAGAGGGCATGTTTTTACCATTATACCCCCAAGGGTGGAATTACCTCTTTACCCACTGGTGTGGATGTTTTTTATTGGCCCAAGGCCTATTTGTCGTAGGGGTATTTCTGACCTTTTGGTCCATGAGATTGAGAAAACTATAAATAGACCCTTGAGGGTGTCTTGGAGAGCATTGCTTCTTAGCCACTTAAATCCCTTTGTTTTATTCCTCCAAGGCACCTAGCTCAGCATTGGCTAGGGAGGGGGAGATCTCCAAGGTCTTTTGGGTGTGAGGTGGGACCTCCGCGCTAGATCCGAGGGTCTGTTCCTAGCTTCTCGATCTTTTGGCCTGTGACGTTCTTCTGAGTGTAGTAAGTGTGAGGTCACCCCTTTCTTGGGACCCCAAACTCCACGAGAGACAAAGTTTTTGGTTCAACATATATAGTACAAGTAAAGTAAGCAAGAACAGTACTGAAACGAAGCACGGTAAGTAAAGTAAAGAGCATAGCATAAAGTAAATTATATACTGCTAAACTATCATCACAGAAGTACTTTAACTTATATGAATGCTCATACAAACTTATAAGTTAAGGTTTAACAAATGTAACTTATCATATAAAAGAGCTCATACTAATTTATATAATAAGGTTCTATGTTGTGTATGTCCTAAGTATGTTTGTATATTATGATATGCGGGTTATGATTCATACAAGTGCAACTCACACACATGACTTTGTAATCACAGACCTTTAGTTCTCTCTTTTTGGAGTTGGTTTAACTCTCTGGTACCATCGTTGTGGCTACGACAGCAACGGAACTGGCGCTTCCGCCTCCTAAGCGGGTATACACACTACCAGACACAGACCCTGCGTACATCTCTGTACATGTCCTAGGTGCACTTTAGAGTCTCTGCGTACTAATGCTGGCCACCTGCCAGACTTCTCTTGGTCGGGTGTGCATTTTCGGGGATTGTCCTCCAGACCACAGTATAAACAACCTACTAGCCCCTCAGACCCTCACACCTCACCTGAGTCACCGTACTGCCATCAGTGTGACGATTGGCCCAGTACCGCATGACCCGCCACTAGTTTGTTCATATGCACATGCAATATTTTCCAACCCGAGCCTCCAGCTCGCAGGATCAACCCATCCCGAAGTAAACCTCTCGAGCCTCCAACTCGTAAGACCAAATCAGTCCTGATATCAAATACTCGAGCCTTCAGCTCACAGGTGTTGGGTACATTGGTTTAAATGTACCTGATTTGAAGAAGCCTCACCCTACTCAATGATATACATCAAAATGTATTTGATGTATTTTGAGTTGCCTTGTGCAGGTTAAGTATTTGCAGGGAAAACAGAAAAGATTCTAAGTCCATGTGTCGACACCTAGAGGGAAAGTGTCGACACTTAAGAAGACTTGTGTCGACACCCAGACAAGCAGTGTCGACACTTGGAGTACTTGTGTCGACACTAGTGATGCAGAGTCGACACCAGACAGAAAGTGTCGACACAAGGAGCTGTGTCGACACTCAATGAAAAAAAGTGCAGTGAAGCAGTGTCGACACTTAGCAGTTGTGTCGACACCCAGAGGAACTGTGTTTACATCAGAAAGTGTCGACACTTGGAGGCTGTGTCGACACTCAGCAAAAGTCAGCAGAGTCTAAGTATAAGTGTCGATATAATAAAGAATGTGTCGACACTCAGCAGAAGACTCAACACTTGAAGAAAGTGTCGACACAATGAAGAATGTGTCGACACACAATAGAAGACTCGAACACTTGAAGAAGGTGTCGACACTAGGAGGCTGTGTCGACACTCAGCAAAGTTCAACAAAAAATTCTAAGTACAAGTGTCGACACTAAGGAGATGTGTCGACACTCAGCCAAAGTCTCAACAGAAGAAGAATGTGTCGACACAAGAAGTTGTGTCGACACTCAGCAAATATCAACACAGAAGGCATATGTCGACACTTACAAGAATTCAACAAAGTACTGAAGAACAAGAAGCTGTGTCGACACACAATATCAGTGTCGACACATGATGAAGAAGCTGTGTCGAGAAGTGAATTCTACAACACAAGAAGTTGTGTCGACACCTTGAAGGCTAATGTCGACACTTAGTTTACTTGTGTCGACACTTGGTCTATAAGTGTCGACACTTAAAGACAGACTGTCTCTACACTTTCAGATAGATACAGATATTTCAAGAACTGACTGGATGACTTGACAGCTGCCATTCCAGCCGGTCTACTGCACCTGTCAGAGTTGTCAGAAATCAGTTAGGAACCGGACCAGCCGGTCACCATGAAGAAGGCCTATATATAGGCTTATACTGTCTACAGAAATAGATGATAAAAGTTGTTGAAAAGCAATTGATTGAAGACTTTCAAGTAAAGTTCTAAGTAGTTGGAGAGAGAGAGCTCCATCCAAGAAGACAACCGTTGGAACCAGGCTGTGAAGAAGGATTCAGACTTTGTTCTGAATCTTAAGCTGCAGAGATCAAGGATCAGCTGCAGAGGAGATCAACCCTATTGTGTTCTACATTCAAGAAGCTTTGAAGAAAAGCCAAGTGAGGTTGATCTCAGCAGAGTTATTCCAAGAACTCATCAAGAACCTATCAACTCATCTCTCTATTCAGAGTTGTAGGTATATACACTTTATATTTTATATTTCTTGTAGGATCCTTAGGGAGCTGAGTTGTAAGCCTGTAATTATAAAGGATGAGTGTAGGGCCTGAGTGCCTGAGTGTAGGAGATCTAATTCTCTGAGTGTAGGCCTGTTGTGGCTGAGTGTAGGCTTTGTGAAGAAGCTGAGTGTAGGCTTTGTGAAGAAGCTGAGTTGTAGGGCCTTGGGCCTGAGCTGTAGGAACCTGGTTGAGGTTTTGAGTGTAAGATCTGAGGATCTGAGATAGTGGAGGAGTTTGGCTGAATCTAGTACACTACTAGATAGGCGAAGGGGGAAAGTGGATGTACCCAAACCTTAGGGAACCACTATAAATCTGTGTGTTCACTGTGTGCTTGATTGATTGCTGTGATTGCT
Organism: Platanthera guangdongensis; assembly: GCA_039583875.1. NCBI lineage: Eukaryota > Viridiplantae > Streptophyta > Magnoliopsida > Asparagales > Orchidaceae > Platanthera > Platanthera guangdongensis. The sequence continues at coordinate 9,770,570 of CM077156.1, forward strand.
GTGTAGAATTAGTGATAACTCTGTGATATAATCTGAATTCTGCCTAAAAAGTTTTAAAAAAAGATTAAGTCACCTATTCACCCTCCCTCTAGGTGATTAGGTACAATTTATTTCAAGTGGTATCAGAGAGAGATTACTCAAAAAGGGACATAACTGTCTGAGTAGATCCTGTTTGCAGATTAAGTGAAATCAAGAAAATCAAGAAACATGGGTTCAATAGAGAATCATAAGGAACTTGGATCCATGAAGCTACCCATTTGCAGAAAAGAAATTTTTGGCATCTGGAAGGAAAGGGTGAGACTATTTATGGAAGCCTCAGACCCTAGAATATATATCACAGTTAAAGAAGGGCCATATGTGCCTATGAAGGTTTCAGTCCTGGATGCAAATCAAAGAACACCTAAGGACTTCTCTGAAATGACAAAAGATGAGATAATTCTAGCCACAATGGATAAGAGGGCTCAGAATATCATTGTGAGTGCCATAGATGATGCTACCTTTCAGAATTTAATACACTGTAAGACATCTAAGGAGATGTGGGATACCTTGATAGTGTATATGGAGGGTTCTGAAGAAGTGAGGCAAGATAAAAAGTCTTTGCTAAACCAAGAATATGAAAGTTTCAGGCAAGGTAGGACTGATAGCATAACAGAATACTATAAGAAATTCTATAGGATTGTGAATGAGCTAATGTTCTATGGAAGAGATTTCAGTAATTATGAGCTAAATGATAAGTTCTTGAGGTCCCTAACAAAGGATTGGGATACCAAGATCTGTGCCATTAGGGAAATGGCCAAGTTAGCATATATTCCCCCTCCAACTTTGTTTGGAAAACTGTTGTCCTATGAAATGCAGTTGATGGTAAGGAAGGAGGAGGAAAAGACTACAAGAGGTGAGCACAAAAAAAGAGCAGTGGCATTCAAAACAGAAGCCACCAAAAAATACAGAAGTAAGTCACCATCTCCACCTCCAAAGATAGCTGAGACTGAGTCAGATGAGTCAGCAAGCAGAAAGTCTGAAAGCAGTGAAAGTGATGAGGACTTTGCAGCTTTTACAAGACACTTTCAGAAGTTCTTAAAGAAGAATCAGTGGAGGACAAAGCCATCTACATCACAGGATAAAGATGACTATTATCAGAACAAAAAGTCATCAAAGAAAGACAGGAGATTGCAAGTCTCAAAATGGCTGCAACTGATTTTGATAAACTGATTGATCAAAAGTTGAATGAAATAGCCAGACTGAAGAATATAACTGTTATTCAGATGGGGACTATAACATTCAAGAATGATCAAATCAAGAGTCTGGAGATTAGTCTTCAGAAGGAGAGAGACATTGTTGCTAGGTTTTCTAAACCTAAGTGTGTTCTACCCTTAATTGATGAATTTGTTCATCATAAAGGTAAAACTGGATTAGGGTTTACTAAACCTGCTAGGACTGTTCAGTCCAAGTCTAAGGGCAAAGCCCCAGCTCTCAACAAGCCAGCTGTAGATAAAACAGCTAGGGATGTACCTAAGCAAAGGTACAATAGGTTTGAGTGCTTGTGCTGTGGCAAGATAGGCCACTTTGCCATAGACTGTTGGCATAATTCTAGTGCTAAGTTTAGTAGCAAACTGCCTGTTGGAAGACCTGCAGGTAGCTTTGTTAAGAGGCAAACTAACCAGCACCAAGGACCCAAGAATTCTTTGGGTTCTAACGTCAACTAATCTGTTTTGCAGGTGAGTCCAAGTGGCCATGCCCCAATATGGTACTTGGACAGTGGATGTTCCAGACACATGACTGGAACTAGGGGATTGCTAAAGGACTTCACACCAATCAAGGATGGTCCTAAAGTCACCTTTGGTGGTTCTGAAAAAGGAATCATCAAGGGCTTTGTATTTGCAGCTCCACAGGTGTGATTAAGAAGATGGACAAGCTCACTATTGAAGAAGGATCTACTGCAATCCAGCATGTAGATGATAGTGGCTGTTGTCCAGGGGGAGTACTACATGTACCTAATACAGAAGAAGACCAAGGAGTGCAGCAAGTTGATGAAACTGAAGGAGTTCAACCTGAAGCCAGGATGCCTCCAGCTAATAGGCATCTAAGAGATCATCCAGCAGATCAAATCATTGGTGATCTAAGACAAGGGGTACAAACAAGGAGCAGAAATCTGAGTGCAGTGCTCTACTCCAGTTTTCTATCCCAAGTAGAGCCAAAGAAGTTTGAAGAAGCTATCCTAGACCCTCATTGGATTGAGGATATGCAAGAGGAACTAAATTAATTCAAGAGATGCAAAGTCTGGGAGCTTGTTCCTAAACCAAAATACCACAACATAATTAGAACCAAGTGGATCTTTAGGAACAAGATGGATGAACATGGAGTGATTGTCAAGAACAAAGCAAGACTGGTTGCTAAGGGATATAGACAGGAAGAAGGTATTGACTTTGATCAAACCTTTGCTCCAGTAGCCAGACTGGAAGCCATAAGGATGTTCCTGGCCTATGCAACCTATCAAGGATTTAAAGTATTCCAAATGGATGTGAAGTCAGCCTTTTTGAATGGCAATCTGAAAGAGGAAGTCTATGTGGAACAACCATCAGGTTTTGTTGATTCAACTCAACCTAATTATGTCTATAGACTTAGGAAAGCTTTGTATGGGTTAAAACAAGCCTATAGGGCTTGGTATAAAACCCTGTCTAGTTTCCTCATTGAGAATAAATTCACAAGTGGGAAAATAGACAAGACTCTATTCCTTAGGGAATCCAGAGACAAGATCATACTAGTCCAAATATATATATATATATATGACATCATATTTGGGTCTACTGAAAGTATTCTTTGCAAAAAGTTTGCAAAACTAATGCAAGGACAATTTGAGATGAGCAGTATGGGGGAACTTAAATTCTTCTTGGGTCTCCAAGTTAGACAGACTGAGAATGGTTTATCCATATGTCAGTCTAAGTTCACCCTTGAACTAATAAGGAAGTATGGTATGGATTCATCCCGTACCATGAAGACTCCTATGAGGTCAAGTATGTCTCTTAGCAAAGATGATGCAGGGAAACCTGTAGATGAGCCTTTGTATAGAGGGATGGTTGGCTCCCTTCTATACTTGACTGCAAGTAGACCAAATATCATGTATGCTACATGTGTCTGTGCTAGGTACCAAGCATGCCCTAAAGAGTCTCATTTGACAGCAGTCAAAAGGATACTGAGATATCTAAAGGGCACTCCTTATCTAGGCCTTTGGTACCCTAGGAATGGAGACTTTGAACTAACAGGTTATTCAGATGCAGATTTTGCAGGCTGCAAAGAAGACAAAAAAAGTACAACTGGAACCTATCAATTCCTAGGTGGAAGACTGATATCATGGAGTAGCAAGAAGCAAACAAGTGTGGCTATCTCCACAGTAGAATCAGAATATGTGGCTGCAGGAAGTTGTTGTGCTCAACTTCTATGGATACAACATCAGCTTGAGGATTATGGTATTCAAGTAAGTAGAACACCAATGTTATGCGATTCTACTAGTGCTATATCTATTGCTCACAATCCTGTTTCCCATAGTAGAACTAAACATATTGAGATAAAATATCATTTTCTAAGGGAACATGTAGAAAAAGAAGATATATCACTTGAGTATGTAAATACTGATAATCAACTAGCTGACATGTATACTAAGCACCTAGAAGAAACCAAATTCAATAGGTTCAAAATTGAATTATGTATGATAAACTTAGAATAAGTTTACAGAAATGGCTAAGTAAAAAGGTGTCGACACACAGAGTTATCTGTGTCGACACAGATAAGTGGTGTCGACACTTCAGGGAAAAGACGTCGACACATCTAGGAAGTTAGTGTCGACACTTCAGCAAACTAGTGTCAACTCATACAGGGTCAGTGTCGACACAACCAAGGTGATGTCGACACTTAGAATTTACTTAGAATTATCTAAGTAAAGTCTCGACTATGTGTCAAGTTAAGTGGTGTCGACACATAAACAAGTGTCGACACATATAATCTGTCGACTAAACTTGTGTCGACACAGTGTGTCGAGACATTATAAGTCTGTGTCGACACTTTTCAACAATGTCGACACAATTTGAGTTTCTTGACGCGCCCTTTCATCTTCAAACCTAGAAAGGTATAAATAGGATTTCTCCATTGTCTGTCGACACGCTCACTAAAGTTTTGAGACCAAACTTGTCTGTCGACACCTCTCTTCTCTCTATTCAAATTCTTCAAACCCTAATGGCGCCAAAGCTCGAGGAGAACGTAAATGAAGGCTATGAACTGGTGCGGCATGCGTTTGACGATGCAGAACAAGAGATCAAGGATGTGGTAACCCTAGTTGCAGACTCATGGTTAGATTTTCTTGTTTCAGAGCCAACCAAGATCTAGAAGAAAGAAGTTCTGGAATTCCTGAATGGAGCTAAAGTAGATGAATATGGACTCAAGATAAAGTCTAGGGTTCATGGTGAAAAGGTGAAGGTATCATCTAAGAGTTTGATAAAAGTACTTCAGTTACCAAGGACTAAGGAAGAAGAGAATGTTTCTGCTTCTAAAACTAGGGAAGCATTAACTTGGTGTGGTCTGGATTCCAATATGAAAATTGGATCAGTGTTTAATAGGAAGGGGATGAACAGCCAAGGCAAATTTCTCTCAGAAATTGTTGGCAAAGTTATCCTGTGCAAGTCTGGAGGACATGACAAGATTTCAGCTTATATGTTCAGCATCATGACAAGGATTATCTTTCAACTAACTACTGATTGGTCTGCAGTATTATTTGAGAAGATTAAGGAGAGCCTGAAGAAACCCAATTTGGGTAGAATTCTAAGTCTTTACTTGACTGGTAGTATACTAGAAGTAATGAGTCAAGCTGCTGGAACTAAGATCAACCATATGAGAAAGATGGACATGAGGATCTTCTCTAGGTGGGACAGAGTTTTAACTAAGGAGATGCCTACTCCTGAGAAAATAACTCCTCAAAAGAAGAAGAAGAAGATAGCCCCTGTGGCTCAAGAGTCATCTAACAGCTCTGAGGAGCAAGTTGTCTTTACACCAGATGATGAACAAGAACCTGGAGATGCTGGGAAGTCTCCAGCTCAACAAGACGATGCAGACAGGCAGGGGGAGCTACCTCGGGCAAGCCCCATTCACCAGGATTCAATCCAGGGGGAACCACTAGTAGTGGAAGAGCCAACTCCACTAGAGAGTGAGCAAGCAACCCACACTATCCTTGAGGTAATCTCAGAAATCAATCAATTAGATTTCCTTATTGAGAGTGAAGTTATAATTGACAACTTATCTGATGTTAATCAGCAACCTCAGATTGATAGTCAACTCCCAGATGTTGTCATGGAGGACACATCTGTTACAGCTCATGTTGTATCTGATCAAGTTGTTGATGAGCTAAGAGAATCTCCATTTCTTCCTCAACAAGAATTTACAATGGAAGATCTCTTCCTTAATCTGGATCAGACAGACTTTGAGAAGGAAAGTGCTGCTGCTGAGGGGGAGAATGCTCCAGTTGAGGGGGAGCAAGTGGAAATTCTAGAAGAACCTACAAGGAAAGAGCCTGAGAAGCCAAAGGAAGTTGAGGAGCTACCTAGGGAGAGGGTAGAAATAACCAGCACATCTGCTTCTGAATATGAGGAGACTGCAAGAGCAAAGAAAAGAAAATTCTAAGTATTCAAGAGGAGGAGCCAGACTTATAAGAAAACTCTGCAAACTATAGCACCACAGCCTGCACTACAGCCAGCACCAACTGTAGATTACAGTGCTTTGATGGTTGCTATGCAAATTAAGCTTGATGAGCATAGGAAAGCTATAAAAACATATATGGATGAGGGTCATAAGTCTCTACAATTTGATCTGGCCCAGGACATTAAGTCCATAAGATTTGAGATGAATCAAAATAAAAAGAAATGACTGACTGCTTCCACAGGGGAGGGAATGCAGTGGTATACTTAGCTACACATCAAGAGAAGATAAAAGCTCAAGTAGATGACATTGCACGGAAGCAAGGATATGTTCTTGAGAACCAGCTCAGAATGAATGACAATTTGACAGCTTTACACAATGCAATTGTCACAGAGATGAAGAATATAGCTGCTGGACAGACTACTTCTACTGCTACTGCAAAGGCAGAGTTTGCTAAAGCTTTACAAGAGAGTATAACTGCTGTTACTTCTGCAATTGAAAATTCTCAAAAGTTGATAACTGAAAAACTCCAAAGGTTGAAACCTTTCTTTAAAGATGGAGTCAACTATTTGGATAACCAAATAAGATTTCAAAAGGATGATCTAAGGGATCACATGGAAAGAGAAGTCATAAAGGGGGAGAGGGTGTTAGTCAAAGCCAGCTCTGATCATGCCAAGTGGATTTCTAATTCTATCAGAGCTACTCATGGTTATCCTCTTTTATGTGATGATGATATGTAGCAGAGTCTGGAGTTAATCCTGTCTATCTTGGAGGTGAGCAACCTGAAGTAGCTCAAGTAATCTATCCTCCACCAGACTTTGATATGATACAAGCTGATATCCAGACAATGTATAGCCCACCTGAGGGTAAGCAAAATATTATTCTAGAAAAGGTGGTTCAGCCAGTATCTGAGGCTATGCAAGAAGCTTTGCTGAAAGAACAAGAAGCTAGATTGTCTAAGAAGAGGTTCAGAGAGCAAGCTGAACAAAGGCCTGATTTTGAACCCCCACTTCAAGGAATATCATTCTAACTGCATGAAAGGCTGCCATAGATAATGTTCAAGACAGAAACAAATGGTTTTCTGAACTGGAGTGGAGAAAGCATGAATCTAGGCAAGAAGCCATAGTGCAATATAGAAGAAAGACAAAGATGAGAAAGCTACCTCCTACTGCCCAGGAGCCTAGCAAGTACTTTCCCAAGCCTTATCATTACTTTGAGAGGCAAAAGATTAAAGCTGAAGAGCTAAAGAAGAAGGAGCTGAAAGGGAAAAAGCATGCTGATACTGAAGATGCTGAAGCCCTTGTTCAAGCCAAGATAAAGTCTGGAAAGGGAATTGTAATTAAGGAGGCTGAGCAGAAATAGAATAGAATTCATCTTGAGTTTACAGTTGTAATATTTTGATTTTAAAACACTCTGTAAATTTTTGAATATGACAAAGTGTTAGAACAATGTGATGTGTTATAAATCTATAATTGTTCTGAGATGATATCTATGTATACATGTTTGTTTAATACATGTTTATGTTTGCCCTGTTATATAATCCTGCTTTACATCATGCTATGATTTTATTCTGTATGGTGTATATCATTGACTAAGGGTTATGACTTCTCCAAATAGGGGGAGATTGTTGGGTACATTGGTTTAAATGTACCTGATTTGAAGAAGCCTCACCCTACTCAATGATATACATCAAAATGTATTTGATGTATTTTGAGTTGCCTTGTGCAGGTTAAGTATTTGCAGGGAAAGCAGAAAAGATTCTAAGTCCATGTGTCGACACCTAGAGGGAAAGTGTCGACACTTAAGAAGACTTGTGTCGACACCCAGACAAGCAGTGTCGACACTTGGAGTACTTGTGTCGACACCAGTGATGCGGAGTCGACACCAGACAGAAAGTGTCGACACAAGGAGCTGTGTCGACACTCAATGAAGAAAAGTGCAGTGAAGCAGTGTCGACACTTAGCAGTTGTGTCGACACCCAGAGGAACTGTGTCTACATCAGAAAGTGTCGACACTTGGAGGCTGTGTAGACACTCAGCAAAAGTCAGCAGAGTCTAAGTATAAGTGTCGACATAATAAAGAATGTGTCGACACTCAGCAGAAGACTCAACACTTGAAGAAAGTGTCGACACAATGAAGAATGTGTCGACACACAACAGAAGTCTCAACACTTGAAGAAGGTGTCGACACTAGGAGGCTGTGTCGACACTCAGTAAAGTTCAACAAAAAATTCTAAGTACAAGTGTCGACACTAAGGAGATGTGTCGACACTCAGCCAAAGTCTCAACAGAAGAAGAATGTGTCGACACAAGGAGCTGTGTCGACACTCAGCAAGTATCAACGCAGAAGGCATGTGTCGACACCAAGAAGATGTGTCGACACTAAACAAATTCAACACATGAAGATGTCTCGACACAAGGAGATGTGTCGACACTTACAAGAATTCAACAAAGTATTGAAGAACAAGAAGCTGTGTCGACACACAATATCAGTGTCGACACATGATGAAGAAGCTGTGTCGAGAAGTGAATTCTATAACATAAGAAGTTGTGTCGACACCTTGAAGGCTAGTGTCGACACTTAGTCTACTTGTGTCGACACTTGGTCTATAAGTGTCGACACTTAAAGACAGACTGTCTCTACACTTTCAGACAGATACATATATTTCAAGAACTGACTGGATGACTTGACAGCTGCCATTCCAGCCGGTCTACTGCACCTGTCAGAGTTGTCAGAAATCAGTTAGGAACCGGACCAGCGGTCACCATGAAGAAGGCCTATATATAGGCTTATACTGTCTACAGAAATAGATGATAAAAGTTGTTGAAAAGCAATTGATTGAAGACTTTCAAGTAAAGTTCTAAGTAGTTGGAGAGAGAGAGCTCCATCCAAGAAGACAGTCGTTGGAACCAGGCTGTGAAGAAGGATTCAGACTTTGTTCTGAATCTTAAGTTGCAGAGATCAAGGATCAGCTGCAGAGGAGATCAACCCTATTGTGTTCTACATTCAAGAAGCTTTGAAGAAAAGCCAAGTGAGGTTGATCTCAGCAGAGTTCTTCCAAGAACTCATCAAGAACCTATCAACCCATCTCTCTATTCAGAGTTGTAGGTATATACACTTTGTATTTTATATTTCTTGTAGGATCCTTAGGGAGCTGAGTTGTAAGCATGTAATTATAAAGGCTAAGTGTAGGGCCTGAGTGCCTGAGTGTAGGAGATCTAATTCTCTGAGTGTAGGCCTGTTGTGGCTGAGTGTAGGCTTTGTGAAGAAGCTGAGTGTAGGCTTTGTGAAGAAGCTGAGTTGTAGGGCCTTGGGCCTGAGCTGTAGGAACCTGGTTGAGGTTCTGAGTGTAAGATCTGAGGATCTGAGATAGTGGAGGAGTTTGGCTGAATCTAGTACACTACTAGATAGGCGAAGGGGGAAAGTGGATGTACCCAAACCTTGGGGAACCACTATAAATCTGTGTGTTCACTGTGTGCTTGATTGATTGCTGTGATTGCTGTGTAGAATTAGTGATAACTCTGTGATATAATCTGAATTCTGCCTAAAAAGTTTTTAAAAAAAGATTAAGTCACCTATTCACCCCCCCTCTAGGTGATTAGGTACAATTTCTTTCAACAGGACCAACCTGTCCTGAATCCCTCCAACCCTTCATAGGTGAGATTGTCACATCGTTCTCTTAGTTCTGAATCCCTCCAACCCTTCACGGGTGAGATCGTCACATTGTTTTCTTAACATATTAGACTACTCTTGTCTAATGCTTATTACACTTAGCAACTTAGGGTTAGTCCTTGGGCTGCCCAGGGCATGCCTGATAAAGGGGTCTCAGTGGCACTAGGAACCAAGATGGGCATGGAACTCAAAATTCCCTTTCTCAAGGACACTTACTCTTGTTAGTGTTTACTCATTATTCATACCCAACTCTCAATGTTACTTTGGTGTGAACCTAATGACTTAAGATATTATTAGGAGAGTGGAGGTCTTCCGCCGGTCTCCATTCTAGTTACACTCCTTGGGGCTTTGCACTCTAACCCTTGTTACTAAGTAGTGACCTACTTGACACTAACCAGGGTTTCAACTTCCCAATATAGTTCTCAATCCAACCACCTATCATATCCTCTGCGGTCTTAGTATTATACGCTACTTTTGCTAAATGCAGCCCACGACTTAATTTTAACCCATATGATCTGACTTTCAATTCTTTGGGCCACATGCCTATAAATTTTTATCATGGGTTTGTCATATATATAATATTAACCATTCAGAATTTCATTAATTTTCTAATTGTTTTGGACCATAAATTAAATCATTTAATTAGATGACATATGTCACTTTCTACATGAGCTACAAAATCCATTGGTCCATTGTGTCTAAATAATTTACCTGGAGTTCATCTATATTAGAAATGACTGCCCACCAAGAATATTAATTTTTCCACTTGATTTACCAATCATTTTCTATTTATGATTATAATCTCAATTATTCCATTTTTCAAATGAAGTATCTCAAATATTCAACTAAAAATTCACAGAAATTTACTGGTCATTAATATTGTCATAATAATACACAAAACAAATTTTTATACACCTAGCCAGTGATTTGATCAAAAATAATTTTATGTGAATATTATTACAAAAATGTCACTACTAAGGTTTTCAACATAATTAATCATCCAAAATTCTTAAATAAATTTATAGGGGTTTATATCAAAAAAATATGAGCATATACATTTTCCCACAATTTTCCAAGTAGTATTACCCCTACTTTTAATTTAAATCCCAAAAGGATAAAATTATAAATATACTAAATACATAAGATAAACTTATCAAACTAGCTCATAACTTTTTTTCAGAGATGTAAAATGTCATATTAGGACTTGTATCAAGTTTTTAGAATTTTACAATGTCAGTAGACCTATCCCTCATTTTTATTTCTAAATGAGCCTATTTTTTATTACTTCAAAATAATGGGGTTTTTGTTCCCAAAAATCCCAACCTTTCTGTGGGAGGTGTATTTCATCCCTATAAGCCTCTGTCCAAACTCTCGTGGACATGCATTGGTCCAAATGGGCTAATTTCTCATTTTCTCATTTTTACTATTGACATATCATTTATAAATCTACCTCCACCATGCATGATGGATTTCCCCAACATTCAGAAGTCCAAATGCTATGAAATCTCTTCCATGGTCATATAATGACCAATGGTCATGCCACACAAATTTAGGGGCATTTGGAAGAGGGAATCTCTCTATATTCCATTTATTTAATAATTGATATTTCTATAAATACTATAAAAATACCTCCCCCCACCCCCCACAAATTCTGATTTTTGGGCAGGGCCTAAGTCGAGCATAACCATATGCATGACCAAAATTTCACTACATGTGGACTAGGGGTTTGAGCTAGGCATCCATTTAAAATTTTGCCCTAACCTAGAAGCAGCCCTAGGAGAACTGTCCTACAAGGATCTACAGAGCTCCAAATTGCAACTTTAGGGTGTCAAATCAAAGGTACGACTTAGATCTACAATTTTCATGTTTTGTGACTTTCTCTTAATATGCCTCTAAGAGGCTAGAAATTTACATGGAAGTTGTTGTTCAAACTGTGACAATAAATAAATAATATATAGTTAATACACATTAAATGGACGACATCCATTCATCTTCCCCAACTAGCTGACATCCCAGATCAACCCGACCTAGACCGGCCACGACTACCACCACCTTCGTTGAGGTGAGGGCATGCATTTGGCGGTGACTTGGTCGTCGAAGGCGGAGGTTTCCGACGAACTCGGGCACACTCAAAAATCAGAAATTTCTCATTTTGCTCTAATGGAATTGGGCTCAATTTAGCCCTATGTCTCTCCTATTTGATCTAGAAAGCTAGCACAAAGGGAGGGGAGGAGAAGCAGACCAGTAGGTGAGCTTGGCGGCGGGTTTAGTGGCCTTGAGCCATGACTGACCTTTGCTCCAGCGAGTTAGATCACTTCCTGGATTCTTCGGCTAATCCTTTGCTCCAGCAGTTGAATTCTGCTCCTTAGGATGTTCTAATGCTGGTGGTGTGGTCGAATGGAGGTGGGGTTGGTTGTTAGTGTGGTTTTATTTAAGGAGGTGGTCAACCATGAGCATAGGATGCTCCTCCTTCCTGTCAAGTGGCCACCAGCCACTAAAATCTGTTGGAAGTTGATTTGCCACGTGTCAGTCTACCATTGGACCTCCTATTTTTACTTTAAATGAGTCATGTTACAAAGACCAGGTCCCAATAAGTAATTTGGCTCATTTCCCGAAAACCCAGTTCAGCCCATTTATAAGAATCAGCAAACAGCTCGGGCCCAAAAATATTCTAAGTTAAAAGCGTTGAGTGGTGTTGAGACCACTCAACGTCTTGTTGAGTCCAGAATTTCTAAGTCAAAAGCGTTGAGTGGTGTTGAGACCACTCAACGCTTTGTTGAGCCCACTCAACGCCTTCAACATTCAGGAGAATTCTAAGTAAAAAACATTGAGTGGTGTTGAGACCACTCAATGCCGCGTTGAGTCCACTCGACGCCGTCAGCATTCAGGACAACTCTAAGTAAAAAGTGTTGAGTGGCGTTAAGACCACTCAATGTCACGTTGAGTCCACTCGACGTTGTCAGCATTCAGGGTAACTTTAACTAAAAAAGCGTTGAGTGGTGTTGAGTCTTGCAATTTACAATGAGTTTGTTAACCTCATGGCTAACCTCATGGCATGATTAGGAAATTGTCAACGGGCGCGTGCTGCTAATAAATACCACAATACATGATTCAGTTCGTTTAGATCCAATCCAGATCGACAATACAACTATTCGAGTGCTGCAAAAGAAGAAGGTTTCTTTGGTAAAGGTGTTGTGGTCCAACCACGGATGAGAGGAGCACACTTGGGAGCTGATTGATCCGATGCGAGAATGACACCTTGAGCTTTTCGCCTCAGGTATATTTTAATTTTGTGTAAAAGTTCTTAAAATTCTTGTGCATAGAAATCACATGGATCCAAACTTAAATTTCAGGGACAATTTTTTTTTGTTTATTGGGATTTGTAACATCCCATTTTGCGCTAGACCCCTCGCATGGGTTTTGAGTCAAGAGAATTGACTCAGACTCGGGAAGCGTCGAGTGAACTCGACGCCATTCGACGAATTTAACTTAGAAAATATTCTAGAAACTGTAGGCGTCGAGTGAAATCGACGTCATTCAACGAAGCGTCATGTGCATTGAGTGCACTCGACGCCACTAGACGCTTTTAACTTAGAAAATATGTTATAATTGTAGGCATTGAGTGGTGTCAACGCCACTCAACGCGGCGTTGAGTGGTGTCAACGCCACTCAACGCGGCGTTGAGTGGTGTCAACCCCACTCAACGCGGCGTTGAGTGGTGTCAACGCCACTCAACGTGCCGTTGAGTGGACTCAACACTTTTAACTTAGAAAATATGTTGTAAATTATAGACGTTGAGTGGTGTCAACGCCACTCAACTTGGCGTTGAGTGGACTCAATGCTTTTAACTTAGAAGATATGTTGTAAAATGCAGGCATTGAGTGGTGTCGACGCCACTCAATGCGGCGTTGAGTGGTCTCAACACTTAGCTAAAATGTTCTGTAAACTGGAGTCGTTGAGGGGTCTCAACGCCACTCAACGCGACATTGAGTGGTATTAATGCCACTCAACGCGATGTTGAGTGGACTCAATGCTTTTAACTCAGAAAAATGTTGGGAACTGTAGGCGTCGAGTGGTCTCAAAGCCACTCAACATTTTTGACTTAGAAATTCTGGCACTCAACGAGGCGTTAAATGGACTCAACGCTTTCGTCGATTCATTGAGTATGTATATGTATACACGAAGATTTTGACTTATAACATTTTCTCCACCCCAAGCTGTTGGCGGGTTCATAAATGCGATGAACAGGGTTTTCGAGAAATGAGCCAAATGACTTATTTGGACCCAGTCTTTTTAACAGGACTCATTTAAAATAAGAATAAGCGGTCTAATGATAGAGTGACACGTGTCAAACCAACTTTCCGCAGGTGTTAGGGGCTGGTGGCCACTTGGTAGCGAGGAGGAACATCCTATGCTCATGGCCGACCACCTCCTTAAACAAAACCACACTAACAGCCAACCCCGCCTCCATTTAACCCCTCCATCACCTTCAGTGAGCCCCAAGGAGCAGAATTCGACTGCTGGAGCACAAGATTTACTAGAGAAACAGAGAATCGAGCAACTCACTAGAGCAAATGTCGGTCATGGCTCACCGCCACCCAACCCGCCGTCAAGCACGCCTAATGGTATGTTTCTCCTCCCCTCCCCTTGTGCTAGAATTTTAGTTTCATTAGAAAAGATATCAGGCTCAATTGAGCTTTACCATGCGAGATGTGTGCAAGATTTCCGAGCTTTTCTTCTTGCTCGGGTTCGCCGGAGGAGCCGCCTCCGGCTACCACATCGCCGGGAAACGCAAGTCACCACCTTAACGGAGGTTGTGGCGATAATAACCGGTGGTGGCGACGGCCCAGGTGGCCGGAATTAGTGGATCAAGTCAGCCCAGGAAGGATTAATCCTGGTCGTTGGCTATCGGGGAAGATGAACCGATGTCATTCAAAATAACTGATTTAATTATTATTGTTATTTAATTAGATGTGAATATTCTGTCACATTATTACAATCGTCTTGCATGTTTAAATTAGGCCTTGTAGTGGCATATTCAGAGAAAACCATCAACATGAAAAGGTTGATCTAGGTCTCACCTTTAAAATGACATTTTAAACTTGAAATTGGAGCACTGTAGCTCCCTGTAGGACAGTTCTCCTAGGATTGCTTCTAGGCTATGACCGAATTTTAAATGGATGCCTAGGTCAAATCTTAAGTCCATATGCAGTGAAAGTTTGGTCATGCATGTGGTTATGCTAGACTTAGGCCCTGCCCAAAAATCAAAATTTTTTGGCGGTATTTTTCTATAGTATTTATAGAAATATCAAATATTAAATAAATGAAATATAGGGAGATTCCCTCTTCCAAATGCCCCCAAATTTGGGTGGCATGGCCATTGAGTTATTATATGACCATGGTAGAAATTTCAGACCATTTTGAGCCTCTGCATGTCAGGAAAATCCAACATGCACGGTGGAGGTATATATGTAAATGGTGTGCCAATAGTGGACATGGGAAAATGAGAAATTAGCAATTTGGCCTAATGCATGTCCATGAAACTTTGGACAGAGCCTTATAGACATGAAATACATCTCCCATAAAAAGGTTGGTATTTTTGGGTTCAAAAATCCCATTACTTTGAATTATTGGAAAAATAGGCTTATGTAGAAATAAATTTGGAAAATAAGTCTACTGATTTTATAAAGTTTAAAAATTTGTTACAAGCTCTGATAGGACATTTTACATCTCTGGAAAAAGTTATGAGCTTATTTGAGAATTTTATCTTGTGTATTTAGTAAAATTACCATTTTGTCCTTTTTGGAATTAAAATTAAAAGTAGGGGTAATATTATTGAAAAATTATGGAAAAATACATAGTATTTTATTTTTGTGATATAAACCCTTGTATATTTAAATCAAAATTTTTGGGTGACTAATTATGTTAAAAACCTTAGTAGCGACATTTTGGTAATAATATTCATATGCAATTAGGTTAGGTCAAACCACTGGCTATGATTATGAAATTCTGTCTTAAGTATTATTATGGCAAGGTTGATCATCAGTAATTTTCCATGAATTCTTGGTTGTATATTTTAGGTACTTCATTTGGAAAATAGATTAATTGTGGATTTAATCATAAACATAAAAAGTATGAAAAATCAAATGGAAAATTAGGATTCTTTGTAGACAGCCATTTATAACCTAGATGAACTCCAAGTAAATTACTTAGACATATTGGACCACTAGATATGGTAGTTCATATACAAAGCGACCTAGTTCACTTAGGCTCTGTTTGGGGGGGGGGGGGGTGGGGGTTATTTTCGCCGGTCAAGCGGTTACGACCGCATGAATCAGACCTTAATTAAGGTCTGATTCATGCGATCGTAACCGCTTGACCGGTGAAAATAAGCCCCCCCCCCCCAAAAAAAAACAGAGCCTTAATTAAATGATTTAATTTATGGTCCAAAATAATTAGAAAATTGATAAAATTCCAAATGGTTAATATTATGCATATGACAAATCCATGATAAATAGTTAGAGGCCTTTGACCCAAGGAATCAGAAGTCATCTCATATGGGTTAGTGTAGGTCGTGGGCTGCGTTTAGCAAAAATATAGTATAACACTAGGACCACATGCGACATGATAAGTGGTTGGATTGAGAACGATATTGGGAAGTTGAAATCCTGGTCGGTATCAAGTAGATCACTACTTAGTAACGATGGTTAGAGTGCAAAACCCCATGGAGTATAACTATAACGGAGACCGGCGGAAGACCGTCGCTCTCCTAATAATACCTTAAGTCATCAGGTTCACACCAGAGTAACATCAAGAGTTGGGTATGAATAATGGGTAAACGCTAATAAGAGTAAGTGTCCTTGAGAAATGGAGCTTTGGGTTTCATGCCTATCTTAGTTCCTAATGCCCCCGAGACCCCTTCATCGGGCATGCCCTAGGCAGTCCAAGGACTAACCCTAAGTTGCTAATTATAATAAGCATTACATAAGAGTAGTCTAATAGTTTAAGAAAACAATGCGACAAACTCCCCCGTATAGGGATGGAGGGATACATGATGAATTTTAGTCCTGCGAGCTGGAGGCTCGGATGTTTGGATACAAGATGAATTTTAGTCCTGCGAGTTGGAGGCTCGGATGTTTGAATACCAGAGGGATTTTGGTCCTACGAGCTGGAGACTCAGATGTTTGGATACATGACGGGTTTTGGTCCTGCGAGCTGAAGGCTCGAATTGGAAATATCTTGCATGTGCATCAACATATTAGTGGCAGGTTATGCGGTATTGGACCAATCGTCACACTGATGGCAGTACGGTGACTCAGGTGAAGTGTGAGGGTTTGAGGGGCCAGTAGGTTGTTTATACTGCGGTCTGGAGGACAATCCCCGAAATCGCACACCTGACCTAAAAAGCTGGTGGATTTGCTAGCAGATTAGTACGCAGAGACTCTGGAGTGCACCTATGACGTGTACGGAGGCATACGAAAGATCTAGGCCTGGTAGTGTGTATGTCTGCCTAGAAAGTGGAGACGCCCGCTCCACTTCTACCATAGTCATAACGGTGGTACCGAAGAGTTAAGTTAACTCCAAAAAGTGGGAACTATAAGTCTGTGATCATAGAGTTGTGTGTGTGAGTTGTACTTGTATGAATCATAACATGCATACCATAACATACATACATACTTACGACGCACGTTATAAGACCCCCATCATTTTTTTTGAAACACCGGGGTCTTAGGCCCATAACCGCCGTTTTGCGGTGACACCTTCATGCCCGGAAAGGTCATCACTACAAAACGTCGATCCTGCCGGCCAAATCGATCACAACTGTAGCGAATTAACAAAAGCAAGCCCACAAAAATCACATAAATAGTAAATGACCTCCACGAAGTGAGTGTCCACAGATATAATAAAAATACTAAAATCTTGGCCTCATGCCCAGTACATCAATGTCCTCACTACAAATCTCTCATCGTGGAAGCAAAATAAATATAACTACTAGCGATCAGGACTCACAGTCCCTGCTGTCTGAACTCCGGTATTAGACTGCCCCATCTCCAAGCGTGCCGACCTCCAGGGCTGCTCCTCCATGCTGGGCTCCTCGGTCCCCTAAAATGATGTGGTTCGAAAACCGTTAGTCTAAAAGACTAAGTCCTATCATCTCCCGCCCCTTCCCCCATGGCTCCTAGGCACCGAGCGGGGAGGAGGAAAGGAGAGGACATGAATGTGGAGAGTAACAAATATAAGCAGGTGGCAGCAGAACTAATCTAGCAGTTTTATAATGTATAAACCAGAAAGAAAATATGAAGAACTGGACAAGAAAAGTAACCTTAACTTATATGTAAACACATAAGCCAAGGGATCTTTTGCAGGGCTCCTATCATATAAAAAGTCTCATACCAGTTTTATATGATAGGCTGTCGGTTTTCTAGCAATCCTACGTTTATGTAAACTGAAATAAACCTTAACTTATAAGCGCGCTTGCACGAACTTATAAACTAAGGTATCGTTTTGCATGGCCTATTGTATAAGCGTCTCATACCACTTACACAATATGTGTCGAGTTATATACAATGATTATGCTATGGGATACAATTATGCCATGATGTGAACATGCAAGTACAACTCACCCACTAGACTCTGTGTACATAAACCTTTAGTTCCCCCTTTCTGGAGCCGAACCTCCCAACATACCTCCATAGTAGCAAACGGAAGCGGTGGGTTGGGCCTCGCCTACCTCAAAACCGGTAATCACACTACCAGTTAGACCTATCGTACGGCTCAACGCTGGTGCACTAAGCGGAGCTCCTGCGTACTCTTGCTGGCTGACGCACCAGACTTTATTTGGCCAAGTGCTAACCCACACTTGCCGAGTCAACGAATCGGCGTCGGTGCATCGACCCTCCAATACCGTAGACCCACCACCTTATACTTTATGCACATGCAACCTTGATGTATAACCACCGAACCAAAGCTCCCCGAACCATCCCGTCCGTCACAAACAACAACCTAGCCAAATCTCGTCGGGCCAACCTGCCCATCACCAAAAATACTGCCGAGCCAAAGCTCGCCGGGCCAACCTACCCACCACCAAATCCACTGAGCCTACAGCCCGAGTGACCCAACCTACCTCTCCAAGACATCGAAGTGAGTGAAGGTGAAACCCTAGATTTACTAGTTACTCTTGCAACTTAGTTTTACCTGCAGTTTAGATTAGCCCAGGACTGCTCAAGGTATACCCCGTGAAGGGCTCTCGAAGGCACTAGGAACTACGATGGGATTACGCTCAAAGCTCCCTTCCGCAAGACACTTATTATTATTGGTTGCTATCAAATTTTCCAAACCCTTACTTGTTGTACTGGATCTAACCCTAGAGTATTTGACACTTCCTCCCCCCGGGAAAGACGATCTTTCGTCGATCCCGAGCACCGCCTAACACTAGTCAATCCAACACTCTACCCATCCTATCTCCCAATGATGAACTTATTTTTATTTATTCCAATCAGCAGAATCTCTAACCCCAATTCATGTGCCCAAATTCATAATCCGACATAATTTCTGCAGTTTTACTAAATGTAGACCAACCTAAGCTATATGAAGTGTAAAATGTGAAGTACTCAAAATATTCCTCCAGTACCCCTATAATAATTAATGGAGGGCTGTTCTGACCTTTTTAGCCTAAATCCATAATTTCATAATTTTCCTATATATCTGATAATTTACATAATTATTCTAGTAATCCAAAAATCCCAAGTTTGAACATGAAGTACCAATTTCAGCCAAGCAAATGTTCCACCAAATTTATGATAAATACTATATGAAACGTAACTGAAAATCCAAAGTATCCTAATTTTTTTTTGCAAGGTTTAAACCCCTAATTCTAATTTTAAATATATCCTACAATAAATCATTTTAAGAGATACATACAACAATAATACTTCCAAAACTTTTGAGAAAATTCAAGGATGACTATAAGGACATATAAAGGCTCTTGATCAAGTTTCATAATTTATTAGCAAATAATGAGCTCTAAACAAATTATTGAACAACTTCCCAAGTTAATAAGTTTGTGAAGTAAGTACTGCAAATATGTATTCAAAAATTCTAGTAAAATTCATACATAAGAAATAAGGTCTAAAATGCCCTCTACCTAATTTTCATGAACTTCCAATGAGCAGTGAGATCATAAAATCCAGATAAATAATTAGGGCCAACTCATGCATTTATAAAGGAAGTACCAGAATTAATGACCCAAAATTCTCAAATAAATTACCAGAGGTTCATCCTACCAATATGACCACACTACCCAAATTTCATTGTTGTTCAAGGAGTTTTACTAACCTATTATAGCACTACAATGTCTGTGACCTAAATTAGGGTTAGGGTTTTGGGGGGCCTACCTATTTCCAAATCCCCTAAGATTTTTACCATAGGGTTTTAGTGTAACGCCCCAAAACTCAAAGGAGCGAAGGGGGACGTTTTGGGCCAGTTTTGGTTTCTGGCTGAAGGCACACGGCCTGGGACACGGGCGTGTCCCAGGGCGTGTCAAGCGTGTGCCGACACTTAGCCACGAAGTCGTCGAGATTTTCTCGACGATTCGCTGAGAATGGGCACGCGGCCTGCGACACAGGCGTGTCGCAGGGCGTGTCGACCCGTGTCGACACTTAGCTGTGAAATCGTCGAGATATACTCGACGATTCGTCGAGAATGGGCACACGGCCTGCGACACGGGCGTGTCGCAGGGCGTGTCGACCCGTGTCGACGATCGTCCCGGGGAGTCGTCGAGATTCGCTCGACGATCGTCGAGACAAGGCACACGGCCTAGGACACGGGCGTGTCCAAGGCCGTGTCATCCAGTCGTCGATCTCCACGCGACGAAATCTCGAAACCGTGTACATAGTCTGGGGTCCAGGCGTGTCAAAGTGACACGGGCAAGGACACGGGCGTGTCCTAGGACCCGTGCAGTGCTCGGGTTGAAAATGGGGAAAAATCATGGGGTACACGGCCGACCTCACGGCCGTGTCAGCTAGAACACGGGCGTGTCAGCTCGAACACGGGCGTGTTCGATACCCGTGTGAGGTTTCAGGAGATTCGATTTTGACGGAGAATGGGGCACACGGCCCTGGACACGGGCGTGTGCCAGGCCGTGTTCGGTCCAGATTGGGCATTTCAGCCCCGAATCAAAGCCGTTCGTTTCCTTAGGTTGAGATCCAACGGCTGGGGGTTGTTCCTGAGAGGATATACCCGTGAGTTGACTTAGAAATCCATCACTTTCATACCTTATCATCTCTCCAAGTCCTTGGAGAAAGAGGAGAGCCATTGGAGGAAGAAGAACTAGATCCCGCCATTGGAGGAGCTTCGGAGCTCCGAATCGCGAGCCGACTCCGGATCCACGGAGGCAACGCAAGTGCGGTGATTTCCATCCGATTACTTTTCAATGGCGCCAAAGAGGAACTCAAGGGTAACGATCCTCATCTTGAGCATGAATAGCTCTCTTTCCTAGCATAGGAAGCCCGCTCTCGCGAGTTTGCGGAGAGTTGGAGGCGTTCCTTCGGGTAGATATGTGAAGTACCCGTTGTTTAGAGTCCGTATGCGAGAACAGACATAGGCATAATCTGTGAAGCCTACCCGGACATGTTGGTCTGGATCGGTGATGTTGCATTGCTTAAGGCCGGAGAAGACTTCGTGCTATTGGTTGTTTTTCGGGTTTTCTACGCGGTAGATTGCAGCAGGGAGCCTTGGGGATTAACCCAAAGGTGCACCCGAAAAACTGGGCGGATACGAGATCTTGCCAACTTGGTGGCCTGAGAGCCAACTCGAACATAACTGAGTTATGTGACTTGCGGTAGAATGGGACTCGGAGGAAGTTTGACCCGCGCAAATGGCTTAAATTGTCGTTGCGATGTGAGCACGGGTTAGATGGAACCGTACCCGCTTTATGTCGTTCGGTTAAAGAGACCTAAGGTTACGTGGCACTTGCCGTTGGCATAGATGCGAGTCTTCGGCGGTTAATGGCTTAAATTGATGTGACCCATGCCGGCAAGACAAATTGCTCATAGGTTTGGCCGTCTAAGTGGCGGTGGTGAGTCCGGAATGTTAATGGCTTTAATTGACGTGACATCGACCGGTTCACCGAGAATGTGCCCTGAGTGCACGGGGCGTGTGGCCGTGCGAGCCAACGTCTGTGATGAAATGGCTATGGATATATAAATTGCTCGCTTATGCTAATGAAATGCAGGGAAGGAGCATCGCCGCCCCGAATTGGGGGCGGGATCGTTATAATTTGGTCAGCATTGCTGACCGTTGCATTGTTTTGTCACCGTGCGGTGGTTTGTTGCTTGCAGGTGCAGCTGGACCAAGCGGTCAATAGCGGGCTAAAGCCCTTTTTGCGAAGCTGGCCCTCGAAGGCCCAAGTAGAAATGTTTTACTGCTTTATTCATGTGTGACCGGCCTGCGTGCCGTGGTTTGTAAAACATGTAATTTGAAGTGAAACATCTTGTAAAGCCTTAAGGCTTATTTTGGGTATTTTTGTATAACATTCCTTTTGGTATTAGTGGACATTCATGCTCCTATGCTGGGTTCTTGTTTACAACTTTATAAACTGCTTCCGCTAGAATGCTCTGTGTAGGACGTTGAGATTGGTTGGATGGTTTCCATAAGTAACCACCCGGTCTGTCTGTGGTATATGGAGTCGGGCCCCGGCCGGACCTACTGCTATATACTATGCGACGGATAGGGGGTGTTACAATTTGGTATCAGACTACTGGTTTTGGTCGGGCTTAAAGTGAATTCGTGGGCGAATTCTTTTTAAGGGGTGGTGAGCACATTGTGTGCGTCATCGTAATAACAGTAAAAAGAACCCATGAATGTCCACTTAGGAATGAAAATACTCGTGTTTGAGGAACCTGCGTGTTCCTATAATTGCTGTTTGCAATTTATTTGGTCGCTTAACGGTGTTTTGTACCACTATAGGTGACCCGAAGTGGTGTTGGGCCGTCAGAACGCCGAGTTTCTGAGGCTTGTAGTGCACCGGATGTTGCTCCTGCAACACCTCTGTCGGCTGAGAATATACGATTGGTGGCTGAAGCGGTGTTGGCCATGATAAATGCGCAGCCTGGAAGGCAAGCGCAGCAGCCCGCTCCTGTGTTGGAGCAAGTACCTCTTCAAGAGGCTGAGCCGAGGAGAGTGGAGCAAGTGGTTGTGGAACCGGTTGTGCCAAGGAGGGAAACTGAGAGGCAGCTAAAGCATGTAATGAGCTTTAACCCTCCGTTATTCTCGGGGTTGGGAACCCCATCTCAGGCTGAAGACTGGCTCTCTAGGGTGAAGAGAGTCATGACAGCGACGGAGACGGAGGAGTGGCAAATGACCACCATTGCTACGTTCCTTTTGGACGGTGAAGCAAGGATGTGGTGGGAAGGCTTGGAGTTGCATCATTTGAGAGGTAGACAACTGATAGACGTCCCGATGGAAGAGTTCTCGGGATTGTTCTTAGCAAGATACCTCCCTTCTACTCAGAGGATTTCAATGGAGAATGAGTTCCTGAAGTTGGTGTAGGGTGAGAGGAGCGTGGATGAATATCTCCACGAGTTTACGCGTTTGAGTCGTTATGCTAGCTCCACCATCATGGATGAGGAGTGCAAGACTAATCGCTTCTATGAAGGCCTGAGGGATGAGTTGAGATTATTACTTTCAGGGCCGATGACGCAGGGTTTCTTAACCTTGGTCAATACTGCCCGGTCCTTGGAGAAGGACATGAAGAGCGTGCAAGCGAAGAAAAGCTTGAGTGAAAAGAAATCTGAGTTCAGAGTGCCGACTACTTCAAAGTCCGGCTATCGGAGGTCTTTCAAGAAGCATAGGACTTCGGGTCCAGCTCCTTCTGGCGCTTCTGGGGCGACTACGGGTCGGACCCCGGGTGCGTGTTTTACATGTGGAAAGACGGGGCATTTCGCCCGTGATTGTTGGAGCGGACGTCCTAAGTCCGAGAGGAGGCCGGGAGCTACCTATGAAGAGAAAGGAAAGGCGGTGGAATCGACCGCATCCCATTATGCTCCGGCCCAACCAAGGGTCTACAATCTTGGCCAACAGGAGGCCATTAAACAAGCTGATGTGGTGACAGGTACGATTTAATTTATAGCAAGTCAATTTCCTTTAAATACTTGTTATGCACATGTTACCTTACCTCTACTTGTTTAGGATTTGTATTGATTTGTGAAAATCCGGCACGAGCACTCTTCGATACGGGAGCTTCACACTCCTTCTTGTCCGAAGGATTTATATCACGCATCGGAGTCCCTTCTTCGATGGCGAAGGATAAGTTGGATGTGTTGTTGCCCAATGGTTGTTCGATGCGAGCGGTTAGGATCTGCGATGTTAAGATTCGTATTGGGGAGCAGGAGTTCGACCTGCGGGCGTCTTTACTTCCGTTAGTGGAGTTCGACGTCATATTTGGCATGGACTGGCTCTCGGAGCAGCAGGCCCATATAGATTGCGGTAGCAAGGAAGTCAAGCTGGGAGCAAGTCGTGAAACGACTTTTACGGGCTTAAAGGGGTCGAGCAAGACGTTGATGTCTGCTCTTCAGGTGGTGAAGGCGGTTCGTGCTGGTGCTGAACTGTTCTTTACACTAGTGGAGGTTGCAAAGCCAAAGCCCGCGTTGGATTGTATTTCAGTGGTATCGGAATACCCTGTTGTGTTCCCTGCAGATCTTCCTGGAGCCCCGCCTCAACGGGAGATAGATTTCACGATCGAGCTAGTGCCATGTGCAAAGCCTGTGTCACGATCTCCGTATCGGCTAGAGCCTAAGGAAATGGCGGAGCTGAAAGTTCAACTACAAGAGTTGTTGGAGCAAGGGTATGTGCGCCAGAGTTCTTCGCCTTGGAGCGCACCGGTCCTCTTTGTTAAAAAGAAGGACAGAAGCTTGAGGTTATGTATTGATTATCGGGAGCTAAACAAGCTGACGGAGAAGAATAAGTACCCGATCCCCTGGATTGATGATCTCTTCGATCAGTTAGTCGGGTAGACGGTGTACTCGAAGTTAGATCTCAAGTCTGGGTACTATCAGCTGCGGATAAGGGAGAGTGACATCCCGAAGACAGCATTTAGTACGAGATACTGGCATTATGAGTTTACGGTCATGCCGTTTGGGCTGACTAATGCGTCGTCAGTGTTTATGGATTTGATGAACAGGACGTTTAGGGAGTACTTGGACCATTTCGTGATCGTCTTCATCGACGATATTTTGGTGTACTCGCAAAGTGAGGAAGATCACTACAAGCATCTCCATTTGGTGTTGGAAACGCTAAGGAGAAATCAGTTGTATGCCAAGTTCTCGAAGTGCGAGTTTTGGCTATCCTCAGTGGCGTTCCTCGGTCATATAGTGAGTGGAGAGGGTATTGCTGTGGATCCGACGAAGATTGTTGCGATACGGGAGTGGCCTGAGCTTGCTACGGTAGCAGAAGTCCGGAGCTTTTTGGGGCTTGCCGGCTATTATAGGCGCTTCGTAGAGAACTTCTCGCGGTTAGCGTTACCTCTCACTACTTTGACGAGGAAGGAGCAGAAGTTCGTTTGGACGCCGGAGTGCGCGCGAGCTTTTGAGGAGTTGAAGTTTCGGTTGACCACAGCGCCTGTGCTGAGTTCACCATGTGGAACCGAAGGCTATGAGATATATAGCGATGCTTCGGGCAGCGGTTTGGGTTGCGTGCTACTGCAGCACGGAAGTGTGATAGCTTATGGCTCGAGACAGCTAAAAGTGCACGAGAGGAATTATCCGGTCCATGACTTGGAGTTAGCGGCCGTGATTTTTGCCTTGAAGTTGTGGAGACACTATTTGTACGGTGTGAAGATTGATATCTACACCGATCACAAGAGCCTAAAGTACCTGATTGATCAGAAAGATCTGAATATGCGGCAGCGTAGATGGATGGAGTTCTTGGGGGACTATACATTCAAGATCCACTACGTGCCTGGCAAAGGGAATGCGGTTGCGGACGCGTTGAGTCGCCGAGACCCAGCTCAAGCCAATTGGCTATCGGTGCATGATGAGCGTTTGGTGCGGGAGTTGGAGGCGCTGGAGATTGTTTGTGTGGATAAGCAAGCAAGTGCTGAAGCAGCTCTGAATTGGACTGAAGTCCAATGTGACCTGGCTGATCGGATTCAGCAGGCTTTGGATATGGATGCTCATATGAAGCAGTTCATGATAGAGGCTCTGGACGGGTCAAATTCCCAATTCGTCGTGGAGGACGGATTACTGTGGAGAGGCGGTCGTTTGTGCGTCCCAAGTGTGGGCAATTTACGGGTGGAGTTGTTGTACGAGGCGCACCATACCAAGTACTCGATTCACCCGGGGAGCACGAAGATGTACCGTGATGTGAAGAAACTATTTTGGTGGCCGGGTTTAAAGAAGGATGTGGCGCTATACGTAGCGAAGTGCCAAACTTGCGCCTTGGTAAAGGCGGAGTGCCAAAAGCCGGGAGGATTTCTTAAGTCCTTGCCTATTCCGGAGTGGAAATTCGACGACATCTCTATGAACTTTGTGCACGGTTTGCCAAGGTCGCAAAAGGGGAACGATGCCATTTGGGTGGTCGTGGATCGATTAACGAAGGTGTCGCATTTTTTTCCGCATAGGAAGGATGATCCGGTGGAGAAGCTGGCAAAGCTTTATGTGGATAATATAGTACGGCTTCATGGTGTGCCCCGCAGCATCGTGAGTGACCGAGATGGGCGGTTCATGTCCAATGATTGGAGGCTGGTGCAGCAAATGTTGGGAACAAAGCTGAAATTCAGCACAGCCTTCCATCCACAAACGGATGGGCAGACCGAGAGGGTTAATAGAACCATGGAAGACATGCTCCGCATGTGTGTCTTAGATTTTGGAAAGCAATGGGAAGACCACCTTTATTTGGTGGAGTTCGCATACAATAACAGCTACCAAGCGAGTATTCAGATGGCGCCCTTCGAGGCCCTATATGGTAGAAGATGTCGCACGCCGTTGTCTTGGTTAGAAACGGGTGAGTCAAAGTTGTATAAGCGATCGGAAGTGGAGGATGCTACTTCTTTGGTGAGAACGATTCGGGAGAGGTTGCTTATCACTCAGGACCGGCAAGCAAAGTACTATAATGCCAAGCACAGGAACGTGGAGTTCGCTGTGGGCGATTATGTATACTTAAAAATCAAGCCGTTCAAGGGTGTCTCGCGGGTGCGACGATTGAAAAAGCTAAGCCCGAGGTACCTTGGACCGTTCGAGGTTCTGGAGCGAGTTGGAGAAGCGGCCTATAGGTTGAAGCTTTCAGTGGAGCTAAGTGGTTTATACGATGTATTCCACATTTCGGTGCTTCGGAAGGCGGTGCAAGAGCCAACGCAAGTGATCGCGGTCGATCAAGTGCCGGTGGATAGTGGGCTAACGACAAAGGTCAAGTCCGTGCGGATTGAGGACTCGGAGGTCAAGCGGCTACGCAATAAAGAGATCAGGATGGTCAAGGTCCGGTGGGACAATTGCGGTCGTGAGGAGCTCTCTTGGGAGCGAGAGCAGACTATGCTTGACGAGTATCCGGAGTTGTTCCGCTCAGGTACAAATTTTAGTTTATACATGTCTTTCCTTTATATAATTTCGTGGACGAAATTCTTTTAAGAGGGGGAGAGTTGTAATGCCCCGAAACTCAAAGGAGCGAAGGGGGACGTTTTGGGCCAGTTTTGGTTTCTGGCTGAAGGCACACGGCCTGGGACACGGGCGTGTCCCAGGGCGTGTCAAGCGTGTGCCGACACTTAGCCGCGAAGTCGTTGAGATTTTCTCGACGATTCGCTGAGAATGGGCACACGGCCTGCGACACGGGCGTGTCGCAGGGCGTGTCGACACTTAGCCGTGAAATCGTCGAGATATACTCGACGATTCGTCGAGAATGGGCGCACGGCCTGCGACACGGGCGTGTCGCAGGGCGTGTCGACCCGTGTCGACGATCGTCCCGGGGAGTCGTCGAGATTCGCTCGACGATCGTCGAGACAAGGCACACGGCCTAGGACACGGGCGTGTCCAAGGCCGTGTCATCCAGTCGTCGATCTCCACGCGACGAAATCTCGAAACCGTGTACACGGCCCGGGGTCCAGGCGTGTCAAAGTGACACGGGCAAGGACACGGGCGTGTCCTAGGACCCGTGCAGTGCTCGGGTTGAAAATGGGGAAAAATCATGGGGTACACGGCCGGCCTCACGGCCGTGTCAGCTGGAACACGGGCGTGTCAGCTCGAACACGGGCGTGTTCGATACCCGTGTGAGGTTCCAGGAGATTCGATTTTGACGGCGAATGCGGCACACGGCCCTGGACACGGGCGTGTGCCAGGCCGTGTTCGGTCCAGATTGGGCATTTCAGCCCCGAATCAAGCCGTTCGTTTCCTTAGGTTGAGATCCAACGACTGGGGGTTGTTCCTGAGAGGATATACCCGTGAGTTGACTTAGAAATCCATCACTTTCATACCTTATCATCTCTCCAAGTCCTTGGAGAAAGAGGAGAGCCATTGGAGGAAGAAGAACTAGATCCCGCCATTGGAGGAGCTTCGGAGCTCCGAATCGCGAGCCGACTCCGGATCCACGGAGGCAACGCAAGTGCGGTGATTTCCATCCGATTACTTTTCAATGGCGCCAAAGAGGAACTCAAGGGTAACGATCCTCATCTTGAGCATGAATAGCTCTCTTTCCTAGCATAGGAAGCCTGCTCTCGCGAGTTTGCGGAGAGTTGGAGGCGTTCCTTCGGGTAGATATGTGAAGTCCCCGTTGTTTAGAGTCCGTATGCGAGAACGGACATAGGCATAATGTGTGAAGCCTACCTGGACATGTTGGTCTGGATCGGTGATGTTGCATTGCTTAAGGCCGAAGAAGACTTCATGCTATTGGTTGTTTTTCGGGTTTTCTACGCGGTAGATTGCAGCAGGGAGCCTTGGGGATTAACTCAAAGGTGCACCCGGAAAACTGGGCGGATACGAGATCTTGCCAACTTGGTGGCCTGAGAGCCAACTCGAACATAACTGAGTTATGTGACTTGCGGTAGAATGGGACTCGGAGGAAGTTTGACCCGCGCAAATGGCTTAAATTGTCGTTGCGATGTGAGCACGTGTTAGATGAAACCGTACCCGCTTTATGTCGTTCGGTTAAAGAGACCTAAGGTTACGTGGCACTTGCCGTTGGCATAGATGTGAGTCTTCAGCGGTCAATGGCTTAAATTGACGTGACCCATGCCGGCAAGACAAATTGCTCATAGGTTTGGCCGTCTAAGTGGCGGTGGTGAGTCCGGAATGTTAATGGCTTTAATTGACGTGACATCGACCGGTTCACCGAGAATGTGCCCTGAGTGCACGGGGCGTGTGGCCGTGCGAGCCAACGTCTGTGATGAAATGGCTATGGATATATAAATTGCTCGCTTATGCTAATGAAATGCAGGGAAGGAGCATCGCCGCCCCGAATTGGGGGCGTGATCGTTATAATTTGGTCAGCATTGCTGACCGTTGCCTTGTTTTGCCACCGTGCGGTGGTTTGTTGCTTGCAGGTGCAGCTGGACCAAGCGGTCAATAGCGGGCTAAAGCCCTTTTTGCGAAGCTGGCCCTTGAAGGCCCAAGTAGAAATGTTTTACTACTTTATTCATGTGTGACCGGCCTGCGTGCCGTGGTTTGTAAAACATGTAATTTGAAGTGAAACATCTTGTAAAGCCTTAAGGCTTATTTTTGGGTATTTTTGTATAACATTCCTTTTGGTATTAGTGGACATTCATGCTCCTATGCTGGGTTCTTGTTTACAACTTTATAAACTGCTTCCGCTAGAATGCTCTGTGTAGGACGTTGAGATTGGTTGGATGGTTTCCATAAGTAACCACCCGGTCTGTCTGTGGTATATGGCGTCGGGCCCCGGCCGGACCTACTGCTATATACTATGCGACGGATATGGGGTGTTACATTTAGCAACCCTAGAACCCTCCCTACAAATTTTCAAGTTCATACAAGGACTTTTGACCTCATGCCCTTCACAAGACACAAAAGCCCTTCCTTAGGGTTGGGTCTTAGATCTTTGGGCAAATCTATTCCAATCCACCCCATATTCCATGGGGAGGTGCTAAAAGTCATGCCAAGTCAGTGGCCCCAATTTGAACCTCTGTTGAGGTGATTTGGACACTCAAAAACCTAAAGTGCACTTTTGACCAAAATACCCTTATTAAGGCAAGGTCGGGGTTTGCATGAATTCAATTCAAACTACCTCCAAATGAGATGAAATTTTAACCAGAGCTTTATAATGACCCCAAGCACCACTCAAATTTCGGTGAGTTTGGAGGTCATGTTGCCCCTAAATTAATTTACCCTAGAGAAATTAAATAATTTACAAAACTATAGAAAAAGTTTCCCCAAAAATTCTCATTTTTGGGCAGGACCTATATATGGACTAGGCTGACTCCCTGTCCAAATTTCAAGTCATTTGGACCAGATATGAAGTGTGGGCACCCATTTTAATTTCTGCCTAGTCATAAGTATAGACCCCACCAAAATGAGTGCCCTGGTCAAACTAGGTATTCAAATTGATTCTAACCAATTTTGCAGTAAACTAGACCCGCCAGACTACAATTTTTATGTTGACCATATACTCTGAATTATCTTCTAGGTATTTTTAAAAATTAAAAATATTAAATCCACTAAGTGTGATAGAAATGAAATAATCATTCACATAACCTATAGTTTGATTTTATACAGCACGAATCTTGGCGCAGCTTTGGATGGCATCCCATCATCGTTCCCGCGCGCCAACGACCTGGATTGAATTTTCCTGGAGCATCTTCTACACGTTGCCGCCGGCCATCCAGCCACCTCCCTGTCCGGCCACCGCCACCGCCACCACCACCTCCATTGAGGTGGTGGCTATCGCCAGGCGGCGGCACAGCCGCCGGAGGGGCCTTTTCCGGCGATCCCGATAAGGTGAAAAAAGCGTGGAAAGCCCAGGAAATTTCCAACTTTGATCGGGCTCAACTGCATAACATCCCATGTTACTTCTAGACCCCTTAACTCAGATTGGGTTGGACATGGGGTGGGTGTTAGGGAAATTAGCTAGGTTTGACACTAGGTAGTGGGTTGTAGCCAGGTGGGGCCCACTATAGGGCCCAAGTCAAACTAGGCCAATCTAGCCTAAATAGGAACTCTAGCCACACCATAACCCCACCACATTGCCCTTAACCCTAAAATAATCTAAGTGGACCCTAGGGCATGTCATCAGGTCAACACATTGACCCAATTTGACCAAGTCAACCCTAAACCTTAAATTGGTCAAACCTATACCTATAGGCCCAATTATCCCAAGTAGGGCACCACATTGACCCAACCCAAGTTGGGTGGTGCCAATAGACCCATGACCACCAAGTGGGGTCAGCCCACTCATCATGGTTGACCATGTCAACTCAAAAGTCAACTTAGTCAATATAATTAACCTAAAGAAGAAAATGAGGGCTAAGCCCATTCCCGATGGGCAAAGCTCACCCTACATGGCCCATTATCAGCCCAAGGTGTCAAAGACCAGCCCTACCACTCTGGTTTGGAGAGAGAGTGCATGCATGGGGGCATTTTGGAGAATTTACCCAAAAGTGGAGAGAAGAGGAGTGAGAAGGGGAAAAGAGGTGGAGTCCACTTGGCCTTGGCTCTTTCTGCCCCAAAAAGGTGCTGGCCGACCTCCTCAAAAAATTCCAGCAGGAATTGGCTGCATGGTGCCCACTTGGCACCATGGGTGAAGCCTCCAAAGCCCAAACCGAGCTCATCTTGGGTGTATCTCCTTAAACAACCACTTCCAGCTCAAACCGACCACACCATCAGCTTCAGCGAGTGGAAACGAGTGGAGAATGAGTCCTGGAGCAGAGCTTTTGGTGAAGAAACAAGGTTTTGAGCAGGAGATCGCCGGAGCAGCTCAGCCATGGCCAATCGCCACCAACCTCGCCGTCATGCCGCCATTCGGGTCTGTTTTGCCATCTCTCTACCCGTACTAGCTTTCTAGATCCTCTAGGAGAGACATTGGGCTCAATTGAGCCCAATACCATGTGAGGAAAAGGAGAGTTTTCCGAGCTTTTCTTCTTGCTCGGGTTCGCCAGAGGAGCCAACTCCGGCGGCCTCATCGCCGGGAATCGCTAGCCACCACCTCAGTGAAGGTGGTGGCGACATCCGCCGGCGGTGGTGGTGGCTCAGCTGGCCGGAAATTGTCGGGCAAGTTAGCCCAGCAGAAACCAATCTGGGTCGTTGGCTGATTGGGGACGACGACCCGATCCCGTCCATCCTTCTTTAAGATTCGTGCTAATTGAATTTAATTAAATAAAATAAACTATAGAATATGTATATATTCTGTCACACTTATTCAGCCATTTTGCATATCTATTTTAGGCCCCTTAGAGGCATTTTTTACATCTGGTGATTAAGATGAAAGTTGTATCCCTTCCTCTTAACTTTAATTTGCCACCTTAATCTTCTAATTTGGTGCAGTATACTGTCCGGTAGGACTGTTTTGCTAGGACTGGTCCTAGGCTAGGGCAGAAACCAAAACCAATGCCCATGCCAATCCAGATGTCCATATGACCCAAAATTTTGGGCATGTGCTTAACTAGGGTATATCTAGCCCCTGCCAAATATTGAGAATTTTTGGGAAAAATTTTTCTATAGTTTTATTCATAATACATAAAAGTAAATAAATAAAATATTTGGAGTGTTATGGCTCCAAATTTTGGTGGCATGTCCTTGGGGACTATACATGTGCATGGTAAAAATTTCAGCATATTTGGACCACTGCATGTTGGGTAAACTCACTTGCATGTATTGGTTATACATAGGCTTGGGGTGCAAATAGCCAATTTTGAAATATTGTGTATTAGGCCTATTTGGAACATCCAAAAATCATGGTATTGATTTCAGAGGCTCATTAGGGTGAATTATACCCCACATTGTGATAATGAGATTTTTGGAAGCAAAAATCTCATTATTTGGAATTTTTGAAATAATAGGACTTGTGAAAAATAAATGTAAAATTAGGCTCATCATTGAGATAAAATCCCCAATTTTTGTCAAGGTCAATATAATGTTAGGTTTAACTCCTGAAAAGTTTTATGCCTCTGTTTGAAGAATTTTGATAGGAGTTATGTGGAAATTACCTTTTTACCCTCATTATACTTAATTAGAAAATTGATGAAAACACTGAGTAGAAAATTTTGGAAAATTATTTGGTGATATACCTGAGTATGAATAACCTTGTATAATTTTCTCAGCATTTTTGGATGACTCAGTAATTTTTAAAAACTTATAGTGGCATTTTGGTAATATAATTAGTAATGCAATTTTGAAGCTCCTGTTTCATGGGAGTTCATGAAATTTTGTCTTTAGCATTATTTTACCAATATATTTATGCTGTAATTTTCTTAGAATGTTTAATAATGAATTCCTTATACTTCATTTAGAAAATGATAATTATGTGAGTTTTACATTAATTAAGGAATAAATATAAATCTTTAAAGGAAAATTATTAATTTTGGTAGACAATAATATTTTACCAAGATACAACTCAGTAAAAATTCCTTAGGTCAGTGGATTATAACTTGTAATACTTCGTGAATTAAATGACCTGGGGAATTAATTAAATGATTTAATTAAGGGCTTGATTGACCTAAGAGAATTATGAAAATCAACATGCTCACTTCATTAGTCCATACCATCCTAGGATAAAAAATTAATGGCAGGTTCTCCAAGGAATTGGAAGTTCCATTTCGTGGTGGTATTAGGTCATGAGTTGCGCTAGTGTAAGTAGGTTATTCTATAAGGACCATCAGTGGATAGATCGACGGATGAGCTAGAGGTTACAATTAGAGTATAACCCTGGTAGGTCGAGTTGTCTTAGTGATGAGAGTAAAGTGCAAGCTCTTGGATAGCAACTGGAGTGAAGGCCGACGGAAGACCGTCGCCTTCCTGAGAATATCTTAAATTATTAGGATCACTCAAAGAGTAATAATGAGAGCAAGTGTGGATTAAGGGTAGACACCAACAAAAGTAAATATCCTTGAGAAAGAGAGCTTTGGGCGTAATCCCATCGTAGTTCCTAGTGCCCCCGAGAGCCCTTCACCGGGTATACCCTGGGCAGTCCTGGGATTAACCCTAAGTCACTAAGCATAATAATCCTTAGGCAAGAGTAGAATAATAAGCCTAGGTAAACATTGCATATTCTCACACGTATAGGGTTGGAGGGATTATGGTAATATTCTCACCCGTGTAGGGTTGGAGGGATTTGTATCATTATTCTCACCCGTGTATGGTTGGAGGGATTCATGGTAATATTCTCACTCGTGTAGGGTTGGAGGGATGTATATCATTATTCTCACTCGTGTAGGGTTGGAGGGATTTGTAGAATATTCTCACTCGTGTAGGGTTGGAGGGATTCATGGTAATATTCTCACCCGTGTAGGGTTGGAGTCATATATATTGCAGGCTCACCCGTGAAGGGTTTGAGGGAAACAGGACAAGTTGGTCCTGCAAGCTGAAGGCTTGAGATGAAATACTTGCATGTGCATAAATTTAGTGGCGGGTCATGCGGTACTGGGCCAATCGTCAAACCAATGGCAGTACGGTGAACCAGGCAGGTGTGAGGGTTTGAGGGGCCAGTGGGTTTTTTTACACTGCGGTCTGGAGGACGATCCCCGATAACGCACACCCGACCCAACAAGACTGATGGGTAGTCAGCAAAATACGTACGCTCGGTCCTAGAGTGCACCTTAGACGTGTACAGGCGCGTATGAGAGGGGTCTAGGTTTGGTTGTGTGCATACCTGCCTATAAGTGGAGATGCCCGCTCCGCTGCTGCCGTAGCCACAACGGTGGTACCTGAGAGTGATGGTAGCTCTCAAAAAGTGGGAACTAAAGGTCTGTGATCACAGACTCATTGTGTGTGAGTTGCACTTGCCTGTTGCATAAATTGCATCATAAACATTCATTCATATTAGGTCATACGCTTCATAGATCCTTATCATATAAATTAGTATGAGCTCTTTTATATGATAAGTTAAAATTCTTGGAAACTCTAACTTATATGTTTGTATGAGCACTCATATAAGTTAGGGTACTTTTGTGATGGTAGTGTGGTGATAACATAGATTTACCTTTCTGCTCTTACTTTCAGTTCTTTACTTTCTCATACTGTACATGCCTTTACTTTTGTTGTACCTGCTCTTACTCTTGTACTATATACATAGAACTACTAGAGTAGATCTACTGCTTACACTTTACTTGGTAGCATAGAATCGTTGTCACATGCTTCCTTTTGTTACCCTTTGATTGTCCTCCGCTTCGTCCTCTCGCACGGTGCCTTGGAGTTGCGGGGCGAGGTGCGGAGGAAACGACTTAGTCTTTTTGACTAATGGTTGGTGACCAAACTATTTTTAGGAGCTCGAGGAGATGGAGCGCCAGCACGACCGGCAGGACGAGATGACAGGACGTGAGGAGTTGATACCACCACCTACTACTACTACAGCACTACCTCAGGTTGGACGAGTTCGAGATTAGTTGATTAGCTTCTGCTGTTTTAATGTTTTGTGAGGAGAGTTATTCATATAATGTACTGGGCATAAGCCCTCTTTACTCTTCATATTTTGTACTCATTGTGGCCTGGATGTACTTTCATTTCGTTATATGATATGTACTGTGACTGTGGACAGATTGTGGTTTACTTTTACCGCTATACTTCTGTTTCTCATATTGACCTACATGTTATATGATCGTATTAGCCGGCAGGATCGGCGTGTTGTAGTGTCGACTAACCCGTGCATTAGTGCCACCGTAAGATGGCGGTTCTGGGCATAAGACCGGGTGCCTCCTTGGTAAGGGGAGGGGTCTTACAAACTGAGGCCGAATCCCTTTCTAAATGGATCCTATGATCTACCCATGGATTAAGGAGAGGAGGAGGACCTGAATCGCGTCCTGAGAGCAGGTGTTGTGCCTCCTCGCCATTTCCGACCACCAAGCTTCGGCTCCTCTGCAACCTCCACACCAACTTCTATGGAACTGGGATCTGATCGGGGGAAACTCTTCCCCTTGCCCTAGAGAAGGTCTCTAATGAAGGAATTGGGGAGAAGAGGTTTGTAACTCCCCAATTCTTCATGACACCATTAAAGCCCCTTAATGATGATTTTTGGTTTCACCAAATTTGAATGGCTGAGCTAATCCACTGGCCGGCCACCTCCCGAAACTCCTCCCCTGCCTCCAATGAGTTAAAGCCCCATCAAAAGGGGGAGTTATGGGGCCTCCATGGCCATGATGGCCATTAAGCTCCTCTTTCTCTCTCCTCCAAGTTTGGGTAACTCCCTCTTTCTCTCTCATGTCACCCATTTTGAACTTGGTGGGCCCAAAATGTGTCTCACCACCTCCTAAACCAATGGGCCACACTTGCCTAGGCATAGCCCACTTGGATTGGGCTTGAGTTAGCCATTTAGGCTAGTGTGACCACTTTGACCCAAGAGTTGACCTTGGTCAAATTAGCCACTAGGGCTGACCCCAATGGGTCCTTGGTGACCCATGGGCCTCTACTAAAGTCTATAAGTACTTGGGTATGGTTAACTTGCACTCTGAAGGTCACTTGCCCCTTAGTTAGGGCACTTTGACCAGTTTACGACTAGGGTTGACTTGGGTCAACTTAGGCTCTAGAGTTGACCCCTATGGGTCCTAGCTAACCCATTGACCTCACCCTAGGGTTAGAAGGACATGTGTGAGGTCCACTTGGCTAAGGGAAGGTCAGATGACCTATGTAGGTCAGTTTGACCTATTTAGGGTTAGAGTTGACTTTCGTCAACTTAACCACTTTGACTGCCCTCCATGGGTTCTTAGTGACCCATTTACCCTACTTTAGCTCTAAGAAGACCCTGGTAGGGTTGGTTGGGCTTTACTAGGGCACACTGCCCTTAGTAAGGGCACCTTGCCCAATTTACGTCTAGGGTGGTTCTAGGTCAACTTGGCCACCCTGGGTCAATTCCAGTAGACCCTTAGGGCTTTAATGGACCTCCAAATGGATTGGTGAGACTATGGTGGGATCTTAGAGTCATGGTAAGCCTCATGTTCATCCTAAACTAGGGTTTAAGAATCTACTATTTGTAGATCATGGTGATCTCACCTACATTCCTAGGTTCACTTGACCCTCTTAGGCTTCCTAGGGTTTTGTCATGACCTAGTCATGTCAAAACCACTCATATGGGTCTAGTTGTTTGACGGATGTTACAAATCCCAATATATAAATAAAAAAATTTCGTCCTTAAAATTCTAGTTAGGCCTGCAGGGTTTCAAATATGAAAGGAAAATTGTAACATCCCGAGAGGTTGTGAGTAATACCTGACTGAAAAGCTCCGGGTACCTCTGTTGCATACGGTCCTGAGGGTCCCATGTATGCTCCTATCGCCCATGATTCCTCCAGAGGACATTAACTAATGGAACCTTCTTGCAGCGCAAGAATCGTATTCCCTTGTCGTCGATCCGGACCGGTTCCAGGTGAACTCACCGATCAGATGCTACCGGCCCATCAGTGGCCGTAATCTGCTGCTCCGGGCGTAGTAGAGCCCTCCTAAGTAAGGATACATGGAACACGTCGTGTAGGTTCGTCAGCTCTGGTGGCAGCTCCAGCCAGTAAGCCAAGGGGCTGATCCGCTCCCGGATCCTATAAGGCCCCATATATCTTGCGCTGAGCTTCTTATTCCGACCGCGTACCCGTGAAACCCCATGCATCGATCGGATCTTTAAGAACACCTGGTCCCCCACCTAGAACTCCACCTGACGATGTTGAGCATCGTAATACTTAGCCTATCGGCTCCGTGCCTCTAGCATCCTGTCCCGTATCATCCTTACCTGAGCCTCGGTGTCCTCAACAAACTTCGAACCCAAAGCCTTCAAATCCTCATCCTGTATATATGATCGCGGAGTCCTACACCTTCGTCCGTACAAGGCCTCATAAGGAGCCATCCTTATGATGGACTGGTAGCTGTTGTTATATGAGAACTCAATCAGTGGCAACAGCTTATCCCAAGGCTCACCGTAATCCAATATGCAAAGTCGCAACAGATCTTCCAAGGTCCGATTTGTGCGTTCCGTCCGCCCATCAGTCTGGGGATGGAAGACGGTACTGAATGTTAGCCGAGAGCCCAAGTAAGTCTGCACTTATCTCCACTCCCTGGACGTAAACCGTCCATCCCGATCCGATATAATCGACATGGGTACGTCATGATAACGAACAAACTGCTCCACGAACTTCTGTACCAGCGCACCAACCGAGTCATCCTTCTTGATCGGAATAAATCTGGATACCTTCGTCAGCCGGTCGACGATCACCCAGATCGAATCATTCCCCGTCCGTGATCGGGGAAGCCCATGTATAAAGTCCATTGAGATATCATCGAACTTCCACTCCGGCACTGGGAGTGGCTGCAATAATCCTGCTGGGTTTTGCACTCTGCCTTCACCAACTGGCATGCCTCGTAATGGGTCATGAAGTAGGTGATATCCGTCTTCATGCCTGGCTAGTACATGGTCTTCTTCAGATCCGCAGTCATCTTTGTAATCCCCGGGTGTACCGAATACCCACTGTAGTGAGCCTCCATCATAATATCCTCTCGGACCTGCCCTCCCTCTGGTATGTAAACCCGTCCTCTGAAGCACACTAGGTCATCCCTCAGCGAGTAATCTCTAGCAGTGCCTGCTTCTAAGGCCCGGAATATCGGTTCTAGCTGGGCATCCTGCCTCTGCCCATCTCTGACTCGGTCTCGAATGTCATCTGGGGCAATCAACGACGCTAGGTACTCCCGGTACAGCTCAAGGTGATCCTCGGACACCAAGGATATCTGCATCTTTTCTAACATCTGGACCCGCTCCAATGCCATCAACTGCATTCCTGCTCCATGGTTTGCAGCCTTCCGGCTCAGCGCATCTGCCACCACATTCGCCTTCCCTGGGTGGTAGTGCATCTCGTACTGGTAATCTGCTAGAAACTCCACCCATCGCCTCTGTCTGATATTCAGCTCCTTCTGTGTGTCCACATACCTCAAGTTCTTATGATCGGAGTAAATGTCGCAGTGGACACCATACAGATAGTGTCGCCAGACTTTCAGAGCAAATATGACCGCTCCCATCTCTAAGTCTTGAAATGGGTAGTTCTGCTCATGCTTCTTCAGCTGCCAAGAAGCGTATGCTATCACATGACCATTCTGCATCAGCACCGCACCCATGCCCTGATAGGAAGTGTCGATATAGACCTGGAATCCTTCTTTCCCCAAAGGGAGGGCAAGTATAGGAGCCGAGGTGAGTCGATCCTTCAGCTCCTGAAAAGCCACCTCGCACTACGGGGTCCAGACAAAGGGCACATCCTTCCTCGTCATGGATGTGAGTGGAAGGGCAATACGAGAAAATCCCTCCACGAACTTCCGGTAGTAACCGACAAGTACTAGGAAACTCCGCACATCTGAGGCCGACTTTAGCTGCGGGCAATCCCGAACTGCCTGAATCTTGGCCGGG
Source organism: Platanthera guangdongensis (assembly GCA_039583875.1). Classification (NCBI taxonomy): domain Eukaryota; kingdom Viridiplantae; phylum Streptophyta; class Magnoliopsida; order Asparagales; family Orchidaceae; genus Platanthera; species Platanthera guangdongensis. The sequence goes on from CM077156.1 coordinate 9,809,436, forward strand.
TCCACTGCCAACCCAGCACCACTGATGATATGGCCTAGGAAAGCCACCTCCCTCAACCAGAACTGTCATTTGCTGAACTTCACATAAAGTTGGTGCTCCCGCAGTCTCTCCAGGGTCAGCGTCAGATGTCGGGTGTGCTCCTCCTCTGTCCTCGAGTAGATGAGGATGTCATCAATAAACATGATGACGAACACATCCAAATATGCCTCGAACACCCGATTCATGAGGCTCATAAATGCTGACGGTGCATTCGTGAGCCCGAAGGGCATCACGGTAAACTCGAACAACCCATATCTGCTACTGAAGGCAGTCATTGGAATGTCCTCCTCCTGGATCCGCAGCTGGTAGTAGCCTGACCTCAAATCCAATTTTGAAAAGAAATGCGCCCCTTCCAGCTGATCAAACAGCTCATCTATCCTTGACAATGGATAGGTGTTTCGGACCGTCAGTCGGTTCAGTGCTCGGTAGTCAATGCATAATCTAAATGTCTCGTCCTTCTTCTTGACGAACAACACCGGGGCTCCCCATGGTGAAGAGCTTGGCCGGACAAATTCGGCTTCCACTAGTTCCTGGAGCTGGCTTCAAAACTCTGTCAACTCCTTCGTGGCCATTCGGTAAGGGGCTCTAGATGCTGGCTTAGCCCCTGGCACCAGCTGTATCCGGAAATCCTGCTCCCGGTGCGGGGGTAGCCATGACAGCTTCTCTGGGAATACGTCAGCAAAATCTCGAACCACCGGGATATCCAAGATGGAACCCTTGACCTCAGCCATTTCAAACAACACTTTATAGACTTCCTCCCCCTATAAGTGGGCCTTGACAGCCTGCACAGACGACAGTAAGAGAGGGGTAACAGGTCTAATACCTTCGATAATGATGTAGGAATCTCCATGCCTCATGGTGACCCTCTTTGATAAACAATCGATCTGAGCATGGTTCCAATACAACCATGTCATGCCCAGGATCAAGTCAAAGACTGACATCTTCAGGATCGTTGCTGGTGCTTCAAATATCTTCCTGCCGATCTCCGCCTCCATGTTGCAGTGGGCGGAGGTGAATAGCTCTGATCCGTCTGGTAGTCGTATCCTCATCATCAGACCTGTAAATCTCTCCACGCCTTCCAGTCCTTCCACGAAGGCTTCCGACACGAATGAGTGCGAAGCACCCGTATCGAATAGTGTATATGCGGTCTTGCAGCTAATGAAGACTATGCCTGGGGTAGTTTAAAGTCTTAGAAATTTAATTGTGGTTTTCTTTCCTAATTTATCAGTTATATATCCATAACTCTAATTATCTAGAAAAGAGAAATCTTAAAATTAATTGGCGTACTTGTGATCACCTGCTCCGGATTCCGGTGTTGAGTCAGATTCAGTACATACACTTGCTCCCTCTCCTACCTGGGGTCTCTGCCATGGTATCCACGACCTCAGCCACGTCCTCGTCCTCCAAAATACTGAGCTGGCGGGGCAGCCGGTGGTGCTGGTGGTGGTGCCCCCCTCATGGGGCAGTTCCTCCGGATATGCCCCACCTGATGTCAGTTGAAGCATTCTAGCAGGGGATATGCCATACCCCCGGGTCTCTGCACCTCTCGCATCTGTGGTGGCTGAGGGGCCACCACTACTGGTTCCCTCTACTCCTATCTCACCTCCTGACGAGACTGATCTTCTGCTCTTCTCCTATCTGTGATGCGGCCCTGTCGCTGATCATTTCTGACTCCCCGGCCCTGATCCTCAGTTGGCCGCTTCCGGCCTCGGGTAGTATGTCAATCTGCCTCGATCCTTTTCGCCATCTCCAATATCTGAGGAATAGGCCCGTCGGACACGAACAACAAAGCCTCCCTCAGATCCTCTCGCAGGCCCTTATAGAACCTCTTAGTGTAACCCGCCTCATCCAACTGATAAGAATCCACAAATTGGGCTAGGTGGTTGAACTCCCGATGATACTCCACCACCATCTTGCTACCCTGTCTCAAATGTAGAAATCTATCTTCCAGCTCATCTCTGGCTGACTGCGGAACAAAATGCTCCAACAGTGCGGCCCTGAACTCCCCCAAAGCAATCTCTGCAACCTTTCTGTCAACAAACATCGTGTCCAGCGATGTCTTCCACCATCTCTTGGCATGAGACTCCAAGCAAGAGATAACCAAGGGCACCCTCTCCTCCCACGGGCACCGGATCCCAGTCAGTATCTCATACATGATGTCCAGCCACTCCTCTGTCCGAACGACCAACTCTGTCCCCAAGTAGGATGGGGGAGAAAGTCCTCGAAAAATACTCAGCCAATTGCCCCCCGAGTTTGGCTGCAGAGCCGGAACCTGTTGAGCCCTAAAAGCTTCCAAGATAGCTATCAGGGTCTGCCCCATCTCTGACTGTAAGAACAGAGTGGGGACCGGGGGAGGTGGTGTAACATTTGGAGTCTGCTGGACTCCGCCCTGTGGTGTAGGCTATGCTAAAGGATGCATAACAAAAAATCATATGTAAGTAATCATCTCAAACCTAATTAAAAGTGGACAATTTACATGTGATCCCCCATATGGGCACACCACTGCTTCCGTTGTTTAGTTTATCCCCAAACTAAACTCACGCGGGGGTGACCCAGGGGTTGTGGACTGCTACTTTTCGATCGAGGTCTCCTCTGATACCACTTATAAGACCCCCCCCTCCCCGTTTTTTAAACACCGGCGTCTTAGGCCCAGAGCCGCCGTTTTGCGGTGACACCTTCACGCCCGGAAATGTCATCACTACAAAACGCCGATCCTGCCGGCCAAATCGATCACAACTGTAGCAAAGTAATAAAAGCAAGTCCATAGAAATCACATAAATAGTAAATAATCTCCACGAAGGGAGTGTGCACAGATATAATAAAAATACTAAAATCTTGAGCTCATGCCCAATACAGCAATGTCCTCACTACAAATCTCTCATCGTGGAAGCAAAATAAATATAACTACTAGCGATCAGGACTCACAGTCCCTGCTGTCTGAACTCCAGTACTAGACTGCCCCATCTACAAGCATGCCGACCTCCGGGGCTGCTCCTCCATGCTGGGCTCCTCGGTCACCTAAAATGATGTGGTTCGAAAACCGTTAGTCTAAAAGACTAAGTCCTATCATCCCCCGCCCCTTCCCCCCATGGCTCCTAGGCACCGAGCAGGGAGGAGGAAAGGAGAGGACATGAAGGTGGAGAGTAACAAATATAAGCAGGTGGCAGCGGAACTAATCTAGCAGTTCTATAATGTATAAACCAGAAAGAAAATATGAAGAATTGGACAAGAAAAGTAACCTTAACTTATATGTAAACACATAAGCCAAGGGATCTTTTGCAGGGCTCCTATCGTATAAAAAGTCTTATACCAATTTTATACGATATGGTGTCGGTTTTCTAGCAATCATACGTTTATGTAAATTGAAATAAACCTTAACTTATAAGCGCGCTCGCACGGACTTATAAACTAAGAGGTCGTTTTGCAGGGCCTATTGTATAAGCGTCCCATACCACTTATACAATAAGTGTCGGGTTATATGCAATGATTATGCTATGGAATACAATTATGTCATGATGTGAACATGCAAGTGCAACTCACCCACTCGACCCTGTGTACACATACCTTTAGTTCCCCCTTTCTGGAGCCGAACCTCCCAGCATACCTCCGTAGTGGCAAACAGAAGCGGTGGGTTGGGCCTCACCCACCTCTAAACCGGTAATCGCACTACTAGTCAAACCTATCGTATGCCTCAACGCTGGTGTACTAAGCGGAGCTCTAGCGTACTTTTGCCGGCTGGCACACCCGACTTTATTTGGCCAAGTGCTAAACCACACTTGCCGAGTTAACGTATCGGCGTCGGTTCATCGACCCTCCAATACCGTAGACCCACCACCTTATACTTTATGCACATGCAAACTTGATGTATAACCACCGAGCCAAAGCTCCCCGGACCATCCCGTTCATCACAAATAACAACCGAGCCAAAGCTCGCCGGGCCAACCTGCCCATCACCAAAACTACTACCGATCCAAAGCTCGCCGGGCCAACCTGCACACCACCAAATCCACTGAGCCTACATCCCGAGTGACCCAACCTACCTCCTTGAGACATCGAGGTGAGTGAAGGTGAAACCCTAGATTTACTAGTTACTCTTGCAACTTAGTTTTACCTACAGTTTAGATTAGCCCAGAACTGCCCAAGGTATACCCTGTGAAGGTCTCTCGAAGGCACTAGGAACTACGATGAGATTACGCCCAAAGCTCCCTTTCGCAAGACACTTATTATTATTGGTTGCTATCAAATTTCCCAAATCGTTACTTATTGCACTGGATCTAACCCTAGAGTATGTGACACTTCCTCCCCTCGGGAAAGACGATCTTTCGTCGATCCCGAGCACTGCCTAACACTAGCCAATCCAACACTCTACCCATCCTATCTCCCAATGATGAACTCATTTTTATTTATTACAATCAGCAGAATCTCTAACCCCAATTCATGTGCCCAAATTCATAATCCGACATAATTTCTGCAGTTTTACTAAATGTAGACAAACCTAAACTATATGAAGTGTAAAATGTGAAGTACTCAAAATATTCCTCCAGAACTTCTATAATAATTAATGGAGGGCTGTCGTGAACTTTTTAGCCTAAATCCAGAATTTCATAATTTTCCTATTTATCTGATAATTTACATAATTATTCTAGTAATCCAAAAATCCTAAGTTTGAACATGAAGTACCAATTTCAGCCAAGAAAATATTCCACCAAATTTATGATAAATACTATATGAAAAGTAACTGAAAATCAAAAGTCTCCCAATTTTTTTTTGCAAGGTTTAAACCTCTAATTCTAATTTTAAATATATCCTACAATAAATCATTTTAAGAGATACATACAACAATAATACTTCCAAAAATTCAGAGAAAATTCAAGGATGACTATAAGGACATATAAAGGCTCATGACCAAGTTTCATAATTTATTAGCAAATAATAAGCTATAAACAAATTATTGAACAACTTCTCAAGTTAATAAGTTTGTGGAGTAAGTACTGCAAATATGTATTCACAAATTCTAGTAAAATTCATACATAAGCAATAAGGTCTGAAATTCCCTCTACCTAATTTTAATGAGCTTCCAATGAGCAGTGAGATCATAAAATCCAGATAAATAATTAGGGCCAACTCATGTATTTATAAAGGAAGTACCAGAATTAATGGCCCAAAATTCTCAAATAAATTACCAGAGATTCATCCTACCAATATGACCATACTACCCAAATTTCATTATTGTTCAAGGAGTTTTACTAACCTATTCTAGCACTACAAAGTTTGTGACCTAAACTAGGGTTAGGGTTTTGTGGGGCCTACCTATTTCCAAATCCCCTAAGATTTTTACCATAGGGCTTTAGCTACCCTAGCACCCTCCCTACAAATTTTCAAGTTCATACAAGGACTTTTGACCTCATGCCCGTCACATGGCACAAAAGCCCTTCCTTAGGGTTGGGTCTTAGATCTTTGGGCAAATCTATTCCACTCCACCCCATATTCCATGGGGAGGTGCTAAAAGCCATGCCAAGTCAGTGTACCCAATTTGAACCTCTGTTGAGGTGATTTGGCCACTCAAAAAACTAAAGTGCACTTTTGACCAAAAAACCCTTATTAAGGCAAGGCTGGGGTTTGCATGAATTCAATTCAAACCACCTCCAAATGAGATGAAATTTTAACCAAAGCTTTATAATGACCCCAAGCACCACTCACCAAAATTTGGGTGAGTTTTGAGGTCATGTGGCCCCTAAATTAATTTACCTTAGAGAAATTAAATAATTTACAAAACTATAGAAAAAGTTTCCCCAAAAATTCTCATTTTTGGGCAGGACCTATATATGGACTAGGGTGACTCCCTATCCAAATTTCATGTCACTTGGACTAGATATGAAGTGTGGGAACACATTTTAATTTCTGTCTAGTCCTAGGTATAGACCCCACCAAAATGTGTGTCCTAGTCAAACCAGGGACCCAAATTGATTCTAACCAATTTTGCAGTAAACTAGACCCACCAGGCTACAATTTTTATGTTGACCATATCCTATGAATTATCTTCTAGGTATTTTTAAAATTAAAACATTAAATACACTAAGTGTGACAAAAATGAAATAATCATTCACATAACCTATAGTTTGATTTTATACAACAAGAATCTTGGCGCAGCTTTGGACGGCATCCTGTCATCATTCCCGCGCGCCAACGGCCTGGATTGAATTTTCCTGAAGCATCTTCTACACATTGCCGCCGGCCATCTGTCCACCTCCCTGACCGGCCACCGCCACCACCACCTCCGTTTAGGCGGTGGCTATCGCCAGGAGGCGGCACAGCCGCCGGAGTGGCCTTTTCCAGCGATCCCGACAAGGTGAAAAAAATGTGGAAAGCCCAGGAAATTTTCAACTTTGATCGGGCTCAACTGAGCCCGAATCCCTTTATAAATGGATCCTACGATCTACCTATGGATGAAGGAGAGGGGGAGGACCTGAATCGCGGCCTGAGAGCGGGTGTTGTGCCTCCTCACCATTTTCGACCACCAAGCTTCGGCTCCTCTACAACCTCCACACCAACTTCTCTGGAACTGGGATTTGATCGAGGGAAACTCTTCCCCTTGCCCTGGAGAAGGTCTCTAATGAAGGAATTGGGGAGAGGAAGTTTGTAACTCCCCAATTCTTCATGACACCATTAAAGCCCCTTAATGGTAATTTTCGGTTTCACCAAATTTGAATGGCTGAGCTACTCCACTGGCCGGCTGCCTCCTGAAAACTCCTCCCCTGCCTCCAAGGAGTTAAAGCCCCATCAAAAGGGGGAGTTATGGGGCCTCCATGGCCATGATGGCCATTAAGTTCCTCTTTCTCTCTCCTCCAAGTTTGGGTAACTCCCTCTTTCTCTCTCCTAGTCATCCATTTCTGAACTTGGTGGGCCCAAAATGTGTCTCACCACCTCCTAGACCAATGGGCCACACTTGCCTAGGCCTATCCTGCAACGTCCCGATTCGCATTAGGCCCCTTGTGCGCGTTTTTGAGTCAGGAGAGCTGACTTGGGTCCAGGGAAGTGCTGGAAATTGGGCTTCACTTGGGAATGTAGGAGAAACCAGCTCTCGAGTTGTCCAGAGCAGGACACGAGTAGTGAATTCTCGACATAGTGAGTTTCACGCCCATGTCACGGGCGTGACCGGTCCAACACGGGCGTGACCATGCACGTGACTATCCAGTTAGTTGTCGAGTACTTGAGTAGTTGTCGAGTACTCGAGTAGTTGAAAACGGGACACGCCCCCTGTCACGGGCATGACCATGGGCGTGACCGGGGCGTGTTCTCTGGTCGACGATTGTGGGTGAGTTCGACGAATCCCCGAGTAGTTGATAGGGGTCACGCCCGGTGTCACGGGCGTGACCAGGGCGTGTTCTCTGGTCGACGATTTTGGTTGAGTTCGACGAATCCTCGAGTAGTTGATAGGGGTCACGCCCGGTGTCACGGGCGTGACCATGAGCGTGACCGGGGCGTGTTATCCGGTCGACGATTGTGGTTGAGTTCGACGAATCCTCGAGTAGTTGATAGGGGTCACGCCCAGTGTCACGGGCGTGACCATGGGCGTGACCATGGGCGTGACCGGGGTGTGTTCTCCGGTCGACGATTTTGGTTGAGTTCGACGAATCCTCGAGTAGTTGATAGGGGTCACGCCCGGTGTCACGGGCGTGACCATGGGCGTGACCGGGGCGTGTTCTCCGGTCGATGACTTTAGTTGAGTTCGACGAATTCTCAATAGTTGATAGGGGTCACGCCCCATGTCACGGGCGTGACTATTGGCGTGACCGATGGCGTTTCACTTTAAAAGGGCTTAGAAAACCCTAGCAGTTTCACTTCTCTTTCCAGCCCGATTTTCTGAGAAAACTTCTGTAGAAAGAGAACTGCAGGAGCAAGTTCTAGGGAGGGAAAATCCGCCATCGTCGTGAAGGAGAAGATGCCGCCGCGAGGACTACACGATCCATGGCCGGAAATGGTGGTACCGCTGGAACCGAAGTGAGCTTCCTACCCTCTCCCTTGGTGCCGGATTTAGTAGATTATTATTTATGCGCATCATGTTTATAATATGTTGTTATCATTTGAAAAGATTGATAGATATTTATATGCGCATCATGTTTATAATAAGTTGTTATCATTTGGAAAGATTGATAGATCTTTATATGCGCATCATGTTTATAATAAGTTGATATCATTTGGAAAGTCACGTAGAAGAATAAACTATAGCCATGAGTGTGTTTGATTAATGGAATGAGTTTAGTAGTCCAATACTTAGAGTTTAGTCTCCCTAAGGGTAGTATTGTGGAAGGATGTAAGTGCGGAGACGGCCGTCACTTGTTGGGTTAATGTTGAAAGGAGGTACAGACGGATGGTTGGGCTGTGTCCTCGTGCTTACTTCTGAGGCCCCTTCCGGGTCACACAAGGCCAGTTCGGGCTGTGTTCTTGGTGCACATCTACCCAAGACCCCGCTGGGCCATAGTACGCATGGGCTCCGCTGTTGTGTTCTTAGCGTTGAGGCATACGGAGGCCTAGGTGAAGCAGTGTGGAGGCCCGCCTAGTAGTAGAAGTGCTCGTTCTTCTGTCACTGCCTGGCCATGGCGGCTAATGCCTGAGAGGTTAGCTACCTACTCGAAAAGTGGGAACTACAGTCTGTGTCGACATAGCAATTGCATGTGTGTGATCATGGGTGAGTCATTGCATAGCATACATAGCATTTCATAACATTGCACAACAAGATCCTCATCGTATAAGTTTGTATGCGCACTCTTATACGATGAGTTACCTTTATGTAACCCGATCCTTAACTTATAAGCTTGTATGAGCATTCTTATAAGTTAAGTTACTTTCCTGCTATTACTTATACTTGTTAGTTTGCTATAGCTCTTAAATATCTGCTAGATTATAATACTGTTACTCTTCACTATTGTCACCTGCTTGTACTTCTTTACTTGCATATATATATTACTCTTGTTCCTTCTCTCCGCCCGGTGCCGAGGAGTCGCCGGGGGAGCGGATGTGAAGCCACTTAGTCGTTTCGACTAACGGTTGCTACGTTTTCCTTTTTAGGAGGTAATGCCACATGTAGAGCAGCCGCAGACTACGCAGCAGGACAGCCAGGCCAGGACGACAGGGCCTGAAGTGACAGTGTCGTCGATACCGTCGGTCACAGATGTGAGTGTTGAGAGTTTTGATGTAGCCCCTTTTTGGGCAATTTTTATAACTATACTCTGATATGTAAAAGCATGTTTTAGCTTCTCTCTTTTGTGGTACTGATTTGGACATTACTACTTAGTATGGATTTGACTTCTCTTGCTTATATTTTGGTTGAGTTGACATGTTTATATTGATATTGGTTGTAGCCGGCGGAATAGGCGTCTTGTGGTACAAGTTAGCCTGTGTGCTAATGCTACCACAAGGTGGATGTTCCGGGCATAAAGCCCCCTTCGTGCCGTGTTTTGGGATCCGGGAGGGGGGGGGGGTCTTACATAGCCCACTTGGATTGGGCTTGAGTTAGCCATTTAGGCTAGTTTGACCACTATGACCCAAGAGTTGACCTTGGTCAAATTAGCCACTAGGGCTGACCCCAATGGGTCCTTGGTGACCCATGGGCCTCTACTAAAGTCTATAAGTACTTGGGTAGGGTTAACTTGCACTCTGAAGGTCACTTGTCCCTTAGTTAGGGCACTTTGACCAGTTTAGGGCTAGGGTTGACTTGGGTCAACTTAGGCTCTAGAGTTGACCCCTATAGGTCCTAGCTAACCCATTGACCTCACCCTAAGGTTAGGAGGACATGTGTGGGGTCCACTTGGCTAAGGGAAGGTCAGATGACCCTATGTAGGTCAGTTTGACCTATTTATTGTTAGAGTTGACTTTGGTCAACTTAACCACTTTAACTGCCCTCCATGGGTCCTTAGTGACCCATTGACCCCACTTTACCTCTAGAAAGACCCTGGTAGGGTTGGTTGGGCTTTACTAGGGCACACTGCCCTTAGTTAGGGCACCTTGCCCAATTTAGGTATAGAGTGGTTCTAGGTCAACTCGGCAACCCTGGGTCAATTCCAGTGGACCCTTAGGGATCTAATGGATCTCCCAATGGATTGGTGAGACTATGGTGGGATCGTAGATTCATGGTAAGCCTCATGGTCATCCTAAACTTGGGTTTAGGAATCTACTATTTATAGACTGTAGTGATCTCACCTACATTCCTAGGTTCACTTGGCACTCTTGGGCTTCCTAGGGTTTTGTCATGACCTAGTCATGACAAAACCACTCCTAGGAGTGTAGTTGTTTGAGGGATGTTGCACACGCATCATAGATCTTTATCATATAAATTAGTATTGACTCTTTTATATAATAAGTTACATTTGTGAAACCTTAACTTATAAGTTTGTATGAACATTCATATAAGTTAAGGTACTATTGTAATGATAGTTTAGTAGCAGTTAGTTTATTTACTGCTCCGCTCTTACTCTACTTACCACATTTCTTTTCAGTATCATCTTTACTTACTTTACTTGTACTATATATAACTGCTAAAGTAAAGATAAACCTGCTATATATATTCATGATAGATTAGATCCACTGTCACCTGTTTTTCTTTTTATACCTCTTGTTGTCCTCTGATTCGTCCTTTCGCTCGGTATCTAAGAGTCGCAGGGGTGAGGCGAGGATAAAATGGCTTAGTCTTTATGACTTACGGTAGGTTGTGACCGTATCATTTTAGGAGCTCGAGGAGATGGAGCACCAACACGACCAGCAGAACGAGGTGGCAGGACATGAGGAGCTGATACCATTTACCACTACTACTACTACAGCCCGGCGTCAGGTGATGATGCGTGTACTTGTGATAGATTAGCTTCCGCTTAGTTTGATTTAGTGAGAGAGATATTTGATTGCTATGTACAGGGTATAACAAATTTATCTTTCGTTTGTACTCATTGTGGACTACTGTTGTAGCTTTCATTTTCATATATATATATATATATATATATATATATATATATATATATATATATATATATATATATATATATATATATTATGTACTGTGATCCTTGTGGACTTGCTAGTTATTTACTAAATGTTATGCTTCTATTTTTGATTGGCAGAACATGTTGAAAGATCGTATTAGCTGGCAGGATCGACGTCTTGTGGTGTCGACTAACCCATGTATTAGTGTCACCGTAAGGCGGCGGTTCTGGGCATAAGACTTGGGTAACCTCCTTGGTAAGGGGAGAGGGGTCTTACATATGCACAGGCCCGCACCCGTTCGGGAGCAAGCCCGCGACCATGCGCATTCCTGCGCGCGCACCTGCGTGCGGCCTGGCACGTGCCCTTGCACACACTCACGAGCGCGACGCCCGCACCCCCATGGGCACGCCCACACACACCTTCACATGTGCGCCCGAATGCTATCTTGCACATGCTCGCGAGTGCGCATGCTCGTAAACGGCTGATACCACACGCACCCATGCGCGACTCCGCGCACGCATCTGCGCGCATCTCGCGACTACAGGGGCGTTAGCTTCCTCCCCCGGGCACGTTCATCGCCTCTCCAACACCATGATATATTCTAATATTTTTACCCAAGTTTGCAGGGCGCTACTACTCGCCATCCCAAGTCTGTCACCGTTTGCCATCATCTCCGCCATAAAATATGAGCAAGAGAAGATCCTTGCTTCTCTTCATTCGAAGAGATCTCGTACAACAAGGATCTGGGGGGGGGGGGAACTGTTGGGGATGACCCCCCCCCATTTTATAAGATTAGGTGTGCACATAATCACACACCCATAATCCCCACCTCAAAAGAAGTGAGATCATGGGATTGACCGCATGAACGATCGCCGTGCCCGATCCCCCTGCTTGCCAGTCCCATCATGCGTATTGAGGGAACCGTCGCGGGTATCACTTCGCCGACCGCCGACCGTGTAACTCCCCAAATTTGCCAGAAGAACTTTTATCTCTATCGCCGAGCTACAATGAGTATCGTCAGGGCGATAGCGATAGGTCTCGATGCACTCAACACCATAAAGCGTTGAGTGAGCTCGACACACTCGACACCTCAAAGCATTGAGTGAGCTATTCGCTTTGCTAACGTCGGGCGACAGTAGGTATCGCCTGATGACGATAGCGATAAATTCGTCGAGTCGCACTCGACAAACTCGACACACTCGACGAACGTCGAATGATATCGCCGAGTGATGACAGTGGATATCGCCAGACGATAGTGCCACATGGTATGGACATGTGTCAGATGACCGATCGACGGTCGGTGAGCGGTGGTTGACCTGGGTCAAAGCGTTCAAAGCGATTAAGTCGCTGTCGCTGGGTGGCGATAGTCGATATCGCCAGGAGATAACGTCAATGTTAACCAGTCAACCCAAATCTTGGCCTTTGCTTCGTTTTTGTAGATTGATCGTGTGGCTGGGGTTAAACCTGAGGCCACTTATGCAGAAGGGTGTGGGATGAGGCGATCATTATTTTCTTCTCACTCTTTTTCTTCAGTTCATCCAAGTTCTTGAGAGGAGAACTAAAGGCTGAAGCTATAGGTTTGTGCTGATCTTTGTGAAGGTGCTGAACGAGATCTTGTGGTCCAAAGTAGGATCTGAGGCTAGATCCGCAAAGGGGAAAGTGAGGCGTTCACTTCCATCCGCGTAGAAAAGCTTCGTCATGGCTTCAAAGAGAACTACAAGGGTAACGATTTTCCCCTTGGACAAGTGAAGTCCTTAATATGTGAAAGATATTGTACCTAAACACCTAGAGGGGGGGTGAATAGGTGACTTGAATCTTTTTAAATTTTTATGGCAAAATACAGAATCTAACACAGAATTCTAGCTACTTTATCACAGCAATCACACAGCTATCACAGAATATCACAGCACACAGTAGACACACAGTTTTATAGTGGTTCCCCAAGGTTTGGGTACATCCACTTCCCCCTTCGCCTATCTAGTAGTGTACTAGATTCGGCCCAACTTCTCCACTATCTCAGATCCTCAGATCTTACACTCAGAACCCACAATACAGGTTCCTACAACTCAGGCCCAAGGCCCTACAACTCAGCTTCTTCACAAAGCCTACACTCAGCCACCAAGGCCTACACTCAGCCACCAAGGCGTACACTCAGCCACAAAAGGCCTACACTCAGAGATTCAAATCTCCTACACTCAGGCACTCAAGCCCTACACTCAGCCTTTATAATTACAGGCTTACAAAGACTCAGATCCCTAAGGATCCTACAAGATATAATGAATACAAAAATATTTACTCAACAACTCAGAGAATAGAGAGATGAGATGTGAGTTTCTTGATGAGTTCTTGGAAGAACTCAGCTGAAATCAATCTGACTTGGCTTTCTTCAAAGCTTCTTGAATGTAGAACTCAATAAGATTGACCCCTTCTGCAGTTGATCCTTGATCTCTGCTACTTAAGATTCAGAAAAAATCTGAACCCTTCTTCTCAGCCTGGTTCCAATGGCTGATTTCTTGGATGGAGCTCTCTCTCTCCAACTTCTTAGATCTTCACTAGATTCTTCAAGGAATAGCTAGATCTTCTTTGTATATTGATCACTTGTACTTGTGTTCAATCAACAACTTCAACAACAGTTTCTGTAGACTGTATAAGCCTATTTATAGGCCTTCTTCATGGTAACTGGCTGGTCCGGTTCATAACTGATTTCTGACAACTCTGACAGGTGCAGTAGACCGGCTGGAATGGCAGCTGTCAAGTCATCCAGTCAGTTCTTGAAAATTCTGTAACTGTCTAAAAGTGTCGAGACTCTGTCTTTAAGTGTCGACACTTATAGACCAAGTGTCGACACAAGTTGTCTAAGTGTCGACACTAGCCTACAAGATGTCGACACAACTCCTTGTGTTATAGATTTTATATCTCGACACTGCTTCTTCTTCATGTGTCGACACTGATAATGTGTGTCGACACAAGTACTTGTACTTCAGTATTTTGCTGAATTCTTCTAAGTGTCGACACAACACCTTTGTGTCGACACATCTTCATGTGTTGAACTCGCTGAGTGTCGACACTTCTTCTTGGTGTCGACACATGTCTTCAGTGTTGATACTTGCTGAATGTCGACACAGCTCCTTGTGTCGACATATTCTTCTTCCGTCGAGACTCTGGCTGAGTGTCGACACAACTCCTTAGTGTCGACACTTGTACTTAGAATATTCTTGAACTTTGCTAATCTTTGCTAAGTGTCGACACAGCTACTTGTGTCGACACTTTCTTCAAGTGTTGAGTATTCAGTTGAGTGTCGACATATTCTTTCTTGTGTCGACACTTTCTTTAAGTGTTGACTCTTCTGTTGTGTGTCGACACATTGCTCTGAGTGTCGACACTTATACTTAGTCTCTGCTGACTTTTGCGGAGTGTCGACACAGCCTCCAAGTGTCGACACTTGTTGATGTAGACACAGTTTCACTGGGTGTCGACACAACTGCTAAGTGTCTACACTGCTTCACTGCACTTTTCTTCATTGAGTGTCAACACAGCTCCTTGTGTCGACACTTTCTGTCTAGTGTCGACTCTGCATCCCAGGTGTCGACACAATGACTTCAAGTGTCGACACTGCTTGCCTGGGTGTCGACACAAGTCTTCTTAAGTGTTGACACTTTCCCTCTGGATGTCGACACATGGACTTAGAAACTTTTCCTTCTTTCCTGTAAATACTTAACCTGCACAAGTAAACTCAAAACACATCAAATACATTTTGATGTATATCATTGAGTTGGGTGAGGCTTCTTCAAATCAGGTACATTTAAACCAATGTACCCAACAATCTCCCCCTATTTGGAGAAGTCATAACCCTTAGTCAATGATATACACCATTCATAATAAAATTACAAAATGATGAAAAACAGGATTATGTAATCAGGAAAGAACATCACATGTATTAAACAAATATGCATATACATATAACATCTCAGAACAATTATGAAATAGATTTAAAACATATCATATTATTCTCACAACACATTGTTCCAATACTTTGTCATATTCATATTTCAAAAGTTTACATAATGTTTATTATCAAAAGATTACATAGTAAACTTAAGAAAATTTCTATGTTATTCTTGATCAGCATCTTTGATCACTATCCCTTTTCCAGATTTTATCCTTGCTTGCACATGGGCTTCAGCATCTTCTGTTTCAGCAGGCTTCTTCCCTTTCAGCTCCTTCTTCTTAAGTTCCTCAGCCTTAATCTTTTGCCTTTCAAAATAATGATAAGGCTTGGGAAAGTACTTGCTAGGCTCCTGGGCAGTAGGAGGTAGCTTTCCCATCTTGGCCTTTCTTCTGTATTGGACTATAGCCTCCTACCTTGTCTCATGCTTTCTCCATTCAGCTTCAGAAAACCACTTGTTCCTGTCTTGTACATTATCTTTTGCAGCTTTCCAGGCAGTCAAAATAATGTTGCTAGAGGTGGGGCTCCACTGCTCAAAGTCAGGTCTTTGTTCAGCTTGCTCCCTGAACCTCTTCTTAGACAATCTAGTTTCTTCTTCTTTCTGCAGTGCTTCTTGCATAGCTTTAGATATTGGCTGAATAACTTTCTCTATAATGACATTGTCCTTACCCCCAGGTGGGCTATACATGGACTGTATATCAGCATGTATCATGTCAAAATCTGGAGGAGGGTAGATGACTTGAGCCACTTCAGGTTGCTCCCCTCCTAGATATGCAGGATGAATACCAGATTCTGCCACATTATTATCATCACAAAGAGGAGGATATCCAAGAGTTGCTCTGATAGAATTAGAGATCCACTTAGCATGATCAGAGCTGGCCTTGACTAACACTCTCTCCCCCTTTATGACTTCTCTTTCTATGTGATCTCTCACATCATCTTTTTGAAATCTCACTTGGTTATCCAAATAATTAACTCCATCTTTAAAGAAAGGTTTTAACCTTTGGAGTTTGTCAGTGATGATCTTCTGTGAGTCTTGGATGGCAGTCTTAACAGCAGTTATTTCTTCTTGGAATACTTTGTCAAATTCTGCTTTAGCAGTAGCAGCAGAAGTAGGCAAGCCAGCAGCTATGTTCTTCATCTCTGTAACAATTGCATTATGGGAAGCAGTTAAGTTATCATTCATTCTGATTTGATTCTCAAGAACATATCCTTGCTTCTGTGCAATGTCATCTACTAGAGCTTTGATCTTTTCTTGATGAGTAGCCAAGTACACCACTGCATTCCCTCCCTTGTGGAAGCAGTCTGTCATCTCCTTCTTATTAAGATTCATTTCAAATCTTATTGACTTAATATCCTGGGCCAAATCAAACTGCAATGATTTTTGCCCTTCATCAACATACTTCTCAATGGCCTGCCTGTGCTCATCAAGCTTAATTTGCATTGCAACCATTAAAGCACTATAATCAATAGTTGGAGCTGGCTGTGATATAGGCTGTGGAGCAATGGTTTGTAAAGCCTTCTTATAACTCTGACTTCTTCTTCTGAATACTTGAAATTTCTTTTTCTTAGCCCTTTCAATCTCCTCATCTTCAGAGGCAGATGTGCTAGCTATGTCTACCCTCTCCTTAGGTAGCTCCTCAACAGCTGGTTGTTTCTCAGGCTCTTGCCTTGCAGTCTCTCCAACATGTACTACTTGCTCCCCCTCAACTGGAGCATTCTCCCCCTCAGCAGCAGCAGTTTCCTTGTCAAAATCTTCTTGATCCAGATTAAGAAATAAATCTTCCATTGTAATTTCTTGTGGAGAATGAGCTGGAGAAATTCTTGGCTCATCTACCACTGGATCAGAAACAACTTGAGCTGTAACAGAAGTGTCTTCTATGACAATATCTGGGACTTGACTATCAAGCTGAGTTTGCTGATTAACATGAACCAATGGATCAGATAAAACAATATCCACTTTAAGGAAATCTAAAGCATTAAGCTCAGTGATTACCTCTAGAATTGTGGTTGTAGCTTGCTCACTTTCCAGTGGAGTGGACTCTTCCACTACTAGTGGCTCCCCCTGGATTTGATCCTGATGTAAGGGGCTAGCTGGTGGTAGCTCCCCCTGTCTTTCAGCAATTACTTGTTGAGCTGGAGTCTTCTCAACAGTCCCTTCTTCATTCTCATCAGGTGAGAAAACAACTTGCTCTTCACTCCCAGAGCTGCTAGTTGACTCTTGAGCCACTGGGGCAATTTTCTTCTTCTTCTTGAGTGGGGTTTTCTTTTCAGAAGTGATCTTCTCAGGGGTTGACATCTCCTTAGATAACACCCTGTCCCATATAGAGAATATCCTCAAGTCCATCTTTCTCATATGGTTGATTTTACTGCCTGCAGCTTGTTGCATAACCTCTGGTATGCTTCCAGCAAGGTATAGACTTAAGATCCTGCCCAAGTTGGGCTTCTTCAGGCTTTCCTTGATCTTCTCAAAGATCACTACAGACCAGTCAGTTTTTAGATTGAAGATTATCCTGGTCATAATGCTGAACATATGGGCAGATACTCTATCATGCCCTCCAGGTTTACTTAGGATCACTTTGCCTACAATTTCAGAGAGGAATTTCCCCTGACTGTTCATGCCCTTCCTATTGAACACTGATCCAATTTTCATTTTAGAATCCAGACCACACCATGTTAAAGCTTCTCTAGTCCTGGAAGCAGTAACCTCTTCTTCTTCCTTAGTTCTTGGTAACTGAAGGATTTTCCTCAAACTTTTTGGTGAAACCTTAACCTTCTCACCATGGACCCTGTACTTGATCTTGAAACCAGTGTCGTCTACTTTAGCTCCATTTAGGAATTCCAATACCTCTTTCTTCCAGATTTTAGTAGGCTCTGAAACAAGATATTCCAACCCTGAGTTTGTGACTAGGGTTATCACAGTCTTGATCTCCTGGTCAGCATCACCAAATGCGTCGCGCACCAGTTCATACCCTTCGTTAACGTTCTCCTCAAGCTTTGACGCCATTAAGGTTTGAAGAATTTGAACTTAGAGAAGAGAGGTGTCGACACACAAGTTTGGTCTCGAAACTTTTGAAAGCGTGTCGACAAACTAAGGCAAAATCCTATTTATACCTTTCTAGGTTTGAAGATGAAAAAGCGGGCAGCTAACTTAAATTGTGTCGACACTGGCGATAAGTGTCAACACAGATTTATAATGTCTCGACACATATATGTCGACACAAGTTTAGTCAACAGATTATATGTGTCGACACTTGTTTATGTGTCGACACCACTGAACTCGACATTCAGTCGAGACTTTACTTAGAGAATTCTGAGTAAAACCTAAGTGTCGACACCACCTTGGATGTGTCGACACCTACTTGTCATGTGTCGACACTAATTTTCTGAAGTGTCGACACCAACTTCCTAGATGTGTCGACACCTTTGTCCTGACGTGTCGACACCACTTTTCTGTGTCGACACAGAAATCTCTGTGTGTCGACACCTTTTTACTTAGCCATATCTATAAAATTATTTTAAGTTTATCATACCTAGTTCAATTTTAAACTTATTGATCTTAGTTTCTTCTAGGGCCTTAGTATACATATCAGCTAG
Source organism: Platanthera guangdongensis (assembly GCA_039583875.1). Classification (NCBI taxonomy): domain Eukaryota; kingdom Viridiplantae; phylum Streptophyta; class Magnoliopsida; order Asparagales; family Orchidaceae; genus Platanthera; species Platanthera guangdongensis. The sequence goes on from CM077156.1 coordinate 9,827,992, forward strand.
TTGATTATCTGTTCTAACATATTCTAGTAAAATATCTTCTCTTTCTACATGCTCCCTAAGAAAATGATATTTTATTTCAATATGTTTAGTTCTACTATGGGAAACAGGATTATGTGCAATTGATATAACACTAGTAGAATCACAGAAGAGTGGAGTTCTACTTACCTGAAATCCATAGTCCTCAAGCTGATGTTGTATCCATAGAAGTTGAGCACAGCAACTTCCTGCAACCACATATTCTGATTCTGCAGTGGAGATAGCCACACTTGTTTGCTTTTTGCTACTCCAAGAAATCAGTCTTCCACCTAGGAATTGACAGGTTCCAGTTGTGCTTTTTCTGTCTTCTTTGCATCCTGCAAAGTCTGCATCTGAATAACCTGTTAGTTCAAAATCCCCATTTCTAGGGTACCAGAGGCCTAGATAAGGAGTGCCCTTTAGATATCTCAAAATTCTTTTGACTGCTGTCAAATGAGACTCTTTAGGGCAGGCTTGATACCTTGCACAAACACATGTAGCATACATGATATATGGTCTACTTGCAGTCAAATATAATAGGGAGCCAACTATCCCTCTATACAAGGTTTCATCTACAAGTTTCCCTGCATCATCCTTGCTAAGAGACATACTTGACCCCATAGGAGTCTCATGGTACTGGATGAATCCATACCATACTTCCTTATGAGTTCTAGGGTGAACTTAGACTGGCATATGGATAATCCATTCTCAGTCTGTCTTACTTGGAGACCCAAGAAGAACTTTAGCTCTCCCATACTACTCATCTCAAATTGACCTTGCATTAGTTTTGCAAACTTTTTGCAAAGACTACTTTCAGTAGATCCAAATATAATGTCATCTACATATATTTGGACTAGTATTACTTTGCCTCTAGATTCCCTAAGGAATAGAGTCTTGTCTATTTTCCCCCTTGTGAACTTATTCTCAATGAGGAAACTAGACAGAGTTTCATACCAAGCCCTAGGGGCTTGCTTTAACCCATATAATGCTTTCCTAAGTCTATAGACATGATTAGGTAGAGTTGAATCAACAAAACCTGATGGCTGTTCCACATAGACTTCTTCTTTAAGATTACCATTCAGAAATGCTGACTTGACATCCATTTGGTAAACTTTAAATCCTTGAAAGGTTGCATAGGCAAGGAACATCCTTATGGCTTCCAGTCTGGCTACTGGAGCAAAGGTTTGATCAAAGTCAATACCTTCTTCCTGCCTATATCCTTTAGCAACCAATCTTGCTTTGTTCTTAATGATGACTCCTTGTTCATCCATCTTGTTCCTATAGATCCACTTGGTTCCAATTATATTGTGGTCTCTAGGTTTAGGAACAAGCTCCCAGACCTTGCACCTCTTGAATTGATTCAATTCTTCTTGCATTGCCTCAATCCAGTGAGAGTCTAGGATAGCTTCTTCAAACTTCTTTGGTTCAACTTGGGATAGAAAACTGGAGTAGATTGCTGCATTCAGATTTCTGCTCCTTGTTTGTACCCCTTGTCTTGGATCACCAATGATTTGTTCTACTGGATGATCTCTAAGATGCCTATTGGCTGGAGGCATCCTTACTTCAGGTTGAACTTATTCAACTTCATCATCTTGCTGTACTCCTTGTACTCCTTCTGCATTAGGTACATGTAGTACTCCCCCTGCACAGCAGCCACTATCTTCTACTTGCTGCCTTGCAGTAGATTCTTCTTCTATAGTGAGCTTGTCCATCTTCTTTGTTAAACCTGTGGGGCTGCATACACTACTAGACAACTCATTGTTAATAAGTCTAGTTTCATCAAATACTACATATACAGATTCCTCTATAACTTGAGTAGACAAGTTGTAGACTCTATAAGCCTTACTGTTGTTGTTGTACCCAACAAAAATTCCCTCTTGGGACTTGGCAGCAAACTTAGTCAAGTAAGACTTTCCATTGTTAAGTATGAAGCACTTACAACCAAAGATCCTGAAGTAGGATAGGTTTGGTTTCATGCCTTTCACAACCTCATAGGGGGTCTTGTTAAGGCTTTTAGTAATGGTAGCCCTATTAATAACATGACATGCAGTATTAACTGCTTCAGCCCAGAAATATTTTGGTAGTGAAGTATCACTTAATAGGGTCCTACCAGCCTCAATCAAGGTTCTATTCTTCCTTTCAGCAATGCCATTTTGCTGAGGTGTTCTTGGTGAAGAAAACTCTTGAAATATCCCAAATTCTTCACATAGTTTTGTCATGCTATCAGACTGAAACTCAGTACCATGGTCACTTCTTATTTTGACCACTGTACTATTTAGTTCATTCTGAATTTGTCTAACAAAGCTATAGAAGACATTGGATGTTTCAGATTTTTGTCTAAGAAAGAACACCCAGGAAAACCTTGAGTAGTCATCTACAACTACAAAGGTATAGACCTTCCTACCTAGGCTGTGAACTGGCATTGGACCAAAGAGATCCATATGCAAGAGGTATAAACACCTCACAGCATCTTTGTTTTCTATGCTTCTAAAGGTGGATCTAGTCTGCTTGCCCTTTTGACAAGCTGAGCAAATACCATCTTTAATACACTTAACTTGAGGATCATTCCTCACTAACTCTTTGCTAAAGAGTTTGCCAATTGTCTTGTAGTTTAGATGGGCTAGCCTCTTGTGCCATTTGACACAATGAGAGACTGTCTCATCAGCTACTAGACACACTGGAGAATCATTGTTCTCAACCATAATGTCTAGACAGTAGACATTCCTTTTTCTATAGCCAGTCAAAATGATCTCTTGATCATTTGACCTCCTGATATGACAACCATCTTTGACAAATGAGATGTCATATCCTACATCACTCAATTGACTTATACTAATAAGGTTATGTTTCAAACCTTTAACATAGGCCACTTGAGTAATTGTAATATAGGAGTTAGATATGTTACCAAAACCCTTGATGATCCCTTTTTCAGAACCACCAAAGGTGACCTTTGGACCATCCTTGATGGGTGTGTAGTCCTTTAGTAAACTCCTTGTTCCAGTCATATGTCTGGAACATCCACTGTCCAAGTACCATATTGGGGCATGACAACTTGGACTCACCTGCAAAACAGATTAGTGAACCTTAGAACCCAAAGAATTCTTGGGTCCTTGGTACTTGTTAGTTTGCATCCTGACAAAGCTACCTGCAGGCTTTCCTACAGGCAGTTTGCTACTCACTTTGGCACTAGCATTGTGCCAACAGTCCATTGTAAAGTGGCCTACCTTGCCACAGCACCAACACTCAAACTTATTGTACATTTGCTTAGGTACAGTCTTAGCTGTTTTATCTACAGATGGTTTGTTGAGAGTTGGGGCTTTGCCCTTGGACTTGGACTTGGACTGAACAGTCCTTGCAGGTCTAGTAAATCCCAGTCCAGCTTTACCTTTGTAATGAACAAATTCATCAATTAAGGGTAGAACTGACTTAGGTTTAGAAAACCTAGCAACTAAGTCTTTCTCCTTCTGAAGATTAATCTCCAGACTCTTGATTTAATCATTCTTATATGTTATAGTCCCCATCTGAATCACTGTTATGTGCTTCAGTCTGGCTATCTCATTAAACTTTTGATCAAATAACTTCTCAAAATCAGTTGCAGCAGCTTTGAGATTAGCAATTTCCTTTGCCTGACTTTTGGCTAGAGACTTGCTCTTCTTATAAGCTTGCAACAGAACTTTATATTCATCTATTAACTGATGAATATCCTCTTCAGACTCAGATGCACTCTCATCATTTGATGATGATGAATCTGATTCTGTACTGGCACAAGAAATTGAACTGAAAGAACAATGTTGTACCTTACTAGGTCCTGGCTGCTCCAGGATTTTGTCACTTTCTGTCAATGCCATTAGCCCTTGACACTGACTGTCCTCTTGTTCATATATAAAATTCATAATCTGCATGAACTCTTCTTCTTCTTCCTCAGCAAACAACCATATATATGCCTCAGCATCTGACTCAGTTTCTGATGAAGAAATATCTGACAGGCTCTTGTCCTTCTTGGCAACAAGTGACTTTTCCTTCTTGCCCTTGTATTGAGTCCTTTTTCTTGTCACTAGACTCCTTCCTTTTTTCTGGACAATCTGCAATAACATGGCCTTGTCTATTGCAGCAATAGCATACTATTTTTGATAGTGTTGCTTTGCTAGACTTTGTCTTTTTCCTGTCTTTCTTTGAAGACTTTTTATTCTGATAATAGTCTTCTTTTCCCTGTGAAGTAGATGACCTTGTCCTCCACTGTTTCTTCTTTAAGAACTTCTGGAAATGTCTTGTAAAGGCAGCAAAGTCCTCATCACTTTCACTGCTTTCAGACTTTCTACTTGCTGACTCATCTGACTCAGTTTCAGCAACCTTTGGAGGTGGAGTTGGTGACTTACTCCTGTACTTTCTGGGGGCTTCTGTTTTGAAGGCCACTGTCCTTTCTTTATGTTCACTTCTTGTAGATTTCTCCTCTTCTTTCCTCACCATCAACTGTATTTCATAGGACAGCAGTTTGTCAAACAGTGTTGGTGGAGGAATTTCTGCCAACTTTGCCATTTCCCTAATGACACAGATCTTGGTGTCCCAATCTTTTGTAAGGGACCTTAGAAACTTATCATTGAGTTCATAATTACTGAACTCTCTGCCATAAGACATGAGTTCATTCATAATCCTGTAGAACTTCTTATAGCATTCAGTTATGCTATCAGCTTTACCTTGTCTAAAACTTTCATATTCTTGGTTTAGCAAGGATTTTCTGTCTTGCCTGACTTCTTCAGAACCCTCCATATACACAATAAGAGTATCTCACATCTCTTTAGCTGTCTTACAGTGTATCAAATTCTGAAAAGTTGCATCATCTATGACACTCACTATTATGTTATGAGCCCTCTTATCCATAGTGGCTAGAACAATTTCATCCTTAGTCATTTCAGAGAAATCCTTTGGTGTTCTCTGATTTGCATCTAAGACGGACACCTTCATGGGCACATAAGGCCCTTCTTTCATTGTGATATAAATCCTAGGGTCTGAGGCTTCCATAAACAGTCTCACCCTTTCCTTCCAAATGCCAAAGATTTCCTTTCTGCAAATGGGTAACTTCATGGATCCCAATTCCTTATGATTCTTAGTGGAACTCATGGTTCTTGATTTTCTTGATTCTGTAATTCACTTAGACTGAATCTGCCAACAGGATCTACTCAGACAGTTATGTCCCTTTTTTGAGTAACCTCGCTCTGATACCACTTGAAAGATATTGTACCTAAACATCTAGAGGGGGGGGGTGAATAGGTGACTTGAATCTTTTTAACTTTTTATGGCAGAATACAGAATCTAACACAGAATTCTAGCTACTTTATCACAGCAATCACACAGCTATCACAAAATATCACAGCACACAGTAGACACACAGTTTTATAGTGGTTCCCCAAGGTTTGGGTACATCCACTTCCCCCTTCGCCTATCTAGTAGTGTACTAGATTCGGCCCAACTTCTCTACTATCTCAGATCCTCAGATCTTACACTCAGAACCCACAACACAGGTTCCTATAACTCAGGCCCAAGGCCCTACAACTCAGCTTCTTCACAAAGCCTACACTCAGCCACCAAGGCCTAAACTCAGCCACCAAGGCGTACACTCAGCCACAAAAGGCCTACACTCAGAGATTCAAATCTCCTACACTCAGGCACTCAAGCCCTACACTCAGCCTTTATAATTACAGGCTTATAAAGACTCAGATCCCTAAGGATCCTACAAGATATAATGAATACAAAAATATTTACTCAACAACTCAGAGAATAGAGAGATGAGATGTGAGTTTCTTGATGAGTTCTTGGAAGAACTCAGCTGAAATCAATCTGACTTGGCTTTCTTCAAAGCTTCTTGAATGTAGAACTCAATAAGATTGACCCCTTCTGCAGTTGATCCTTGATCTCTGCTACTTAAGATTCAGAAAAAATCTGAACCCTTCTTCTCAGCCTGGTTCCAATGGCTGATTTCTTGGATGGAGCTCTCTCTCTCCAACTTCTTAGATCTTCACTAGATTCTTCAAGGAATAGCTAGATCTTCTTTGTATATTGATCACTTGTACTTGTGTTCAATCAACAACTTCAACAACAGTTTCTGTAGACTGTATAAGCCTATTTATAGGCCTTCTTCATGGTAACCAGCTGGTCCGGTTCATAACTGATTTCTGACAACTCTGACAGGTGCAGTAGACCGGCTGGAATGACAGCTGTCAAGTCATCCAATCAGTTCTTGAAAATTCTGTAACTGTCTAAAAGTTTCGAGACTCTGTCTTTAAGTGTCGACACTTATAGACTAAGTGTCGACACAAGTTGTCTAAGTGTCGACACTAGCCTACAAGGTGTCGACACAACTCCTTGTGTTGTAGATTTTATATCTCGACACTGCTTCTTCTTCATGTGTCGACACTGATAATGTGTGTCGACACAAGTACTTGTACTTCAGTATTTTGCTGAATTCTTCTAAGTGTCGACACAACACCTTTGTGCCGACACATCTTCATGTGTTGAACTCGCTGAGTGTCGACACTTCTTCTTGGTGTCGACATATGTCTTCAGTGTTGATACTTGCTGAGTGTCGACACAGCTCCTTGTGTCGACACATTCTTCTTCTGTCGAGACTCTGGCTGAGTGTCGACACAACTCCTTAGTGTCGACACTTGTACTTAGAATATTCTTGAACTTTGCTAATCTTTGCTAAGTGTCGACACAGCTCCTTGTGTCGACACTTTCTTCAAGTGTTGAGTCTTCAGCTGAGTGTCGACACATTCTTTCTTGTGTCGACACTTTCTTTAAGTGTTGACTCTTCTGTTGTGTGTCGACACATTGCTCTGAGTGTCGACACTTATGCTTAGTCTCTGCTGACTTTTGCTAAGTGTCGACACAGCCTCCAAGTGTCGACACTTGTTGATGTAGACACAGTTTCACTGGGTGTCGACACAACTGCTAATTGTCGACACTGCTTCACTGCACTTTTCTTCATTGAGTGTCGACACAGCTCCTTGTGTCGACACTTTCTGTCTGGTGTCGACTCTGCATCCCAGGTGTCGACACAATGACTCCAAGTGTCGACACTGCTTGCCTGAGTGTCGACACAAGTCTTCTTAAGTGTCGACACTTTCCCTCTGGGTGTCGACACATGGACTTAGAAACTTTTCCTTCTTTCCTGTAAATACTTAACCTGCACAAGTAAACTCAAAACACATCAAATACATTTTGATGTATATCATTGAGTTGGGTGAGGCTTCTTCAAATCAGGTACATTTAAACCAATGTACCCAACAATATGCATACTTGCATGGAACCCCTCACCAAAAAGTGAAAAAGGGTGGATTCCAATGGGTAGATCGATTTGATCCCCGTTTATTCTTGCATATAGATCTGGAAATGTAGAGTACAGAACATACATACTGTGAGAAGCCCATCTAGACAGGTTGGTCTGGATTGGTGATGTTTTTATGCTTTGCGTGCCAGAGAAGACTCTGTAGATGTGTGTGTGATGTACGTGTGAATCTAGGGTCTAGGGGTGTGTATGATGCTGCATCAAAATACTGGAAGCATTTCCAAAAAAACCCAGGAAAGATCACAGTTTGGAGAAATATTGATGTCACCGGGCGATAGTGACTGTCGCTAGGCGATAGCTCCCAGTGAGCTAAAAATGTTACGATGCTTGTCTCTAAGAGACCTGGGGGCCATTGTATGTAAAGCTGTGAGCTTAAATTGCCCAACAATAGTGGGACCAGCTTGAAATGGTAAAGAGAGCCATGGAGGCCAATTACTATGCCATCAAGTTAAGTACTTCTAAATGACTTGATCGTCAAGTTAAGTACCTCTGAATGGGAAGTCGGTCGTCAAGTTAAGTACCTCTGAATGATAAATGTTACCATCAAGTTAAGCACATATGAACGATATTGTCGTCAAGTTAAGTACCTCTGAACGGTGGTATTGTATGGGGGAGGCGGTACACCGAAAATGTGCCCTAAGTGCACGGGGCGTGTGGCCGTGGAGCCTACGTCTGTGGTGAATGATGCTTAAATGCACTTTGTTGTTGCCACTGTATATATGTATGATTCATTGTTTGCAGGGATGGAGAAATGCCGCCATGATTAAGGGGTGAGGTTGTTATAAATTGGTCAGTAAATTGCTGATCGTTGCTTTGTTTGTCACATTTGTGTGAGCTGTTTGTGCGGGTGCTGGAGAGCCAAGTGGGAAGTAGCGGGCTGAAGTCCTTATGGTGCGATTGGTTGGCCCTCGAATGCCCAAAAACGAACTTTTTACTGTTTTCATGTATGGTCATCCTGCGTGCCGATGTATGAAGTCACTTGATGTAAATGAAATAGTTGTATGGTTGAAAGGCCAAAACACGTGTTGTATTTTATAAATATATGTCATTCCTTTATGTGTAGTGGACATTCTTACTATTATGGGTTCTTAACCTAAATGCTTCCGCTAGAATGCTCTGAGTTAGGATGCGTTCGTAAATAAAAATGGATTTGGAAATAATATGTAATCTCCTTACTTGTCCGTGGTATATGACGTTGGACCCCGGCCGGACCTTCTGTCATAAGCAATATGACAGATGTGGGCGTTACAAAATTGGTATCAGATTCCGTTCTCAGTCTTTATTATTTGAATCCGTGGTCGAATTCTTTTAAGGTGTGGTGAGCACATGTACGTGCGCTACCGTGATAACATAACTAAACTCATAAATGTGCACTTAGAATGAAAATACACATGTTTGCGGAACTGGTATGTTTCTGTGATTTCTTTTGGCAATAGTCGTAGTTGCTTAATTGTGTGTTTCACATTGTATGCGACTCGAAGTGGTACGGGGTAGCAAGAACCCCAGCGCTCGGTGGAGAGTAGTGCACCAAATGAGGTGCCAACACCTCCTTCGGTGGAAACTATATGGTTGGTTGTTGAAGCCGTGTTCACAATGATCAATGCTCAACCTAGATGTCATAGACAACCTCCTATTCCTGTGATGGTCTAGAAACTGGTTGGTGTAGTGGAGCACGTAGCAGTGAGATAAGTGGTCATTGAGCCAGTGGCCGCTGAGCTAGTGGCTGCAAGGTGAGCGACGAAGAAACAACTAAAACACATTATGAGTTTCAATCTGTAACAACTCCATCCGTTCATATGATATATTCTAGAAGGTCCGGCCGGGGCCCCACAGGATATACCACAAAACAGTCGGTGAAGGTACAGGATGATACCAGAGTAGCGCATCGCACCTATCACAAGCATTCTAGCGGAAGCCTAAACTACTTGAACTCCTCATGAATGTCCAAAACATAAAACTCCACATTTTATATACATATAGGAATGTCCTACAACATGTCAAAAGAGTTGGCCTTATGGCCTTACATGGCTTTCAAACAGTGGCCTAAACAGATTGGCGCGCAGGCCGGCCACAAGAAAAGAAAACACACAAAAGAACACACTTAGCCTTCGAGGGCTAACAACAGCAGCAGCAACACCAGCAGGAACATCAACCTCGACGCGTCCCGCTCGGCTCTCCAGCACCTGTGCAAGGACAATCCACCCACCGGTGGCAAACAAAAGCAACGGTCAGCGTTCAGCTGACCAAATTATAACGACCCTACCCCTTCTCTCGGGGCAGCGGTATTTTTCCATGCAGGCATATCATATCACAAGTATGGCAAGCTATATCATCAAAAGGTGCTTTCACGCACACAAGCCATCACAACCGTTCGCCACCTGGCCCAACGGTCCGTGCACTCAGGGCACATTCTTGGTGTTCTGGCAACCTCTTGCCCACCACCGTATCAGGGTTATCACCCAACGGTAAATCTCTTGAGCATTTACTCCATGGCGTGCAGCCGGAGTTAGTCCTCGGACACCGGGATGGCCCGTAGCCCCCCGTTGTGTCATGGCGCGCAGGCCGAAGACTCTTGCTATGCGCTCCAACAGACCGCACTTTTTGGTCTCACGTCAGACGGACATAGCACAGGTCGAATCCTCCACCCCCCGTTGCTCAAATCGCCTTGCCTTCTCCGAGTACAGCGTACTCATGGCTATATCAAAGGCGCGGGTCGGTCTCACCAATCCTGTTCTGGCATTCAAGCCTGGGTATGTCACTATACCCATTTCCTCACAGCAACAGCAGGTCTTTCCTGGGCGCTCCAGTACTTCCTGTGACTCTCTCCACAGGTGGACACCGCACAAGCACAAATATCAGGGGTCTTTCCTGGGCACACCAGTACTTCCTGTGACTCGCTTCACAGGTGGACGCCCTATGACATCAAGCATCACAAAAAGGGCCTTTCCTGGTCCCACCAGTACTTCCTGTGCCTCAATCACAGGTTGGACCCAAAACCATCACAAGGCTATTTTCCTGGGCTACCACCCCAGTACTTCCTACTACTCCTTTTCGCAGGCATAACCCGTAGACTCCTTACACTACACTTTTATCACGGAGTCTTCTCCGGTTCGTATGCAACATCACCAATCCAGACCAACCGGTCCAGATGGGCTTCACACAACATGCCTATTCCGTACTCCATTTCCGGATCTATATGCACAACAAAGGGGATTTCAAGAATCACCCAAACGACTCCCAAAAGCAGCCACCTCTTGGTGGGGGAATTAAAAGATATGCCAAAACGGAAGCCTTCACATGGCTAGGAAGAAAAGTCGTTACCCTTGACGATCGCTTCGGTGCCATGGCCTCCAAGCTAGCTTGCAAGACTCGCAAGAGTGTTTCCTCCGCAATGCTGGCTTCGGATCTCTCGTCGGTAAACCGCATCACCACCACCAGTAGCCCCCTTTCCTTCTTCCTCCTCCTTTCTCTCTCTCTTTCTCTCTTCACTTGAAGAAAGTCAAGGCTAAAGAAAATGAGATTCCTTTCTCTGATTTCGGCCTTGAAGGAAAAAGAAGAAGAAGCTTCAGCCCTTGGATCTGGACTGAAGGAATGGACGGCCACGATTCTGCCAAAAACACAAAATTTGACCCGACACGGCCTCGAACACGGCCGTGTGCCAGGCCGTGTGCCTCAAGCGGTGGTCAACCGACTTATCCAAACTAGTGACACGCCCACGGGACACACCCGTGTCATGGGCCGTGTCACCAACACGCCTTCAGACACGCCCGTGTCTGTGGCCGTGTACCTGGGGAAAAAAATCCCAAATCATCCCGAGACTTCACACGGCATGTGACACGCCCGTGTCCCAGGCCGTGTGCCCAGACACGACACAAAGACACGCCCTGTCGAAATCCTTCGGCGGGCTGAGTTCGTCGCCTGATACCAAAAATGTAACAACTCCATCCGTTCATATGATATATTCTAGAAGGTCCGGCCGGGGCCCCACAGGATATACCACAAAACAGTCGGTGAAGGTACAAGATGATACCAGAGTAGCGCATCGCACCTATCACAAGCATTCTAGCGGAAGTCTAAACTACTTGAACTCCTCATGAATGTCCAAAACATAAAACTCCACATTTTATATACATATAGGAATGTCTTACAACATGTCAAAAGAGTTGGCCTTATGGCCTTACATGGCTTTCAAACAGTGGCCTAAACAGATTGGCGCGCAGGCCGGCCACAAGAAAAGAAAACACACAAAAGAACACACTTAGCCTTCGAGGGCTAACAGCAGCAGCAGCAACACCAGCAGGAACATCAACCTCGACGCGTCCCGCTCGGCTCTCCAGCACCTGTGCAAGGACAATCCACCCACCGGTGGCAAACAAAAGCAACGGTCAGCGTTCAGCTGACCAAATTATAACGACCCTACCCCTTCTCTCGGGGCAGTGGTATTTTTCCCTGCAGGCATATCATATCACAAGTATGGCAAGCTATATCATCAAAAGGTGCTTTCACGCACACAAGCCATCACAACCGTTCGCCACCCGGCCCAACGGTCCGTGCACTCAGGGCACATTCTTGGTGTTCTGGCAACCTCTTGCCCACCACCGTATCAGGGTTATCACCCAACGGTAAATCTCTTGAGCATTTACTCCATGGCGTGCAGTCGGAGTTAGTCCTCGGACACCGGGATGGCCCGTAGCCCCCCGTTGTGTCATGGCGCGCAGGCCGAAGACTCTTGCTATGCGCTCCAACAGACCGCACTTTTTGGTCTCACGTCAGACGGACATAGCGCAGGTCGGATCCTCCACCCCCCGTTGCTCAAATCGCCTTGCCTTCTCCGAGTACAGCGTACTCATGGCTATATCAAAGGCGCGGGTCGGTCTCACCAATCCTGTTCTGGCATTCAAGCCTGGGTATGTCACTATACCCATTTCCTCACAGCAACAGCGGGTCTTTCCTGGGCGCACCAGTACTTCCTGTGACTCTCTCCACAGGTGGACACCGCACAAGCACAAATGTCAGGGGTCTTTCCTGGGCACACCAGTACTTCCTATGAATCGCTTCACAGGTGGACGCCCTATGACATCAAGCATCACAAAAAGGGCCTTTCCTGGTCCCACCAGTACTTCCTGTGCCTCAATCACAGGTTGGACCCAAAACCATCACAAGGCTATTTTCCTGGGCTACCACCCCAGTACTTCCTGCTACTCCTTTTCGCAGGCATAACCCGTAGACTCCTTACACTACACGTTTATCACGGAGTCTTCTCCGGTTCGTATGCAACATCACCAATCCAGACCAACCTGTCCAGATGGGCTTCACACAGCATGCCTATTCCGTACTCCATTTTCGGATCTATATGCACAACAAAGGGGATTTCAAGAATCACCCAAGCGACTCCCAAAAGCAGCCACCTCTTGGTGGGGGAATTAAAAGATATGCCAAAACGGAAGCCTTCACATGGCTAGGAAGAAAAGTCGTTACCCTTGACGATCGCTTCGGTGTCATGGCCTCCAAGCTAGCTTGCAAGACTCGCAAGAACGTTTCCTCCGCAACGCTGGCTTCGGATCTCTCGTCGGTAAACCGCAGCACCACCACCAGCAGCCCCCTTTCCTTCTTCCTCCTCCTTTCTCTCTCTCTTTCTCTCTTCACTTGAAGAAAGTCAAGGCTAAAGAAAATGAGATTCCTTTCTCTGATTTCGGCCTTGAAGGAAAAAGAAGAAGAAGCTTCAGCCCTTGGATCTGGACTGAAGGAATGGACGGCCACGATTCTGCCAAAAACACAAATTTTGACCCGACACGGCCTCGAACACGGGCGTGTGCCAGGCCGTGTGCCTCAAGCGGTGGTCAACCGACTTATCCAAACCAGTGACACGCCCACGGGACACACCCGTGTCATGGGCCTGTGAAATACCTAGGCTTGAATGCCAGGAACAGGATTGGTGAGACCGACCCGCGCCTTTGATATAGCCTATGAGTACGCTGTACTCGGAGAAGGCAAGGCGATTTGAGCAACGGGGGGTGAAGGATCCGACCTGCGCTATGTCCGTCTGACGTGAGACCAAAAAGTGCGGTCTGTTGGAGCGCATAACAAGAGTCTTCGGCCTGCGCGCCATGACACACCGGGGGGCTACGGGCCATCCCGGTGTCCGAGGACTAACTCCGGCTACACGCCATGGAGTAAATGCTCAAGAGATTTACCGTTGGGTGATAACCCTGATACGGTGGTGGGCAAGAGGTTGCCAGAACACCAAGAATGTGCCCTGAGTGCACGGACCGTTGGGCCGGGTGGCAAACGGTTGTGATGGCTTGTGTGCGTGAAAGCACCTTTTGATGATATAGCTTGCCATACTTGTGATATGATATGCCTGCAGGGAAAAAATACCGCTGCCCCGAGAGAAGGGGTAGGGTCGTTATAATTTGGTCAGCTGAACGCTGACCGTTGCTTTTGTTTGCCACCGTTGGGTGAATTGTCCTTGCACAGGTGCTGGAGAGCCGAGCGGGACGCGTCGAGGTTGATGTTCCTGCTGGTGTTGCTGCTGCTACTGTTAGCCCTCGAAGGCTAAGTGTGTTCTTTTGTGTGTTTTCTTTTCTTGTGGCCGGCCTGCGCGCCAATCTGTTTAGGCCACTGTTTGAAAGCTATGTAAGGCCATAAGGCCAACGCTTGTATTGTAAGATATATATAGATATATGTTGTCACAGGCCGTGTTCAACACTCGACACGCACTTCTCGACACTCGACGATCGTCGAGAAAAACTCGTCGAGAATGCGACACGGCCTTGGACACGCCCGTGTCCTGGGCCGTGTGCCTCCTCCCGACGAATCGTCGCGATCAAAAATCGTCGAGACAAAGCCCAATCGTCGACACAACCTCGACACTCCCTGCGACACGCCCGTGTCGCAGGCCGTGTCACCTGACACGCCCTGGGACACGCCCGTGTCCCAGGCCGTGTCACCCAAATTTTCCTGTTTCAGAACTTTGGGCTGTTACAATCCTCCCCTCCTACAAGAAATTTCGTCCTCGAAATTTAGAGACAGGAAAGCAACAGACTTAGCAAGAAAATGTAACAACATATATCTATATATATCTAAACGTTATGGTACAATATTCTCGCATGGTTTGCTCGCGCTCCCATGTCAGCTCTTCACGGCCGCAGTTGTCCCATCGGACTTTCACCATACCGACCGTCTTGTTCCGCAACTGTTTCTCAGCTCGATCTTCGATCTGAAGGGGTCTAACTCTCGTTGTTAGCCCATACTCCACCGACACCCGATCATCCGCGATCACTTGAGCTGGATCTTCCACGGCCTTCCAAAGCACTGAGATTTGAAAGACATCATGTAACCCACCCAAGTCCGCCGACAGAGCTAGCCGATAAGCCGCTTCGCCAATTCGCTCAACCACTTCGAAAGGACCCAAATATCTTGGACTCAACTTTTTCAATCGTCGAATCTTGGAGACACCTTTGAATGGCTTGATCTTCAAGTAGACCCAATCGCCAACCGCAAATTCGACATTCCGGTGCTTGGCGTTGTAGTACTTCGCTTGTCGATCTTGAGCAATAAGCAATCTCTCTCGAATAGTCCGAATGGTTGAGTTTGCTTCATCCACCTCATTTGGTTTAACAACCCGAGCTTCGCCCGCTTCTACCCAAGCCAAGGGAGTACGACACTTCCTTCCATATAGGGCTTCATATGGTGCCATCCCAATGCTTGCCTGGTAGCTGTTATTATATGCAAACTCGACCATATAGAGATGATCTTCCCATCTCTTTCCGAAGTCAAGGGCGCACATTCGGAGCATGTCCTCCATTGTTCTGTTGGTACGTTCAGTTTGGCCATCCGTTTGGGGATGAAAGGCCGTACTGAAAGTCAGTTTTGTGCCCAACAATCGGTGAATTAACCTCCAATCATTTGACGTGAATCGCCCATCTCGATCACTTACGATGCTCCGAGGAACACCGTGAAGCCGCACAATCTGGTCAACATATAACTTTGCCAAACTTTCAACTGAATCATCCCGCCTGTTCGGGAGAAAATGTGCTACTTTTGTTAGCCGGTCAACGATCACCCAAATGGAATCGTTTCCTCGCTGCGATCTTGGCAACCCATGCACAAAATCCATGGAAATATCATCGAATTTCCACACTGGGATCGGCAGTGACTTCAAATAACCACCCGGCTTTTGGCATTCCGCCTTCACCATCGCACATGTTTGACATTTGGCCACATAAAGGGCAACGTCTTTCTTAAGCCCTGGCCACCAGAAAAGCTTCTTCATATCGTTGAACATCTTTGTGCTCCCGGGGTGAATGGAATACTTCGTATAATGTGCTTCATACATCAGTTCTTCCCTCAACTTCCCCACATTCGGGACGCACAAACGGCCCTCTTTGCGCAAAAGACCATCAATCCAGGTGAATTTGCCCTCTGGCCCTTCATTCACATAGCGTAAGAGATCTTCATCCAACTCCGTTGCCCGTCGAACTCGGTCCGCAAGGTCACATTGCACCTCGATCCAGTTCAAACATGCAGTGGCAGTGGAATTCTTGTCAACACAATAGATCTCCAATGCTTCTAACTCCTGGATAAGACGTTCATCATGCCTTTGTAACCAATTTGCTCTAGCCGGAACTCGCCGACTCAAGGCATCCGCGACAACATTTCCCTTCCCGGGTGTATAATGAATCTCGAAAGTGTAGTCCCCAAGGAACTCCAACCACCTTCGTTGTCGCATGTTCAAATCTTTCTGCTCTAAAAGATACTTTAGGCTCTTATGATCAGTATAGATCTCTACCTTCACGCCATAAAGGTAGTGTCGCCACAACTTGAGTGCAAAAATCACCGCCGCTAATTCCAAATCATGGACGGGATAGTTTCGCTCATGCACCTTCAGCTGGCGTGAGCCATAAGCAATCACCTTTCCGCTCTGCAGAAGAACGCAGCCTAAGCCGCTCCCTGAGGCATCACTATAAATTACAAATCCATCAGTTCCACATGGCGACGACAACACCGGCGCCGTGGTCAATCGAACCTTCAGCTCTTCAAAAGCTCGTGCGCACTCTGGCGTCCAAACGAACTTCTGATCTTTTCGCGTCAGTGTGGTTAGCGGCAAAGCGATCCGCGAGAAGTTTTCCACAAATCTTCTATAGTAGCCCGCAAGTCCAAGGAAACTCCTGACCTCGGCCACGGAAGACAACATTGGCCATTCTTGTATGGCTTTTATCTTCGCTGGATCCACTGCAATGCCCGCTCCACTCACCACATGGCCCAAAAATGCCACTGACGATAGCCAAAACTCGCACTTCGAGAACTTGGCATAGAGCTGATTTTGCCTCAACGTTTTCAACACTAACCGCAAGTGAATCTCATGCTCAGCTTTGGACTTCGAGTACACCAGGATGTCATCAATGAACACAATCACAAACAGATCCAGGTACTCACGGAAAATACGGTGCATCAAATCCATAAACACCGAAGGCGCATTGCACAATCCAAAGGGCATAACTGTGAACTCATAGTGCCCATAGCGCGTTCCAAATGCGGTTTTGGGAATGTCACCTTCCCGAATTCGTAACTGGTAATAACCAGACTTCAGGTCCAACTTCGAATAGACGGTCGAGCCAACTAGCTGATCAAATAACTCATCAATCCGAGGTATAGGATACTTATTCTTCTCGGTCAGCTTATTCAATTCACGGTAATCGATACACAACCGTAACCCACCATCTTTCTTCTTTACAAAAAGCACAGGCGCGCTCCAAGGTGACATACTTGGGCGGATATAACCTTGCTCTAGCATTTCTTGTAGTTGAACCTTCAACTCAGCCATCTCTTTAGGCGCAACGCGATATGGCGAGCGGGCCATGAGTTTCGCACCTGGCACCAACTCAATTGTGAAGTCAATCTCCCGCTGGGGTGGTAGCCCAGGGAGATCCGTGGGAAACACATCTGTAAATTCTGCCACAATCGGAACCTCACACAAAGTGGCCTTAGGCTCAACAGGCTGAATGAGTGCAAAGTAACACTCCGCACCCTTCCGAACAGCTTTGACTACCTGGAGTGCAGACATCAACGTCCCGCCTACTCCTCGCATACCTGCGAACTTGGTCTCTTGTTCGGTACTCTGGCCCAACGTGATTTCTTTGGACTGACAATCAATCATAGCATGCTGCTCCGCGAGCCAATCCATTCCAAAAATCACATCGAATTCCGATATTGGCAAAACAAATGCGGATAAACAAAACTCCCGACTTCCTAATTGAACTGCCACATCGCAAGCTTGATCCGCAAGCATCCAACAACCATTCGGCAATACCACTCTGACGCTATCTGTCTTTGCACGACTGGGTATCCCAAGCCGCGTAAGAAACTCACGAGACAGAAATGAATGCGATGCACCTGTATCAAACAGTGCTCGCGCCAGCGTGTCCCGAATCATTACAAAACCTATGACAACCATGTCACACACACAAACCACAAACATAGAGGTACTAAGCAAAGCATACAAACAATCGCATATGCAAAACTAAACTCATACCTGTGACCACGTCACTCTGCTTGATGGCCTCCTGCAGGCCAAGATTGTAGACCCGGGGTTGCGCTTGCGAGGCAGAGGAATCCACCACCGCCTTTCCTTTCTCCGCATAAGATGCTCCCGCCTTCTTTTCGCTCTTTGGCGGCATCCGACAATCTCGCGCAATATGCCCCATCCTACCACAATTGAAGCAGGTACGAGTGTCTGGCTTGGAGGTTGCCCCTGAGGTTGCTCCCGTTGCAACTGATGAAGGAGCTTGTCCACTAGGCTTGCACTTCTTACCCCATCTCTTCTTATAAAATGGTTTTCCTGATCGGGGCGCCTTCCACTCCGGTTGCGTCATCACCAACGCTCTCTTCCCTTGCACCCTTTTCATGTCCTTTTCCAACGCGGTCGCAGTGTCAACCAACGCTTGGAAGCCTTGGTTCACAGAACTGGACACAAGGAACCTCAGCTCGTCCCTCAGCCCTTCATAGAACCGATTCATCTTCCTCTGCTCATTAGCAAAAATCGAACCCGCATACCGCCCCAAGCGCGTAAACTTATGCAGGTACGCGTCAACACTGCCATCACCTTGAGTCAACCGTTGGAATTCATTTTCCATGGCTATCCGTTGCGCCACAGGAAGGTGCTTTGCTAGGAAGAGCCGAGAGAATTCTTCCATCGATACTTGGGTTAACGGACGACCCGCCAAATGATGCAACTCCATCTCATCCCACCATAAACGAGCTTCTCCTTCAAGCAAGAAGGTGGCTAAGGTAACTTTTTGATGCTCCGCCGTTCCTATCGCCGTCATCACTCGCTTGACACGCGATAACCAATCCTCAGCCTGCGTCGGGGTTCCCACTCCCGAGAACGTAGGCGGATGGAAACTCATAAACCGCGTTAGCTGCTTCTCAGACGCTCGAGGAACCACATCCATAACAGGTTCCGGCCTTGCCGCCACCTGTTCTGGCCCCACAGCCGCTTGCTCCTGCCTAAGTGGCTGACCTTGGATCATGGTAAATAAGGCCTCCGCAACTAAACGGACATGTTCCGCAGACGGTGGAGGTGTAGGCACCGCGGCTGGTGCCGTACTTTCATCAGAACGCTGGGGCTCAGACGGCCCAGCTCCACTCCGTGTCACCTAAAGGTGGACAAGACACACACATTAGCGGTCGTTCCCAAGCAAACAACACAAAATAGGAACACGCAGGTTCCTCAAACATACAAAAATGCATTCCTATCATGGACATTCAGGAGTTCATTCGTAGACTTTGGTGTGCACAAACACGTGCTCGCCACCCCACAAAAGAAGTCGACCACGACTTCGAGAGGGAAAGACCAAGACAACTGATACCAAAAATGTAACAACTCCATCCGTTCATATGATATATTCTAGAAGGTCCGGCCGGGGCCCCACAGGATATACCACAAAACAGTCGGTGAAGGTACAAGATGATACCAGAGTAGCGCATCGCACCTATCACAAGCATTCTAGCGGAAGCCTAAACTACTTGAACTCCTCATGAATGTCCAAAACATAAAACTCCACATTTTATATACATATAGGAATGTCTTACAACATGTCAAAAGAGTTGGCCTTATGGCCTTACATGGCTTTCAAACAGTGGCCTAAACAGATTGGCGCGCAGGCCGGCCACAAGAAAAGAAAACACACAAAAGAACACACTTAGCCTTCGAGGGCTAACAGCAGCAGCAGCAACACCAGCAGGAACATCAACCTCGACGCGTCCCGCTCGGCTCTCCAGCACCTGTGCAAGGACAATCCACCCACCGGTGGCAAACAAAAGCAACGGTCAGCGTTCAGCTGACCAAATTATAACGACCCTACCCCTTCTCTCGGGGCAGCGGTATTTTTCCCTGCAGGCATATCATATCACAAGTATGGCAAGCTATATCATCAAAAGGTGCTTTCACGCACACAAGCCATCACAACCGTTCGCCACCCGGCCCAACGGTCCGTGCACTCAGGGCACATTCTTGGTGTTCTGGCAACCTCTTGCCCACCACCGTATCAGGGTTATCACCCAACGGTAAATCTCTTGAGCATTTACTCCATGGCGTGCAGCCGGAGTTAGTCCTCGGACACCGGGATGGCCCGTAGCCCCCCGTTGTGTCATGGCGCGCAGGCCGAAGACTCTTGCTATGCGCTCCAACAGACCGCATTTTTTGGTCTCACGTCAGACGAACATAGCGCAGGTCGGATCCTCCACCCCCCCGTTGCTCAAATCGCCTTGCCTTCTCCGAGTACAGCGTACTCATGGCTATATCAAAGGCGCGGGTCGGTCTCACCAATCCTGTTCTGGCATTCAAGCCTGGGTATGTCACTATACCCATTTCCTCACAGCAACAACGGGTCTTTCCTGGGCGCACCAGTACTTCCTGTGACTCTCTCCACAGGTGGACACCGCACAAGCACAAATGTCAGGGGTCTTTCCTGGGCACACCAGTACTTCCTGTGACTCGCTTCACAGGTGGACGCCCTATGACATCAAGCATCACAAAAAGGGCCTTTCCTGGTCCCACCAGTACTTCCTGTGCCTCAATCACAGGTTGGACCCAAAACCATCACAAGGCTATTTTCCTGGGCTACCACCCCAGTACTTCCTGCTACTCCTTTTCGCAGGCATAACCCGTAGACTCCTTACACTACACGTTTATCACGGAGTCTTATCCGGTTTGTATGCAACATCACCAATCCAGACCAACCTGTCCAGATGGGCTTCACACAGCATGCCTATTCCGTACTCCATTTCCGGATCTATATGCACAACAAAGGGGATTTCAAGAATCACCCAAACGACTCCCAAAAGCAGCCACCTCTTGGTGGGGGAATTAAAAGATATGCCAAAACGGAAGCCTTCACATGGATAGGAAGAAAAGTCATTACCCTTGACGATCGCTTCGGTGCCATGGCCTCCAAGCTAGCTTGCAAGACTCGCAAGAGCGTTTCCTCCGCAACGCTGGCTTCGGATCTCTCGTCGGTAAACCGCAGCACCACCACCAGCAGCCCCCTTTCCTTCTTCCTCCTCCTTTCTCTCTCTCTTTCTCTCTTCACTTGAAGAAAGTCAAGGCTAAAGAAAATGAGATTCCTTTCTCTGATTTCGGCCTTGAAGGAAAAAGAAGAAGAAGCTTCAGCCCTTGGATCTGGACTGAAGGAATGGACGGCCATGATTCTGCCAAAAACACAAATTTTGACCCGACACGGCCTCAAACACGGCCGTGTGCCTCAAGCGGTGGTCAACCGACTTATCCAAACCAGTGACACGCCCACGGGACACACCCGTGTCATGGGCCATGTCACCAACACGCCTTCAGACACGCCCGTGTCTGTGGCCGTGTACCTGGGGAAAAAAATCCCAAATCATCCCGAGACTTCACACGGCCTGTGACATGCCCGTGTCCCAGGCCGTGTGCCCAGACACGGCACAAAGACACGCCCTGTCGAAATCCTTCGGCGGGCTGAGTTCGTCGCCTGATTTGACACGCCCTGTTACACGCCCGTGTCACAGGCCGTGTTCAACACTCGACACGCACTTCTCGACACTCGACGATCGTCGAGAAAAACTCGTCGAGAATGCGACACGACCTTGGACACGCCCGTATCCTGGGCCGTGTGCCTCCTCCCGACGAATCGTCGAGATCAAAAATCGTCGAGACAAAGCCCAATCGTCGACACAACCTCGACACGCCCTGCGACACGCCCGTGTCGCAGGCCGTGTCACCTGACACGCCCTGGGACACGCCCGTGTCCCAGGCCGTGTCACCCAAATTTTCTTGTTTCAGAACTTTGGGCTGTTACACAATCCCCCTGTGTTTATGGGTACTGGAACCCCTACACAAGCCAAAGATTGAATCTCAAGAATAAAGAGGGTCCTGACGGCAATGGAAATGGAAGAGTGGCAAAAAGTCACTGTGACGACCTTCTT
The DNA here is from genome assembly GCA_039583875.1 of Platanthera guangdongensis. Lineage (NCBI taxonomy): Eukaryota > Viridiplantae > Streptophyta > Magnoliopsida > Asparagales > Orchidaceae > Platanthera > Platanthera guangdongensis. The sequence goes on from CM077156.1 coordinate 9,849,815, forward strand.
ATTAGATGGTGAGATAAGATTATGGTGGGATGAGCTAGAGTTGCACCAGTTTGTTGGTCGGCCGTTGATTGAGATCTCAATGGAGGAGTTCTCAAGATGCTTTCTGGCGAGATACATTCCATCGGCACAACGGATTGTGATGGAGAACTAATTTCAAGGGTTAGCTCAAGGCGAGAGGTCGGTGGATGACTACTTGCACGAGTTTACGAGATTGGCAAGATATGCATGCTTTACACTTGCAGATGAGGAACGAAAGACAAATTAGTTCTATGAAAGGCTGAGAGATGACCTGCAATTACTTCTCAGGACCGATGACACATGGTTTTCTTACCTTGGTCAATACGGCCTGTTCCCTCAAGCTGGACATGAAGCGCATGCAGCATAAGAATGATTTGGCAGGGAAGAAGACAGAGTTCAAGGTACCTAGTTCTTCAAAGTCTGGGTTTTGACGGTGGAAAAAAAATCTAAAACTTCTGCACCGACTCCTTCTCCTCCATCTGGAGCAACATCTGGGAGAGGTCCGCTCACATGTTATACATGTGGCAAGGTGGGGAATATGGCTCGAGATTACTGGAGTGGCCTTCCAAAAGGGGAGAAAAAGACGGGTGCTTCTTATGCTAAAAAGGGAAAGACAGTGGTGGAATCGACTGCATCCCAAGCGCAACCCCGAGTCTATAATCTTGGCCAGCAGGAGGCAATACGACAAAGTGATGTTGTAACAGGCTTTGTCCTGATTTTGGAGTGTCCGACGAGAGCTGTTCGATACAGGAGCTTCTCATTATTTTCTGTCAGAAGACTTTGTGGGGCGTATTGGAGTGTCTTCGTTTACACTAACAGATCGAGTGACTGCGCTGCTACCTAATGGGTGCTTGATGCGCGCGTATCGTGCCTGCTGTGTTGAAGTGCGAATAAGAAGTCGAGACTTTGGATTGGAAGCATTAGTGCCACCGATATCGAAGTTTGATGCAATCTTCGGTATGGACTGGCTCTCGGAGCAGCGTGCCTATCTAGATTGCAACTCTAAGGAAGTCATACAAGGATAGAACATCGAACAAGAGACTACATTCGCAGGTATGCGAGGATCGAGCAGGATAATAATGTCTGCTATCCAGGTAGTAAAGGCAGTTCGAAAGGACGCGAAGTTGTTCTTCACGCTGTTGGAGGCTGTTAAGCTGAGGCCTAGTGTGAGTGATTTTCCTATTATATCGGAGTACGTAGATGTGTTTCCTAAGAATCTTCCGGGGTTACCGCCCCAGCTGGAGATTGACTTGGCTATTGAGTTAGTGCCGAGTGCGAAACCTGTGACCCGCTCACAATATCTTGTTGCGCCAAAGGAGATGACATTGCGGTGGATCCGACAAAGATCGTTGCAATACGGGATTGGCCGGTTTTATCTTCTGTGGCTGAAGTCCGGAGTTTTCTTGGACTTGCGGGCTACTATATGCGCTTCGTAGAGAACTTCTCGCGAATAGCCTTGCCTCTCACCACACTAACGAGAAAAGATCAGAAGTTTGTTTGGACGCCGGAGTGCGCGCGAGCTTTTGAGGAGTTGAAAGGTTGTCTGACTACGACGCTAATCCTGACGACACCATGTGGCTCGGACGGCTATAAAATTTATAGTGATGCATTAGGGAGCGGCTTAGGTTGTGTTTTTCTTCAGTTTGGTAAAGTGATAGCTTATGGCTCACGCTAGTTAATAGTGCATGAGCAGAACTATCTCGTCCATGACTTGGAGTTGGCGGAGGTGATATTTGCACTCAAATTGTGGCGTCATTATTTATATGGCTTGAAAGTTGACATCTTCACAGAGCATAAGAGTCTTAAGTACCTGCTTGATCAGAAGGATCTAAATATGCTACAATAGAGGTGGATGGAGTTCCTTGGGGACTACACCCTCCAGATTCATTATACTCCCAGGAAGGGAAATGTGGTCGCAGATGTCTTGAGTCGTAGGACTCCGACAAGAGCAAGTTGGTTGCAGATGCATGATGAACATCTAATCCAGGAGTTGGAGGCCTTAGACATCTCTTGTATGGACAAGGATGTTACTGCAAGTGCATGCCTGAACTAGACCGATGTATAGTATGACCTTGAGGACATGGTTCGACAAGTAATGAAACTTGACGAAAGTCTACAATGCTATACAATGGACGAGTCAAATGCCCAATTCTCCTGGGATGACGGCCTTTTGCGGAAAGATGGTCGTTTGTGCGTCCCAAATATGGGTAAATTACGTGAAGAATTGTTATAGGAGGCACACTTTACAAAGTATTCAATTCACCCAGGGAGCACAGAATGTATACGGATATGAAGAATTTTTTTGGTGGCCGGGTCTAAAGAAAGATATAGCCCATTACGTGGCAAAATGTCAGACTTGCGCATTTATAAAAGCTGAATGTCAGAAACCTGGCGGTTTCCTGAAGTCATTACCAATCCCGCTGTGGAAGTTCGACGACATTTCTATGGATTTCGTGCATAGATTGTAGAGATCTCGGAGCGGAAATGACACCTTGTGGGTGATCGTTGACCGGTTAACCAAAGTGTCGCACTTCATACCTAATCGTAAGGATGATTCCATTGAGAAACTAGCTAAGTTGTACGTAGATAACATTGTACGATTGCATGGTGTGCCCCGTAGCATCGCCAACGACCGAGATGGGCGTTTTACTTCGGGTGATTGGAGGCTAGTCCACCAGTTGTTGGGTACAAAGTTACAGTTCAGTACGACCTTTCATCCGCAAACGGATGAGCAGATTGAGAGGACTAACGAAACAATAGAGGACATGCTCCGTATATGCGCCCTGGATTTCGCGAAGAGGTAGGAAGATCACTTCTATATGATTGAGTTCGCCTACAATAATATCCATCAAGCTAGTATACATATGTTCGCCTTTTGAAGCTTTATACTGTAGGAAGTGTCATACACCGTTAGCTTGGGCGGAAACAGGCGAGTCAGAGCTCTATAAACGTAAAGAGGTTGAAGATGCAGATTCGACCATACGTACTATTCGAGAGCGGCTACTGATAGCCCAAGATAAGCAGACGAAAAACTACAACGTCAAACACCGAAATGTGGAATTTATGGTGGGCGATTGGGTATACCTAAAAATCAAGCCATTCAAAGGCGTATCCAAGATTCGATGCTTGAAAAAGTAAAGTCCGAGGTACCTTGGTCCGTTTGAAGTGGTGGAACGAGTTGAAGATGACGCTTATCGATTAGCTCTGTCAATGGAGCTAAGTGGTTTGCACAATGTGTTTCACATATCGGTGCTGCGCAAAGCTGTGAAAGAGCAAACTCAGGTTATTGCAAAATGATCTAGTACCGATCGATAGTGGCCTAACGTCGAAAGTTAGGCCCATTCGGCTCGAGGATACGACAATAAAAAAAAACTGCGGAACAAGACAATCAGGATGGTCAAGCTCCGGTGGAACAACTGTGGCCATAAAGAGCTGACATGAGAGCGAGAGCAAACCATGCGCGAATAATATCCCGAGTTATTTGTGTAATGTTGTTGTAACATTGTTTTTATGAATAAAATGTTGTTGGAACTTTTAAGTTGCTGACTTCCTTATGGCTATATGCAAATTTTGGGACGAAATTTCTGTAAGGAGAGGAGGGTTGTAACACCCCAAATTTGCCAGCAAAACTTTTATCTCTATCGCCAGGCGACAGTGAGTATCGCCGGGGCGATAGCGATAGGTCTCGGCGCACTAAACGCCATAAAGCTTTGAGTGAGATCGACACACTCAATGCCTCGAAGTGTTGAGTGAGCTACTCGCTTTGCTAACGCCGGGCGACAGTGGGTATCGCCTGATGGCAATTTTGATAAATTCGTCGAGCCTCACTGGACGAACTCGACACACTCGACAAACGTCGAACGATATCACTGAGTGGCGACGGTGGATATCGCCAGGCGATTGTGCCACGTGGTATAAGCACGTGTCAGATGGCCGATCGACGACCGGTGAGCAGTGGTTGACTTGAGTCAAAGCGGTCAAAGCGATTAAGTCATTGTTGCCGGGTGGCGATAGTTGATATCGCCAGGCGATAGCGCCAATGTTGATCAGTCAACCCAAATCTTGGCCTTTGCTTCATTTTTGTGGATTGATCATGTGGATGAGGTTAAACTCGATGCCACTTATGCAGAAGGGTGTGGGATGAGTAGATCATTATTTCCTTCTCACTCTCTTTCTTCATTTCATCCAAGTTCTTAAGTGGAAAACTAAAGGCTGGAGCTAAGGGTTTAGGCTAATCTTTGTGAAGGTGCTGAAGGAGATCTTGTGGTCGGAAGTAGGATCTGAGGCTAGATCCGCAAAGGGGAAAGTGAGGCGCTCACTTTCATCAGCGTAGAAAAGCTTCGCCATGGCTCTGAAGAGAACTACAAGGGTAAAAATTTTCTCCTTGGACAAGTGAAGTACTTAATATGCATACTTGCATGGAACCCCTCACCAAAAGGTGAAAAAGATGGATTCCAATGGGTAGATCGATTTGATCTCCGTTTATTCTTGCATATAGATCTGGAAATGTAGATTACAAAATAAGCATGCTGTGAGAAACCCATCTGAACAGGTTGGTCTAGATTGGTGATATTTTTATGCTTTGCGTGCCGGAGAAGACCCCGTGGATGTGCGTGTGATGTACATGTGAATCCAGGGTTTAGGGGTGTGCAAGATGTTGCATCAAAGTACTGGAAGTATTTCCAGGAAAAAACCCAGAAAAGATCACAGTTTGGAGAAATATTGATGTACGTTGCCGGGCGATAGTGAGTATCGCCAGGCGATAGCTCCCAGTGAGCTAAAAATGTTGTGATGTCTGTCTTTAAGAGACCTGGGGGCCATTGTATGCAAAGCTGTGAGCTTAAATTGTCCAGCAATGGTGGGGACCAGCCTGAAATGGTAAAGAGAGCCATGAAGGCCAATTACTGTGTCATCAAGTTAAGTACCTCTGAACGACTGAGTAGTCAAGTTAAGTACCTCTGAATGGGCAGTCGGTCGTCAAGTTAAGTACCTCTGAATGACAAATGTTACCGTTAAGTTAAGTACCTCTGAACGACATTGCCGTCAAGTTAAGTACCTTTGAATGGTGGTGCTACACAGGGGAGGCCGGTACACCGAAAATGTGCCCTGAGTGCACATGGCGTGTGGTCATGGAGTCCACGTCTGCGGTGAATGATGCTTAAATGCACTTTGTTGTTGCCACTATATATATGTATGATGCCTTGTTTGCAGGGATGGAGAAATGCCGCCCCGAGTAAGAGGTGAGGTCATTATAAATTTGTCAGCAAATTGTTGACCATTGCTTTGTTTGCCACATCTGTGTGGGCCGTTTGTGCAGGTGCTGGAGATCAAAGTGAGAAGTAGCGGGCTGAAGCCCTTATACTACGATTGGCTGGCCCTCGAAGGCCCAAAGGCGAAATTTTTACTGTTTTCATGTGTGGCCGGCCTGCGTGCCGATGCATGAAGTCACTTGATGTAACTGAAACAGTTGTAAGACCGAAAGTCTAAAACATGAGTTGTATTTTATAAATATATGTCATTCCTTTATGTGTAGTGGACATTCTTACTGTTAGAGTTCTTAACCTAAATGTTTCCTCTAGAATGCTCTGAGTTAGGATGTGTTCGTAAATAAAAATGGATTTGGAAATAATATGTAATCTCCTTACCTGTCTGTGGTATATGACGTCGAGCCCCGGCCGGACATTATGTCATATGCTATACGACGGATGGGGGCCTTACAGGCCGCCCATTCCCGATCGCCGCCTCGCGGACAAGGGGCGGTCTAGCAGGCCGCCGCCTTGCGGCCAAGCGGCGTCTAAGCCGACTGCCCCTCCTTGGCCGCCGCCCGACGACAAAGGAGCGGCCAGGCCAGCCGCCCCTCCTTGGCCCCCGCCTTGCGGCCAAGGGGCGGCCGAGCCGGCCGCCCCTCTTAGGCCGCCCCTCTCCACCGACGGTAATCCTCCCCTTGCCGGCGAACTCGGCGGCGAGCTCGCCGGCCGCCCGTGGAGTTCCGCTCCCATCGTCTGATCGGTGGGGGGCATTCCCTGTCGTCCGATTCACGTGTAACCACCCACTAACCACCGGGTTAGGGGGATTTAATTAATATTTTATAAGTTATTTAAATGGTCTCCAAATAGCGAAATACGCGCATTTAAAATATATCGAAAATAATCATGATGGTGGTTATGGTGTGCGGATAGCCGCGTAACCACCATAACCACCACCCAGAGCATATAAAAGGAGCCCTAAACCTCCTCATTTCTCATTTTTTCCTCCGAGTCTTCCTTTTCCTCAAATTGAAGCTCTGCCGAATTCCTTCTACGAGCAGCACCCGAGCCGCACCCGAGCTACAAACTGGTCAAGCTATCAAACCGGTCAAGTCAAAGCCCTCCGACGAAGTCAAATCGCTCAAGTTCTAAGTGGCCCCCGCCACTGCAAATCCAAGTGCTCCGATCCACGTCTAAACTCAACAAGCCGCTAACTGAAGACCACCAACGCGAAATGCAATTTGTAACAACTCCCAACGTGACGACCTGTCGCCCGCCGTGTGCCAAGTATTCTCTCACCCCAAAGCTGTAACGAGAGGTGGTCTGTCACCCTCGACTTCACAAATAAGCTGTAACAACCAGAGAATAGTGGACTTTGACCGACATAGATCCAGTCACGCGATTTTTTACCCAGTTGAGGGGTTTTTCCACGTTAAAACGGCTTGTGTACAATTGACCTATTCATTTGACTGTGTGCGCGCTCGACCGTTCCAAGAACTAAGACGGTCCAAGTATTCCGGTCCGACCGGGACGTCGAGTTAGACACCAACACCCACGATCTCTTCTTTGTTTCAGATCAGTCCTTTAAGTATTATTTGGTTCAAATGAGTCCCTTTACTCTCACAAAATTCCAAATCAGTTCTCTTTTATCATTTCCGTTAATAAATTAACAGTGGGATGATTTTGTCATTTGGAAAATTAAATTTTAGGTCAATTTTGGGATTCCCATTCGACCATTCCCAACGAGGCAGCGCCGCAACCCGCAAGATATCTTCACGAATCACGATTACGGGCACAACAATTTCGCAGTTCCTTAACTACATGACGAGTCAGCGACGACCCAAGGACATCTTCGATTCCTCAAACATGATGCCTGACATCTTTGATTCCTCAATATCTCAAGCCGCACATCTTCATTTCCGCTCGGCCTGAAACCCGACATTTTCGATTCCTTGAGATTTAAAGCTCGACATCTTCGATTCCCGCATCTCAGGCTTCCCTAACACTACTTCTTGCATCTCAGTCTCTCAGGATTCCTGCAATCTGATTCCCTAACATCCATTTCTCAGCTTGGTAACACCTCTTCCTTTTCCTGAATCTTAGGATTCATGCATGTAAATGTCACCCTTTTCTTCCGTTGTCTACTCATATTCTTAGGGGCGACTGTTATTAGCACTACATTTTTGGATATTCGCACAATTTTTACTCTTAATTTTCTGCACCTTTTGAAAATACTGCTTGTACATGCATTTTTAGGAAAAGTGTTCAACACGAAAGTTGTAGATCTCGACAATATCTACAACTTTCGTGTTGAACACTTTTCCTAAAAATGCATGTACAAGACGTACATTAGAAAATACACTCAGATTTCGCGCCTTTTAGAAATACGCCTTATACATGCATTTATAGGAAAAGTGTTCAACATGAAAGTTGTAGATCTCGTCTTGATCTACAACTTTCGTGTTGAATACTTTTCCTAAAAATGCATGTACAAGGAGTATTTTCAAAAGGCGCAGAAAATTAAGAGTAAAAATTGTGCGAATATCCAAAAGTGTAGTGCTAATAACAGTCGCCATCTTAGGTTTTGATCCTTTTTTTTCTTTAATGTTTTTTTTTTTGAAATCAAAAATAAAATGTTTCTAATTTTCAGAAATTAAAAGTCTCTGGTTTTTGAGTATAAAATGTTTTGCACATTTGGTGTTTGTGTAAATGCCTATTAGAATGCACTCTTCAGTTTTATGTGGTTCTATCTATCTTTTTCACAATTTTGTCCGTCATCCTTTTCCATGATTGTATATGAGAGCTGATATCCGCATCACAGTTTTGGCTAGTCGTACCGCATTTTTTTCTAATTTTTTCGCGTCTTTTAGAAATACGTCTTGTACATGCATTTTGAGGAAAAATGTTCAACATGAAAGTTGTAGACGACGAGATCTACAACTTTCGTGTTGAACACTTTTCCTAAAAATGCATGTACAATGCGTATTTCCAAAAGACGTGAAACCTACACGTATTTCCAAAGTATGTCATGTACATGCATTTTTAGGAAAAATGTTCAACACTAAAGTTGTAGATCTTGTCGAGATCTACAACTTTCATGTTAAACACTTTTTCTAAAAATGCATGTGCGTGACATATTTCCAAAAGGCGTAAAAAAATAGGAGAAAGTACAGTGAGACTAGTCAAAACTGCGGTACGGATATCAGCGCCCTTATATATTTTGCCTTATTTTTTTCCTTTGCCGCAGCTGTCAACAAAATGTTTGAGGTAGTCCACGTCATGTTTGAGGATGATGCATGTCACACAACCATTTCTGAGTGAATCAAGAAATTCCTAGAGGAGCCCGTGATTCTCAAGGCAGTGTGTGTAAAGTCGGTCGGAAAAGTTATACCTAAAGCTAAGCCGTGGAACGCATCTTCCATTTTATGGAAGGCCGGAACCCGCCTCACTGCAGCTTGAAACAACACTATAAACACCATTCTTTAAAACATAACATAGTTTCACAGATTTTACAACTATTGTGCAAAACAAACAATTATTCTGAAGATTGATTCCCCCTCACTGCCAAACTGGGCCTTAAACTGGTGAGGATTCGACTCCCAACCTAACACATTTATTTATTTATTTATTTTTGACAAATATTTTTTAAACTAATATAAAATATCCCAAAATTACTTCCCGGCCTATTTATGATTGAGCCTTTGAATTTTTGTCCACACCAGACAAGATAAAAGTGTTCTGAAATATGTTCTTCTAGGCGACCATGGTAGACACAAGAACGTGTGTACCGGTAATCTTACCGCCTCAATGCATCATCCCCCTTACATATTCCGGTAACCGATATCTAACCCTCCTGCCGGTTTCCGCACCTCTCACAGTTCCGCTCTAAATTAAAAATACCAAAATCCAAAATCCAGATCGTCTTCACCTGAGTGGCCGGAAGAACATATCGGGAAGAAGATGGCGGATGAAACCCGAAGAGGCGGCGGAGGCGGCCGCCTCACTACCGGAGGAACACTGCCGCACGCTGGGATTAGGGTATTTGGGGACGAAGAGGTTTCTCTGGCTAAGCGATTCGTGCTGAAGAGCGCCGACATGAAGGACGAGATGCAGAAGGAGGCCATCAACTGTGCCCTCTCCGTACGCACCGCCGCCATTTCTTGACTTATTATTTTCTATTTGTAGCGATTTGTTCCTCTAGTCTAATTTTAATGGAGCGCTGAGCGTGGTTCTTCATTTGTCTGCGAGGGCTTAGGCCTTCGATAAGCATGCTGTGGAAAAGGACATTGCAGAATACATCAAGAAGGAGTTCGACAAGAACCACGGTCCAACCTGGCATTGCATCGTCGGCCGAAACTTTGGTAATCTATCTCATCGTTCTCTTAAGCTGGTTCTGTGGCTAATTAGTTTCCGTTGTATTCTTTTTTGTTGTTTAGTCCCACATCATCTATCCGCCACTGTATGTCATGTCTTTTATATAGCCTCGTGTGGAAGAATGTAATTTTCCCTCCCAACATGGTATGAGAGCCTTGAGGCTACCTGGTCCCGTTCTCTTCCACTTCCACCAACCAATTGTCGCCGAGCCTAGGGTTTCCCCACCTCCGTTGGTTGCCGAGCCTAGGGTTTCCCCACCTCCGTTCGTTGCCGATCTTGCGGGTTTCCTAGCCCCTCGTTCTCGTCACCACATCCGCAGGCCGTAGTCGCCGCGCCCTTCTCTGATGCGTGAATTTTTCTTCCGGTAGTTCCCTGCTCACCGACCACACCTATTGACAGCAAAAAAAACCACAACTCACACGATTCCAACACAGAACTCCAACCAAGAGAACTTAAATTGATAAGAACAATCCCAAGGGATGATCCCTGAATGGATTGAGAGGAGGTGCAAGGAAAGTTCCTGTCGCAGCCACCCGATACCACAACAACAAGAGAAATCTTAGCAAAACCAGTTCACAACAACAAACTCGGAATAAAACCCCCAAAACCCTAACACACCAAAAAGACATACCCACCCTTCCCAAACATTAGAAATAACATAACCCAGAAATAACGTACCATTCCATCCCCCATTAAAAGTTCCTTGACCTCAAGGAACCAGATGTGGCCACCTTTGGCGGAGCGACCATAGATCTTCCCAAGTTGCCTCCTCCGGTGTGCCATTAACCTAATTGAACGAGCAGTTGTGTCACCACCCGGCCGTCTCGGTTGGCGATACGCATCTTCAAAATAGCCAACGGTTCCACAAACAAGTTTCCCTCCGTGTTGATGGTGTTCGGTAGCTGATGTATGACCCCCTCTCGCGGTCCTTTTGTACTTCTTCAGTTGTGAGATGTGAAGTGTGTCATGGATTTTTGCCTCTACCAGAAGCTTCAACTTGTAGGCCACCTGCCCCACACGCTCAGCCACTGGAAAGGGACCAAAAAATTTCGGTGCCAATTTATGAGCTCGGTGACCCTTGAGGCTAACCTGCCGATAGGGTTGTAACCGCACCCACACCCATTCCCCGACCTTGAACACATGCTCCCTGCGCTTCGTATTGGTCAACACCTTCATGCGATTTTGAGCTTGTGCAAGGTTGGTCTTGAGTAATTGCATTACTCGGTCCCTAGTTGCCAAAGAACAGTCCACCACCTTCGAGTGTTGACTTGCCTTCCACATACATAGGAAGGGATACAGGTTCTTGGCCGTACACAATCTCGTACGGAGTGAATTGGATGACACTTTGGTAAGACGTATTATACCACCACTCGACTAAAGGTAACCAACTAGCCCAACTCCGCGGTTTCTCAAAACACATGCAACAAAGATAGCTTTCCACACAGCGATTTTCCACCTCCGTTTGTCCATCAGATTGTGGATGGTACGCCGTGGACATGTTCAATTGGAGCTGGAGGACTCTAAAGAGCTCTTGCCGAAAATTGCTAATAAAAATTGTGTCACGGTCGCTTACTATGGCGGTGGGTAACCCATGCAGGCGAACTACCGAATCCAAAAAAACTTTTGCCACCAACTTCGCGGTGTATGGATGATGCAACGCTACAAAGTGGGCCTACTTGCTCAAACGATCCACAATCACCAATATTGTTGACTTGTCGTTGCTCTTTGGTAAGCCTTCAATGAAATCCAAGGAAATCTCTTGCCAAATTCGCTCCGGTATAGGTAGGGGCTGCAACAAACTCATTGGTCGTTGATTATCCGGCTTGCACTGTTGACATGTGGTGCACTGTTGAATGTAATTGTACACGTCCGACTTCATATTCTTCCAATATAACACCCTCTTCAACCATTTATAGGTAGCCGTAATTCCGGAGTGGCCCCCCATGGCACTGTCATGATATGGTTGGAGTAGCTTGGTCCGTAAGCCGGGGTCGTGCCCCACAACGAGCCTCCCCTTCCGTTGCAATACACCTCGTTCCCTTGAAAATTTCGGGTATGCATTGTTATTCTCGGCCTTGGCAGATATAATCTTTTGAAGACGAACATCTCCTTCCCAAAATAATTTAATTTGTTGCAGAATGTCAGCTTGCAAAATGCTGATTGCAAACAATGAAGCTTCTGGTTGTTCCTGAATAGTGGGCAGAGCATCCGATTTTTCCGGAATTCTTGATAGAGCATCGATGCATATATTATCTTTACCTTGCTTGTATTGTACCTTGAAATCATACCCCATCAACTTCGAAAGGTAACGTTGTTGGGCCGGCATCACGAGTTTTTGCTCCAACATAAACTTTAAACTATGATGATCCGTGCGTATCACGAACGAGCACCCGACCAAATAATGTCTCCACTTTTGCACTGCTAAGACGATGACCAACAATTCTTTCTCATATGTAGATAGACCGGCATTCTTGGTGCCCAAAGCTTTACTAAAAAATGCGATGGCTCGCTCATTCTGCAACAACACCGCCCCAACTCCTAAATCTGAGGCGTCAGCTTCTACCACAAATGGTTGTTCAAAATCCGGCAGTGGCAACACCGGGGGATTGGAAACCACCTATTTTAATTTCCGGAATGCCGCCTCCGCTTCTTCGATCCAAACAAAGGTGCGCTGTTTGAGCAAATTGGTGAGAGTCCGGGCCAACTTCCCATAACCTTGGATAAATCGCCGGTAGTAACCCATTAGGCCCAAAAACTCGCTTACTTTCTTCAACGATGTTGGAGTCGGCCATTCAACCATTGCTTGAATCTTCAACGGATCAGTAACAACTACTTGCCCCGAGATAACATGCCCCAGGTAGTGCACTTGCGATAATCCAAAATCACATTTTCTCTGTTTAAGCACAAGCTGATTGTCTCGCAAAATTCCGAATGTAAACGCAAGATGCTCCAAGTGGTCACCCCATGTAGAGCTGAAAACTAAAATATCATAAAAAAAAACTAAGATAAATTTTCGAAGTTGACCTTGGAAAAGACGATTCATGAGGCTTTGGAACGTTGAAGGTGCATTGGTTAAGCCGAACAACATAACCAAGAATTCGTAGTGGCCTTGGTGCGTGCGGAATGCCGTCTTATGTATGTCTTCATTGGCCATCCTCACTTGGTGATATCCCGTGCATAAATCCAACTTGGAGACGTAAATGGCACCATGCAATTCATCCATCAACTCCTCTATAAGGGGTATGAAAAATTTATCCTTTACCGTGTTCTGGTTCAACTCCCGATAATCCACACATAAGCGCCACGTCCCATCGTGTTTTTTTACCAATACCACCGACGATGCAAACGGGCTACTACTGTATCAAATTACTCTGGTTTCCAACATTTTACCCACTAAGCGTTCAGTTTCTTATTTTTGTATGGGTGGATAGCGGTATGGCCGCAAGTTAACACCTTTTCCACAGTCCTTCAACACTATCTGATGTTCCTGCTCCCTCCGAGGTGGCAATCCTTGTGGCTCGACAAACAAAACAACAAATCAGTCTAGTAATTCCTGCAGCTCTTGTTGTTCCGTCGGTGATGAAACCGCTCCATGTAGCTGCCACCCCTTACAGTCCGGGTCTACATCATTCCCTACTGTTTTCGGTTCAACATGCATGCTACATAGCTTGGGCGAGCGTTTTTTGCCCGGCGCGCGTTTTTCGCTCGGACACGCGATTTTTGCCGGGGCGCACGTTTTTCTCCCGGACACGTGTTTTTTGACCGAGCGCGCGTTTTTCGCCCGTGCATGTGTTCTTCGCGTCCGGGCGAAAAAATGACGTCGAAGCGAAAGTTGCTTGTCCGGGCAAAAAAAATGCGTACGGGCGAAGAAATCGCCAAAAATATGCGTCAGGGCAAAGAAACACGTCAGGGCAAAGAAATCACATGTGGGTGAAAAAAATTGCTCCGGGGCGAATATATCGTGCATGAGCGAAAAAAACGCACACGACTGAAAAAGACGCTCTCGGGCAAAAAAATTGTGCTTGGGCGTAAAAATCGTGCCCGGGCAAAAAAACCGCGCCCGGACGAAAAAATCGCGCCCGATCCAAAAAATCACGTCTGGCTGAAAAAATCGTGCCTGAACGAAAAAATCGCCCCAGGAAAAAATAATTGTGGCATGGCGAAAAAATGACGTTTAGGCGAAAAATTTGTGTTCAGGCAAAAAATGATCAATTCCAAAATATTCACCAATATTGTTTATTAGACGAACGCTAAAATTAGAATTAGTTACCAATATTAAATTCCGCTATATTCACCAATATTAAATTACAATATCGAATTCCAATTCCATGCAAACGAACGGGCACTACCTGAACGGGTTCTCCCATCGTGTGCGATGAGATCTCAGTCAACTGAATGTGAAGAATGCGTTCCTTCATAGTGACCTGGAAGAAGAGGTATACATGGGTAACATGACTCTACCTCATGACCTCTCTCCTAGTGGATCAGAAGGTAAAGTGTGCAAGCTAAAGAATGCGTTATACTTGAAACAATCTCCCAGTGTCTTGGCTTAGAAGATTCCACAAGGCCATGATAGACTTCAGGATATATTCAGAGTAATGCAGATCATATCCTTTTCATCAAAAACAATAAAGGGAAGTTAACAACTCTGATAGTTTTTGTGGATGACATCATAATAACATGAGATGATCAGGATGAGGTTCAGGCTCTAAAAGTGAGGTTGGTGAAAGAATTTGAAGTGAAAGATTTGGGGAAACTTAAATATTTTTTAGGTATTGAGGTTGCAAGGTCAAAATATGAGATTTTCATATCACGAAGAAAATAACTTGACCACCTTGAAGCCTCAGGGATGAGTGGGTGTAGACCGACCGACCAACATCCCAATGGAAGCTAACCACAAACCTGAAAGAGATGATGGTGAAACGATTGAAGACATTCTTAACTCTCAGAGGCTTGTAGGACAATTAATCTACTTGTCGCTCACTCTCCCATATATCTCCTATGCCGTGGGAGCGCTTAGCCAGTTTATGCACTCTCCAAAGGCTTGTCAAGTTGATGCAACTCATCGTGTTCTCAAATACCTCAAGTCCTCACCTGGGAAAGACATCCTGTTTTCACCAAATAATGAGTTGACTATTGAGGTTTACACTGATACTGACTGGGCTGGATCGCTTTCTGATCGACGATCCACATCAGAATATTGCACTAAGGTGGGTGGAAAATCTAGTTACCTGGAGAAGCCAAAAACAGCCCGTGGTTGCTTGATCCAGTGTTGAGCCAGAGTTCAGGGTTATGACTCATGGAACCTGTGAAGGGTTATGAATCTTAACCATCCTGAAAGATCTTGACCTTAAGAGAAGCGAGCCTATCAAACTATATTGTGATAACAAGCCTGCCATCAACATTGCTTACAACCCAGTGCAACACGAACGTACAAAACACATCGAGATCGACCGACAATTCATTAAAAAAAATATAGGCTCTGTTTGGTACAACTTATACCTATGGATAATCTCTATTCAAAACAAAAACGCAATTTTACAGCTGTTTGTTTATGCTGCTTATAGAAAATCACTTATTTTAAAATTGATGATAAATTGATTTTTCATAAGTTATTCAGGTTCAGCTTATGACTTCTCATAAGTGCTTATCTCTTAAAATGCTTCTCTTAAAAATCCCCAAGTTAGTTTTTTAGCCCTGACATAAATTTTTTGCCCGGACGCAAATTTTTCGCCCGGGAGCATTTTTTTCGCCCGGACGCAGTTATTTTGCATGAGCGCGTTTTTTTAGGGGGCGAATTTTTTGCCTGAGCGTGAATTTTTCGCTCGGCGTGAATTTTTTGCCCAAGCGAGCTTTTTTCGCCCTGACACCCTTTTTTCGGCCGGGCGCGCTTTTTCGCCCTGGTGCGGTTTTTTCGCCCGTGCGCGTCTTTTTCGTCTGGGCACGGTTTTTTCGCCTGAGCGGTCTGTTTTCGCCCGGACGCGTCTTTTTCGCCCGGGTGCGTCTTTTTTGCTCGGACACGGTTTTTTCGCCCAAACGCATTTTTTTCGCCCGGGCGCGAATTTTTCACACGTGCGTGAAATTTTCGTCCGGGTAAAAAACTTTCTCCCATGCGCAAATTTTTCGCCAGGGCGTGAAATTTTTATTTGAGCCCGAATTGTTCGTCCTGGTGGGAAATTTTTCGTACGCAACTGAGTGAAAAATGCACGCCCGGGCGAAAATACCGCGCCCGGACAAAAATGCGAGCCCAGGCGAAAAATGCGTGCCCGGGCGAAAAAAACCGCGCGCGCCCGAGCGAAAAAACCGCGCCCGGGTGAAAAACCCGACTCGTGAGAAAAAACAGCGCCCGGGCGAAAAAACCGCGCCCGGGCGAAAAAACCGCGCCCGGGAGAAAAAACCGCGCCGGGGAGAAAAAACCGCGCCCGAGCGAAATAATTGTGCCCGAGCGAAATTTTCGCGCCCGGGCAAAAAAAACGCGGAGCCTCGGCGCAAGGCTCAAGATGTAGGCACGTGCTGTCAAAGGCAAGACACAATCACATTTATTTTAAATAATCAACTTCAAACATCAGTTTATTTTCTTGATCAGATTTTTCATCTATTTTACTCATTCTTTCATTATTTTCATTTATTTCTCTTTAAAAATAGAATCAATGTGGTAACTTGCGTCATATCTCCATGCTCAATTATGTTTCAGAAACACTAAATCATGCAAAAATTATTGAATTCTTATATTTTTGAATTTTTTTTACAATAGAAATCGCACATAAATGTGCCTTTTATGGTCCAAAGTCGCAAACCTCTGAGCCCGGTGAGACTCGAGCCTTAGACGTACCTTTAACAACATAGTAATGCATCACGCGTGGTTATTGAGGGATTCCAAAGGATTATCAAGGCTTCTGTTTTGGTCTCTCAATAATGCCTAAATGGCAACTATAGACAACACCATGAATTTTAGCTGCAACGTGGAAAATAGAGAGGGTGATGGATACTTTGCGAGCTTTCATGTAAAAGCATCCCTCTGCTAGAAACAAATTTCAGGGGAACGCCTAGTCATACGGGGCAATTCTTCGCATCACCTGTGGTTATTGACTAGCTAAATGATGACTAGCTAGCAACATGACGTTTAGCTGCAACGTAGACAATAGAGAGGGAGATAGACACTTTACGAGCTTTTACATAAAAGCATGCCTCAACTAGTAACAACTTTCAGGAGAACACTTGTTCGTTTAGGGCAATTCCTCGCATCTCCCGTGGCTATTAAGGGAGTCTAGAGGACTATTGAAATTTCTATTTTGGTCTCCCTATAAGTTTGATTCATTAATAAATAACGCAATAATGAGATACGATTCGAAAAAAATACAGGAAACGTGTTTTTTTTTTAAATAAGGATACAAAAAACGTTTTTAATTATTTTAATATAAGTATTAATTAATATAAGAATAAGACAACTTATAAACTATCTATATATATCTCGAATTGTAATAAACAAAATTTAATAAGACTACAATATAGACATATACGCACCGGTACACGCACACATATACTTAAATATTGATTTATTTCCTCAAAAGATAATGATTATTTTCCTACAATTCTAGTTCTGGAATAATTGCTTTTAAGTGCATGATTGAGACCTTCCATTTTCTTTAACATTATTAAAAACTATGGGCATTTGTATAAAAACAAAATAAATTGAACTTCGCGGATAAACTTATCCATCCAAATAAATTAATGACTAATTAAATTACCTATTAATCAAAATATAAAAACTTACCTCAGGAAATAAATGACATACACTATCAAATTTAATAGCATACAACTTCGTCAGGAAATAAAAAAAGCTAAGTGCCTTCTCTACGTAAAATATTCAAGATGGTTCAGTACATCAGAAAATTAATAACGTACAACTTTTTTATCAGTACAAGTAACTTTTGAATAAAATCAAAATCTCCTGTAACATCAATTGATCATTGTTTTGTTACATTTACATGCAAAATATCAAATTTAAAAATTAAACGAGAGCTCAAACCTTGGTTCATCAAGCGATAGATTAGCTATCTCAAGTGTACCTACATTTTCAAATGAGTCAAAACCATCACCCGCAATATCTCACAATATAGACTCTCTTTTGATGTAGGGGTAGGCTAAGGGTGCACAAAACCTACGACTATAGGTGGTAGTGCAAGGGTGACACACTAATTCAAACTTACATGTAATGTAATGATCGATATTTTGACGAATAAATTAAATCAATGTAAATTTGCAGCACCACGTAGATATTTAAATAAAAAACAAATATTTAATTTTAGCAAATTATAATGGCTTCCTCCGCTCGGAGGGCCAAAGCGAAGCGCGCGGCGAATAACCCCACCTGCAAATTAATAGTGTATCAAAAACAATTTTTTACTAGCAAGAATCACGACACATATTAATCCACCAATGAAAATATCAAATCAAATAATACAATACTACAATAGCTTATAAAGTAGAGGGCTGAACCGAGACACTGAAGAATTTGAGGTCCGCATGTGTAGATCAGCGATTGGAGGTAGAACTTGCGACGTGAAAACGGAGGTGGTGGCTGTCCTTGGCGGTAAATAATGAGATCAGGTGATAAAAGGGTAGATCCAGCCACGTATGGATAGATCCGGGCCAGGGACGAGTGGATCCGCTATTTAGGGTTGGATCCGGGCAAAATGGAAAGTACGAGTGGTGAGAATAACAGATCTGGGATAGAATTCTCAGATTTGAGTGGATCTAGAGAATTAGGGTGCTTTGGAGGTGGTTCCACGAAGAGGAGGGGATGAGGAGGCCGTCCGGTGGTAGGGAGGGGGCTGCCGGCTATGGAGGAGGTGTGGGAGGGAGGCGGCGGCTGAGTAAGGGCCGCCAGGTTAGGGGAAAGGAGGTTGGGGGTCGGTGGAGGAGGGGGCAAGGGTGGCGGCGGTTTGGCCGGCGGTTGGGCCGCAGCAGGCCGCCGGGTTGGGGAGGGAATAAGGGGCTGTTGGCGGCTGGATGTAGGGTTTGGATGGTGGAAAATGGGGCTAGGGTTAGGGGTTACCTTGGGGGGAAGAACGAACACTTAGGAGTCGTCACTCAGGGTTCCACAACGTCGGCACTGTCAGGACTCGTCTCGACATAAGTCAGAGTACGCGTTGGGACGAGTCGTGATGCCACAGGCATGAGCGGAAGGAAACCATTCCGGTTAAGGCGTATGCAGAGAATGCTGAAAATAGTTTGAAAGTAATTATTTTTGAGGAAAACATGTTGTTTTTATCGCGGAAGCTATTAGAGTTTTAAAACGGTGAGAATTTTAGATGCACATATATTTTGTAAAAATTATGTTTTACAAGCCACTACTGTAATTTTCATGTAATAATGATACAACAGAGTGTGCACATGCATTAATTGCAAGTTTTAGTGCATAAATATTTAAATAGTCTAGCAGTTGTCCATTTATTACTGTTCATAATTATCACATAAAGAAAACATCTGACAGTAAAAGAAACAAATCAAAACATCAAACCTGACACGGCTAGAAGATCAAACATCGGAAAGCAGAAGCTTGATGCAGTTCGGGCTTAGGGACCGGACGGCGCTGACACGAAAGCTAAGACAATTACAAAACACAAATGAAAAGTCTCAAAATATTGAAATAAACAGGGTGAACAAAGTATAGGATAAAACAGAAGCAGAAAAACATGAGTGTACCAGTATCTCATGAAGCAAAACTATTCAATGAGCAGCAAACAAAAGAGCTAAAGAGAGCAAATTAGTTTTATTAGATTACTCCGGAGTATAACCTAAAATTATTCATGTAATATGTTGTAAGCCGCGATCGATGAAGGATGTAAGTGCTATAGTGGGCGTCCATGGTTCACGATCAGATCTGCGTGCAAGTCTTGTCGGAAAAGTAATCCCTCTTGCCGTGACCATGGCGGCAGACAGATGCCCAGTTAGACGCTAAAGTTCAATGGATTTGCTTACAAGTACAGATTTGTTTTTCGAACTTCATACTTAGGTGTTTTTTTAACGGAAACGAAAATATTTAAAGTGAGCGATCGAGCCAAGAATATGTTTTACTCAGACAGACATATGAAACCATACTCAACGATACAGAAGGAACCAAACAATGAGTTTAAGCCTCACAGGTTCGAGAGTTCAAGGTGTCGGATAAATTGCTGAGGTAAGTTGACAGGTGTCGGATCAGAGATATCGAGAACTCGCCTAGGTTAAACAAATTCTAGGGCACAGTTATCTTCCAAGAAAAACATGCGTTCACTACCGAGACATGATATAGAAGCACCAAACATATATTTGTTATTCATAATTCGTTACAGGTGTGATTTTCAAATTCAAATGTGTGTGACGGTACGAGCGTGACATAACCCAACCATCTTTAAATCTCTAACCGGGAGCCTTAACAATGATCAAATCTATTAATGCTCGTACTCAAGCTTACTGTCCTCAAATTATTCGTCAAACAAGATGCAAATCCTCAAATTGAAAATTCAATTAACTATCATTCGCTAATTCATCTCCCAGATACTCAAATATCGTCATTTACATTCACAACTTGTGCTAACTCTATCGCGTGAACCTCAAAATAGTAACAAGTTTAATAAAAGATTCGATGTTTAAATTTAACTGACAAAACAAGCTATCAAGGGTGGATTCATACAAACATAAGATCAGACAAAAAAATTAAGTCTAATGTTTGCAAGAGAAAAGTGATCTCTACTTGCTTCAAAGAAGCTGAAGCTGACAGAGGAGACCAAATTGCGGCACAAGTGAAATCGGAAAACTTAATATCAGACCTGCTGAAGCACCACCATATACGACAATGAGTTATCAAAAACCCTAACGTTAGCACAAGAAATAAATTATCGCAAGATTCAAATAAGAGAGGGACTAAGAAATTTACCTCCCTTAAAGGTGAGGGGCGAAGAGATTCCCACGCAAAAACAAAGACTTGGCGGCGCTTAGGCTTGGGAAAACCCTAATTTGGAGAGAATTTCCTTCACGAACCGTCAATTGACGCGATTAACGATGTCGGAAATCACAAATACACAATAGTTAGATGATAACAAGGGGGACAAAAATCTGAAACGCAAGATATATGCAAATTGGTGCATCAAAAAATATTTAGGAATCAAGAAAATTTTGATTAAGGGTGAAAGAGCAAGATTTTTACCAAAAAGGAGTCAAAACCGGCCTCAAGGAGGAGAGGGAACTCAAACCCTAGTCATTTTTGGAAATCCGCGGCCAAATCGACAAAGAAGAGTGAGGAGGAAAGGGACTGGCGGCCCTATTGAGGAGAAGCTGAAGCAGTCGACCTCCGGAAATGGAGAAGAAAGCGGAGAGGGGGCTGCTGGAGGGAGAAGATGTCGACGGCCTGAGGTTGGAGTCGTCGGCCATGGCGAAGGGGCAGGAAACACGAGCTGCGACCTGGGACAGAGGAGCAGGCGGCGTCGGCCAAGGAGGGGGGGGGGGAGGCGACGACGCCTGGAGCAGGAGCCGGGATCAGCGAGTTCGGGAGAAGGGCTGGCCGAGCGGGACACGGGAGAGGCACTGGGGTTGGGATCTGGAAAAACCTAGTTGCTTGCGGCTTGCAGGATGCGGAAAATAAGCGTATCGGGATGCCCAGCTCGGGTTTAGGTTTAATAGATGAGGAGATGAGATTTGGGGGGGGGGTATTACCAAAATGCCATTATGAATTGTTTTATTTTATACGGGTTGTTACAAGCACCAAGGGGTGATCGCTGGAATCCGGGAATGAAGTCTCCAAATTCTGCAATGATCTGAATTCAGCCCCATACCGCTCTTATTTATAATAAAAGAAGCACTAGGGCATCCCATTCGACGCTATGATTGGCCGACGGGAGATGCCTCAAAATACATGAAATAAAAGTCCAAAAAAATAAAGTTATATAATATTTTGACTCGCGACGACGCTCCGGACACAATCGCGGAGTCCGATCGTCGATCCGGGCACGCCATCTATGGAAAGTTGCCAAATCAGCCCCGAACGGGCCCAAAGCGCGTCCTCGTCTTTGCTCCGCATCATCCTTCTTTGTATTTTTGATCTCTTCTAGAAAGAAGTTGAAAATTGCTATGGATGTTTATTAAATCTTCTTCACGTTGTGGTGTCATTCTATTCTTTTCCATTGAATGGATAAAGGAGTAAGTACTCCAATTTCTCTCGACGCATGGAGAAGATGATGGTTATACTAATAGTTTCAATGCAATGGTTTGAAGTGAAGGGGCCGGCGAGCCATGATTTATCCACCAAGACTTTGGATATAATATATAATGATTTTGAATTGAATCATAATCGTTAAAATCCCCCGATTTGTCAATGAACTCCGCAAACTTCTTGGCGACCACATTGCACTACATTAAGTTTGGAAAATACTTTTTCAAGCATTTAATTTTTTTACTTTCTAACTTCCGAATCCTTATGAGGAGCAACTTTATTTGGATTTTCCGCTTGCCATTGTTCACTATAATATCTAGTGAAATAAAAAAAATTGAGTTAAAAAACAATCATACAAAGGACAAAATATAAATTTATAATTAAAAATGACAAGTACCTTGGATTCAATGAATGCACAAATCAATGAAGTTGAGCATTATTCTTGTTCCAACGATCCACATGGGTAACATACACTACCTCAAAAAGGTAGACACATCTTCTTCTTTTTTCCTCTCATGAGAGTAGATAACATTACTCACCCTTTCAATCATTGTATCCCACATATCATATACTAAATGATGACAAAGCTTTTCCATATCACAAAAACGAATCATATCATATATTAGAGCAGTGAATGAAAGAATATACTCAATGGAATCTCATCACTCATCATCCAAGATCTTCTCTTTCACATGTCTTGCCTTCTCCATATCATCATCATGATATAGAAACCAATGATCACGAATAACCATTCTTTGGAGTCTATTTTTTATAAGTTTGAATCGTTCTAACATAATGATAATTGATGCAAGACGAGTTTTGACAATAGATAATAATTTTAAGCTCACAAACTCAATAAACATAGCTAATCTCATGGAATGCTTCATTATATAGTTCTTAATGAACATGACATCATCACCAATATGAGTAATCCACAAACATTCTTCATACGTAACCGCATTATTCTCCGAATTCTTAGCGACACATATGTTCTTCAAATCTAGTTTGAGAGTGTGCACCACACAAGGAGTCCAAAAATTGATGGAAACCACTCTTAATTAGTTGGCCCGCCCCTTGCAATTTGCCGCATTATTCGTTATAGTTTGAACAGCCTTTTCATATCCGATTTCTAAAATGACCTCTTTGATCAAAGAGAGACAAGGTTTGATCTTCGCAATACTAACTCTTTTCTCTACCCACATCCCTTGAATGAGAGAGATTGTTTTTTTTTTCAATTTTGATCTTCTCTTTCAACAACAATAAGGTGTGTGCGCAATGCAGTTTAGTGCGGTTTTGGCCCAAACCGCAACCGCTCCGCAATGACGCTGTTTTGGCCCGAGCAAAACCACACAACACCGAAATTACACATTGCGGTTTCGGTTTGGTGCGGTTTTTTGCGGTGCGGTTCTTGCCACCATAGATTATCTTACATTAAGTCATAAATTGTTTGGTTCAATAAAAATACAAATCAGCCAACTTTTGATCAACCAGAAAAAAATATAATACGTCTTATATTATAAGTACTGAAATATTTTCCCCACGCAGTTTCCTATTTTATAATTTTATAATTTTTTAAAAAACATTTCCTAGAGTTTCTAAAACGCGTTTCCGAGCATTTCCAGTATCTGATACGCGCCCAAACCGATACGTAGATCACTTTTAAATATCCGTGCTTCGTATATAAAAAATATAACTTTGCTTTGCCACTACACTCTTAACATAATTTTTTATGCTTGTTTTTATAATCAATATAAGTTTGTTGGTATTCAACTCTCTTTAATAACACAAGATTTCCTTAAAAAATTTTGCTACCTTCTAACTCCACCATCACAACTCTCCTTAGCAATAACTAATCTTCGTGATGGAACTAGTGTTATCATATCTCATCTCAAATTTGGCTCCGCGAAGTAACTCTAAATTATCTCCTTTGACTATCGATCTTTAAAGTTACCAATTTTTCACATTTCAAATTCCACCACATAATTCTATGACAATTATTTATTTTATTTTATTCTTTAAGTAATAAAATTGCCACAATAAGAAAATAAGTAGTATTATATATTACATTTTATCTCCCGAATCATCTTTTATTATTTTGCAATAAGTCCTCTCATCCCTTTTTACCTAAAGTGAGGGTTTGTGATGGAGACTAACAAGACGTTTGAAGCACAAGTTTTGGGGCATATGTTATGGTCCTTTTATGACACTGTTTATTTTTAATTATTTCTTAATATGCATTTATTCGGTCTTAGGGTTGCATCCTTATATGATGTCTTTATTTAGGTCGTGTCTTTATGAGGGTCCCTTTTAGTTGCATGTCCAAGTCTGTATTGTATTTCTATTAAAAGTCAGTTGTAAGTCCTATTTAAAGGACCCATTAGGTCTTGTATTTGTATGAAGGAAGAAGTCTATTTTCCCAAAACGTAAAAGTGTTCTTGGAAGCTCTCTCTCTCGAGCACGCCCCGTTAGAAAGCCGCGGTCAAGGCTCCATAGTATTTCCACCACTGTCATCACCACCTCCGACCAATCCTACGACAACTTCCGAGTAGGTTTTTATCAACTTGGTATCAGGGTCTCTCGGTCCTCTTCTGTCGAGGCACCCCAACACTCTCCCATTCTGCCGAATTCTACAGCAAGCCCGTCCCATGCATCAACAAACTACACAACACACGACCCTCCAAAGAGAAGAGTCACAGCCGCTGGCGACATCCTTAGAAATCGCCGACAGCAATTCAACACACATCTTCATCATCGAATAGAAGCCCGATAGATGTTGTCATTCTACCCAGTAGTGTGGAAGCACACATACCTCATCGATTTCTCCAATCGAAGATGCGTCCCTCCAATCATTGAGGGCACGCCTGGCTTTTGTCTACTGTCGCACGCCTGATCTGGCTTCTGTCTACCGCCGCACGCCTGATCGGCGACCTAAGTTACGCAACGGAAAACGCTGAGCAGCCGCACACTTGGCTCTTGCGGATTTCCATCTGAAGCCACTCCCTGATTCGAGCCGACACACACTCCTTTCTTATGATCGAGCCATAATTTCGGACGACCAATATTGGAAATTCTGTTAATCACTCCCCAATTAATCCACATTTTAACCAATTATTTGATTAATTACTCAAACTCATTTTTTTTCAATATGGAAGATATCATTAGCTTCCAGGCTCTTGGCGCACCCATTATTGAGATTCTGATGTCGTTTGAGGAACTCTATAACAAACAACTCCGAGCCATCAAGGCACAATCGCTTCCTCCGTCGGTACATCCAGCCACCTCGCCACCAGATCCGTTCCTTCTGTCGATCGTCGCTCCTTCAACTATCTTGCCGTTGCAACTGAGCATCTCTCCACCAACCCTGGCAAAGACATTCCTTTCGCCGCCCAATTTTTCGACAATGCTGTCGCTACTTGCTGACATCCCCGCTACCGCTACGCAATATCGAACATTGTTCTGACGGGAGATCAAGATGCCAGAAGACTCGGCCATCCACGCAAAGTTTGAAGCTTGAGGACGAGCTCAATTTGAAGGTCGGGAGCATGGAAAAACCTGTAACATCCTGACATTTATTTGGCCACCGGAGTCCTAGTGGGCCCAATAAAAGTGACCAGAACCCTACCTGTGACCCGATAGAAGGTAACCCTTGGTGGGAAATGGGCTAGAGAGCTCCGATTTGAGTTCTGTCAGTTCCTATGACCTCGTATAATCAAAACGAGCGCGTTAGAATTCGTTGCGTCACAATTCAAGGCATAACAACGAATATAGACACTTTGACCATTTTAGAGCACCGCGACACGCAGATTTTGGACTTTTGCGAAACAGACTCCAATTCGACCCCGATTAGTGGCGTTGGACTCGTATGATCGATACAAAGGCAACAGAAGTTGTTCCGGTCAATATCGATGACGGGTGGTCAACCCATGGTCAAATCAAGCACAATCGTGCACCAAAAAGCGTGCGCACAACAATTGTGACACGACACCCCAACTTTGACCCGATCCTCGACAACTTGGACCCACTTTGACTTTGACCAGTGAAGGAGACCCACCCTAGGGTTGACTTTGGTCAACCCCCCTAAAATTCAATATTTGGATTTTGTTTTCCAATGGGGTGTTCACCCTTCTCCCTTGATTGGCTAAGACTACCCCTCTCACCACTTTGGCCACTCAAATTCGCAATTATAGCGGGGATGGCTCATGGGCCAAGGTAGGCCCAAGTTCTCTCCTCTCCCCTTCTCCCTAAAGATCAAGACCCAAGCCCACTCCTCCCTTACTTGGGGCCACTTGGGGCCACCCTAATAGTGCCACCTGGCCAACCCAAGTGGAGGTGAGGGGAGGAGCTCCTCCTCATGGGATTAATCCCACACCTCCCCCAAGCCAAATGGCCCCTTCCCCCTTGCCTATATAAGGCCTTGCCCAGCATGCTTTCCCCCACACCAACCCACCCGAGCCCAGGGCACCCTCACCGGAGTCCCAGCTCGCCGGAAAATTTTCCACCACCCAAGCTTTCCGCCGTCACCAATGGCCACCTGGTCGGGGCCCTCCCAAGCTCTTCCAGGCCAGGTGGACACTCTTCCCCTTCCCCTTTTCTATCCCCCTGACGTGGTGCATGCGTCTCCCGGCGGTTGGAGTGCCGCCGACACCACCCGAGCCGAGCTCAAGGTCGGGTGGTGGCCGCAACAAGCTGGCCCCCTCCCAACGCCGGTGGTGGCGCTGGAGAAGGGCTAAAACACCGGGGATGACTTTCCCCGTTGGTGGAAGGCCGGGGTCCTGCCGGAAAACGCTGCTTCGGCGGCACCCGTGAAAACAGAGCTTTTTCTGTAATTTACTCCAGCGGCGTCCGACGGCGGCCGGCGGCGGAAAGTCACCGGGCCACCACCGGAGAGGAGCTCTACCCCCGACGCGCCTGCCGGGGGTGGTTTCGTAGATGTATTCAATGCCAGAGAAACTGCGTGGCATGGCGACGCAGGGAGTAGAACCACCACCACCCTGCTCTCGAATTGAAGATTCCAGGCGGTGGCCGACGGCGACAGGCCTACAGGCCACCACCCAGAAGTTCGTCGGCCCCCGACGAGTCGATCGGGCGGGGCGCCAGCATCCAGCGGTGGCTGGCCGGCGGTGGCAGAGGGCCACCGCCTTCTTCTCCGGCGGGAGGGATCATCGCCGTTCATCTCACAGAATGAGATGAACGACTGTGATAGCCTTAAATCCCGTCCCCGCCTCATCTTCTATACCCCGCACAGCCGATCCACCCCTTATCCGCTGTGGGGAAATGTTGGCGATTTCCCTGGTATGTCGCAATCCTCACCACAGGATCATGATCAAATCTGCTATATGCAGACCAAATTTTCAATCAGAAATTTGTTTTTTTTTAAATATATGCACTTAGGGAAAAAGTGTTGGACATGAAAGTTGTTTCCCTTGATAAGGGCTCCCTGCACAAAAGTTTTGAGAATTTTTGGAAATATTTTGGTATTTTTAAAACCCCAAATGAATTTTATTTGGCCATTTTAGAAGCCCAAATTTGCTCGAAATTTTTTGGAAAAATTACTAGTTTCTTTTTAGGCTATCTTAAAGGATGTATTAAAATTTGGAAGCTTTGAGATAAAAAGTGAAGGTTTTTCCAATTTTCCGGTGCTTAGGGTCGCGCTCGGAAATTTACGCGGCCAAATTCTTCGAAAATGGAAATCGATGCGCGCGACCACTTTTTAAATCGAATGATAAGTCCAAATTGTTTTATCGACGAGAGTGGCCGAGGCAAGTAGCCAAGCTCTGGTCATTCCGAGATTTCGTAAAACCAGCAAGCGCCTCGACTCTTGAGTAATTTGGGCACGCTCGGAAGATGAGAGTACGAGTAGTGAGTTACAAACTATTCTCGACGAATAAAAGAGTGTAACTCCTAATAAACCCGTGATCCGATTAAGCCGTGATTAGACTACTAACCTTTTATTATGATTATTCCAGTATTGTACTGGTCAAGTTCAATTCAGTACTTTCAATTTAACTCCAGTCTTATACTGATCAAGTTTAATTCAGTACTCTTAATTCAACTCCAGTCTCGTACTGGTCAAGTTCAATTCAGTACTTTCAATTCAAGTTCATTTCAGTACTTTCTATGCAACTCCAGTCTCGTACTGGTCAAGTTTAATTCAGTACTCTCAATTCAACTCCAATCTCGCACTGGTCAAGTTCAATTTATCACTTTCAATTCAACTCCAGTATCGTACTGATCAGATTCAATTCGATACTTTCAATACAACTCCAGTCTCGTACTGGTCAAGTTCAATTCAGTACTTTCAATTCAACTTCAGTCTCGTACTGGTCAAGCTCAATTAAGTACTTTCTATGCAATTCCAGTCTCGTACTGATCAAGTTCAATTCAGTACTTTCAATTCAAGTTCTATTCAGTACTTTCTATGCAACTCCAGTCTCGTACTAGTCAAGTTCAATTTAGCACTTTCGATTCAGTACGACTCCAGTTACGTACTGGTCGCATATCACTCCAGCACTTAAATTATGCATCTTTATCATCAGCTTTGTCTATCGCGTTCTATTTCTACAATTTACTATTTTAAACCCGGGTCCTGCTCGGTCGGGCAGTTACCTATTAAGGTCGAGCCTTAGATGAGGAAAAACCAGAGTGGAGTCATTCCTCCACGTTTAGCCCCAAACAAAGTGCTCCCACGCTCCTTGTCAAAAGTTGACTATTGATTGCATGTAAATTGCTTGCGGTAAGTTGTGGCGGGTCAGTCCCTTCCGCAGACCGTTCGTACCAGTGCGGGAATGTCGACGACTCAAGGCGACAGAGAGATGGGTACCACGGGTGACTGGCCGTTATGTCTTTCTTTCCTGTTGGGTTCCTCCGCTGGTCGGCCAAATGTTGAACTGTCGGATGTTGCTCACATCCAAAAGTACACGGGGTTGTACGTTAGGGCCTGGGCTGTGGGTACGACCACCTCCAGAAGTTGCAGGACTGGCCAATGTCACCGACAGCCACATCGGTGAGGCCCGCGGGGCTAGCTACCCTGTTAAAACAAAACAGTTCATATTATGTCGACATAGGGTGATTTGCGCGGCTGTGAATGCATGCGGTATGTACGCGACTGTGAATGCTTGCGATAGGATACGAGTTGTGAATACCTGATCCTCTGATGTGCTAGTGAAACCCTTATTATAACTGATATTATTGATGTTATCATTTCAGCTATATTATGCTACTCTTCCTTTATCATTGCTCCTAGCTTAAAAATATGAAATGTTGTCATAACTCTCTCATGCTTCAGCTATCTTATACTGCGAGTGCGTGTGTGCTCGTCCTCAGGATATGGATCCGGGGAGGAGATTTGTTTCCAATTAGCCCTGTGACTAACAGTTATTTAAATGATCATTTACAGGAACAAAGCACCGTAGTGACCCCCTGCTGCAGGAGAATGCGCCAGCAGTTAGGACTACTCAAGCCGAAGCACCACTGACGTCTCTAGAGTTTAGAGACGTGAGTACCAGCGAGCAGGATAGAGAGAGAGAGTGAGGAGTTATATGTAGAACTCGTACGACCTGCGGTCTTATATAGAACATAGGCTATGACCCTTGTACTCATGTAAATATATATGATGTATATATATATTGGATAGTATTTTCCTATTAATGATTCCACAAATCTCTGATGTGTTGTGAATGTTGTGATTCTAGTCGTGCAAAGCGACCGACTAATGCTTAGTGGAGTGGGTCGTTACCCCTTAAAAAAGCACTGGGTGGACGCCTTTGACAAGTAAGATCCCCTCCGGCCAGACCCGGGTAAAGGTTGTGTGTGTGTGTGGGGGGGGGGGGGGTCCTACAGGACCCACGTCTGGACACACACGATCACATGCCCGAGTGTGTTTTTGCGAAATTAAAGGAGGGGGCTGGGGAGCGCAGTCTCCAGCCGAGGTTTCAATCCTGGTTTCGGGAGGTTTCTCGCCGGGAAGAAGCTTGTGTATCTCTGCCTCTAGGAGGCGGATGAACTGGGCTTCAGCGGAGTTGTCAGAGTGCGGGGCGGAGGAGATGCGTTGTACCTGCTTCTTCACGGCCTTCTAGGCCAGAATTTTGTTCCTCCATTCTGGGAGAGTTTCCTCAGTACGTCGATTCAACTGCTTGCCGAACTTCTTTGCCTCTCTCTTTCTGTTTTATCAGGGGATAAATATTTTCAATTTCTGTGAAGGGAGATGTAGATGATCGAGTTTGTCATGTTTGTTTTTCTTCTGGTTTTTAATGGCGGAAGAACGCGTTAATTGAGGGATTTATTAAAGGCTTGATCGTGATCAGGCGAGGAGGAATATTTCAGAGCATATCCTCAGCGTGTTCTGAAGAAGCCACAAACAGTACGAGTAAACAAGAGAGAGAGAACAATTGTTAGGGAAAGGGAGATTTCTTCT
Organism: Platanthera guangdongensis; assembly: GCA_039583875.1. Lineage (NCBI taxonomy): Eukaryota > Viridiplantae > Streptophyta > Magnoliopsida > Asparagales > Orchidaceae > Platanthera > Platanthera guangdongensis. Next base: position 9,880,059 of record CM077156.1, read on the forward strand.
CTGTGCAACAACCTGCCGATTTAGGTAGGAAAGACATTTCCCTAAGCCCTTAGTTTCTTCTTTTCTTTTTAGGATTTCATATAAATGTGTTAGAAAAGCCCATGTAAAAGCCCATTATTGGGCCCTTTTTATTATTTTTTCCTTCTTCTCTTCTTAGTCCCACATCTTGTATATGATATCTTCTCACCTCCCTCCTATATATGTGTATTCTCTCATTGTATTTATATATACAAACAGTACATACAAGTTTTCGAGCTCTTTCAACATGGTATCAGAGGGAGAAATCCGGCCTGTTTTTTCTAACCGCCAACCTCACCGGTCTGCCCGGTGGTCTGTTCCTTTCTTTAATCGCGCTGTGCTGCGGTCTCTTCTTTCCTACCCGCTTCTTTCCCTCTCAGTGGATCCACTTTCGCCTCTTCCCTCCCTCTCTCCCTTCTTTTATACCTTGTCTAGTCTGGTCCGTGGACCACCTTGCCGCGCGGTCATCTCTCCTTACTGCGCGATCTGCCCACAGATTGGTCTCTTCCTAACCGCGCGGACTTGGTTCTCTTGTAGCTGCAACATTCCGACGGTCTTTGCGGCTTACCCGTCCGTCTCCCACTTCCCTCTGGCCGCTCGAGTTCTCCAACTCGCGACTTCCTTTTCCTTCCCGCTCGAGTTCGCTTACTCTCAGTTTCTTCTTCTTGCCGCTCGAGCTCTCCTACTCGCAGTTTCTGCTTCTCGCCGCTCGAGTCCTCTTACTCGCGGCAAGTCTTTCTCTCTTGTTCTCCCCGCCTTCTCCTGTCTCTCTGCTCTTACCGCTGGTGTGCTCACTGAGACCGTGCGGTCTGTCCTTTTCTCCCACATTTTGGTCGCGGTCTCTCTCTCTTGGCGTTTCTCTTCCTTGCGGCCTCCCTCTCCTTGGTCGCTGCTCTTGTCGCAGTGACTGCCCGCTGTGTATTCTGGTCCGGCGCGGCCTTGTCGTGCAAGAGTTCCCGACCTTCCTGCTCCTTGCAGCGGTCTCTTCCTTAGTGGCTGCGGCTTGCCTCCTGTTCCTTGCCGCGGTCTCCTCCCTAGACGCTGCAGCTTGCTTCCTGCTCCTTGCAGCGGTCTCTTCCTTAGTCGTTGCGGCTTGCCTCCTGTTCCTTGCCGCGGTCTCTTCCCCAGCCGCTGCGGCTTGCCTCCTGCTCCTTGCAGCGGTCTCTTACCTAGCCACTGCGACTTGCCTCCTGCTTCTATGGGTTCTTCAATTGACTCCACCGACCACGCGGCTACTCCGCCTACAGGCCGTCCGACTTATCCGACTGACATCCGCGATGAGCTGCAGATCACCACTATTTCCCTCTCTGGGAAGAAGAATTTTATCCCTTGGGTGCATTCTGTTCGACGGGTTCTTCAGGCCAAGGGCCTTTTGCCGCACCTCACTCATGCTCCTCCTTTTCCTCCTACTGACGACGGGCTCAGGAATGATGGCCGTGTTCAGACATGGCTCCTCAATTCCCTGGATGGCGAACCGTGTCAGATGGCCATGTATCACGAAACGGCCAAGGGTATGTGGGATGAGCTACATTGCTTGTACTTGGGCAAAGACAGTCTCCAGCATCTTTATGACATCCTCACTGATCTTCTGGTTCTCGACACTGGGGGGGCTTCAGACATGATCTCTTTTATCGCTCACGCCAAGACTCTCTCTGAGGCCTGGATACAACATCAACTGTCTACCAATGATCATGCTACTCAGCGAGCTCAGAAGGAGGCCGTCTGCATTGCCATAATGATGGCTCGTATTCCGCCTCACCTTCAGAGTATTCGAATTCAAGTTTTGGCTTCCTCCACTATACTGTCCTTATCTGATGTGTGCTCCATGCTCCTGTGTTTGACCTCCTCCGGATACGTTTGTGCCTTCCCCCTCGGCCCTTCTTCAGCATATCCCTCCCCCCTTACTTCCCCCACTTACCTCCGCTCGCGGTGGACGTTCGGGATTTATGGGCCGGGGGCGCGGTGGTTGTGGTCGGCCAAAGTGTTCCTACTGCGGCAAGGACGACCACCTTGAGGCGACCTGCTACAAGAAGAATGGTTATCCTCCTCGTCCGACGGCCGCAGTTGCTGCTGACACATCCTTTGCCGTCCCTCCTGACCTTGAGGCCGTTCGTCTTCAGCTCCAGCAACTCGAAGGGCTGCTCAACCCGCCCTCTGCCTCCATCGCTTCCGTCTCCAACACAGGTACTGCTTGTTTATCCACCAGTACGCACTGGATCGTGGACTCGGGTGCCACTCATCACATTACCTCGCTACGGCCACTCCAGTACTCGGATTCTCTTTATCCGAAATGTATCACCGTGACAAATGGGGAGACTGTTCCAGTGTCCGGCTCGGTTGACCTTTCTCTCAACCCATCGCTCTCCCTTCGCTCGTCTCTTCATGTTCCGAGCTCCCCGTTCAATTTACTCTCTGTTGTCCTCCTTACTAACTATCTAGATTGCTCTGTCATATTCACATCTTCTTCATTTTTCATACAGGATCGGCGGACGCGGACTACCATTGGTAAAGACAAACCGCGGAACGGGCTCTACCTTCTCGATGACTATCCCACCATCCTATCCTCTGTCTCCTCCAGTGAGTGGCATCGACGTCTTGGTCATGCCCCCCTCCCGGTCCTCCAGCGGGCACTGCCTGATATCTCTCTTCATCCTTTTCAGTGCGAGTTCGGTATCTTCGGCAAGCAGCCACGCTTTTCTTTTCCTGCACATTGTACCCGTAGCACTGCTCCTTTTGATTTAGTACATTCTGATGTTTGGGGTCCCTTTAAAATTACTAGTATTTCTGGTAATCGCTACTTTATCGCATTCATTGATGATTACTCTCGCACGACGTGACTTTACTTCGTGATCGCACCAAGCTTCCCCGTGTTTTTCGGGCCTTTGTCCTTGATGATTACTCTCGCACCACCCTCAAAACATTGTGCACCGATAATGCTCGCGAATACACTAGCCACGGCTTTGCGGCGTTATGCTCTAAATTAGGGATTATTCATCAAACATCATGTGCTTACACATCCCAGCAAAACAACGTAGCCGAACGAAAGAACCTACACTTGCTTGAAGTTGCCCGTTCCCTCATACTTCAAATGCATGTTCCCAAACCTTACTGGAACTTTGCGGTCTCCACTTCGTGCTTCCTTATCAACCGTCTCCCTTCCTCTGTCCTCCACTATGCTACTCCGTTCAGCCTACTGTTTCCCTCTACTCCGGCCTTCCCTCTCCAACCTCGCATTTTTGGCTGCACCTGTTACGTCCACCAACTGGGCCCTTCCTCGGACAAGTTGGATCCCCGAGCGGCTAAACATATCTTCGTCGGCTATTTGGGTACGCAAAAAGGCTATGCGTGTTATTCTCCCGCTACCCGCAAGGTCTCCATTTCTTCTGATGTTACCTTCTGGGAGGATCAGCCGTTCTTCTCTGCTCCTTTACCCACTCCTCTCACACTGACCCCTCTCCCGCCATCCATCACACGACCTGTTATCCCCGTTACTACACCTCTGCCACCGTTCCCACCTGCTCCGGCTCCTGCTCCCTCCAGGCCGCCTGCTATCCGTGTCTACACTCGTCGCCCTTCCGATTTCGTTGCCCCTTTGCAGTCGGCCTCGACCTCGGCTGCTCCGCGCCCTGCTGATCAGGTATTGGCCTCCACTGCTCATCCTCTGGCAAACTGTGTCTCATTGCATCGCCTTTCTCCCCGCCTTCACACATTTGCTACTTCTCTTTCCTCGATTTCGGTTTCTAACTCTGTGCAGGAGGCGCTCCAACATCTTGGCTGGCGGGCCGCCATGGAGGAGGAAATGACTGCTCTCTGGGCCAACCAGACATGGACTCTCGTACCCATTCCTCCGAGTCAGAAACCGGTCGGGTGTAAGTGGGTCTTTGTCATCAAACATGCGGCTGATGGGACGATTGACCGTCTGAAAGCTCGTCTGGTGGCTCGTGGCTTCACCCAACAACAGAGGCTCGACTATGAAGAAACCTTTTCTCCGGTGACCAAACTCAACATCGTTCGGGTCCTCATCTCCGTGGCTGTCCATCGACGGTGACCCTTACTCCAACTGGATATTAAGAACGCCTTTCTGAATGACGATCTCCAAGAAACAGTTTATATGCAGCAACCTCCCGGGTTTGAGACCACGAGGGAGTCTCAGGTCTGTCATCTTATGAAGGCTCTGTATGGTCTCAAACAATCCTCACGGGCGTGGTTTGACAAGTTCAGTAAGGCCCTTCGGGAGGTTGGTTTTACTCGGGGCTCGGCAGATTTCTCGTTGTTCACTCGTCATTGAACAACGGGAACGGTTGTTCTGTTAGTATACGTTGACGATATCATAATTACAGGAGACGACTCGAAAGGAATATAAAAGGTCAAACTACATCTGAGCTCCGTATTTCAAATAAAAGATCTGGGGCCCCTTCGGTACTTCTTGGGTCTTGAGGTTGCTAGACGGCCAAATGGTCTTGTTCTCTCTCAGCGGAAGTACTTCCTCGACCTCCTTCATGATGCAGACTATTCAGGTTGTAAGCTGATTGACACCCCAATGGATGTAAATCACAAGTTGTGCGCTCAGACATCGAACTCAGATCTCCTACTCTAGAATCAAGAATACTATCGTCGTCTCGTTGAGAAATTGATTTACCTCACGGTAATCAGACCAGATATTTCCTTCGTTGTTGGTATTGTCAGTCGGTATATGCATTCCCCTCGAAGATCTCATCTTCAGGCCGGTGAGCGCATTCTCAGATACCTTAAAACGGCTCCCGGTCAAGGATTAGTATACAAAACCACATCTTCAGCTCCAACATTGCTGACATATTCTGATGCTGATTATGCTGGTTCCCTTGACGATCGACGGTCAACCAGTGGTTTTTGCACATATTTTGGAGGATATTTGATTATCTGGCGTAGCAAGAAACAAGCGGTCGTTGCTCGATCATCAGCTGAGGCAGAATACCAGACAATGACATCGGTGGTTTCAGAACTAACGTGGCTTGAAAGTCTTCTTACCGATCTGGGTGTAAAGCTTCCTTCACCAGCTCTCCTCCTCTGTGACAGCCAAGCTTCTATACATATAGCCAAGAACCCGGTATTCCACGAGAGAACAAAGAATATTGAAGTCGACTGTCATTTCATCCGGGAAAAGGTTCAAATGAAGCACGTTCCGGGGACTGAACACGTTCCGGAGCACGTTCCGGGGACTGAACAAGTTGTGTATGTCCTCACAAAGGCTCTTCCCAGGCCCCTCTTCTATCAGTGCTTGTCCAAGCTTGACGCATATGATTTGTACGCTCCAGCTTGCGGGGGAGTGTTAGAAAAGCCCATGTAAAAGCCCATTATTGGGCCCTTTTTATTGTTTTTCCTTCTTTTCTTCTTAGTTTCACATCTTGTATAGGATATCTTCTGATCTTCTCCCTCCTATATATGTGTATTCTCTCATTGTATTTAGATATACAAGCAATACATACAAGTTTTCGAGCTCTTTCAACAAAATGTAACATACTATATTTGCTATTTCTTTATTATATGAATTGTTTATTTATTATATGAATTGTTCTAGTATAGCTGGAGAGGGGTAATAACTTTTGGATTGTTCTTAGCTTGCCGCATTATCCTCGTTATATAATAGTTAACATTATATGGGTTATATTGGATTTAAATGCCATACGGATTTAGAAATGTAGCCTATTTGTATTGAGCTAAACACCAGGTAACCATTGCAGCTATATGATTATTATTACTCTTTATTGGTTCGGTAAGTTTTGGTTGGCAATATAGTTTAATTAGTTAGTTTGCTCATGAATGTTAATTGCTTTTAACTAGGTTTCAATTGTTGTGTTTTTTGAATTATGGTGGAGAAATTTTATTCAAAATTAGCACCAAAGAACTTTGTTTGCAATAATATATTTTTAATTTTTAAATTAAAAAAATTCTATATCTTTACTTTGTTCCCGGGTCGGTTGAAAATCCTGGGTCCGCCACTGGTCGGGAGAGATGTTACAAGTCCTTTTATGACACTATTTATTATTAGTTATTTCTTAATCTGCATTTATTCTGTCTTAGAGTTGCATCCTTATATGACGTCGTTATTTATGTCGTGTCTTTATGAGCTTCATTTTTAGTTACGTGTCCAATTCTGGCTCGTATTTCCATTAAAGGTCTGTTATAAGTCCTATTTATATGACCAATTAAGTCTTGTATTGGTATGAAGGAAGGAGTCTATTTATTATTAATTATTTCTTAATATGCATTTATTCTGTCTTAGAGTTGCATCCTTATATGACATCGTTATTTAGGTCGTGTCTTTATGAGCGTCATTTTTAGTTACATGTCCAATTCTGGCTCGTATTTCCATTAAAGGTCTATTATAAGTCCTATTTATATGACCAATTAAGTCTTGTATTGGTATGAAAGAAGGAGTCTGTTTTCTCAAACCCTAAAAGAGATTTTGAAATCTCTCTCTCTCTCTCTCTCGAGCATGCCCCGCTTTGGCAGCTGCAGTCAAGGCTCCGTAGTATTTCCGCCACCATCATCTCTGTTGGAAGAGGACAAAGTAAAGTAGAAGTTGTTATTCATTCATCCACATAGGGGATTTAAATAGGAAATACATAGACACAATAACACATACATAATGTGGGACTAAACCCAAATATACTTAAAACTCTAATAGACCGATATTGACCCGATAATTCCAACACCCCCCCTCAAATTGAAGGGGGGGACCCTTCAGTTTGGACACATCAAAGAACGTCAGTGGAGGTAGGCGATGCAGGACAAACATCAGACGAGCCACTAGGGGAAATTCCAAACCGTGGAATCAAGTCACGGACATCCACACACGAAGCTGACCCACACACAACGCAGGACCCACACACGATGTGGAATCGCTGAAAACTGGTCAACCAACATCACCTACACACACAACATGCCAAAAAGAACAAAAGATGTGGAGCAAATCATCAACCAGACAATCAGGGATAATCCGCCAGAGATAATTTGTCGGGAATAATCCACAGAAAATGATCCCTTGCGGCACAGTACCGCACGTTACGGTCCTACGCGACACAACCCGCCGAGATTAGAACACCAATATCAAGCGTGTCCCAACACATGTCCAATTGAAAGAAAAACTGGGGAGACGCTGACAACATACGACGTAAGCCTAGAGGTCATGTGAAACGAAGGAAAAAGTCAGGAAAGATCATCCGAGTCGCCTTCGTCCCAAGCACTCCCCTTCACGTGGGTCGCACGTGCATGATAGCTCAAGCATGACTAGACATACAAAAAGAAAGACTAACAACCAAATAAAGACACATAACAAACAACAACAAAGACTGCGACTGGAGGTAGCTGGAGTCGTCGGAAAGCAGCGGTAAGCGAAAAAAGACAGCTAGATGCAGTTGGAGTCAATCCAAAGTCTATCGAGGGATGTTGACAGTAGGCAAGAATTGTTGCGGTCATCAAAGTAGGAAGAGTCAACTGATGCGGGGAAGGGTATGTCCTAGGAAACAACAGACGGGGCCATCTTTAATAGCAAGAAGAAGAGGCGAGATCCGAACTCCTGAAGGGGTGCAACCAGGATCAAAGACGTCGGGGAGTGGCTCAACGGGATCAGAAGAGGAGAGCGAGCCACAGTGGCAGCAAGCCGACATAAGTTCGACGAGATTCGGCTGGAAGCAGCGTCACAATGAGAAGAAGTAGAAGCATCGAGATCAGAAAGCTGCAGAAGGAGACTTGCCCTCGACTTTGATGGAAGCAACAGTCAGACTCAAAGACAGCGGAAGATGCACTCGTTGGCGGAAGAGGAGACGACAACACCACAGGATCGTAGTCGGGAACGAAGAAGAAGAGCTCGACTGGACCAGTCGATGATGATGAGAGGTTCGTCGGGGCCAATCGAAGCAAACGACGATGAGATCGTTGAGACGAGAATGCAGACGCAATGACAGGTTCAGAATAAGCCGAGCTTGACAGAGAATGGATCGTTGACGCCGAGGAGGGGAGAAAGGCCCGCTCCTGTCGTTGGAATCAAGTGTCGATTTCGTCGACGGGAGCGGGAGCAGGAGCAGGGCTACCCGACATAATTTCTAGCTGCACAGTCAGTGGGAGATTGAAACAAGAAGTGGAAAACGGGAATCAAGTAGCAGCCACACAGGGGAAAAAATTAGGGTTAGGCACGGGAGGAATTCTGATATCATGTTGGAAGAAGAGAAAGTGAAGTAGAAGTTGTTATTCATTCATCCACATAAGGGCTTTAAATAGGAAATACAGACACAGTAACACACATACACAATGTGAGACTAAACCCAAATATACCTAAAACTCTAATAGACCGACATTTATCCGATAATTCCAACAATCTCCACCTCCGGCTACTCCGACAACCTCCGAGTAGGCCTTTATCAGCATGTTCGGGGCCGTTTTGTCACTAGCCATATTTGACATCATCAGATCGACGATCTGAACTGGTTGTCGTGCTCGGAGTGATGTTTCGATATTTCCTATATGTTTATTTTAAGTTTTTAGTGTTTTATTTAGTGAAATCGGAGAAATTTCGTGAACGGTCAAACACAGTTGGTCTAGATGGTTGTCCTAACTCGTTTAAATATAAATAAGGTGGCACTGGTTTTTGAGGCTATCACAGATGTTGGAGTTTTTTCCTAAGGTCTTCCGGTTATCCGCAATGGTGATGTGGACCTACAAAACAATTGGAGCACCAGTTTTTGATCCTGTTCGGGATCGTTTTGTCACATGTCATATTTGTCATCGCCCGATGGATGTTCCGAGATCGAAGTCAATTCTGGAGTGATGTTTTGTTATTTTTATGTATTTTCTTTATTGATCTTAGGCGTTCATGATAGTTTCCTGATGTAGACTAAAATTTTGAAATTGATTTTGATTAAAATAATTTAAGATTCTTTTAAGTTTGAGGCGCTACCAAACTCCTGATGCGAGTTTAAAACGTAATTGGAGAGATCTATTTTAAATATTGTGGCGCAATTTAAGCTCTCACAAATAGTTTAATGCGATAAAAGACCTAGGGGTTGCAAATGCGCATAAGGTGCCACCAATCAAACATAATTCGAACAAGTGTCAAAATTCCATAGGCAGGAAATTATATAAATGAAATTCGCGAATATGAAATTGACGACAAGCAGGAAATAAAATTAATTTAGGCAAACAAGCTCTAACTTTAAAGATCAAATACAACTAAGCATACTATTATATTAGCAAATCACGAGCGAGACAAGGAAGAGAGAACTAAAATTAATTTTTTTGTTCTTTGGCTTCTGTGGAAAAAAACGCGCAGATTAAAAGCTAAGCTAGGTGGCATAGCCTAGAGGATACTTGGCTGCAATCAAGTGTGTGGAAGTTGGACTTTGGGAGGCTGTCGTAGAGATGCAGGCAACCAGGCATCTTGCGGGCCTTGTCCGAACGGAAGTTGTAGGCTCGGCGCCTTCGAAGGTATGCTGAGGAAGGATCCTCGGAGATATGCTGAGCCCTTAGGAGGCTGTGTCGGGGTCAGGCAAGCAGGCAGCGGCTCAAAAGGAGTGGTGTCATCCGTTTCAACAGGAAGAAAAAAAGGATCGTTCGTGGAAACCTCAAGCAACAAATGGAGGACTGGTCTCCTAACTTTGGAGGAGGCTCCGACAGCTACAGATGTGCAACAAGAGGGTTCAGCGAGCGGGAAGAGGGTGAAACGATGGTCAGCTGGGAGTTTTCGAAAGAATCGAGAGAGTTCTTCCGTTTTTTCCCTAAGCTCCTTTTGAAAGGAGGGGGGCCAGTTTTAATACAGAATGGTTTGGTTATTGATAGTTTTGAATGACGTTAATTAACATAAAGAAGAGATTATTTGCGGCTTTTGGTTTTCAAGCTAATTGATATAGGCCTTTAATGAGATGATTTTAGGTATTCTCCCATCAAATAAATGATTCTGAAATTAAATACAATTTTAAATATAATTTCAGAATTATGTTTATTTAATAATAATAATAATAACCTAATTTTTAGGTCAATTCAATTGCTTGCCTAAATTAACACTATTAATTTGACGGACTTTTACATTCGGATTCTTATTGGTTGGTTATGCCAATAAACCGTACGAATGCGCCACAAACATGCGCGATTCAAAACTAACATACGCTAATAACGCACACAAAAATTAAAGCAGAAATATGCACGATAAAGATGTGCGTTACACAAATAAAAATGCGATGGATAAAAATATAAAAAAAATGCAACTCATGTTGCATCAGTTCTCCCGGGGTTGAAAGAACTCAACCCCGTCAAGACTATGTTAGAATTCGCCACTAAAACTCTGCCACTATCAGGTTGTAGTAGATAGTGAGACAGGGAAGACCCATCGCTGCAACATAAGTCTTCTATGTAAACTCTCGTTCAGTGCCAGAAAATCAATCTCATTTCAAAAAAAATATTATCCTCGGTGATATAATTAACATTGGAGTAATAGTTTTTCAAAAATGCTCGCAAATTGTTAATCATTATTTATGCATAACATGTAAATGATCAGTAAAAATCAGAGCATCAAATAGGTGAGCATCACAATGCGGGAGAGAGGATGAATCAAAAAAACACGGTGAGAAGCAAGGCAAAGAGTAAGCATGATCAACATGTGGATTCATCAAATCAAATTACTTCATACGCTCGTCTGCTAGACACCTACGCACGTCCACTAAATTAAGACCTATAATCTCAATGATATCATCTACGAGAGCCTAACTAGCACTACAAATTTTAAAACCGATTACAAATCTACCATTTTAAACTAACCGGAGAAATCCCTTAAAACATGTGTCCTTATGAGGAGTGAAAATTTTAGGGATCGTCTTTATCCTCCTAATGCAACTAACCCTAAATAGATCAATAATCATATGTTGAAACTTATTGCGCATGAGCTAAAAATGTGATCGCCAAATACGAAATCAATATAAGGTGATATTTCTTTGTCATTTAAGATGGATGACAAACCAAAATCACGAGCTTCTTCCTGGAGCGTGGGTCTAGGTAGAAGTGTGACATTGAATAAAAGTGATGTAGAGGAATTAGAGGGAGATGAGTTAGTTGATATCAAGGTCCTCCCAGATGTCCTAGGAACAAGACCATTATTCTGGGGAAGAAGAGGAATCTTGCGCCCATGGTGATCAAAGGAATTAGAGTTCCTCGCACTATCATGCATGACGTGTCTGTCTTATTGCCATGATCGTCCTAAAAGGATGTGTCTGATATCGATGAAGGTTACATGACAAAATAATATTTTAGTATGTATGTGTTCCCTATAGAGATCTCTATAAGACCACGATGACTAACGTGTATAATCACATGATTACTAGCCCTAGATAAGCTATAAGGTTGCTTTAAGGAATGCTTCTTTAGTTCCAGCGTGTCTAGTATTCGTTAAAAAGCGAAGTTCTCCATACCACCACTCTCAATGATGTTGAAACAAAAATGTTTCAGAATCCGTGCAATAGTGTGAAAAATATCATTTCACCAGAAATCGGAGAGGGCGTGCAGTGATTTCACTACTAGATCCGATGAGCGACACCAGAAACACAAATAAAAATTAAGATTAGACGGATATACGATAACCACAAGGGGGATCGACGTAATCACATCGATCAGAGAGCGAAAGTTATCGCAACAAAATTAGGGCAAGTCTGAAAACATGAGATTGTTGGAGTTCCTCACCCAAGGAAACCAGATCTGGGCTCAAAGATCCACGAAGAGGGGTTTCGAGCGAAAACCCTAGGAGTTCCTCTTGAGATTCACCGGCCGGAACGAAGAGGAATGTGGGTTGCCGGAGGAGGAAGTCGCTTGCTGCCCTCACTGGCAGAAGAAGGAGAAGAAGAAGCAGGGGGCTGCTGCTGATGTCGCCGACCTGTGGAAGAGGAGCAGGAGGCGTAGCCGTCGAACCTGGGATCTGCCGGCCGGAGGAAGTGAAGAGGAGGCGCCGGCCCTAGAGGGAGTGATTCCCGACCACTAGAACGCGATACGGGGGCTGTTGGGCGCACTGGAGGCGGAGACGAGGCCGACGGGAAGCGCAGGAAGCGAGATCGGGAGACCTAGCCGCTGGGAGAAAAAATTTTCGATCGGGGGGCTCGACTCTCGTGTTTTTAAGAGGGGAAGATTATGTTTTTTGTTGTTGTTATTTAAAAACAGATTATTACATTCTCCCCTACTTAGAAATTTTCGTCTCGAAACTTTCCTGAGAATTGTCTGAGTGAGGCCAAAAACAACGAAGATTTGGACGACATACACTCCAAACAAAAATTTGCAAATTAACGCATGAGAACTATGGAAAATACTGAAATAACAAGGAAGTCAGACACAGACTTGCCAAGATCAAGAGAAAAGTTGCGGATACTTGCTGCGCATGTCAGACAATTGTACTCCTTAGACCTGTCATGCACCCAAAGTACCTTCACCACAGAAATGATTCTCTTGCGAAGCTTGCGTTCTTGATATTCGACGATCTGCATGAGCTCGACTGAATCAAACAGATTGGCTTCAAAGATCACTGAAATTTCTTCCATGACACGGGTAGGATCACGAATGTACTTCCGAAGTTGGCTAACATGAAAGACATTGTGAACACCGACCAAGGAAACATGCAACTTCAGACGATAAGCAGATCCTCCGACACGCTCTGAAACAGCATACGGTCCCACGAACCTTGGACTAAGCTTATGATGGCGACCAAACCGTTTCACCCCGGGAGTAGGGGAAACCTTCAGGAGTACCTGATCACCCACGACAACCTCTAACAAGCAGTGATGCTGATTAACATATTTCCTCTGCCTCTCGATGGCACGACTGAGCTGAAGTTGAATCCTTTTTGTGGCTTCTTCCATTTCCTGAAGTAACTCAGACCCCAAAACAACCTTCTTACCAACTTCTGACCAATAGAGCGGGGTCCTACAACAACGACCGTACATCGCTTCGAAGGGGCCATCTTGAGACTCTCTTGATAGCTATTGTTGTAGGCGAACTCGACCAAAGGTATGTGCTCATCCCAAGCTCCTTTGTAGTCCAGAATATAACACCGAAGCATATCTTCAAGAATCTGATTAACCCTTTCGGTCTGACCATCAATTGTTGGATGATAAGCGGTGCTCAGGTTGAGCTCGGTGCCCAAAGCTTGTTGAAAGCCCTTCCAAAAGTGAGATACAAACCTCGAGTCACGATCAGAAACAATTCGCAGAGGAATCCCATGAAGTCTAACAATCTCAGAAACATAAATCCGGGCCATCTTCTCGGTGGGATGACCTTACTTGTACGGGATGAAGTGAGTCACTTTAGTCATGCGATCTATTATGACCCAAAACACGCCATGCCCCCTCGGAATGCGGGGCAAACCCGTAATGAAGTCCATAAAGATATCTTCCCACTTCCATTCAGGGATAGACAGTGGTTGCAAAAGGTCAGCAGGACGCTGACGCTGAACTTTCACCTTCTGGCACGTCAGACATCAAGAGATGAAGTGAGCGATATAACTCTTCATACCAGGTCACCTCACGATCTGTTTCAAGTCATGATACATTTTATTATTTCCTAGATGATCAGATGTGCTGGATTCATGAGCTTCTCGGCAAATACTATCAAGCAATTCAGGAACATTGAGAATGCAGAGACGACCTCGAAAACACAAAACATCATCAGAGATGGAGAAAACTAGGAGAGTTCCAAGTTCAACCCTTTTGTGGATGCGCGGGAGTGCGGGATCAGATGACTGCAAATCTTTCACCTGTTCCACCCATAACGGACCAAAAATCTCTTCATGTCCCTCGGGTGCGATGAACATGCCCATCGATCGAGGTCATCAAATAAGGCTGCAAGGGTAGCTGACAAGGGTGCACAGGCGGCAACAGAAACCTGACGACTCAATGCATCTGCCACTGAGTTGGTCTTACCGGGAATATACGTGAGTTAGTTTCAAAGAACATACGTGAGTTGCAAATCATAATTCACTATGAATTCTTTACAACGCCTCTGACGAAGATTGAGGTTCTTCTGAACGAAAATATACTTCAAACTCTGATGGTCGGTGAAGAAGTGACATTTCACGCCATAGAGATAATGACGCCAGAGCTTCAATGCAAACACCACTGCAGCGAACTCCAGATCATGAGTGGGTAGTTGCGTTCATGAATCTTCAACTGCCTCGACCCATAAGCGATAACATGATCTTCTTGCATCAAGACACAACCCAAGCCAACTCCGGAAGCATCGGTATAAATTGAAAAATCTAACCCCTCTGACGGAAGAGCTAAAACTGGCGCTGAACACAAACGTTGCTTCAATTCAGAAAAAGCCTGCTTACACTAATCTGACCACTCGAACCAGGCATGCTTTTGAGTTAGCTTTGTCAGAGGAGCAACAAGAGGGGAAATTCTTGACAAAACGCTGGTAATAGCCAGCCAAACAAGGAAACTGCGGATCTCAGTAGGGGTAGAATTTCGCTTCCAATCCATAACTGCGGAAATCTTGGCAGGGTCAATGAAAAGTCCATCTCCTAAAATGACATGACCTGAGAAAACAACCCGATCCAACCAGAACTCACATTTCGCCAGCTTTGACATAGAGTTGATGCTGACGAAGGGTGGAGAAAGTAAGTCTGAGATGGTGTTACATGTCGCGTATTATTATAATTTTATCTATATTATTATAATTATCTAGGTGTCTATGTGGGAGCCTCGAGCCCCGGGTCGATGTATTAGGTGTCATCATGAGCATTTTGTCTTCTTATGAGTTGTAGCCTATATAAAGGACATGAGATGTGTGTATGAAAGGAAGCAAGAAATATTTCTAATTTCCCATCCCCTTGAATGTGAGATCATTGGTGGCTCTCTCCTCTAACGAGCAACCCCGCTTAGGCAGCCGCGGTTCCGGCTCCACGGTATCCATCACCTCCATCCTCATCATCCACCCCTCCCGCCTCGACTACATTCGTTGACCCGTAACAACTTGGTATCAGAGGCTTTTCCTCCCCGCTGCCGCACCTCCCGATCCAGTGTTTATTGCCCTTGTTGGGCCGATCCAACCAGTCCGACGACGTTTTTCCCCCCTAGACGACGATCACACCTCGTCTTCGTTTCCACCGGCCCCGATACCTCCGACTGCAGCTGCCTCTGCGCGCAGCCACGCAATCGCAGCAAGCACCAACAGCTTTCTCGCTCGACCAAGTCGCGCGCTGCTGGCATAAGCTGCCGTCGTCACCTGCATCTGGAAGGGCATCCCGCAACGACATCAACTGCAATACTGAATCTGGAAGTGCATCCCTCATCGAGCCGCACGCTTCCTGCCGGGCCGACAGCCGCCGCTTCTTCCCCCCTGCTACACGCCCACTCCGCCTCCTCCATCCTCCTCGAGCCCCACCCCGCACACCGCGCTTTTACCCTCATCGAGCCGCACGCCTCGCAGACTTCACGGCCCGCGTGCCTCTTTTTTTTTAAACATTTTACATTCTTCTCCTGTCTGTGGACCCCACCACCATTCCTCTTTCTATTGCTTCAATCGGCCTTTTATTTCTACTCTCAACCTTTAATCTCAACCTCATTTTACTCTTCAAAAACAACTCGGGCAGCTCTTCTAAGCCTCATTTTCTTTATCAGTGAGCCCATCCCTTTGCTGTCAATATTGGGCGCCACCGCGGCTCTCGCGGCCACTCTCAGTCATCCGAATCAGCGCACTCCGACCGCCCGGTCACCCACTCCTCTTCTCGCTCCTCATCCCGCACTATGGGCGACTCCTCTGACCAACTCAACCAAATTCTGTCCATGCTACATTGCCTCATGACACAACAAGCTGCGCATACTGCTCTCGCGGACCGTCATCAGGAGGCCATTACTTCGCTCGCCAAGCGCATCGATGATCTGTCACCCGCCCCGCCACATGATCATGCAAGCAGCAGTCAGGCACAACCACTTTTCCGCCATGCCCCACCGCCCCTGCTCGTCCACGAACCACCACCATCGGCTCTCGTGCGCCCCGACGCTGCACTTGTGCCACACTATACCAAATTAGAGTTTCCAACCTATGATGGGAAAAGTGATCCTTTGAGCTGGCTGACCAAGTGTGAACAATTCTTCGGCCACCAGCAAACTCCGGCAACGGATCAAATCCATCTCGCATCTTTCCATATGCTCGACTCCGTTGTTTTATGGGCTTCTCGACTTCTCACCAACCGGCCGAATCTACTGTGGGGCGACTTCAAGAAGTTTTGCAACCTACGTTTCGGACCTCCTATTCGCAGTAACCCCCTCGGTGCCCTCACAACTCTACGACAAACGGGTACCGTCGACGAGTACATGGAACAATTTCAGCTCCTATTAGCGCATGTCCCTCTTGCCCCGGATATGCAGGTCAACATTTTCACCGCGGGACTTCGCGAGCGACTGCGTCTAGATGTAGACTTTGAGGCCCCTCCGGACCTAGTGACTGCTATGAGCCTGGCCCGGCTCTGTGATCGTCGTCTCCAGCTGTCCCAAGAGGCATATCCACCTGCTACCGACATTGTTCTACAGGCCCGACGCGAGGGTCCTCCAGCACCACAAGTCCGCCGCTTATCTCGGGCTGAGATGCTGCAACGCCGCGACAAGGATTATGTTTCAATTGCGACGAGCAGTACACTCGTGGCCACAGGTGCACCCGACTTTTCTACCTACACGTTGAGGACTCTGACGACGAGGGCATCGGATAAAGCTTGAGGCCAAGCTTTTTCGGAGGACGGATGAGATGTTACATGTCGCGTATTATTATAGTTTTATCTATATTATTATAATTATCTAAGTGTCTATGTGGGAGCCTCGAGCGGTCTATGTATTAGGTGTCATCATGAGCATTTTGTCTTCTTATGAGTTGTAGCCTATATAAAGGCATGATATGTGTGTATGAAAGGAAGCAAGAAATATTTCTAATTTCCTATCCCCTTGAATGTGAGATCATTGGTGGCTCTCTCCTCTAATGAGCAACTCCGCTTAGGCAGTCGCGGTTCCGGCTCCACGGTATCCATCACCTCCATCCTCATCATCCACCCCTCCCGCCTCGACTACATTCGTTGACCCGTAACAGATGGGCTGCATGCTCCTCACGGGTCTTAAAGTAGACCAAAATATCATCAATAAAAACGATGATGAACTTATCCAGATACTCACAGAAGACACGATTCATCATATCCATGAAAGCAGAAGGGGCGTTAATCAACCCAAAAGACATCACCGAGAATTTGAAATGTCCATACTGAGTTCGGAAAGCCGTCCTGGGAATGTCAGATTCCTTGATCTTCAGCTGATGGTATCCCGGTCTGAGATCTATCTTGGAAAAGACGGTACTGCCTTTAAGCTGATCAAACATGTCATCCACGCGTGGGAGGGGATACTTATTCTTGACAGTTGCCTTATTCAGATCTCGATAGTCGATGCACAATCTCATGGATCCATCCTTCTTTTTAACGAAGAGGACGGGGGCTCCCCAAGGGGAAGAGCTGGGACGAATGTACCCACTCTCAAGCAATTCATCCAACTGCGATCTAAGCTCCTCCAGTTCGCGCGGTGCCATGCGGTACAGAGCTTTAGATAAGGGGCGTGTTCCAGGCTCTACATTAATAGAGGATTCTACATCTCGATCAGGAGACATCCCAGGCAATTCGACGTAGAACATGTCAGGAAACTCAAAAGCGACCAGGATGGACTCGAGTTGAGTAGAGGTAGCGACCGAATGCGAAGCATAAACAAAGTAAGCAAAACAACCTTGGCTAAGAAGCCGCGTGACGCGCATAGCAGAAATTACCTTCAGGTGGCTGTGGGTGGTCTGAACATGAACGTTGTAGTCCTTGTCATCGATACTGAGATTGAACCTCTTTGCCACACAGTCCAGCTTCGCTCGATACGCGACCGACTAATTCATACACAAGATTACGTCGAACTCTGTCATATCTAGAACTATGAGATCATCGACGACTTGAAATTCACCAAGCAAGATCGGACCATTGAGAACGCCTCTAGTTGAGAGATGCAGATGACCGTGCACAAAAATCTCAAAAGGAACCTCAAGTGGCGAAGTAGGCCAACTATAAAGGTTCACAATATGACGTGCAATAAAGTAGTAAGATGCACCATAATCAAATAAGATTTGCATCAACTTATTCTTGACCTTGAAACTTCATAAAAAAATCATAAACGTGTTTCAAGATTATTCGATACTAAGGCACGCCAAAACAAGAATGCGGAAAATTAAAACTCCCCACAAAGCATAACAGAGATGACATCGGTAGATGCGAGCGCCTCGCCCTGAGCGATGCCGTTTAACATAACCTTGCCCTTCTCTTGGGCTCCAGGAATAGCCTGCAGAGGCTGAGCGGGGATTGGGATTTCCTTCACGGTGCAATCCGTGACAATGTGCCTAACTTGCCCATATCTGAAGCAGGTATTCTGCTTGCGGCGACAGTCTCTCACCAAGTGTCCCGATCTCTTGCAGTAAGCACAGACGGAGGAGGCAGAGGCAAGCGTCATTTGTGGCTGCTGTGCAAAAACAACTATCTTCTGCTTCTTCAGGAGGGAACAACAGACTTGGGTGACATGGCCAACCTTGTGGCAGTAGGCACACACCTCCTTGGACTTGGGACCCTGCTCCTGAGATGGAGCACCCTTGCGCTTGAGGTCAGGGATGGTGGCATTACTGGTACCATGCTGGAGCTTCTTGGCAGAACGGTCCAACTCAATAGCTTTCACCTGCAAGGCGGCTCCCACAGTCTCCACGTAGGTGGTGGCGCCATAAGCTACCACATGTTGGCGGAAGACATGCCCGAGGCCCTTCACGAAACGACTGATCTTCTTTGACTCGTCTGGCACGAACTCTGCGACAAGGAGAGATAGGCGGGAAAACTCTATCTCATATTCGGTCACTGTCTTGCCCGGCTGCTGAAGGGACAAGAACCTCTCAGCTAACTTGTCTCGCTCCACATAAGAGAGAAACTTCTCCATGAGCGCATCCTTGAATTGTCCCCAGGTCATGGCGGAAGAATTGGGGAGACTGCGACGCTGAAGCCACCAGGTGTACGCATCCTCGGTCAGCTGGCATGCCGCAAGAAGAACCTTCTGAGCATCAGGAACTCCAACATACTCGAAGTGCTTCTCCATCTGGGAGAGCCACTCATAAATGACGAAGAAATCTCGGTTGTCATTGAAAGACGACAGATTCAGTCTCTGGAACGCCAGCGTATCTGCCATCACTACAGGAGGAGCAGCCAGACTTGACACGAGCGGGGCCTCCAGGGTGTTAGCGAGCGAGCCAGTTCCAGAACCAGGTGTATGAGGGGTGGCTCCAAGGGCTTTGGTAATAGTAACTCCAACTATCCTTGCGCTGCCGGAATCAAGGGCTGGATAAGGAGTTTGGCGACCCTCTTCCATACGAGTGAGACGTTCGAGAATCTGCCTCAACAGCTCGGCAGTGACGACTCCAGAAGCTTCCCTGACAGGAGGGGTAGCCTTCGCATCGCTTAGGAGCCATCTAGAAAGAAACACCAAAGAATCGAGTAAGTGACACAGTCGAGCTAGACAGAAAGGGTTGAAGTAGAGGTTCTAGCATTCTAATACTGTTGGATAAGTAAATTATGTAATAGTTATAACATTTTCATTGGACAACTCTAGGTAATGTTTATGCTATTGCAAAAATGAATCGCATGCAATGTCAAAACCATTTGTAATTTCATGTGTGTACAATCACCATCTGTTGTTATTAGCTTAACACTTGCGCAATGAGTTATGTTATTCATGCAATGCAATTATGCCTAGAATGCATTCCTAAAAATGTTCATGAATGAATACACATGTCATGTTAAGCGCTCATATCACTTAACATGTCTTGCTTATTATGATTCTAATGTCAGTCCACTTGAAAATATCAAATCGCTCATACAATTTAATATTCGCAAGCGCTGTATATCATAGTGAAAATTCATATGCACAAAAATGTTAAGTTTGCCCATAACCCCTTAACATTCGCGTGCATACTACTCATGCTTATGAGTGAGTGTGTGCGTGTTTCAGCCTCGAGCAATAGTACTGACAAATGAGTGAAGTGATGATGCATGTACATATATATATAATAAAGTTCAAAATATTTGATAATTTCAAAATACTTCATTTGTTAGGAGCAAACCTCGCTCTAATACCAACTGTCACGACCCGTGTAATAACAACCATCAGAGTGCGCTACGGGCGGGTCGTGTTGCCACAGACATAGGAAAAGGAAAATCCATGTCCGTTAGGCGGGATCAAAATTGAAATGTAGTTTTAAAATCATTAACTTTGAGGAAAAATCTGTTTGTTTTTATGTGCAGAAGCTTGAATGAAAGAGTGAAGAGTGTAGGTGTTTTTAGTGGGAGCACATGGTTCACACTCAGATCTGCGTGCAAGTCTTGTTGGAAAAATAATCCTGCTTGTCGTGACCATACCAGCGAATAACTGTCCGCTTAGACGCTACCTTTCAAAGATTTGCTTACGACAATAAGATTTTTAAGTATTTCCTATTTTAGTGACATTCTATCATATTATATTATGTCAATAATGTGTTCGGTTCAGGGATTATCAAATAACATATGTAATCATAGAAAGCATGTGCAAGGACTAAATCCACAGTTTGCAAGTGAGAGGGGGTTCTCTACTTGCCTTAAGGCGAAACCGAAGCTGCCGGTGACAGCTAAGCGGCGCAAACAAGGCCGAAGACTCTATTTGAACCTGTTCAAGACCCAAAATTAATAAAATATTCGCCTTAACGAGGTTTTCTACGCTTGAACATGCATTGCTAGTCGCACAACTCATCATAAGAGGAGTTTTAGAAATTTATCTCCCTCAAGAGTGAGGGGAGACGAGATACCACGAAGGATTGGGCACTTGGCGGCGTTTGGGTGATGGAAACCCTAAATTGGAGAGGGTTTGGAGCGATTCCACCACTAGATCCGATGTGCGGCACCAGAAACACAAATAAAAATTAAGATTAGATGGATCTACGATAACCGCAAGAGAGATCGACGTAATCACATCGATCAGAGAGCGAAAATTATCGCAACAAAATTAGGGCAAATCTGAAAACATGAGATTGACGGAGTTCTTTACCCAAGGAGACTAGATCTGGGCTTAAAGATCCACGAAGTGGTGTTTCGAGCGAAAAACCTAGGAGTTTCTCTTGAGATTCACCGGCCGGAACGAAGGGGAATAAGGGTTGCCAGAGGAGGAAGTCGCTTGCTGCCCTCACTAGCCGAAGGAGAAGAAGCAGGGGGGCTGCTGCTGATGCCGCCGGCCTGAGGAAGAGGAGCATGAGGCGTAGCAGTCGATCCTGGGATTTGCCGGCCGGAGGAAGTGAAGAGGAGGAGGCTTCGGCCCTAGAGGGAGTGATTGCCGACCACTGGAATCGCAGGAAGTGGGATCGGGAGACCTAGCCGCTGGGAGAAAAATTATTCTATCAGGGGCTCTGCTCTCGGGTTTTTAAGAGGGGAAGATTAGTTTTTTTTTTGTTATTATTATTACTATTAAAAACATTTTACAATAAATATAAGAAAATTGTGATAACCAAAATACTGGGTGTTTTATATGGTCCCCAAAAATCACAGTGCACTAAATTAAACGGAACAGAGATTCAAGTACAATGAGCTGTAAAAGTAGAACAATGTTGTTTGCCATAGATGCAGGACTCACAGATGAAATCGGGGAGGGAGAGATCGGGAAGAGCTTTTCAGAGAATCGGGAGAGGTGCATTCCCAAGCCGTTGATGCCAAATAACAGAGGTAATAAAGGTTACAGCAGTGGTGGGAACATCCACAGTGTAGAGCCCATTTGACAGTCATCCTCTATTAATGATATTTTTGGTCTATCAATCCTGCACAACAAATGAAGAAGATGAAAAATGTTACAAAGTAATCAAGAACTAGTGTCAGACGTCTAACAAAGGGAAGATTAAAATGAGAGTCTGGAACATGAAAAATCGAGCACAAAGAGAGATGAAGTGTGGGGCACGTCCCCAGAACCACAACATGGGTGGTCTTCCCATTAACCACCGTGATGAATTTAGGATATGCGGAGTTCAAATATTGAGGCGGCTTTTGTGGAATAATATGATTCGTGGCACTATAGTCCACTATCCAAGTTGGACTATTGGAAAAACAAGAGATACCTTCATTTGAAACGGATGTCACTGAGCCAAAAGAGCAATTGATCAACCCTTGAAGATGCTGAAATTAGGTGCACAAGCTATCAATGTCAGCATGGGCGGTGGAGGGAGCATCGATTGCAATGGAGGCATGTTGTTGCGGAGGCCACAAAGATACACTATGCTTACGAAAGCAAGTAGACTCCAAATGACCACCCTGGCCACAATAGGTACACACACGAGTGTCGATATCCTTGGAGCGATTCCAACCATCGCGTCCTTGTCCACGAGAGCCGTGCGACCCCCACGAGTTGGCGGCTGGGTGGGACGGTGTTTCGAAGAGTACTGGAGAAGGGTCGGAGAGACATGCTCTGGAGCATCAAAGGGTGGTGTTACCTCCAAGATCATGGAGCACAAATCAGAGACGGAAGGAATTGTGGAGGATGAGAGAATGGCGGCACAAACACTTTGGAGATATGGGGGTACACAGGCCATCATCACGACAATGCCGACTGCTTCCTTTTGAGCACGTTGAGTGGCGAGATTCGATGTTGAATCCCGTCCTCGGCGACTGTTTTGGATTTCACAACAAAGGTGGTTATGTCTCCGTCAACTCGGAGTAAGAGATTGAAGCTCCGTGAAAATGTCAAACGGATGTTGGAGACTGTCCTTACTAGAATACAAGGGGTGAAGTTCATCATACATTGCTTTTACCGCATTGTCATACTATGTGGCTCAGCGCTCGTCGAATTCAAAATCCAGGACTGGACGCGGCCTTAATCACTGAGCCATTGCTTGTTGGACTCAACATGCGGTGCCTTGGGGAGATGATGAAGCAACCTCTTTGTAGAATACGGTGCATCGAGTACACCCATTCGATAAAATTTGTCTTATCATTGAGAGAGATAGTAGTAATCTACAGTTCATCATGTACATTGGGAACAGGGCCAGGGCAAAGACGGAAGGGGGTAGAGGAAGAATTGGTAGGCATGCGGGGAAGAGAAGATAGTCACAAAGGGAGTAAAGCACACAACGACAAAGTACCGGGCTGCGTCCTGGGGAGCGATAGAGGGTGCTGCGGCATGGGGGTGCGTTCTACTGCGCGACAGTGGGTGCATTCTGAGGTAGGACAGAAGGTTGTTGCAACACGCGGTAGGGTGCATGCACGGGTGTGCGTGGGAGAAACAGGTGCGCCGCGCACGGGAGAAAGTAGGCGCATGCGGGAAAAAGTAGGCGTGTGTGCGGGATAAAGCAGACATGTGTGCACGCGGGAGAAAGTAGGCGTGAGGGAGAAAGGAGGTGCACGCGGGAGAATGTAGGTGGGGGTGCACGCAGGCAAAAGCAGGCGCGCGCGTGGGAGAAAGGAGGTGCGTGCGCGTGGGAGAAAGGAGGTGCGTGCGCGTGGGAGAAAGGAGGTGCGTGCGCGTGGGAGAAAGCAGGTGCGTGCGCGTGGCAGAAAGGAGGTGTGTTGCACGCGAGAGAAAGGAGGTGTGTCGCGTGCAGGAGAAAACAGGTGCGGCGTGCGGGAGGAAGCGCAAGCGGGATTAAGCTGCTGGATTTAGGCAGATGCGGGATTAAAAAAAGTTGGGTACCCCATCTGAAAAGCCTATAAAAGAAAACAAGACAAGGGCATATGCCCGGTCTTTAAAAAAACGGTTCGTGGATCAAAACCTGCCTCTGCCTCTGATAGACTGATACCATGTAGAGAGAGACATATTTTGAGAAATATTCTATTCTCATAAATACATATTACCTCAAGACAATTTTAATTACATGTATAAATAAGTGAGATGAGTGGAGACAAAATCGTCATCCAAGATGTGGAACTAATTCCTGCGTAGTTATGACGTCAGTCGTCGGCTTTTGTACGAGCCTTTTGTATAGATTGCTTTAACAAAGCTAAAAGTATATGTATTATCGGCTTTCATAATTTTCTGTATGTATTTTCCTCTGTATACAATAGCTATAGTATGATATGATTCTAATGCTGCAACACAAGCCTTCTCTCAATATCTTCTTATTGATCTTGACAATGATATGATGTGATTCAGTAGCTCAAGAATTGGGTATTAAATAGCTCAAAATGCTTTGATGATAAAAGGGCTTAGGATTAGTAGGATGTGCGAGTTTATCCAGAGTGATGCTACTAATTATAAACTAATATGGTCAGAAGATCAGGGTTCCGTTTGGCGGGACGAGTTTTGACAAAAACATCACCGTCATTGATTGTATGTTTGGCATGACAACGGTTATGACCGCCAACAAGAAAAGGAAACTAGTTTTCAACTTAAAAGTGCACGAAGTTCCTTAGGTGAGGTCGGTTGCTCACAAACAACAATTCATAACCATCACGTTCACGACTGCTACTGCGGTGCCAAACGGAGCCTAAGTGACACCCAGATGTAATAGATTTAAGTAATTTAGTTGACGGATGTGATGAGATTTAAGTAACTTGGACGATGCATTTCAGGATTCAAGAATGATGATACATTTGATGCTCCAACTTAATTAGTTAGGGTTGTTTGGATAAAATGAAGAAATGTATTTTTGCTAAGAGAATATTGTTGGAACCAAAATTTGCTCCCAAGGAGAGTTCAGACCCTGGGGGTAGCTAACACCCACTTCTCTCAAACTCAACCCCTTGACCAGCCACTCTGAACTAATGAACGGACCCTGGGCTACAGCACGGAGGCCCCTCCACTAGCCCGGAAGATCTCAGAGTGCTTCCCCTCTTTAGCCAGTGCTAAGCTAAGAGTACCTCAAAAAGCGCTAAAAGACATGAGAAAAATGAGAAAGCTTGCCTTCTGAGGTACCATGTGGGTCTATTTATAGAATCCAAATATCTGGTCTGCCAACAGCATAGCCCCGCTGTTCTAAAAGGCTATATGCAGCCCAACTGGGTCTGCCAACAGCGTCACTCCGCTGTTCTGAGAAGCTAAATGTAGACCTCCACGACCATCCAGGTAATCTTGCCTCTGGACCATACTGGGCGGGAAAATTTTTGCATACCTCCAGTGGGCTTCCTGCCTACCCATGCGGAAGCCCGCCTACCTTGGCGAAAGGCCTTTGAGTTACCTGGCCGAGTGCAGGTCTGCTCGTCCCATTCGCTTGCTCTGGGCGAGAGCCTTCCTGCCTGCTTTACGCATCTGACTTGACCATCCTGGACCCAATGCCCCACAACGAACACGGGGTTCACTCAACGCTTTCTTCAAAGGAAATCTGTCTAAGTACCGATGCGTTGAGTGAAGAAGAGTCACTCAACGCCCTAATTCAAAAAGCGTTGAGTAAAGGAGCTTCACTCAGTGCCTTAAATCCAAAGAGTTCTGCCAACTTCGGGGGCTTTCCGCATATCCAGGCGGAAGCCTTTCCGCCTGCCTTGGCGAAAGGCTTTTGAATTACCTGCCCGGGGAATGGACCCACTCAACGAATATGAGGTTGTACAAATATTATAAGACTTAAACTACATTATTAAGATTGAACGTCGCCTAATGCATATTCGGTTGGCAATAAAGCTAGCTTATTGTCACCATGGGTGATCCTTTCATTCAGTTTTATAAAAGTCAGAACGGACTGGCCGGTTCAGCCAATTGGACTATGATTCGGTTCACTGGCCGGTCCGTTCAACCTCTTTAAACCGAACCTGCCTAGACCCCCTAACAAACTGGTGAACTGCCCAGTTTGACGAGAAATCATTGAAATAAAGTTTAGCTGATTTTTTTGTTGATTATTTTTGCTTACTAATTTTGTTATAAAAACCCAATATTTGAGGGGGCTCAAACCCGGGCCTCTCCACCCGAGCTATTGTAACAAGCCACTCTAGCACCTAAATATTTGTTGGTAGGATGCAAGCATTAATTTATATATGAACTTTTAAGATACTAATGAAACAAATCTACAAATATTGTAAATTTGTTTTGTATAAAATTATTTATTTTTTTGATCAAAACCGTGGAGAATATATTATAAATTTATTTATGTTTGCACTGCTGCAATTTTTTGTTTATCAAATAAATGTATTTTATTATATGAATATTGATCTAATATGTATTATAAAATTTTTTTTTTTGTGTATAATTCAAATTGAATTGATAAAAAAATGAAATAAAGGTTTAATATTGTAGAGAAAAACACAAAAGCCTGGAAAGAAACTGTGAAACTTTGCATATACTTCTTGTATGTGTAAATACAGGTATGAATACATATATATAGGGATAAAAGAGAGAGAGAAAAGTCCTTTTTTCAAGATGTGAGACTATTACATAAAGAGGAAGAAGACCTATGGTGGACCACTATATGAGCCTTTATATATTCTTTTTCTAACACTCCCGCAAGCTAGAGCGTACAAGTCGTAGGCACCCAGTTTGATTAAGAACTGATAAAATAGAGCACTCAGTAAGGCTTTAGTGAGAAGATCGACAACTTAGTTAGTAACCGGAACATGTTTCATTTACAGCTTTTTCATTTGAACTTTCCCCGAATGTAGTGATAGTCAACTTCAATTTGTTTCGTTCTTTCATGAAAAACAAGATTCTTAGATATGTTTATCGCAGCTTGACTGTCACAAAGTAAGGTGGCTGATGAGGAAAGTTTTACTCATATATCACCTGGGAGACTCTCAAGCCATATGAGCTCAGATACAACAAACGTCATCGAACGGTACTCATCTTCGGCCGAGGATCGAGCAACCATAGACTGTTTCTTACTGCGCTAGGTAACAAAGTGACCTTCGAAGCAAGTACAAAATCCGCTGGTGGAACAGTCCTGCTGAATTTATCAAACCATGCTCGAGGAGATTGTTTGAGACCATAAATCGACTTCTTAAGATGACAAACTTGGGACTCCCTCGTGGTCTCAAATCCGGGAGACTGTTGCATGTAGATAGATTCTTGGAGATCACCGTTGAGAAAAACATTCTTGATATCGAGTTGATGTAGGGGCCATTGACGATGCACAACGACGGAGAGGAGTACACGAACTGTGTTTAGCTTGGCCTTTGGAGAGAATGTTTCCTCATAATCGAGATCCTGTTGTTAAGTAAATCCACGCGCCACCATACAGGCCTTAAGAGGATCAATCGTCCCATCAGGAGCATGTTTGATGACAAAGACCCATTTACATCTAACAGTAGTCCGTCCCGTAGGAAGAGAGACCAGATCCCATGTCTGATTAGCCTAGAGAACCGTCATTTTTTTGTCCATGGCCACCCGCCATCCCGGATGTTGGAGAACCTCCTGCACAGAGTTAGGGACAAAAATATAGGACATGGAGGTAGCAAATGTTTGAAGCACCGTGGTCAGGCAATGTAAGGACACATAGTTTGTCATAGGATGAGCTGTGGAGGGAGAAGTCGGGTCGATAGGTCGCAGAGTGCCAGGGGTTGATGTCGACTGCAGTGGGGCGGCTGAGCTGGGAGATCGATGACTATACACACGAAGAAGGGGGGTTTGTGGAAAATCGGAGGAGATGAAACTGGTGGAGGTGGAGGAGACGTAACTAGGATGACATGTCTTGGTAATGATGGTGGTGGTAAAAAGGGCGTTGGGGTAGAGAAAAATGGTTGATCTTTCAGAAAGAACATCTGCCGAAACTGTCATTTTGCGGGTAGTCGGAGAATAACAAACATACTATTTTTGAGTGCGGGAATAACCAACAAACATATGTTTGGCCGCCCTAGGATCGAACTTGTCGGTGGAAGGACCTAGTAAATGAACATATCAGGTACAACCAAATATTCGAGGTGTGAGGGAATGGAGGTGTGGAAGGGAAGAGAAGGCTGAACGGGGTGACATTGTTGAGGACGAAGGAAGGCAGACAGTTAATGAGATAACACGCCATTGAAACCGCAAAGTGCCAATAAGCCTTTGGAACGTGCATTTGAATCATGTGAGAGCGAGCAACATCAAGAAGATGTCTGTTTTTGTGCTCAGGCACACCGTTTTGTTAGGGATGCACATGAAGTTTGATGAATAATCCCAAACTCAGGGCAGAGGTTATCGAACTCATGACTAGTGCATTCTCGAGCATTATCCGTCCGAAGTGTTTTTGATTTTGTCAGAGAATTGTGTACGAGTCTCAAGAATAAAAACCCAAAATACACGAGAAAGCTCAGAGCGATCACGAAGTAAATACAATCATGTCATTCAAGAATAATCATCAATAAAGATGATAAAATAACGGTAGCCAGATACACTTGTTTTTCTGTACAAGTCCCAAACATCAGAATGTACTCACGTAAAAGGAGCAAGGCTCCGGGTACAATGAGGAGAAAAAGTGGAACGATGTTGTTTCCCCAAAATACAAGAATCACATGCAAAAGTAGGAAGACGAACATCAAGAAGAGCCTTCTTGAGAACCGGAATAGGAGCATGCCCAAGACGCCGATGCCAGTCAACAGAGGAGACAAAGGAAAGAACAGTAGGGGAGACATCAAGAAGATAGAGTCCATTGTGCAGTTGTCCTTTACCAATGATATAATGCGTCTGTCGGTCCTGCATCAGAAACGAAGAGTTGAATGTGATCGAGCAATTCAAATCGGTAGTGAGGCGACTGACAAAAAATAAATTAAAGAGTGCCTGAGACATTGAGAGCCGAGCGAAGAGAAATAGAGGGATTGGGAGGTATATCAGCAGAGCCGGAGATTGGAGCGGTGTGGTCATTGACTA
This sequence comes from Platanthera guangdongensis, assembly GCA_039583875.1. NCBI lineage: Eukaryota > Viridiplantae > Streptophyta > Magnoliopsida > Asparagales > Orchidaceae > Platanthera > Platanthera guangdongensis. The sequence continues at coordinate 9,908,897 of CM077156.1, forward strand.
CAATGATAAATTTTTGATGCGGAGAATCCAAGTATTGAGGTGGCTTTAAGGAGGTGATTTGATGAGTAGCACTAGAGTCCACTATCCAACGCGGACTCGTGGAGACAAGCGATACCTTCATGAGAGACGGAGGCTACAGAGGCAGAGGAGTTGTGGAGCAACCCTTGCAGTTATTGGAGCTGGAGGCAGACTTCATCAAGATCAGCACGAGTGACAGACGGGCTGAGGACAACAACATAAGCATTGGGATGAGGATGCAGACCATGTTTGCGATAGCAGGTCGCTTCAAGGTGTCCATCCTTACCACAAAAAGAGCACTTAGGCCTCGGCCGACCACTTCGACCCCTCCCTTGAGAGCCTGTACGGCCCCCACTAGTAGGGGAGGGAGGAGGAGTAATGGTGTAGAAGACTGCTGGAGAAGAGCCGTAGAAGGAGGGCCGATAACATCAGGAGGAGGTGAAACTTTTAACAGCATGGAACACATATCAGAGAACGATGGAATAGTAGCAGATGAAAGGATCTGAGCCTGAACACTATGAAGATGATGCGGAACACGAGTCATCATCATGACAATACCAACAACTTCCTTTTGAGCGCGATGTGCAGCTAGATCCGTAGTCGGGGGATGATGCTGAATCCAGGCCTCAACCGACGACTTGGACCGAGCAACAAAGGAGGTTAAGTCAGCAACACTGCCTGAGTCAAGGGACTGAAGATCGGTGATGATGTCGTACAGGTGTGGAGACTATCCTTTCCAGAGTACAGGGAATGAAGCTCATCCCACATCGCCTTGGCCGTCTCATGATACATGGTCATGCGGTAAGGTTCGCCATCAAGGGATTGAGAAGCTAAGTGTAAACACGACCATCGTCACGCAGCCAGTCATCAGTAGGTGCAGAAGGAGTATCCTTAGATGATGCAGATGTCCCTTGGACTGAAGTACTCGACGGACAGAATGCACTCATTCAGCAAAGTTCTTCTTCCTAGTAAGGAAGATGGTGGTGATTCTCAACTCTTCATGCAGTTCAGGAGCAGGGACCAAGCGGGCTGAAGGAGAAGAATCAGTAGAGAAATCCATGACAACATGAACTGGCGGCTAGGTGAAGCGGCTAACCATCAAGACGGATATGCGGCTAAGCGGGCACATTGGACAGACCACCACGGACAGTGACAGAGGCAGCATCAGCAAATCTGACAGACTGACAATACACAGGTCGGCATGAGCAATCACGACTAGTCAAGATCGCAGCGAGCAGGAGATAAGATTGCAGCGAGCTAATAACATGTCAGCGCGGTTTGAAGCAGGCTAACCGGCATGACCACAACAGACTGATTAAGACTGCAACGAGCTAATTACACGTCAGCGTGGTTTGAAGCAGGCTAACCGGCAAGGCCACAACAGACTGAGCAGCGAACTGGGAAGAGACCGCGCAAGAACAGATGGTTGCGGTAAGACGCAGAGGTCGACAAGCAAGGCAGAGGGAACTTCGGGCGAACACGGAGAGAAGACCGCAGGTCCCGGGGAAGTCAATCCAACGACAAGAATCGCGGTTAACAGCAACACAGACCAAACCACGCAACATCGACGAGCAGACCGCAATGACTAGAGACTAGAGCCCGCAACGGCAAGGAAGAGCAGACCACGCGACAAGGAAGTGCAGACCACGCGACAAGGAAGTGTAGATCACGCAGCAAGGAAGAGCGGACCGGGCAGACCACGGCGGATACAGAACAGACCGCACAGTGGGATCCAGCAGAGAAGTCTATAAAAACCTAGAGGAGATTTGAAACAGAAGGGTGGAACATCACAATGAGTACCCTGCGGTCTGAAACTGTCTGTCCGCCAGAGTCCGTAAGTAAAGAGGCTGCGGAGGGAAACCGCAGGGAGGTTGTGGTTAGGAAACTGCAGAGAGGGTTGCGGTTAGAAAATCAGAGACCGCCCAGAGGGATCGTTGGCTCTGATACCATGTAGAGAAAAACACAAACACTTGGGAAGAAATTGTGAAACTTTGCATATACTTTTTGTATGTGTAAATACAGGTATGAATTGATATATATAGGGGGAGAAGAGAGAGAAGAGTCTCTTTTTCAAGATGTGAGACTATTACATAAAAAGTTAGAAGGCCTATGATAGGCCACTATATGTGCCTTTACATATTCTTTTTCTAACAACTATATATATATATATATATATATATATATATATATATATATATATATATATATGTAAGATTCTAATTTAAATAATTAAATCACATAAAGTTCATGATGCTAATACTAGACTAATTTTTTTAATACATATATTAAACGTAATAGTGTAACAAATTATTATTTATTATCATATTATCCTTACTGTAAATATTTTTATACTTTGGTATTCATGGTTCGACCCTAGTGAAAGTGGGTGCTGTTCGGACTTCGAACCTTTCGATCATCCGGCTCAATGTCCGGTCCGGTTCTCACAACCTTACTTTCATTACGAGGAGTAGCTACTCTTTTGTTGAGGTGTCCTTGTTTCCGTAAGTAATAATGGTTGATTATCATAGTCAACGAGCGGTCCTATGATATCATTCGACGAAGAAACCCTTGTTATAGGTCGATGAACGGGCTACTGTTAAAATGTGACGAGCAAACCTTTGGTAGGTGGTAGAACGCACTCCTAGCTCCAAGAGTGATGTAACCAAATTAGATTCGAGAGTAATTAAAAGAGTTGATCAACCTAGGGTGTCATACGACTTGCATATGCCGTCTAACATTAGAGCACATGCAAAATTATGAAATAATTCATCCACATGGTTATTTAGGCAAACAACAATAAGAAAAGTGTATGTACAAAAAATTGAAATGTAATGACAAACAAGTAATTGATAATTAGGCAAACTCTGAATATAAATGTTCCAAGAAAATTACGCATAAGTTCATAACAACAATAAATGAGCAATGAGAAAGGTGAGAAATATACCACAAACTCTCAAACATTTTATCCATTCTAGTGTAACTTAAGATAGAATTCTGAGAAGAGAGACAAAAGAATAAATTGAGTGATTACTTGCTAATCGGATTGAAGCCACAAAAGCCAGTGGTGTGCCGAGTCAATGTTGGATTGAACTGTGAGCAAGCCAACCAGAAGGGAAGGTGAGGTCGGTTGGTCAAGTTAACCAAAGCCATAGAAGTCAGAGGATAAATCATTCTTGGATTAATTATTCCGAGACCTGTTAGTCTTCGATGTGAAGTCGAATGCGCGCCGATCGGATGGCTGACAGTGAATGTGCGCTTCCACGGAAAACAAGGATCTCACTCTACTGTTTCAAGAAAATAAGATGGCTCTCTGTAATAGCTGGCTAGTGTTTTGGTAGGTGAGTAGGAGGCGGGTGTGAACTCCGGTAGGGCTTGGAAGGAGGAAGTTGATCGCCTGTCTAAGTCGTGATTTTCGTTTGACTCACGGGGTTGGGGGCGGGGGGTGATGGTTGGAAGGAGGTGTGGGGTGACTAGACGAAGGCGATGAGAGGCTTGTTACAAACATGAATCTGGGTGAGCGAGCCACTCAAAGAGATGCAGGAGAGACAGGGAGAGATTGAGTCACCCTAAATCACGACGTTGGATTAAATCATTAGGAATACATCGGTGTGAGAGAGAGAGACAAAGAGGAGAGTTCCAAGAGGAAAGGAAGATAGAGATTGAGAGAAAAGTAGAGAGCGAAAGAGAGCCTCCAAAAATTTGATCCTCTAGAATCCCCAATCCGTAAGCCTTTCCCCTTATATAAATGAGGGAGGGTATAATACAGCACACACATGATAATTAATATAACTAATATAATATTAATTATTATTAACTATTTAATATTATATTCCGCCATGAATATATCATGACGGCTTCCATATGCGCTCTCCATGAACTCCGACGAGGGGGGCCCGCTTGAGTGAATGTGTCTGTGTAACACTGGATGACGATTGAAAATGAGAGTCAATTGATGCAGATCTCGAGAAGTTCAGATTCTACGATGGAGTCGTCGAAACTAGTGGGGGTAAGCAGGGATGTGCCGTTGGTGCTCTTGGAGGTGAACCAGGGCAGCGACGAGCTCAAGTTCTAACATGTTTAGAGTAGTCTAATTGATTTTATACATTCATTCCCAGTCTAAAAGTGATGGGGGCAACTAATTGATTTTTTATTTGATGCATAAGCTCTAACATGGTATCGGACCAGACTAGAAGGTCGCTCCCACTCTCACATGACCCGCTAAAAAAGGCTAACTTGTTTTATAGTCGTGTTGAGAATATATTCTCTATATTAGCCTTGCAGTCTTAATACCAATACTAGGCCCAACCCCTACAAACAATTAGTTTTATATTGGACAAGTTGGTTTGTGACCACCGCGTTCACAACTGCCACCGCCATGCCAAACGACCCCGTAGTTTACGGCAATTATATGTTATGGGTCGCTCATTCAGGTTTTGAACCCCGGTCGAGCCACACAACAAGGCCGCGGTTCAGTTGGTGAAGAGAGTCGAGATGAGGACTCTTCAAGGAGGTATGGGGATCATGTCCCGGCCTCAACAACCTACCGCATTGATTGTGTCCGGTGCAGAGAGCTGGTTGGGGTGTATGGGTCGCGACCCTATTGTGTGGCTCGACCGGGGTTCAAAACCCGAATGAGCGGCCCATAACATTATACTTGTGAAATTGCGTGTGTGGATATCTTTCCTCCCTCAATGCATATTACTGATTTTATTCGAGCAATCGGAACATTTATAAACCATTTTAAATGACAGGCTCGTACGTCACCCACGAGACAAACCACTTCATCTACTTCTATTTGGATAAGAAGGCCGTATTGTTGTTCAAGTCCGGGTGACGCCGCGCCCACGCCCACGCCCACGCCCATCCTCTTCCCCCCGCTTTCAAGATGCATTCTCTGTATATGAAAAATGGTGCACTCTCTTCTTTCAGTTGATTATGTAACCCTAGGAATTATGACACTGCTGTAATATCTGATGGGTCATGTCTTTTAGTGATCAAATAATATTAACCTTCCCCAAAATGGCGAATTAGACTGATTCCTCGCTCCCAGAAGCACGCCATTGAAGCCCATGCTTGCTGCTCCGACAACGGCATGTGTTTTTTCCGTGATGTTGAGTTTTGTTGCTCTTTTTTGTACTGCTGCTAATGAACTGTATAAATCGCACAAAAATGTGGGTTCCCTTTGGATTTGCTTCTTGTTTTGAGATAACCGTTGCATTGTCGTCATTTGGTATTTTCAAATTGTAGGTACTTGTGATCTTTGGAGGCATATTGGGTTGATTACTGAAACCAGACCGTCGCTAATATGAGCATATTCATGATTGTCAGCTCGAAGTTGTTTTTGTGGGTGCAAATTTTGCACAGGTTGTGTGTATACAGGATGGCGGGTTGAGTTATTTGATCTAAAGTGGGCGAGGACTGACCTAGTCTGGCTGGTACTTTTGTTCTCGTGCATGGGAGAGGCTCGCATTGTAATCAAATTACAATGCGAGTAAGCGTGCACGAATTTTGCTTATAGATCACAAGAACGTCGAGAAAGTAACTCCTGTATTTTGAGTCTACTCTTCAATGATGTAAAAAACTTACCCACCGTGTCTTTTTTGGAGAGAGGACATCGAGCGTGAATGAGGTCTGATTGTCATCGCACCATATAAATAGGATAAGTTGAACCGCATGCTTACTGTTGCTTGGGGCACCAATTTCACACGTGCCTGACCGCAAAATATGATCAATTGTCAATACAGTTGGTAAAAGAGGCCTATTTTTGTCTTTTTTTAGGGTTCGTTCATTTGCACAGATGAAATTGAAAGTCAATTTCAATTTTATAGTTCCTTTGGATGCTTGACATTGAAATTCCGTGGAATTTATTTTGAATTAAAAACAATTCTTTCCAACCTACATGAGAATTGGACAATTCCGACCGAGACGTTTTTCGCTCAAGTGTCCGTTTTTTCGTCCGAGCCCTCATTTTTTGCCGGTCGCCTGTTATTTGCCAGAATGCGCATTTTTTTGGCCGAGCGAGCGTTTTTTGCCCGGTGACGAGTTTTTTTTCCCTGGGGCGCGCGCTCTGTGCCTGAGCGTGCGTTTTTTGCTTGGGCGTGCTTTTTTAGCCTGGGCGCGCGTTTTTTACGCCCGAGCGCATGTTTTTTGCCCAGTCGCATGTTCTTTTGCCGGAGGGAGCATTTTTAGCTGGGGCGCGCATTTTTGCCCGGGAGCGCGTTTTTCGCCCGGGGGTGCGTTTTTCGCCCGAGAGCGCGTTTTTCGCCAGGGGACGCATTTTTCGTCCGGGGGGAGTTTTTCCGCCCGGGCGCGCGTTTTTTTTGCCAGTGCGGAGGTATTTTCGCCCGTGCGTATGTTTTTTGCCCAGATGGGCCTATTTCGTTCAGGCGTCTATTTTTTGTCAGGGCGTCTGTTTTTTGCCCGAGCGCGTGTTTTTTTCGCCCAGACGCGTGTTTTATCGCTCGAGCGCTCGTTTTTCGCCTGGGCGCCTGTTTTTCACACGATCGCGCGATTTTTGCCCGACCACATGTTTTTCGCTTGTGCGTCAGTTTTTCGCCTGTGTGCCCATTTTTTGTGCGGGCGCCCGTTTTTTGCCCGGGCGCTCGATTTTCGCCCGGACGCCCGATTTTTGCCTGGGCGCTTGATTTTTGCCCGGGCGAGGGGTTTTCACTAGGACACACATTTTTAGCCCATACACGTGTTTTTAGGCCGTGCATGCATTTTTTCGCCCGAGCTCATATTTTTTTGCTCGGACGCGCATTTTTCACACATACACACATTTTCTCTCTCGGGCATCCGTTTTGTCGCCCGAACACAAGTTTTTTCTTCGGAGCACATGTTTTGTCGCCCGAGCGCATTTTTTTGCACCTGAGCACGTATTTTTTTTCCGGGCGCGTTTTTTTGCCGCGACGTAATTTTTTTTATAATATATGTGAAAAAATATTAATTTTTTCATAATATTTTTTAATTATTAGATTAAATTTTATTTAACAAACGAATAAAAAAATGATCAATTCCACAATATTTATCAATATTATTTATCAGTCGAACATTAAAATTGAAATTTGATATCAATATTCAATTTCATAATATTCACCCATATTCAATTTCAATATCAAATTTCAATTCCGTCTAAACAAACGGTCTTTTTTTTGTCATTCATACTATTTATAATACATTCAATGTACAATAATTTATTTTTGATAAATTGTTTTTCTCATTTATTTTATTTATATACTATATGCAAATTAAATTAGCTAGATATATGCAAATGTCATATATTTATAAAATAATGAACATTTAATAAATAATTAAAAACCAGTTTTGGTATTTTTTCAGTTATAAAATACGAGTGATAGTTACGGGGCTTTGCGATACGATCAATTGTGACAGTGCACGATGGTCTTCATTGCCATGCACGATATTATTTTGATCATGACATTAACTTGGCGTGACGGTGCTCCCGTTGCTCGTAAACCTCTGATTTTTATAATCTGTTTGACGCTTATTTTTACTGTATGCATGAGGGTTTGTGAGCGATGAGAGCACATTTTTTATTATAGATATGAGGCTTTGTCTATATGAGAATTTGTTTTTTTTTAAAATAAAATAAAAAGCACATGAATTTTAAAAAGTGAATTTTTTAATAAAAGGGTAGAATGGAAAAATGAATGTTTAATCAAAAGCATAATTTTTCTTTTAATATAGTATGATGATAGGCACGGGGCTTCGCCCCTACGATCAATCGCGACAGCATGGGCGGACCTACATAGGGTCGGGTGTGGGCGACCGTCCACGCTAAATTTTAAAACTATTTTTTCAATAATAGAAAATAGTATAGTTGTCATATTAAATAAGAAATCAGCAAACATATAATATTAACAATATTACAAACAAAAACAGTTGTTGCGGGACTGTTTGTTTTTTATCTATTGTGTTCAAAACTTCAAATTTTAGAGATGTCATATTTAAAATTTTATTTTTTTCATAAACAATTTTATTATTATGACATTGTATTATTTTTTTTTCATAAACAAATTCATTATTATATCATTATTTAAAAATCATTTTTTATAAACAAATTTATTGTTATGTTGAACAATTTATTTTTGTATAAACCAACTATTTATTATGTCATTGTTCACAAATTTTCTTTTATAAGCAAATTCATTACCAAGTCATTGTTTAAAATTTGTTTTTTAAAACAAGTTAATTAGTATGCTGCATAATAATTTTTTCAATAAATAAATTCATTTTTATGTTGTTGTATATTATTTTATCTATTATAAATAATTATTACGTAGTACAGATTTTGAATAATTTGTAAAAATTTGAATGATTTTATGTTTTGCCCACCCTGAATAAAGCTCATGTGTTTGCCACTGCGCGACAGTACCTCAAGTGCGATAGCATACGTGGACCCCGATGTCCCGCGCGATATTATCCCGGCCACAATATTTTCCTGACGCGACGACGCTCTTGCCGCTTGCAAACCCCTAAGTGTTGTACATCTCTCGTTACTCATTTTTGTGTTATGCACATGAGTCTGTGAGGGAAAAAAAACACACTTTTATTATATACAAAAGACTTTGTTTATATAAGAGTATTTTTTAAAAATAGAAGAAAAAAAATAAATTAAAAAATACATAAATTAAAAAAACTGTAAATTTTTTCATAATGAGGGATAAAATTGGAAAATGAATGTTTAACCAAAATTTTTTTATTCTTTTAATATGGCATAGATAGATACATATATTTATGGAAACAGAACGTCTTTACTAGAAAAAAATAGTGCTTGCTACTAGGTGCCCTTTTTATAATCATTTTGAGCATTAGAGTGACTGATTTGGTCACATTCAAAACAAATTTTATTACGGGCAGTCAATCAAGAAAGGTATTGTGAATATATTGCTTAATAGAATTGATTAGTGATAGCGTTCAATCCATTGAAATTGATATATTTCAATAGTACATTTGTACAAAATTTGAATCGGATTCCTAACATGCAAAAAAAATTCGTGCGGGCTCCGGGTAGATCTCCTAGGAGATTGAATTTTGATCTCCTAGGAGATCAAGCTGGGTTTGAATGGATTTAGAACATTGATAACACATATTCTTGAATGCATTTCTAGCCAAAGTTACCTATTAAATTTGTTAAAATTTTTTTGCAAGCGGGAGCAAAGAGGTCGCAGGAGCACTCAATCACAACCGAAGCCAAATAAAAGATAGCAATGATGGATGCACAAGAGTTTTCAATCAGAATCAATTTCTATACAGGCCGAGGCATACATTGCGAGACATGATTACAATGTAAAACAGGGAACAACAAAAGTTGCAGCAAAGAAGAAACCGCGCGGTCTGAAACCAGAACCCGCACTGTCTGCCTACTCGCCAAGCCTGTCCGCCGAGACCGCAAAAGCCGCCTATCCACAGCTAACCTTACAGACTGCTCTTATTGCAATGTCGAGAAACCTGAACAGAACCCGTTGATAGACCGGGCGAACTGCTCCACTATCCGCAACCCCGAGGAAGAGACTAGCCGCAAGAACCTGCGACCTGCTAACTGTATCCGCGAACTGTCCCACGACAACATTCCTGCTAGTTACCTAGCCGCCTGGTGTTAGCTGCACAGCCTGCAAAGTAACAACTTCCTTAGTCGCCGCTATTAGAAAAACTTAACCGCAAGAATCAGTGCGAGCTTGTTCTTACTGTTCACTCTTCTTATATGATGAGCCGGGGGTCCTATTTATAGGTGTGGCAAGGAGTGTCGTCACCACCTATACTGATAGTGTACAACCCATATTCGTCGAGGAGGGGCCCCATCAAGGCCAGGTCAGCACAAGTCAAGGTCAACAAGTCAAGATGGAGGTCAGGGTCGACGCGCCAGCCTATAGAAGGCCTGAGCGAGTATGGCGAGCACCCCTCACATACTTGCCAGGTAGACGACTAGGTGAGTTACTCACCCAACCGTGTGACCTCCTCTAGGAAGTCGCCTAGTCGCCAAAGGGGTGGGGGTATAAATACACGTCCCCCTCTCTCAGGATTTCCCTATAAATAGGACCCCAGGTGTAACGCCCCGAAACTCAAAGGAGCGAAGGGGGACGTTTTGGGCTAGTTTGGGTTCTGGCTGCAGGCACACGGCCTGGGACACGGGAGTGTCCCAGGGCGTGTCAAGCGTGTGTCGACACTTAGCCGCGAAGTCGTCGAGATTTTCTCGACGATTCGCTGAGAATGGGCACACGGCCTGCGACACGGGCGTGTCGCAGGGCGTGTCGACCCGTGTCGACACTTAGCCGCGGAGTCGTCAAGATATACTCGACGATTCGTCGAGAATGGGCACACGGCCCGCGACACGGGCGTGTCGCAGGGCGTGTCGACCCGTGTCGACGATCGTCCCGGGGAGTCGTCGAGATTCGCTCGACGATCGTCGAGACAAGGCACACGGCCTAGGACACGGGCGTGTCCGAGGCCGTGTCATCAAGTCGTCGATCTTCACGCGACGAAATGTCGAGACCGTGTACACGGCCTAGGGTCCAGGCGTGTCAAAGTGACACGGGCAAGGACACGGGCGTGTCCTAGAACCCGTGCAGTGCTCGGGTTGAAAAAGGGGAAAAATCATGGGGTACACGGCCGGCCCCACGGCCGTGTCAGGTGGAACACGGGCGTGTCAGCTCGAACACGGGCGTGTTCAATACCCGTGTGAGGTTCCAGGTGATTCGATTTTGACGGCGAATGCGGCACACGGCCCTGGACACGGGCGTGTGCCAGGCCGTGTTTGGTCCAGATTAGGCATTTCAGCCCCGAATCAAAGCCGTTCGTTTCCTTGTTTTGAGATCCAACGGCTGGGGGATGTTCCTGAAGGGATATACCCGTGGATTGACTTAGAAATCCATCACTTTTCATACCTTATCCCTTTCCAAATCCTTAGAGAAAGAGGAAAACCAAGGGAGGAAGAAGAGCTAGATCCCGCCATTGGAGGAGCTTCGGAGCTCCGAATCGCGAGCCGACCCCGGATCCACGGAGGCAACGCTAGTGCGGTGGTTTTCATCCGATTACTTTTCAATGGCGCCAAAGAGGAAGTCAAGGGTAACGATCCTCATCTTGAGCATGAGTCGCTCTCTTTCTTTGCATAGGAAGCCCGCTCTCGCGAGTTTGCAGAGAGTTGGAGGCGTTCCTTCGGGTAGATATGTGAAGTCCCCGTTGTTTAGAGTCCGTATGCAAGAACGGACATAGGCATGATGTGTGAAGCCTACCCGAACATGTTGGTCTGGATCGGTGATGTTGCATTGCATAAATGCCGGAGAAGACTCCGTGCCATTGTTTGTTTTCGGGTTTTCTACGCGGTAGATTGCAACAGGGAGCCTTGGGGATTAACCCTAAGGTGCACCCGGAAAACTGGGCTGATGCGTGATCTTGCCAACATGGAGGCCTGAGAGCCAACTTGAACATAACCGAGTTATGTGAAATTGTGTGACGAAATGGGACTCGGGAGAAGTTTGACCTGCGCAAATGGCTTAAATTGTCGTTGCGACGTGAGCACGGGTTAGATGGAACCGTACCCATATCTGTGTCGTTCGGGTTAAAGAGACCTAAGGTTACGTGGCACTTGCCGTTGGCATAGATGTGAGTCTTCGGCGGTCTATGGCTTAAATTGACGTGACCTATGCCGGGAAGACAAATTGCTCATATGTTTGGCCGTCTAAGTGGCGGTGGTGAGTCCGGAATGTTAATGGCTTCAATTGACGTGACATCGACCGGTTCACCGAGAATGTGCCCTGAGTGCACGGGGCGTGTGGCCGTGCGAGCCAACGCCTGTGATGTAATGGCTATATATATATATTGCTCGCTTATGCTAATGAAATGCAGGGAAGGAGCATCGCCGCTCCGAGTTGGGGGCGGGATCGTTATAATTTGGTCAGCATTGCTGACCGTTGCCTTGTTTTGCCACCGTGCGGTGGTTTGTTGCTTGCAGGTGCAGCTGGACCAAGCGGTCAATATCGGGATAAAGCCCTTTTTGCGAAGCCGGCCCTCGAAGGCCCAAGTAGAAGTGTTTACTGCTTTATTCATGTATGACCGGCCTGCGTGCCGTAGTTTGTAAAACATGTAATTTTCAAGTGAAACATTTTGTAAGGCCTTAAGGCTTGTTTTGGGTATTTTTGTATAACATTCCTAATTGGCATTAGTGGACATTCGTGCTTTGATGCTGGGTTCTTGTTTACAACTTTTTATAAACTGCTTCCGCTAGAATGCTCTGTGTAGGACATTGAGATTGGTTGGATGGTTTCCATAAGTAACCACCCGGTCTGTCTGTGGTATATGGCGTCGGGCCCCGGCCGGACCTACTGCTATATGCTATGCGACGGATAGGGGGTGTTATAATTTGGTATCATACTACTGGTTTTGGTCGGGTTTAAAGTGAATTCGTGGGCGAATTCTTTTTAAGGGGTGACGAGCACATTGTGTGCGTCATCGTAATAACTGCCAAAAGAACCCATGAATGTCCACTTAGGAATGAAAATACTCGTGTTTGGGGAACCTGCGTGTTCTATAATTGCTGTTTGCAATTTTATTGGTCGCTTAACGGTGCTTTGTACCATTATAGGTGACCAGAAGTGGTGTTGTACCGCTAGACTGTCCGGTTTCTGAGGAGCATAGTGCACCCGGTGAGGTGTTTGAGACTCCTCCTTCGTATGAAACCGTTAGAAGGATCGTAGAAGCGGTGTTCGCTGTGACGGGTGCACAGCTTGGAGGAAATGTACAACCCTGCGCCCCTGTTGTGGCGGCAACGCCGGTGGGCGTGATGCAGCAGACGACCTTTGGTAGACCATTGGGGCAGCAGCTGAATATGCATTTAGTGCAGGGAGCGCACACAGTTGAGGAATATTTGCAAGCATTTCTTATGATAAGTCGCTACCCATGCTTTGAGTTGGATAATGAGCAAGCTACAGTCGATAGATTCTATAATGGCCTACGCGCCGAGTTACGAGTCCTACTGCTAGGACCAAAGTTATTGGGATTCCGAGCCTTGGTGGAATCAGCTAGATCTTTGGAGGCAGATTTGAGGAAGACTCTCCCGATGCCAGCGCCCATGGTATCGAACTATGCAAGCCCCATAAGAGTTGCATCCGTTGGAGTGCTGGACAAAGGGGCTATAACATCGACTAGCAAAACTACTTACACATGTTTTACTTGTGGAAAGAAAGGGCACTTTGCCCGAGACTGTTGGAATGGTGCTCAGAAGGGTAAAAAAAGCTAGGTCAGGAGCAGTCAAGGACGTTAGTGCAAAGAAAGTGGCATTCAAAGTGCCGAACACCTCAAAGTCTGTATATCGAAAGTGGTACAAGAAGGCTAGGACTTTGGGTCTAGTCCCTCCTTTCAGAGCTTCGGGGGCAACTACAAGCCAAACCCCGGGAGCATGTTACAACTGTGGGGAGCCGGGGCATTATGCTCGTGAGTGCCTAAAGCCCTGGAGAAAGCACGCCGTCGTGACGACATGTATGGTTTAAAGATAGTTTTACCTTAAATACTTGTCGCCCTTGTGCATGTTAGCTTAGAACTATTTGTGCTAAGTTTTGCTGCGACTCCACTTTATCTGCGAGAGCACCATTCGTTTAGGGAGCTTCGCGTTTCTTTATTAGGAATTTTATTGTGCCTTGGGGTACCTCCTTCGATGGAAAGAGATAAATTGGATGCGTTATAGTCCAATGGTGCTCATTCTGCGAGGGTAGAATTCGTTGCTCTTAGTTTGTGGTTTGGGAATTAGGAGTACGATCTGCAAGCATCGTTACTTCCGTTGGTGGAGTTTGACGTTATATTTGGCATGGACTGGCTCTCGGAGCAGCAAGCCTACATAGACTGCGGTAGCAAGGAAGTCAACGTGGGAGCAAGTCGTGAGACGACCCTTACGAGCTCAAAGAGGTCGAGCAAGACATTGATGGCCGCTCTTCAGGTGGTGAAGGCGGTTTGTGCTAGTGTAGAGCTGTTCTTTACACTAGTGGAGGTTGTAAAGCCGAAGCTCGCGTTGGATTGTATTTCAGTGGTATCGGAATACCCTGATCTGTTCCCCGCAGATCTTCCTGGAGCCCCGCCTCAGCGGAAGATAGATTTTACGATCGAGCTAGTGCCAGGTGCAAAGCCTGTGTCACGATCTCCGTATCGGCTAGCGCCTAAGGAAATGGCGGAGCTGAAAGTTCAACTGCAAGAGTTGTTGGAGCAATGGTATGCGCGTCCAAGTCCTTCGCCTTGGAACGCACCGACCCTCTTTATTAAGAAGAAGGATGGAAGGTTGAGGCTGCGTATTAATTATCGGGAGGTCAATAAGTGACGGAAAAGAGCAAGTACCCAATCCCAAGGATCGATGATCTTTGTGATCAGTTGGTAGAGTCAACGGCGTACTCTAAATTAGATAAGGGAGAGTGATATCCCTAAGATATCGTTCAGTACAGGACACGGGCGCTACAAGTTTACGGTCATGCCGTTTGGGCTGACTAATGCACCGTCAGTGTTCGTGGATTTGATGAACATGACCTTCTGGGAGTACTTGTACCATTCTGTGATCGTCTTCGTCGACGATAGTCTGGTGTACTCGCAGAGTAAGAAAGATCACTTCAAGCATCTTCTTTCGGTTTGGAGACGATAAGGAAGAATCAGTCATATGCCAAGTTCTCGAAGTGCGAGTTTTGGTCACCCTCAGTGGTGTCCTCAGTCTTGTAGTGAGTGAGGAAGGTATTGCAGTGGATCCGACGAAGATTGTTGCGATACGAGAGTGGCCTGAGCTTGCTACGGTAGCGGAAGTCCGGAGTTTTCTGGGGCTTGCCGGCTATTATAGGCGCTTCGTGGAGAACTTCTCGCGGATAGCGTTACCTCTCACTACTTTGACGAGGAAGGAGCACCTCTCACTACTTTGACAAGGAAGGAGCATAAGTTCTTTTGGACGCCGGAGTGCGCGCGAGCTTTTGAGGAGTTGTAATGTCGGTTGACCACGGCGCCTGTGCTAACTTCGCCGAGTGGAACCGAAGGCTATGAGATTTATAATGATGCGTAGGGCAGCGGTTTGGGTTGCGTGCTACTGCAACACGGAAGTGTAATAGCTTATGGCTCGAGACAACAAAAGTGCACTAGAAGAACTATCCGGTCCATGACTTGTTGTTAATGGCCGTGAGTTTTGCCTTGAAGCTATGAAGGCATAATTGTATACGGTGTGAAAATGGATCTCTACGCCGGTCACAAGAGCGTGAAGTATTTGATTGATCAGAAGAATCTGAAAATGCGGTAGCATAGATTGATGAAGTCCTTGGGAGACTATACATTCAAGATCCACTACGTGCCTGGTAAAGGCAATACGGTTGCGGACGCGTTGAATCGCCGAACCCCAGCTCAAGCCAATTGGCTATCGATGCATGATGAGCGGTTGGTGCGGGAGTGGAGGCGTTGGAGATTGTTTGTGTGGATAGGAAACCAAGTGCTGAAGCAGTACGGGATTGGACTGAAGTCCAATATGACCTGGCTGATCGGATTCGGCAGGCGTTGGATTTGGATGTCCATATGAATCAGTTTATGGTAGAAGCTTTGGATGAGTCAAATTCCCAATTCATTGTGGATGACGGATCGCTTTGGAAAGACGGTCGTCTGTGCGTCCCAAGTGTGGGCAATTTGCGGGTGGAATTGTTGTACGAGGTACACCATACCAAGTACTCGATTCACCCGGGGAGCACGAAGATGTACCGCGATGTGAAGAAACTGTTTTGATGGCCTAGTTTAAAGAAGGATGTGGCGCTATACGTAGCGAAGTGCCCAACTTGCGCCTTGGTGAAGGCGGAGTGCCAAAAGCCGGGAGGATTTCTTAAGTCCTTGCCTATTCCGGAGTGGAAATTTGACGACATCTCTATGGACTTTGTGCACGGTTTGCCAAGGTCGCAAAAGGGGAATGACGCCATTTGGGTGATCGTGGATCGATTAACGAAGGTGTCGCATTTCATTCCGCATAGGAAGGATGTTTCAGTGGAAAAGTTGGCAAAGGTTTATGTGGATAACATAGTACGGCTTCATGGTGTGCCCCGCAGCATCGTGAGTGACCGAGATGGGCGATTCACGTCCAATTATTGGAGGCTGGTGCAGCAAATGTTGGGAACAAAGCTGAAATTCAGCACAGCCTTCCACCCATAAACGGATGGGCAGACCGAGAGGGTCAATAGAACCATGGAAGACATGCTTCGCATGTGTGTCTTGGATTTTGGAAAGCAATGATAAGACCACCTATATTTGGTGGAGTTCGCATACAACAACAGCTACCAAGCGAGTATTCAAATGGCGCCTTTCGAGGCCCTATATGGTAGGAAATGTTGCACGTCGTTGTCTTGGTTAGAAACGGGTGAGTCAAAGTTGTATAAGCGATCGGAAGTGGATGATGCTACTTCTTTGGTGAGAACCATTCGGGAGAGGTTACTTATCGCTCAGGACCGACAAGCAAAGTACTATAATGCCAAGCACAGGAACGTGGAGTTCGCTGTGGGCGATTATGTATACCTAAAGATCAAGCCGTTCAAGGGTGTCTCGCGGGTGCGGCAATTGAAAAAGCTAAGCCCGAGGTACCTTGGACCGTTCGAGGTTCTGGAGCGAGTTGGGGAAGCAGCCTATCGGTTGAAGCTTTCAGTGGAGCTTAGTGGTTTACACAATGTATTCCACATTTCGGTACTTCGGAAGGCGGTACAAGAGCCTACGCAAGTGATCGCAGTTGATCAAGTGTCGGTGGATAGTGGACTAACGACAAAGGTCAAGCCCGTGCGGATTGAAGACTCAGAGGTCAAGCGGCTACGCAATAAAGAGATCAGGATGGTCAAGGTCCGGTGGGACAATTGCTGTCGTGAGGAGCTCTCTTGGGAGCGAGAGCGGACTATGCTTGACGAGTATCCGGAGTTGTTCCGCTCAGGTACAAATTTTGTTTTGTA
This sequence comes from Platanthera guangdongensis, assembly GCA_039583875.1. NCBI lineage: Eukaryota > Viridiplantae > Streptophyta > Magnoliopsida > Asparagales > Orchidaceae > Platanthera > Platanthera guangdongensis. Next base: position 9,925,861 of record CM077156.1, read on the forward strand.
AGTCTTTCCTTTATGTAATTTCGTGGGTGAAATTCTTTTAAGAGGGGTAGAGTTGTAACGCCCCGAAACTCAAAGGAGCGAAGGGGGACGTTTTGGGCCAGTTTGGGTTCTGGCTGCAGGCACACGGCCTGGGACACGGGCGTGTCCCAGGGCGTGTCAAGCGTGTGTCGACACTTAGCCGCGAAGTCGTCGAGATTTTCTCGACAATTCGCTGAGAATGGGCACACGGCCTGCGACACTGGCGTGCCGCAGGGCGTGTCGACCCGTGTCGACACTTAGTCGCGGAGTCGTTGAGATATACTCGACGATTCATCGAGAATGGGCACACGGCCCGCGACACGGGCGTGTCGCAGGGCGTGTCGACCCGTGTCGACGATCGTCCCGGGGAGTCGTCGAGATTCGCTCGACGATCGTCGAGACAAGGCACACGGCCTAGGACACGGGCGTGTCCGAGGCCGTGTCATCAAGTCGTCGATCTTCACGCGACGAAATGTCGAGACCGTGTACACGGCCTGGGGTCCAGGCGTGTCAAAGTGACACGGGCAAGGACACGGGCGTGTCCTAGAACCCGTGCAGTGCTCGGGTTGAAAAAGGGGAAAAATCATGGGGTACACGGCCGGCCACACGGCCGTGTCAGGTGGAACACGGGCGTGTCAGCTCGAACACGGGCGTGTTCAATACCCGTGTGAGGTTCCAGGTGATTCGATTTTGACGGCGAATGCGGCACACGGCCCTGGACACGGGCGTGTGTCAGGCCGTGTTCGGTCCAGATTAGGCATTTCAGCCCCGAATCAAAGCCGTTCGTTTCCTTGTTTTGAGATCCAACGGCTGGGGGATGTTCCTGAAGGGATATACCCGTGGATTGACTTAGAAATCCATCACTTTTCATACCTTATCCCTTTCCAAATCCTTAGAGAAAGAGGAAAACCAAGGGAGGAAGAAGAGCTAGATCCCGCCATTGGAGGAGCTTCGGAGCTCCGAATCGCGAGCCGACCCCGGATCCACGGAGGCAACGCTAGTGCGGTGGTTTTCATCCGATTACTTTTCAATGGCGCCAAAGAGGAACTCAAGGGTAACGATCCTCATCTTGAGCATGAGTTGCTCTCTTTCTTTGCATAGGAAGCCCGCTCTCGCGAGTTTGCGGAGAGTTGGAGGCATTCCTTCGGGTAGATATGTGAAGTCCCCGTTATTTAGAGTCCATATGCGAGAACGGACATAGACATGATGTGTGAAGCCTACCCGGACATGTTGGTCTGGATCGGTGATGTTGCATTGCATAAATGCCGGAGAAGACTCCGTGCCATTGTTTATTTTCGGGTTTTCTACGCGGTAGATTGCAACAGGGAGCCTTGGGGATTAACCCTAAGGTGCACCCGGAAAACTGGGCTGATGCGTGATCTTGCCAACATGGAGGCCTGAGAGCCAACTTGAACATAACCGAGTTATGTGAAATTGTGTGATGAAATGGGACTCGAGAGAAGTTTGACCTGCGCAAATGGCTTAAATTGTCGTTGCGACGTGAGCACGGGTTAGATGGAACCGTACCCATATCTGTGTCGTTCGGGTTAAAGAGACCTAAGGTTACGTGGCACTTGCCGTTGGCATAGATGTGAGTCTTCGGCGGTCTATGACTTAAATTGACGTGACCCATGCCGGGAAGACAAATTGCTCATATGTTTGGACGTCTAAGTGGCGGTGGTGAGTCCGGAATGTTAATGTCTTTAATTGACGTGACATCGACCGGTTCACCGAGAATGTGCCCTGAGTGCATGGGGTGTGTGGCCGTGCGAGCCAACGCCTGTGATGTAATGGCTATATATATATATTGCTCGCTTATGCTAATGAAATGCAGGGAAGGAGCATCGCCGCCCCGAGTTGGGGGCAGGATCGTTATAATTTGGTCAGCATTGCTGACCGTTGCCTTGTTTTGCCACCGTGCGGTGGTTTGTTGCTTGCAGGTGCCGCTGGACCAAGCGGTCAATAGCGGGCTAAAGCCCTTTTTGCGAAGCCGGCCCTCGAAGGCCCAAGTAGAAGTGTTTACTGCTTTATTCATGTATGATCGGCCTGCGTGCCGTAGTTTGTAAAACATGTAATTTTCAAGTGAAACATTTTGTAAGGCCTTAAGGCTTGTTTTGGGTATTTTTGTATAACATTCCTAGTTGGCATTAGTGGACATTCGTGCTTTGATGCTGGGTTCTTGTTTACAACTTTTTATAAACTGCTTCCGCTAGAATGCTCTGTGTAGGACGTTGAGATTGGTTGGATGGTTTCCATAAGTAACCACCCGGTCTGTCTGTGGTATATGGCGTCAGGCCCCGGCCGGACCTACTGTTATATGCTATGCGACGGATAAGGGGTGTTACACCAGGGGTACGAGGTGAGACACGGAAAATCCCTACAAGAATCGCGCGAGCTCTATTTTTTGGATATCAGCTGAGCCTTTGGATCCCATTTCCTTAGAGACCAGATCGCGATCTCGCGACTTTGTTACCAGCTAGTCTCCCTCGTGCCCAGCTCGACCAATTTTGATTATGGAGGGGTTGCTTCTTTCAAGCATCTGGGTACGTGGTGGGACCTTCCTGTCGCAGTATCTGGGGTCCTGCTTGTTGCTCTCGTTCTTCATCCTAGTCACTTTTGCCACCTAGCCTTATTACGGGGCAAGTAAATTTAAGCCGTCTTGATCCGATTTTTGAGGTTGGGAATTTTCCTGCCTTCAACAATTGGTGCGGTGAGTGTGGATAGCGGCCTAGGAAGAAAGTTTCGTGGTTTGGCGAGATGAAAAGTGGTGGAGAGCATAGAGAGTTAGTCGACAACTAGGTGGGTGCTGGTAACCCCGCGTGAGGTAGCGAGTTCGTAACTGTAGCGGAATTTGAGGACTTCTCCCAAAGGATTGAGAGGACCTTACTCGTCGGACTTTCTCATTGCCCCAATGTCACGACAACCTCTCCCCGTCGCGTGACACTACCAGATGAGGAAGCTCCGCCAAGGTGAGCGGGGAAGGAGCCCGCTTGGGAGAGAGAGGAGCGATTGGTGCAGTCGCGGCTTTATCCGACCGGTAGCCAGGGGATTAGATTCCGAGATCCAGAGCCGCCGGTGAGATATCACGGTGCTCGCTAGTGGAGCAAGTATGATGAGTCTAGCGAGGATAAAACTCGTCATTTCCTAGGAGGGAGGAGCCCCTTCTCTAACGAGATCCTCGCGACCCCAGTTCCCGAGGGGTTCAGAGAGCCCGTCCTCACCTACTACTCCAACAAAGATGACCCAGTCAGACATCTCCAATGGTTTGAGGACATGGTGTCGATCCGCAACATGTCTGACGCCTTCAAATGTAGATTCTTCTCCATCACCTTCAAGGGCAACACAAGGGATTGGTTCCACCAGTTGGCAGTAGGTTCCATTTACTGCTTCGCCAATTTGTGTCGGGGCCTCATGATGAGGTTTGTGACATCTAAGAATAGGAAGAAGGAGGCAACGAACCTCTTCAAGATTACCCAGGGACAACACGAGAGTTTGGGCCATTATATCGATCGCTTCTAGGAGGAGGTCTTAGATGTGGAGGAGGTGAACGATTTCACTTTGATGCTGGCCCTCAAGTTCGGTTTGAAGCAAGGGCTATTCAACATGGAGAAGGGGACCAAACCCCCGAGATCCTTCGAAGAAATGGTGGAGAGGGCGAATATGTTCATCCAGGGAGAAGAGAAGAACAAGGACTTCTTGGCGCGGCTGGACGAGGATGATCTGTTGGGAAAAGGAAGAGGAAGACCTTTGAAGGCAAGAGGTGGGAGGCTGTCGGAAAGATAGAATGAGAGGAGAAAGGAGGACCCAAGGAAGGAGGAGACAAAAAGAAGAGAGTCGAGGAGAGAGGAACTGAGGAGGGAAGAGCCCATGTGGGCAGAGGAGCGGAGGAGGCAGGAAAGGCCTCAGAGAGATGAAGAAAGGAGGCCCGTGGAGGCTCCGACAAGTAGAGGAGAAGAAAGGCGATTCCAATATCCCGAGAATTATCCACGGTGGAGGCCACCGGTTCAGCCACATTTCCAGGCAGAGGAGAGGATGAACGACAACCAGCAAAAGGAAGGTCGAGGAGGAGGAAGAAGAGAAGTGATGACCATCGCCCGTCAGGGAAACAAGCATCGCCGGAGGAAGCAACATGCGATGCGTCAAGAGGTAGAGATTCCCCTCTACTGCAATATTCATCAGGTAGAGGGGCATGGGTACATTGGCCTGTCCGGAGTTCTGGGAAGCAAGGAGGAGATTGGAGGCTGGAATGGCAGAGAGGGAGCAGCAGAGGTAGGAGGCCCCGGTGGGGCAGATGGCATATCAAGCTTCAGCGAGGAGGAGGAATGAGGATCGTGTCGACCTGGGAGGTCGCAAAGAGGTGATTCACGACCCAGGAGGTGGGTAGGTCGGTGTGATCAATGACAGGGCCGGACTCAGAGCTTCCCGTAAGGGTAGTCTCCACCAGATTTATCGGAAGAGCGCCACCTCTCTGAGCGTCGCTTCGACCTCGCAGAAACCGCCACCGTTGGAAGAGATCACTTTCTTGGAAGAGGACATGCTAGTGAATGAGAATAACTTCCATGATACCCTATTCATCCAAGCTGTCATAGAGGATTTCACCGTCGACCGAATCCTGGTGGACAACGGGAGTTTAGTGAATGCGATATGCAAAAGAACCTTCGTCGGGCTTCAGGTGGAAGCTTCCAGAGTCCAAGCCGCGGACGGACCCCTTTTTGGCTTCTCAAAATAAGGAGGTGGAAGGGGGGTGGACTTTCTAGTCACCCTAGGCAGAACTTCAATCTGATGCTGCTTCGTCATCGTCGACGCGCCAAGCTTCTATAGTGCCATCTTTGGGCGACCCCTCATCAACAACTTCAAGGTCGTTCCCTCTTCCTACCATCAATGCCTAAAGTACTGCCGTGGAGACGTCCAAGTAAAGATCAGAGGCGATCCAAGAGCCACCAGGGAGTGCTACCTGAATGCCATCAACACCATCAGCTGGATGGAGGATGCAGAGATATTAGAGAAGATACTGGAGAAAGAAGAAGGTTTGTGAAAGAACTAGTGCCTAAACCACCTAGAGGGGGGGGGTGAATAGGTGCACTTAATATTTTTAATTTTTATGGCAGAAACACATAATTATATGCACTTCTTCACAGCAATTCAGCACAGTTAACACAGCATTCACACAAGCATACAATCACAGAGAGCACACAGGATTTATAGTGGTTCCCCAAGGTCTGTGTACATCCACTTTCCCACTTAGACTATCTAGTAGTGTACTAGATTCGGACCAACTTCTTCACAACTTCTCAGATCCACAGATCTTACAGCTCAGAACCCCAAATAGGTTCCTACAACTCAGAGTGATCCCACTCCTACAACTCAGGCACAAAAGCCCTACCACTCAGTCTTCACCAAGACCTACACTCAGCCTTCAACAAGGCCTACACTCAGCCTTCAACAAGGCCTACACTCAGAAAAATGTATCTCCTACACTCATGCACACAAGCCCTACCACTCAGCCTTTATAAGTACATGCTTACAACTCAGATCCCTTAGGATCCTACAGAAATAAAGAGTACAAGAATGATAACCACAACTCTGATTGAGAAAGCTGAGTTGACTGGCTTCTTGATGAGTTCTTGAAGGAACTTTGCTGAGATCAACCTCCCTTGGCTTTCTTCAAAGCTTCTTGAATTAGAACACATTAGAGTTGAATCTCTAGGCAGATGATCTTCAATCAACTGCTGACTTGTGAATCAGATCTCAATCTGAAACTTTCTTTATCAGCCTGGTTCAATAGCTGTCTTCTTAAAATGAGCTTTCTCTCTCCAACTTCTTAGATCTTCACTTGAAGGTCTTCTTCTGGTTTGTTGTTTCTCACTTCATTGATTGCTATGTTCTTCAATCTGATTCCATGCATTTTGTTGAAGGAATAAGCCTTTATATAAGCTTTCTTCATGGTGACCGGCTGATCCGGTTTCTAACAAACTTCTGACAGCTCTGACAGTAACAGTTGACCGGTTGAAATGCTAGCTGTCAAGTCATCCAGTCACTGTCTGAAAGTGTCGAGACAAACAGTCTTCATGTATCGACACAAATAGACTAAGTGTCTACACAAGTAGACTAAGTGTCGACACTAGCCTTCATGGTGTCGACACAACTCCTTGTGTTGTAGAAACTGTATCTCGACACTGCTTCTTCAGAATGTGTCGACACTGATCCAGTGTGTCGACACAAGTCCTTCTCCTTTGATACTTAGTTGATTTTTGCTAAGTGTCGACACAACTCCTTTGTGTCGACACATCTTCTTGTATTGATACTTGCTAAGTGTCGACACATCTCCTTTATGTCGACACATGTCTTCTGTGTTGAAACTTTTGTTGAGTGTCGACACATCTCCTTTGTGTCGACACATCCTTCATGTGTTGAGACTTTTGCTGAGTGTCGACACATCTCCTTTGTGTCGACACTTGTACTTAGACTTTGTTGAAATTTGCTGAGTGTCGACACAGCCTCCTAGTGTCGACACTTGTACTTGAACTTTGTTGAAGTTTTGCTGAGTGTCGACACATGCTCCTAGTGTCGACACTTGTACTTAAACTTAATTGAAGTTTTGCTGAGTGTCGACACAGCCTCCTAGTGTCAACATTTTTGATGTCGACAAAGCTTCTCTGGGTGTCGACACAGCTTCTAAGTGTTGACACTGATTATGTAGACACTTCTTCATTGTGTGTCGACACTGCCTGTAAGTGTCGACACTTTCCTTCTGGTGTCGACTCTGCATTCCTAGTGTCGACACAATTACTCCAAGTGTCGACACTGCTTCTCTAGGTGTCGACACAAGCCTTCTTAAGTGTCGACACTTTTCTTCTGGGTGTCGACACATGGACTTAGAAACTTTTCATGCTTTCCCTACAATTACTTAACCTGCACAACTAAACTCAAAGTACATCAAATACATCTTGATGTATATCATTGAATAGGGCGAGGCTTCTTCAAATCAGGTACATTTATTCCAATGTACCCAACAATTTGCGTGCTGCCGAAGAGTTAGAGGAACTGGAGGTAATCTCCCGGAAGCGGGAGCCAGGTTTGTTGAAGGTTGGAGGGTCCTTGCTACTGGGAGAAAAGATCGAGATGGCTGCTTGCCTGCAGGAGAACGTTGACATCTTTGCTTGGAGCGCTGCCAAGATGCCAGGGATTTATGCCGATGTTGCCTGCCATCGCCTCAACCTGGATCCCACAGTGGCCCTTGTTCTTCAAAAGCAAAGGAAGAGTGTCACCGTGGTAGCCGGTCCAATCAGGGAGGAGGTAGAGAAGCTGTTGAAGGCAGGGTTTATCTCGGAGATCCAGTATCCAGGCCGGGTCTCCAACGTTGTAATGATGAAGAAGCCCAGAGGGGGATGGAGGTTATGTATCGAATTTTTCATGTTGAATAAAGCTTGCCCGAAGGATTGCTACCACTTGCCTCAAACCGACGCGTTGGTTGATTTCACCATCGAGTTTCCTGTGATGAGTTTTCTTGTTGCTTTTTCAGGGTACCACTAGATCCGAATGCATCCCCCCGACTGTTGCAATGTCTCTTTCATCACCAGCGATGGCTGCTATAGCTACAAAATGATGCCCTTCGGGCTCAGGAATGCAGGCGCAACATACCAGAGAATGATGGACCAAATCTTAAAAGAACAGAAGTGGAAGAATCTGGAGGCGTATGTAGATGACCTTCTGGTAAAAATCAAGAGCGTCGTAGAGCATATACAAGATCTGACGGAGACCTTCGCCACCCTGAGAAGGTACAAGATACGACTCAATCCGGCCAAGTGTGTCTTCGGGGCGGGGAGATGGAAGTTCCTAGGTCACCTCCTCACTCCCAGGGGGGTGGAACCTAACCCCGAAAAAGTTAAGGCCATCTTGGATATGACATCTCCAAAGACTCCAAGGAAGTTCAGAGATTGACAGGAAGGCTGGCCGACCTTAGACGCTTCCTCTCCAATGCAGGGGAGAAGTGTTTTCCATTCTTCAAAACTCTCTGAGGTAAGCAGAAGTTCAAGTGGACCACGAAATGCGAGGAGGCCTTCGTAAAGCTCAAGCAGCAGCTAACTCAGGCTCCTCTCCTCCAAGGCCCACAGGAAAGAGAAGACCTCCTACTCTACCTAGGAGTGGGAGCGAAAGTGGTCAGTTTTGTGTTGGTCAGGGAAGAAGGAAAGAAGCAGCTCCCCATCTATTATGTAAGTCAAGTGCTGTGACAAGCGGAGACGAGGTATCCTATCATGGAGAAGCTGGTTTTCGCCTTAGTGGTTTCAGCTCGTAGGCTCCGCCATTATTTTCAGGCTCACTCCATCAAGGTCGTCTCTAATCATCCGCTTTGAAGTATCCTGGATGGGATGGAGCATTCTGGTAGGTTGACAAATTGGGCAGTGGAGCTCGATGAGTTTGATATCTATTACTTTCCGAGGGTAGCGAACAAGGCCCGGGCAGTGACGGACTTCCTGACCGACTTCTCGGCCAAGGTGGAAGGAGATGAAGGCTCTCCTAGCCCAGGCTCTTGGAAGATGTTCGTGGATGTGGCTTCGGGCAGACATTTTGTGGGAGTTCGAGTCGTGCTAGTAAGCCCTCGAGGAACCAGGATTGAGCAGGCCGTCAAGATTCTCTTCCCCGTCACAAGCAATCAAGCAGAGTATGAAGGAATGGTTATCAGCTTGCATCTCGCCAAGGAGTTGGCAATCAAAGATATCAGGGCCTTCACCGACTCGATGGTGGTTGCGTCACAAATTAGAAGAGAGTTCGAAGTGCATGACCTCTTCCTGCAAAAATAGTTAGTTAAGGTTAAAGGTCTGATCAGGGGTTTCCATTCTTTCTTCGTCGAACAAGTACCTCGCGAGGAGAATTTAGAGGCCGATTATCTCGCAAAATATGGTGCCCGGGCCGAGGGAATAGTGACCGAGTTATTCTGACCGTCTATCGAGGAAGGGAAGATGATAGAGATCGAGCAGAGAGCCTCGTGGAAGGAACCATTCGTTACGTTCTTAACGACGGGTCAGCTCCCTGCCAGTGAAGGAGATCAAAGAAAATTCTGGTACAAAGCCGCCTACTACTTGCTGCAGGAAGGGGATCTTTACTGCAAAACCATTTCAGGCCCATTGGCCAGGTGCTTGTCAGAGATCGAGATCCTCCGAGTTCTATAAGTGATCCATTCGGGAGAGTGTGACAGCCATTCAGGGACTCGTACCCTGGAACAGGGAATCCTAAGGCATGGATACTTCTGGCCAACCATTCAGGCAAACGCGGAAGCCTTCTCAAAGAAATGTTCTAAGTGATAACTCTTGTGCCTCTTCGATTGCAACCTGCTCAACATCTTCGCTCGATCGCCGCTCCCTGGCCTTTCGCTATCTGGGGAATGGATTTGATCGGCCCTTTTCCTCAGGCTAGCGGACAAAGGAAGTTTGTCCTTGTCATGATCGATAACTTCTCCAAGTGGATCGAGACTAAGGCGCTCGCCAAGGCCACTTCACAAATCGTAAAGAACTTCATCTGGGGGAGATCGCCTGCAGGTTCGAGATTCCTCTGGCCATCATCACCAACAATGGTCCACAGTTTGTCAGCCCGGGGTTGGAAGACTTCTGCAAGCAGCTAGGAACAATCTTCAATTCGCCTCTGTGCATCATCCTCGAAGCAACAGACGGGTGGAAGCCGCCAACAAGCTGGTCATCAACATCCTAAAGAAGAAGGTCACCAACTTGAAGGGAAACTGGGTAGAATAACTCCCCTCGGTCCTATGGGCTCTGAGAACAACTCCAAACTCATCCATAGGGGAAACACCGTTCAAGTTATCCCACGGGTCTGAGACACTCATCCCAGTTGAGTTTGAGGTTCGGAGTCTGAGGGTCATAGCCGCAGGAGAAGGCAGTGAAGAATGACGCTTGGAAAATGAAGATGCTCAAAGGCTCTCACTGGATTACATAGAGAAACTCCATGACTTAGCCTCCATTCGCCAGGAAGAAATCAAAAGGCTCATGGCTTGACACTTCGACAAAAATGTCCGCCTCAAACATTTCCTAGCAGGAGACCTGGTCATGGAGAAGGTGGACGCCATGGGAAGGGGAGATGTAGTTGGAAAGTTGTATCCCAACTGGGAAGGCCCCTTCATCGAACATGAAGCCCTAGCCACCGGGGGCTATCGTCTACAAAATCAAGAAGAAGAACAACTGAGAGGTACCTAGAGTGGGGATGACCTGAAAAAGGTTCTATCCCCAGTTGCTGCATGTTTTGTTTCCATGTAACCTCACTTGCACATATATATATATATATATATATATATATATATATATATATATATATATATATATATATATATATATATATATATATATATATATATATACATATTTGCGCAAAACTGTTTCCTTTATGTTGTTTCATCACAAGACATTTGATAACTTGAAGGATCAAGCCTCTATTGATCAGGAAAACCAACAATCGACCTGTTCCTCTTAAATAGCCCAGGACGGATGATAGGACGATGCCTCAGGATTTAAGCGTCCTTATAAGACCGAGCCCCTACATTGGCGGCCGAGATCAGCTCCCCCCTTGCATGTCATCCTAGCTACCCCCGATCGCATCTCTCCTCCTACTGGAGGAACTATCAGGAACAGGCAAATAAGCTAACCTCCCGGACTCGGGGAAAGGGCTAACCCCATCAAGTGCCTCCATGCGTATTTACACGTCTCAGTTACACCCCAAACATGATAACCTGCCAGAGGAAAAATGAATGCAAGCTCAAGGGATGAGGTTAACCTCGAGTGCATCCTATAGGACCCTCGGAGGGATTTTCCCCTTCGCTTATTCACCAGCATTCGAGGCTAGGCGTCCTAACCAGAAAGCAATCTCCACAGTTGGGTTGGGGAAACGAGCCTTCGACCTGTTTCTCCTAGATAGCCCAGGGCGGATGATGAGACGATGCCTCAAGATGTAAGCGTCCTTGTAAGACCGAGCCCCTGCATTGACAGCCGAGATCAGCTCCCCCCTTATATGTCAGCCTAGTTACCCCCGATTGCATCTCTCCTCCGACAGGAGGAACTATCATGAACAGGTCCGGACGCCAACCTCCCAAATCAATAAAGAAGACCGTCGCTCTCTTTAGAATTCCTTCGTCCTCATAGATATTGATGCATTTGACTCTTTAGCAATCTCTTAAGCAATAGGGAAAACTACCTCAACACCGATTGATGTCCTCGAGTCGTAGTGTTATCATAAGTATGAGTCTCTGCATGAGCTCCCATCCTGCATATCATCCACCAACCCCCTCGGGTGAGATAGTTTCCTCGTTGGAGTGTTGTCGTAGTCCGTGATATCTGTACGAGCTCCCCTTCTGCAGATCGACTACTCGCCTCCCGAGTTGACCTACACCACTCCAGTTGAGCTCGGCTCCTGAGAGCTGTCGACTCCAAGAAAGTTCCTCGTTGGAGTGATGTCATAGTCTGTGACCTCTGTACGGGCTTCTCCCCTGCAAACCGACTACTAGCCACCTTAGTCGACTATTTCCCACCCCCAGTTGAGCTTGGCTACAACTGGGTGTCGACTGATTCCCACCCCTAGTTGAGCTTGGCTACTGCTGGGTGTCGACTGGTTCCCACCACCAGTTAAGATTGACTCCAGCTGGGTGTCGACTGCTTCCCACCACCAGTTGAGCTTGACTCCTGCTGGGTGTCAACTACTTCCCATCACCAGAGGTGAAGAAAGTTCCTCGTTGGAGTGACGTTATAGTCTGTGACCTCTATACGAGCTTCTCCCCTGCAGACCGACTACTAGCCACCCGAGTCGACTATTTCCCACCCCCAGTTGAGCTTGGCTTTTGCTGGGTGTCCACAGATTCCCACCCCCAGTTAAGCTTGGCTCCTGTGGAGTGTCAGCTACAATCTCCGACTCAATTGAGCTAAGCTCTGCGAGATAGGAGACTATGCAGGTGTGAGTATACATGGACGAGTATTCAAGTAAGAGTAAACACGAGCAATAATGAGGCGAGTATAAATGACGTCCGCGTGCGAGTAAGAGAATACCGAACTCTCTACCTCTCTGAACCTATGAGCCTAGCGAGCAACATCAACAAGCGAGTATGCGAGCAAAATATGATGAAAAAGAAAGTCATCAGCAAAAATCTTTACTATATTAAAAATTTACAAGTTTCAAAATATTTTCTAAGTATCTACAATGTTGAGTATGTGAGTATGAAGAATATCGGCGAACAACTAGGACTCATCGTCGCCAGTATCAGGCCAATATTCCTCATCGCCAATGTCGACGTCTTCTTCCTCACCCTCGCCATTGTCTTCCTCCTCGCTTTCACCGTTGCTGCTGCTACTGCTACCGCTAGAGCCCGACACCGAGAAAAGGACGCGGTCAGGCAAGTTAGACTCCTCAGAGAGCAGCTCCGGAATCAGGTCCTCGACCGTCATCTTCTTGTCCACCTCGTCAAGATGGTCACCAATCCTCAGCATGGCGAAGATAATATCCCCCGCTGCCCGCACAATTCCTCGGCATATGGCCGACATCTCATCCCCATGAGGGTGGGGCCTCTTGACCGACACATGTGGGGATTCCTCCTGTTGTGGCGCATCAGGGCGAGGAGCTGAGGTGTTCGCACGCTCCTCGACGGCAACCGTGCGAGTTTCCATCTCGGAGGAGCGAATCTGGGCAGCTTCTAGATCGGCCATGGCGTTGGCGAGCTTCTGCTCACATTCTGAGAGCTTCTTCGTCGACTCAATCTCGGCAGCCTGCGAGAATTATCAAACAATCAGCAAAATAATCCAAGTCTAGTTCAGTCATATTGCACGAGGAAGCGACTTACCTCATATTCCCTCCAGCGAACTGATTGCATTCCGAGGTCGATCGCCTTCTTGGAAATGAACTTTACCGTCTCGTGCGTCTCGAGCAGCTTCCTCACCGAGAAATGGACCAGCTCGGCAGCCTGTAGAATGGAGCGCGAGGTTAGCTGGGCGAGCTCCTATAGGCTAAGCTCCACCATGAACTCAACATCAGCTCGCCCGTAGATGGCGTGGAGAACGTCGAAGACCTCCCCCTTGTCATTGCAGTCCTCAGACCAAGCGGGGAGGTTGGTGCTCAGTGACACCCGATGCTCGTCAGCGGACCAGGAAAGTAGTGGGCAGCCGAAGGCATCCTTACCTTCTCGCCCAAGGTTGTAGTTTGGGCGAAGGCAAGGAGACCCGACGTCGCCCGGAGATTCCCGGTCCTCGAATACTTGGCGAGATACTCTGGCCCACTTACTTGCATGGTCTGGTGACCTGACCTTCTCCTTCCCTTTTGTGAGCTTATTCTTCTCCCCAACTTTTGGCGGCTGGTTGGGGGGTTCTGGGTGTTACGAGGCGACTTCCTTGGCCGGAGGAAGCGGCTTCAATGGGAGCTCGGAAGGTACTGCGAGCATCAAGAGCGAGTTAGCGCGACTTTATAAACGTCGAGAGGGGAGAAATAAGCGAGTATGATAAAACTTCGAAGACTTACTCTCGCAGGGGTGGATCTCTAAAAGAACATTGACGTTGATTCACCAATGGATGACGTCGAATCGTCGCCCGCGAAAAGCCTCAACTAGCTTATCGCGGATGCCATCTAAGATCGCGGATGCCCTCTAGGAATTTAATCACTCTATTAGCGCGAGAAGTCTTGTCTAGTATCCCTTGACAAGATGCCGCTGTCGAAACTCCTCCAAGTCTCGCTCAAAGGTGACAGAATTCATGAAAGCGGCATCTGTGAAATTCGCAGCATGAGCTTGTCGGCGAGCGCTGGCATCATCCCTGACTATCATGAGCGAGTTCTGTTTGCGAGCAAGGAGTAGTGAGAAGGTAGAGGAGAGGCGAGCAAGGAAATTTATTCGCGAGTATAAGTTAAAAAATCGTAACAACGTACTTATGGTTTACCAACCTCCTCTATTTATAGTCCTAGGCAATGGGGGGGGGGGGGGGTATATCATCCTTGCGCGAGTACCTACCTAAGTAGCGTATCAACCAAGACCAACCCTACCACCTAGTTCTATCTTGCATAAAGCTTTCCGAGATCTCGCCAGAACCTGCACAAAACATATACAAAAATTCGCAGAAAGAAAATGAATTTACAGACAAAAGAGCAACCATCAACAAAATAATGGCGAGATTCAAGCTTGTTTATTACAAATAAAGAATATTGTTCATTACGTAAGTCGCCAGAGGCGAGTTCAGCTAATAGAAAGAAGAAAAAAAAGAAAACTAAGTCCTAGGAGGTCGCTCTGGAGGGTGAGGATGTCGTCCGACCCAGCCCATTTCGCGATCCCGCCGGTAATGCTCCGAGGCCACTGATATCGCATCATTGCCAAGCCGTAGCGGTTCTTCAATTCTCTCCAGTCGGCCTACGGAGCCCATACTCGCGTGCATACCAACCAGCTCGTCAAGAGCAAGCTGGAGACGATGGTCGTTCATCTCTATCCGCTGATCCATCTCGCTGATCATGTGGAAGCGAGCCTCGTAATTCTCCAGGCTGGCCCAAAGCTCTTCCATCCTCGCTATCCTGACCTCCAAGGACAAAATCCGGCGATGAGGCTCGCAAATGGCAAGTTGGTTGAACTTGGACTCCAACTCCAGGTATGCGCGAGCGGCTGCACGGCGATATGTGCTCCCCGACAGCCCGATGACGTCAAGGAAAGCCGCTCTAGGATTTGCAGGGCGATCTGTCAAAACAGAAGGAACGTTACCAAGTCAGAAGTCGACATCGACGATCAAGTCAGCACAACAAAGATGCGAGTTACCTTAGCGAGGAGATCGAGATCACCGAGGAGAGTGGCTGCGACTTGAAACTCTCACTGGCCCGAAGAAGAACGGCCCGCCCGTTCGGCGGGCCTCCCCTGCCCACGACTTCCATGATCGCGATCCCCGTTCCTCGGTGGGAAGTAGCTAGGTCGCTGCCTATCCGGTCTCCGAGTCGAGCTGTCCAGTGGAGGAGGTGGTGGCAGCACCGTACCCGACAACTGTGCTCGCGAGCTTGTCAAGGGCGACGACGGAGTTAGTGGAGGCAGAGGTGTACTCGTGAGCTGTCGCGAGGTTGAAGGGGCAGCAGGGGGTGGCAGAGACACAGGGATTCTCGCCTCCTGTTGCTCCTTGGAGACAGTAGGAGGCGGCGGCGGCAAAGGGATGCTCGCCGCCGGCAGTTGTTGAGCAGTTGCAGGGGGGCATGAGCTTTGCCCGTCCCGGGCTGAGGGGTTGATGATTATTTTCTCCACGCTAGTGCGTGTTTCCAATCGATGAGACAAGTATACCTATCGTTCGGAGTATAGGATCAAGTGTCGTATATCGACTCGGGGCTTGTCGAATACTTGTACTCACAAGAAAGAGCTATTATCTTATCAGACGAAAAGTTGGTTTTTGTTTAAAACAGAAAAGGAAACACGCGCTAGTGTGGAGACCGACGGCTATCCCCCCAGCAGTCGGTAGCGGGGATCTTGATCTTAATTTCGGTGCCGGTCCCAGCGGTGCTCCTCACTCTCCCCCGGTTCTGCCACCTCCTATGGACTCTACCCCAGCGGGAGGTCCTCAAACCTATTGGGATCAACAATTTGGGTTGATTTACACTCGCCTAAATCAGACGGAGACCAATTTTGGCAAACGCTTTACTAATTTTGACGCTCATTTTGCCGCACTGGAGCAGAGCCACGCTTCTTCCGTGGCGCATATTACACGTGAGTTTGCGGATCTGCGCACTCATTATCCGTCGCGGGGGCTGGGGGGGTGATAGTGATGAGGATTAGATTCCTTTATTTATCTTTGGGGTTGTAGTCCGTCATCATGTATCTTTTCTTTTTTTGTCTTTTCTTTTTGCCTGCCATGTATCTTTTTGTTTGTAAGGAAATATATCACAAATATGTTTTGCTTCAGTCTTGCCTTCCAGGTACACTTCGATGCTGATTCGCCCGCTTCAGGGAAGTCTCATATCTTTTTCTTTATTTATTTTTCATTGGGGACAATGTATTGTTTAAGTATGGGGGGATAGTTCTCAAGCAAAACATAAAAAAACATTACAAATTTTTTTTCAAAAACAAATAAATTTTTTTTTCCGTTTTCAAATTTCATTTTATTTTATTTTATTTTAAAAACAAAAAAACATAAAAAAATAATAAAAAAATATATCCAAAAATTCAAAAAATTAGGGTTAATTTTAAATTAGAGAAATCTTTATTTCTATATTTATTCACATGCGAAATCCTTAGTATTCAATTTTTACATGATATTTAGAATATTTTAATGCTTTAATTGAATTTTGAATTTTGAAGTAGAACTGTTGGTCATATTGTGTTTCTAGTCAAGTGCACATGTTTGTAGAATTTAAGTAGAATTAAACATTCAGCATACAATTAGATTTTTATTTTTCTAAATGCGTATAAATAGTTTATTTTACTTCTGTTTTGAAACCGGTAAAATCTAAAAATAGTTTAGGAGAGTGTGTAGAAGTTTACTAAACAGATATTTTGCGGATCAAGAAAGATGTATTCTTTCTCGATGTCTAGAACTTGCCCTCTAGCTATTCTCAAGACTTTGCATAGGTTAAACTCATTAGCATAAATATGATTTAGGCACTTCTTTTGGCAAGTTTGAGCCTTTGCACCCTTACCTAACGTTTTATCTTTGCTAAGCCAATTTGAGCATATACCCTTACTTTTGTTTTATCTCCACCAACAGTTTACCAAAGCCTAAAAAGCATCCTAATTACACACCTATGACCGAGCTTGACATTATATATACAGAACCAGTTTTTGAGTGATTATGGGCCATTTTATTTTGGTGGCTAATTGAAAAAAATAGTTGTTTTTCATTCCTCCTCTAAAAAAAGAGAAAAAAAAGAAGAGAGAAAAAATAATATATAAAAAAAATGAAATGATGAAAATAAATAGAGGAAGTTGAAAAAATTCAACATGTTAAGAAAAAAAACAAAAGAGTTTAGGAATTGGCAGAGCTCTACAAATTATTTTGTGCAAGCCCTCATTAGGTTTTGGTGTGTCTACCCATCATTTTTATCTTTGATTTTTCCAAGACAAAAACCTAAGCCTACATTTCAACTTAGTTAAGCCCTACTGATTTGTTCTTCTAAGTTAAACTAGTGCCGTGACGAGAGTGTGACAGGGCAAGCATATGACCATCGACATTGATGGATTTCTTTGGAGGGTATCCCGATTTTCGATTTGTGCAATGTTATCTTAGTAAACACGCTACTTTCTCCCTAAACGTGATTTTAAGATTTACCGGGTTTTCATTTTCGAAGTAAAAATAATAAGTGAAAACACATTTTCGAAAATTTAGAACTAACCTGTATGCTGAGTAGGTTTTTCTACAAAAATAACTACGCGCATAGACACAAGACTTCGCATTCTACTCCTTAGGTTCAATTTTTGATTCTAGTGTTAAAATTTTTCTACTCTTCATGAAAAGTTGTTTGCTCGGGACGAGCAAACAAGTAAGTATGGGGGTATTTGATAACTCTAATTTTATCCATATTTTTATATAAAAATTTTGTTTAATAATTAATTAGTTTTTAATATATTATATGATTTTATTATCTAATTTCTTTATTTTCTTATTTTAGGATCAATATGGGCTGCAAATATCAATATGGAGTCTACAGGATTGATCAGGAGACAAATCTGGAAAAATTGCAAAGCACACGCCCCGGACACGGGCGTGACCAAAAGGTCACGGGAGTGACACCCAGGCATGAACCCGGCGCGTGTCTAGAACTCCAATCCACGACAGATTACAGTTACACGCCCTGACACGGGCGTGACATATTGGTCACGGGCATGACGACTAGTCGTGACATCCCGACGTGCCAAATTAAAGCTACCGTTTCAAGATCGTCGAACGAAGATCGTCGGACAAAGATCGTCGGACGAAGAACGTCGAACAGCCAAGTACACGCCACGTCCTTGGTCACGGGCGTGACCCTAGGCGTGACACCAATGGGCTCAGATCATCGACCGAAGAACGTCGGACAGTCAATTACATGCCCATGACCCATCGGTCACGGGCGTGCCCAGGGCGTGTCGAGTATGTTACCAGCCATTAAATCAAGTCATTCCTGTCGTTGCTTCCAGATTGTCGTTTTAGCTTGACACGCCCTTGGTCACGTGCGTGACCAGGAGGCGTGACCCCTCCATCAACAACAATTTACTCCTGCCGTTTTCAGCTTCCCGCGGTTTTCCAGAAATAGAAGTGACACGCCCTAAGTCACGGGCGTGACCTAGGGGCGTGTCCGCCATTTAACAGATTTTGGCAGTTTCTCCTCCAACATTCCCGAGCTTTCAAGACAGCGGTTCCGAGCCGGACACGCCCTAGGTCACAGGTGTGACCTTGCAGAAATTTTTCCTATAAATTCCAGGCAATTCCAGAAGCTGGGAGGAGATTTTGGGAGCTTAGTTCTGTTTTGTTTACTGTTTTTCTTGCATTTTAATTTCATAGTATAGCCTTTTCTTTCAAGTGTATCTTTAATCATGTCTTTCCCTACCTTAACTTGTATTTCCCTAATAATGATGAGTAGCTAATTTTCATTTAGTGCTAGTTCATGATGAAGCTTGAAATAAAATAAACCTTTCTTTTTTATCAAATGTCTTGTTCTTAATTATGTTCGCTACGATTTATCTTTGATTTATATTTTGTCGAATTCATATTTTGCGGATATGTTTTTCGATCTAAAATCCGTATCCTAAATGACCGAGAGGTTGCAGATACGAGAAGATCACTCAAAGATAAAAGGAGTTGCATGCACTCCTCGAGAGAGGACGATATAAATCCTTCGGATTGGAGTCAAATCCAATAGAGTGGTTCACCGCCTAAAGCACAAATCAGTAGGGCTTAACTAGGTTGAAATGTAGGCTTAGGTTTTTGGCTTGGAAAAATAAAAAATAAAAATGATGGGTAGACATATCAAAACCTAATGAGAGTTTGCACAAAATAATTTGTAGAGCTCCGCCAATTCCTAAACTCTTTAGTTTTTTTCTTAACATGTTGAATTTTTTCAACGTCCTATATTTATTTTCATCATTTCATTTTTTTATATATTATTTTTTTCTCTCTTCTTTTTTCTCTCTCTTTTTTCAGAGGAAGAATGAAAAACAACTATTTTTTCAATTAGCCACCAAAATAAAATGATCCCTAATCACTCAAAAATCGGTTCTGTATATATAATGTCAAACTCGGTCATAGGTGTGTAATTAGGATGCGTTTTAGGCTTTGGTAAACTGTTGGTGAAGATAAAACAAAAGGAAGGGTATAGGCTCAAATTGGCTTAACAAAGATAAAATGTTAGGTAAGGGTGCAACTGCTCAAACTTGCCAAAAGAAGTGCCTAAATCATATTTATGCTAATGAGTTTAACCTATGCAAAGTCTTGAGAATAGCTAGAGGACAAGTTCTAGACATCGAGAAAGAATACCTCTTTCTTGATCCGTGAAATATCTCTCTAGTAAAATTCTACACACTCTCATAAACTGTTTTTAGATTTTACCGGTTTCAAGATTGAAGTAAAATAAACTATTTCTACCAATTTAGAAAAATAAAGATCTAATTGTATGCTGAATGTTTAATTCTACTTAAATTCTACAAACATGTGCACTTGACTAGAAACACAACATGACCAACAGTTTTACTTCAAAATTCAAAATTCAATTAAAGCATTAAAATATTTTATAGCACTATGCAAAAGTTGAATACTAAGGATTTCACATGTGAATAAATATAGAAATAAAGATTTCTCTAATTTTAAAAAATTAACCCTAATTTGTTTTTTGAATTTTTGGTTGTTTTTTGTTTTGTTTTTTGTGAAGAAAAATAAAATTTGAAAATGGGAAATGTTGTTTTTGATTTTTAGAATTTTTATTATTTTTGTATGTTTTGCTTGAGAACTATCCCCCCATACTTAAACAATACAGTGTCCCCAATGAAAAATAAGTAAAGAAAAAAAAGGCGACTTCCCTAGAGCGGGCGAATCAGCACCAAAGTGTAGCTGAAAGACTGTTGAAACCGAAATTTTGGTCTCCTGTGGAGTTCGACCCTTGGGGAAGGAGTGGTCTCGCGCCTACTTCACTCCTGCAAGCAAAACAACAAAGAAGACAAGGAAAGACCGACCCAAGGGCTCGGTGGGGAGGTCCCACCACACACCCGGAAGATCTCAGAGTGCTTCCCCTCCTTAGCCAGAGGCCGAGCTAAGGTACCCTCAGAAAGCACTTGAAAACTGGAGCAGGAATGCACAGGAAGCATGCCTTCTAGGGCACCCCTTGGGTCCTATTTATATTTTTTGGAATCTGAACTGTCAATAACCAAATGAGCTGACCTGAAGTTACCAAAAAACCCTTGGCTGGGTCTGCCAACAACAAAACTCCGCTGTTTTGAAGGGCTATAGGCAGACCAGCGGGGGCAAAACAGTAAAAAGTACCTCACACATCCATGCGAGCTGGAGAGCTTGATCACCTCGGCAGGTCCTGCTCGCCTGCTGTTGCCGAGTTCTGTTGTGAGGGTGCGAGCTGGGACTAGCTTGGCGAATACTGATCTCCGTTCGACGAACGCCCACCTTTGGTCGACGAATGCCGAGCTCGGGCTCGGCTTCTTTACTGCCGAGCTCGCCTACTGCCTTCAGCCCGATCTGTCTGGTTCCTGGCGATCTTGCTCGCCGGACATGGGGTTGTACATAATCCCCGCTCTTTTTGAGCTTGGCAAAGCTCGAAAAGAAACATCCAACCCCAAGTGTGCGGTGAGCGCGGGTTGGCGAGTTGGAGGGAATCTTTGGGTGGGGTCCACCTGCGGCTATATATATGCACCTGCTCACCTGCCTGACTCTTGTCATTCCCTTTGCTCTAACCCTGCCAGGATGCCACTTCCCAAGGAGATTCAAGAGCACTTAGACCGAGCTCGCCAGGCTTCTTCAGCTCGCGTAGCCGGCCTGACGGCGGTTCCTGCCAAAGTTCCTCAAATTGATTCTGCCGAGCCCGGCTCCAAGAGGGCGAAGTCATTCCCTCAGGCGGCCGAGCCCATCTACCATAACCTGAGGGCCACCCTGGAGCACGAGACCGGCTCTTCCACTCGGGCAGTTCTTGAGAAGGATAGAGAGATTGTCGTAGTCGGCGACGACCCGGACGGTCAACCTGATGGCGGGGGCGTCACGCCATGAGAGCCCACACCGCAAGGCGAGGCCGCTCTCGCAGGATCGCGGTTCATGACACCAGATAACCGTCCCCGGGACCCGCCTCTTCTTTTTGGGATCCTGCCAGTGAGCTCGCAGAGGCCGAAATCGCCGGTGCGCGCCTCCTCTCCTCAGCCAACTGACGTGGTCGCGGGGGCGGATCTGTTAACCATCCCCACCCCGGGATTCGAACTCCTCTCGCCGGGGACTCGTGGCCTAGGTCGCGGGAAGGATCTGAGGTTCATCCCTCCCCGCATCTACTTTGAGCTGCCGAGCTCGTCAGCTCAATCTTGCTTATATTCTTGCTCCATGAGTTTTTTCAGCGTTCCTGTTCTTGCTGACGCTTGTCCTCACAGCTCTCCCCAGCCAATCCGCTGCCGAGGAATCTTCGCGGGCAGCCCACTACTCTCCCCTCCCTTCCCCAAGCTCGCTGGACTCTTACCTGGGTCCTGAGGTGGATCAAGGCGAGCTGACGAGGAGGGAGGTCAAGCTCCTCAAGAAGTTGGTGTGCGGGCTGCGCGAGGTGCAGGGGGTCAACGAGACGCTACAACGCGACTACGCGCGTCTCGCCGACGAGGTGCGAAGCGGCCAGGCTGGCGAGCGGATGTCCCCCTCCCGGCTTCTGGACGAGATAGATGATGGCCTCTCGGTGGCACAGAAGAATTCAGGAAGGATCTGCGAGTTGCTCCGCGCGCGGCAGTCTGAGGGGCGGGGGTCGCGAGGTCGGGGTAGGTAAGAGGGCGGCTCCTTTGCCGAGTCGACCGGTACTCGCATCCTGATGCTCCCCCTGCTCGCGCGCCCCACCCTTTTATCCCTGAACTTGATCTGTAATAAGTAGTTTTTAGAATATTCTTGGACATGCGTTATTCAAATAATATACTGCAATGTTTGACTTAGCCTCGATTGGGACGCGCTGGAAGTCAGCGAGCTAGTATAGCGAGCTGGGTGGCGAGCTGGGGTGGCGAGCTGAGCCGATGGGACAGCCTGACCCCAGATTTCCTTTTCTATAAATAGCCCCCCCCCCCGACCCCGTACTGTGCCTTTATTGCTTTCTTTCCCTCTCTTCCTGTGCTTTTCTCTTTTTCTGCTCGCGCTCTACTTCTTCCTCTGCGAACATGGGCAAGATCAATCCTGATGCCGACGACCGCTCCAAGTGCGCGCAGAACTTTACTGATTATTGCTTCTTTGAGGGGCACACCAGCGAGGAGGAGCACGCAGAGTTTGTGGCGGAGCGTGTGCCGCCGGGCTTTGAGGCACGTAGACCGAGGCAGGGGGAGGCCATCAACACTTTCTACGAGGACGAACTCGCCTTCCCCATCTCGCATTTCGAGGTGGAGTTGCGCCTCCCCCTCTGGCCGGAGATCCGACAAATCCTGAAGTACTATTGCACAGTACCTGCGCAGTTAAACTCCAACGCCATCGCGATGATGATGGCATTCACGAGTTACCTCCGGATGGAGAGGATTGAGTTCAACTTGACAGTGTTCAGGAAGCTCTTCTCCTACAAGGCGACGCCGGATGAGGTCGCCTACTTCGGCGGCTCGCTGATCAAGGTTCGCGAGATCGCGAACAAGCACCACACTTGGATGACCAAGATCGCCTTCATCATGGGCGACCTCGGAAACACCCCCTACTCCCCCAGTAGAAGGGCGGGGAGGTCTACCGCCCCCCCCCCCCTGCCGTGTCCGGCAACGATGCCGAGCTCCATAAGTACTTCCTCCACAAAGACTTCGAGGTCGCCTTCCTGCGAAGGGGCCTCGACGCGCTTCACCCTGTCCTCCACGACGAAGGTACTGCTCTCTCCTCATCTCGCCGAGCTCACTCGATTTGCCGAGTTTGTCATACTGCTGCTGAATTTCTTCTAACTTTTTACAAGTATTTTCTTGCAGGGGAGCGGATAATCCCCGTGAACCTGTCATTCGCGGACTCGGGGCTACATACCGACCCTCTTGCTCGCGAGAGGGCGGCGGCGGTGGCCTGTCGAGATGAGGCAGCCCTCTCCCAACCCTCTTCCAGCAAGAGGCGACCTGAGGATGCAGGGTCGAGCCCACCATACTGCCAGCGACTGCCAAAGAAGATGAGGAGAGCCCTGCTGGCTCCGCGGGGGCAACAACAACAACATCAGCAGCCCAGCCCCAAATACATAAGCTCATCTGAGACTCCTCCCGACGCGTCGCCGGAGAGCCCGCTGAAGGAGATTACCAGCAAGGGCCGGAAAGGTGGCGAGGGCCCCTCTTCCACAGCGGCGATCTCTCCTCCCCCTTCGACGAAGAGGGTGGCCCGCGAGCGCGCGGCACCGAAGCAACATCCCCTCTTCAATTTCGGGTGGCGGTGGAAGGACTCGGCGGGCGACCCCATGCTGCAGTGGGACAAGCTGGCCCATCGGGTCTCCATCTCCACCCTGCATCCTTCCTGGCATGACCGCGAGCCCGCCACGGGCCATGCTTATGCCCTCGGATTCAGCCTCTATGGCCGCGAGGACGCCGAGGCCTACAAGAATATGACCCTCTGGCAGCTCGGCCATGAGGGTCTGCAGGCCCACCTGCGGACCATGGAGCTACACCACATGCTGACTCGCCGCAGCTTCGCTCTCAGCAATCAACTCCAAAAATCTAAGCAGGCTCGCTATGTCGCCAAGGATAAAGTCACTGATCAGCCGAGATGGCTCGGCATCGCTGAGGGGCTTCTCGCCCAGGCCGCCGGCGTGTTGGTAAGCGTCAAGCACCCCTCTTCTCCCTTAGAACATTCTGCGCTGATACTAAACCGGTTTTTTTCTTTACCAGGACGCCAAGGCCGCAGGGGAGCTTCAGGCTCGCAATGCCGAGCAAGGGGAGGAGATTAGCCAGCTGCGCGCCCGCCTTGCCGAGCTGGAGGGGGCGAACACGAAGCTGAAGGAGGAGAATCAACACCTCTTCTGCGAGGTCCGCCGCCAGGCGGAGATATTCTTCCCAGCCCACGACATCGACCCTAACCTCCCCTATAAGAGCCCGCGGATCTTTGGCGAGGCCAACCTCGCCGAGAGACTGCGTATCAACTCCATCCAAGCTGCCGAGTGCACCCTACAAATGATGAAGGACTCGGGGGTGCTGGTGGAGGGATGCGAGGAGATTTCGGCCCGGGATCTGATGTCGAGCCTGTTCCCGGCGATGCCGCCCAGCAAGAAAAAGGACAGCTTGGACGCGATGTTCGGGAAGGGCTTCCCGGATCAGTCGAGTGAGGGGGAACCAGTCCAGCGGGGGGGGGGGGGGGGGGGCAGGATTGAATTTGTACATCGCCTTTTTTGGTTTACTCGCCGAGGCGAGCCCCTGTAAATATTTTTGTAAACACTTTTATTTAATGAAAGA
The DNA here is from genome assembly GCA_039583875.1 of Platanthera guangdongensis. Classification (NCBI taxonomy): domain Eukaryota; kingdom Viridiplantae; phylum Streptophyta; class Magnoliopsida; order Asparagales; family Orchidaceae; genus Platanthera; species Platanthera guangdongensis. The sequence continues at coordinate 9,950,408 of CM077156.1, forward strand.
AAGGTTTTTGATCATACCCGTGCCACATATATATTTCGTGCTATTTGCCGTGCTTTGTATATCAGCGAGTGCTTCCCCAGATGACCTCACATAGATAGGTACTGCGAGTAGGGTAATCATCAGTATGCGCCCGCGAGAGGGTATGTTTTGGGTGCTTGCCGAACTTCAGACGATTCGCGAGCGGGCTGTTCTTCGCCCTTGTCGCGCCACCTCATCTCACTTGCGAGTCGTCCAGGTTAAACTCAGAAAAATTCTTCCAAGTAAAATAGACGAAGGGGTCAAGTGCCCTGACCTGGATCGCCTTCCTTCAGCGAGGTCCTGAGACATGGCTTGCCACCCCTTTACCAGTACCGAGCTGGGTTGGGCGAGTCCAAACTCTTCTGTGCAGAATCCTCTTGCTGATGTCGAGCTGGGTTAGGCGAGTTCGAGCTCGCCTATGCAGAACCTCTTTCCCCTTATTCCTTGGCATTCGAAACTTCTTGATCTTTACCTGGCGATTTCAAGGCTAATACCCTTGAGTGACTTACAGCCCTGCCAGCTAGGTGAGAGCTTGGCAGCAGGATCTGCTCGAGGCCTAAGGATGATACCGAGTGACTTCCAGCCCTGCCAGCTAGGTGAGAGCCTGACAGCGGGATCTGCTCGGGGTCCACTATCAATACCATCGAGTTACTTCCAGCCCTACCAGCTAGGTGAGAGCCTGACAGCGGGATCTGGCCGAGGCCAAGGATGACACCGAGTGACTTCCAGCCATGCCAGCTAGGTGAGAGCCTGACAACGGGATCTGCTCGGGGTACACTATCAACACCATCGAGTGACTTCCAGCCCTGCCAGCTAGGTGAGAGCCTGACAGTGGGATCTGCTCGAGGCCAAGGATGACAACGAGTGACTTCCAACCCTGCCAGCTAGGTGAGAGCCTGACAGCAAGATCTGCTCGGGGTCCACTATCAACACCATCGAGTGACTTCCAGCCCTGCCAGCTAGGTGAGAGCCTGATAGCGGGATCTGCTGGAGGCCAAGGATGACACCGAGTGACTTCCAGCCCTGCCAGCTAGGTGAGAGCCTGACAACGGGATCTGCTCGGGGTCCACTATCAACACCATCGAGTGACTTCCAGCCCTACCAGCTAGGTGAGAGCCTGACAACGGGATCTGCTCGAGGCCAAGGATGACACCAAGTGACTTCCAGCCCTGCCAGCTAGGTGAGAGCCTGATAGCGGGATCTGCTCGGGGTCCACTATCAACACCATCGAGTGACTTCCAGCCCTGCCAGCTAGGTGAGAGCCTGACTGCGGGATCTGCTCGAGGCCAAGGATGACACCGAGTGACTTCCAGCCCTGCCAGCTAGTGAGAGCCTGACAGCGGGATCTGCTCGGGGTCCACTAAAAATACCATCGAGTGACTTACAGCCCTGCCAGCTAGGTGAGAGCCTGACAACGGGATCTGCTCGAGGCCAAGGATGACACCGAGTGACTTCCAGCCCTGCCAGCTAGGTGAGAGTCTGACAGCGGGATCTGCTCGGGGTCCACTATCAACACCATCGAGTGACTTCCAGCCATGCCAGCTATGTGAGAGCCTGACAGCGGAATCTGCTCGAGGCCAAGGATGACACCGAGTGACTTCCAGCCCTGCTAGCTAGGTGAGAGCCTGACAGTGGGATCTGCTCGGGGTCCACTACCAATACCATCGAGTGACTTCCAGCCCTGCTAGCTAGGTGAGAGCCTGACAGCGGGATCTACTCGAGGCCCACTACCAATACCATCGAGTGACTTCCAGCCCTACCAGCTAGTGAGAGCCTGACAGCGGGATCTGCTCAAGGTCTAAGGATGACACCGAGTGCCTTCCAGCACTGTCAGGTAGGTGAGAGCCTGACAGCGGGATCTGCTCGGGGTCCAAACACATTCCATTTCTTTATGCAAGCTAGCTGTGACAGTACTGAAGTGTTAAAGAATTTTATTATAATCAAGGTATCACTTACATGTTTCAGGGGAAAAACGTTTTAAGTCGTCATCACTCCAGGTGAGACTCAGGGTCTCGCCCTCTACATTTTGGAGTCGATAACCTCCTGATTTTAAAGCCTCTTTTAAAATAAACGGTCCCTCCCAGCTGGGGTTAAGCTTCCCTACGGGTGCCAACCTCCCTGCTGCATCCACCTTCTTCCGCACCAAGTCCCCTTCCACGAACTGTTTGTCTCTGACATGCTTGTCAAAGTACTTGGCCATTCTCCTTTTCACCTCTTCCTGTCGGATGGCGGAAAGGTCCCTCAGCTCTTCCACCATGTCAAGGGAGAGCCTCAGCTCTTCCTCGTTCTCAGCCTGCCATTCTTCCCTACCTTCCTTGGCCGCAACAACTCGAGGTATTCGGACTTCAAACTCCACGGGGAGTACTACCTCGCACTCATGAGAGAGCTTGAAGGGGGTCTCTCCAGTAGCCGTGTTAGGGGTGGTCCTCAAGGCCCAGAGGACTGCGGGAAGCTGCTCCACCCAGCTCCCCTTCAAATTCTCCACTTTCTTCTTGAGGAGGTTGACAATGATCTTGTTTGCGGCCTCCACCTGCCCGTTTCTCCTGGGGTGATGGACCGAGGCGAACCTGAGGTCGATCCCAAGCTGCTCGCAGAAACTAGTGAACTCAGTGCTGGCGAACTAGGACCCGTTGTCCGTGATGATGGCTTGGGGCAGCCCATGGCGGCAGATGATCTCCCCCCAAATGAAGTTCTTGATTACCTGGGAGGTAACCTTGACCAGCGCCTTCACTTCCAACCACTTGGAGAAGTAATCGATCATTACCAGGAGAAACCTCCTCTGCCCACTGGCCCGGGGGAACGGTCCAACCAAATCCATTCCCTAAATAGCGAAGGGCCATGGGGCTGTGATACTTTTGAGTCGCTGGGCCGGCTGTAGCTGGAGGGGGGTAAATAGCTGGCACTTATGGCACCTTCTTGTGAACTCCATTGCATCATGGCCCAGGGTGGGCCAGAAGTACCCCTGCCTGATGATTCTTCCTTCCAGGGTCCGACTCCCGGAGTGGCTCCCAAACTCTTCATAGTGGACTTCCTCCAGGATTCTTTGTACCTCCTCCTCGACCACGCAACGAGCCAACATTCCTGAGAGTGTTTTCCTGTACAGCTGCCCATCCTGGAGGAGGTAGTACGTCGACTTGTGCCTTAGCTTCTTCTTATCTGCCCCCTCCGGATACTCTCCTGTGGAAATGAAAGTTACAACTGGGTCCATCCATGAAGTCTGTTGATCAATCTCCATGAGCTCCCCCTCTTCGATGGAGGGGCGGAATAGGTCGGTGATGGTACCTCCCACCTGGGGACCATGCTTTGCTAGTTGGTCGACCTGCTCGTTTTCTTCCCTGGGCAGGTGTTGGATGGAGAAGGTTTGGAAAGTGCCTATGACCCCTTTCGCTTTGGCTAAGTACAATCGCAGGGTAGGCACCCTTGCCTCAAACTCCCCGTTGATCTGAGAAGCTACCACCATGGAGTCGGTGAGGACCTCCATGTCCAACACCCCTAGCTCCCTGGACAGGTGCAGCCATACTATTACGGCTTCATACTCGGCTTAATTGTTGGTGATGGGAAAGTGCACCACCACCGTTTGCTCAATTCTAGTCCCCCGAGGGCTCTCTAGGATCACCCCCACTCCTAGGGAATGCCTCCCCGAGGCGCCGTCTACCTTCACCTTCCAAGGAGCCGGGCGGGTGAGCTCTTCCTCTGCCACTTCAACCATATAATCAGCCAAGAAGTCGGCCATCACTTGAGCTTTGATCGAGAGGCGCATAACAAATGAGACGTCGAACTCACTCAACTCCACCGACCACTTGGCCAGCCTGCCTGAATGCTCCACCCCATCAAAGATGTTGCAGAGGGGATGGTCAGTCAACACTCGAATCGAGTGTGTCTGGAAGTAAGGTCGCAGCCTCCGAGCTGATATGATCAGGGCGAAGGCCAGCTTCTCCAAAATCGGGTACCGGAGCTCGACCTTCCTCATGACCCGGCTCACATAATAAATATGGAGCTGCTTCTTCCCCTCTTCACGAACTAGGACGGAGCTCAAGTCCTCCGCCCCGACCCCGAGATACAAAAACAAATTCTCCCCCTCCTTCGGCCCTTGGAGCAGCGGGGCCCGGGTCAACTGTATTTTGAGGGTCTGGAACGCCTCCTCTCACTCCTTGGTCCATTCGAACCTTTGTCTGCCCCTTAGTGTTTTAAAGAAGGGGGAGCAGTTCTCCCTTGCCCTGGAGAGGAACCTACTCAACCCTGCAAGCTTCCCTATCAGTCGTTGGACCTCCTTAGCATTCCGCGGCGACCCCAGCTCTAAGATAGCCTTGACCTTATCTAGATTCGGCTCGACCCCCGTAAGGGTGAGGAGGTGCCCCAAGAACTTCCCCCCGCTAGCCCCGAAGACACATTTTAGGGGATTCAACAGCATCTTATACTTGCGCAGGGTGGCGAAGGTCTCCTCTAGGTCCTGGAGGTGGGAGTCCACATCCCGACTTTTGATCATGAGGTCATCCACGTACATCTCCAAATTCCTCCCCTTTTCTCCTTGAAGACTATGTCCATCATCTTCTGGTAGGTCGCCCCTGCATTCTTCAGCCCGAAGGGCATCATCTTGTAACTGTAGCATCCATCCCCCGTGATGAACGAGACATTCTTGATGTCCGGGGGTGCATCCTGATTTGATGATAACCTGAAAAAGCATCTAGAAAACTCAGTACAGAAAAACCAACGGCTAAGTCAACCAGCGCGTCGATCCGAAGCAAAGGATAACAGTCCTTAGGACAAGCTTTATTAAGTAAAGAAAAATCGATACACATCCTCCACCGGCCATCTCCCTTTTTGACCATGACCACATTGGAGACCCAGCCGGGGTATTGGATCTCGGACACGAAGCCGGCCATGATGAGCTTGGACACCTCCTCTCTGATGGGCTCTGCCAGCTTGTCCGCAGTGGACCTCTTCTTCAGTTGAACGGGGCGTGTTCCCGGGTCCAGGTTGAGGCGGTGGCAGGCCACATCAGCGTCAACCCCCGACATCTCAGCGACATTCCAAGTGAAGATGTCTATGTTCTTCTGGATGCACTCCAGCATCCTGCCCTGGTCTTCGGAGGTCAGCCCTCCGCTGACGTGGACCTTCTCCACCCTGCATCCACGGGTGAGCACCTCTAACTCCACCACTTCCTCCGCAGCCTCCAACCTGGACTGCTCTCCCCATCCTTCAGCATCCCTCTCTTTCGAGACCGGGATTTTCACCTCCACCTCTTCTTCCACGGCCATCACTTCAGCCATCTCCTCCTGATCTCTTCCCGCCGCCTCCTCAGCGCAGCTCTCCACCTCCAGCTCCTCCCTGCCAGCCTCCTGCTCAGCCTCCTCCATTCTTCGCCCCATTTCCTCGGCTCCCTCCTGCCAAGAGATGGAGTTCACGGTAGTGACATAGCATTCCCGCGCCACCTTGGGGTCCCCCCTGACCCAGACATGAATCCCCTCAGCGTTGAACTTCAAGCACTAATGGAAAGATGAGGGGACGCAGCGGAAGGCGCTGATAAGGGGTCTCCCGAAGATGGGGCTGTAACTGTTGGGGGCATCCACAATGACGAACCTGCAGTTCCTGAACTGCCCCCCAGGATAATATGGAGGCCTACTCCTCCCTCCACTTCCTTCCTCTCCCCTGAAAACCTAAATGTTGGGTACATTAGAAAATGTGTACCAGATTTGAAGAAGCCTCACCCTACTCAATGATATACATCCAGGTGTATTTGATGTTGTTTTGAGTTTATATGTGCAGGTTAAGTAAATGCAGGAATGCAGAAAAAATTCTAAGTCCATGTGTCGACACCAGAAGAAGCTGTGTCGACACTTATGAAGGCTTGTGTCGATACTGGAGAAAAGTTGTGTCGACACTTCGAGTTAATTGTGTCGACACTTGGAATGGCTGTGTCGACACCTGAAGAAACTGTGTCGACATGTAGAGGCAGTATTGACACACGGTGAAGCATTGTCGACATCAATTGTGTCGACACCAAGAGGCAGTGTCGACACACATGAATATTTAGTCGACATCAACTGTGTCGACACCAAGAGGCAGTGTCGACACATAGAAGACTTTGTCAACACACTGCAGAGTTTCAACAAAGTTACAGAAAAGAAGTAATTGTGTCGACACACAGAGGCAGTGTCGACACACAGAAGACCTTTGTTGCACGTTGGAGACCGCGTGGTCTGTTGCTGTTTGGAGACCGGGCGGTCTAGCGGTTTCTCCTAGCCGGTCTGTGTGCCGGGCTGTTGCTGTTTGGTATCCCAACGGTCAGGCGGCTTATCTCAGGCGACTAGGAGACCGAGAGGTCTAGCGGTCTCCAGTGGTGGTTTGATCTCTCCTCCTGTTGGTAGTCGGGCGGTTAGCCAGTTTGTCTAACCGCACGGCTTGTCCGGTTTGTCTTTTGTAAAGCCGCATACACTTGTAAATTTTTAGTCCCACATTGATTATTTGTAATCTCTCTCATCTTCTCCATTCTATAAAAGGGAGGCTATACCATTGTAATAGATACCTTTTTCGGATAATAAAGTTTCGGTTAAAACCATTTCAGTTTGTTTTTTGTTCGGTTTTTACATAGTATCCGAGGACTCGATCTATTCCTCTTGATTGTGTGCGCTCTCACTACTTTTGCGGCTTGACTCCCCTCCTGTCCGCGCAACTTGCTCCTTCTTTTTCGCGACCTGTTTTCACAATCTCCTCTATTCGCAGCGATCTACTTCTAAGTCGCCGCGACTGTTGCCTTCTACCCGCTCCTGCTTGCTAGTCGCCCCGGCCTCATCTTTAGTCGTGCGAGTTGTTCTCCTCTATTCGCCCGACTTTTTCAAGCCGTGTGACTTCTTTCCCTTTGCTTTGCTCTGCTTCTTGGTCGTGGCCTTCCTAGCCGCACGACCTGTTTTCTGTTCGCCCGGCTTGGTTCTCTCTTCTCTTCTTCGCTTAACCGTTCGACTTCTTTCTCTTACTCGCGGCTTGTTCTTATCGTCGCAGTTTGCTCCTCTCTTGCTTCCATGGCTTCCCCCTCCTCCAGACTGTCCGCCTCGGTGGTCACCTCTTATGGTAGTGCTCACGTTGTTACTCGCGGAAGATGTCTCATCGACTCTGGTGCGACAAATCATATGACAGATAATCCTCAATGTTTCTCTCTTCTTGACACACATGCTCAGTTGCCCCCGATTATTGTTGCGGATGGATCTCCCTCACCGGTCCATGGGACGAGCATGGTTCAAGTCACTCCATCTCTCTGCCTGGCTAATACCCTCTATGTGCCCAAGTTTCCGTGCAATTTATTATTGGTTACTTCTTTATGCAAGCAACTACGGTGTTCTGTCATATTCACCCCTACCTCTTATGCTTTTCAGGATCCGGACTCCCAACAGATGATTGATACCGGGACTGAGAGTGGTGACCTCTACTTCCTTGACAACGTTTTTGCTCTATCTGCCTTCTCCTCCTCCTCTACAGATCTTCTCCAATGACATCTTCGCCTTGGACATGCTCCTCCCCGAATTCTGCGCCAGCTCCTGCCCCACCTCCCTCTTCATCATCCTCCTCTAAACTGTGATGCATGTCAACTTGGCAAACATCACCGCTCGTCCTTCCCACCAACGCAAAGTCGGGGCTCTTCCCGTCCATTCGACCTCGTTCACTCTGACATATGGGGTCCCGCTCCTACCCTCACCATCGGTCGGGGTAGTTCATATTTTGTCACATTCATTGATGATTTCTCTCGGTGTACGTGGGTGTATCTTCTCAAGGATCGCTCCGAGCTGTTCTCTGTTTGGACCTCATTTTATTCTATGGTTAAGACTCAGTTTGATACGTCTATTAAAATCCTTCGTTCTGACAATGCTAAGGAGTATCTTAGCCAAGACTTCTCCTCTTTTTGTATTCACCATGATGTTATTCGTCAAACAAGCTGTGTCTACACCTCACAACAAAATGGGGGTGGCGGAATGCAAAAACTGTTACCTCCTTGATGTCGCTCGCACTCTACTGACACAAATGCATGTTCCTCGCTCCTATTGGGGCTATGATGTCCGCCTCTCCTGCTATCTCATCAATCGTCTTCCCTCCACAGTTCTCCACGGTGCTACCCCCTTCTCCATTCTTTATCCGAATAATGATCCCTTTCCTCTTCCTCTGCACATCTTTGGGTGCACCGCCTTTGTGCACTCTCCCGTTGCCACCCGTGAAACTCTCATCACGTGCCACTAAATATGTCTTTCTGGGGTACACTCACACTCAGAAAAGTTATTGTTGCTTTGACCTCGTTACCCGCAAGCAATTTGTCTCTGCGGATGTCACCTTCTTTGACAATGCATCTTACTTCTCTCCCGCTTCCTCCTCTCCTCCTCATGATCCTACTTCTAATACCATCCCATCCATTCCCTCTGCTCCCACTAATTTTCCGCCATCTCCACCCTCTCCACCATCTTCACCATCCCCACCATCTCCACCCTCTACTCCGCTTTCTCCCTCCACTCCGCTGCCATCTCTCTCTACTCCCGGGCCAGCTCTCTCCACCACAGATACTCCGGATACTGAGGCACCTGCTGACCTGGATCTCCCGATTGCTCTTCGCAAAGGGGTTCAGGCATGTACCCAACACCCGCTTGCTGCAGTTGTTTCCTACGATCGTCTTACCCCTTCTTGCAGAGCTTTTGCACTGGCTATCTCGGCCACTGCCACCCCCCGTTCCTACCAGGAGGCCCTTACTATTCCTCTTTGTAAAGTTGTCATGGATGAGGAGATTGCTACTCTCACTGAACGGGGTACCTGGACCCTTGTTCCTCCTCCTTTCGGCACAGATGTTGTTGGTTGTCGATGGGTCTTCGTGGTGAAGTTTCTCCCGAATGGCAGTGTGGATCGTTATAAGGCTCGCTTGGTTGCCAAGAGTTTTACCCAAACTTATGGCGTTGATTACTTTGACACTTTCTCTCCAGTGGCTCGTCTCAGCACTATTATGGTTCTTCTCTCTGTGGCTGTCAATAGGGATTGACCCATCTCGCAGCTTGATGTTAAGAATGCTTTCCTCTATGGTGATCTGCAGGAAGATGTTTACATAGAGCAACCTCCTGGGTATGTTGCTCAGGGGGAGACACAGGTATGCCGGCTAAAGAAGGCTATCTATGACCTCAATCTGAGTCCTCGTGCCTGGTTTGACAAGTTCTGTGGCATTGTTGCGGCCATTGGTTTTACAAGAAGCTTAGCAGATCACTCCTTATTTGTTCGAAAAACCGCCTCTGGTCTTGCTGTTCTTGCGGTTTATGTTGATGACATTCTTCTTACTGGCGATGACCAGGATGGGGTATTGATGACCAAGAAACACCTTCGTCAACATCTGGTCACAAAGGATATGGGCTCCCCGAAATACTTTCTGGGGATTGAAATTTCTAGAAAGCCCAAATCCATGGTCCTTTCCCAACGGAAGTATGCTCTTGATCTTTTAAAGGAGGCAGGACTGACTGGTGATAAACCTGCCTGTTGTCCTATGGCTGCTGGAGAAGATAAAACTTGGACAGATGACTCGCCTCTTCTCTCTGATCTTACGAGATACCGACGTCTGGTGGGCAAGCTCATATATCTCACGGTAACCAGACCTGACATCTCTTATGTTGTTGGCAAGGTGAGCCAGTTCATGCAAGCTCCGAAGGAGTGTCATCTACAATCTGTACTGAGGATATTAGAGTATATTAAAGCTGCACCAGGGAAGGACTCCTCTTTCAGAAGAATGGTCACCTAAGGGTTGAAGCTTACTCTGATTCAAGTTATGCGGATGACAAAGGGGACCGCAAATCGACATCAAGTTTCTGCACGTTTGTTGGAGGCAATCTTGTGAGTTGGAAGAGCAAGAAACAGTCTGTAGTTTCCAGGTCTAGTGCAGAGGCAGAATATCGTAGCATGGCATCGACTACATGTGAGTTGAAGTGGTTGCGAGCTCTCATGCTTGACTTAGGAGAGGTTTACAACTATCCTCTTCCTATTTTCTGTGACAATAAAGCCGCGATATACATTTCCAAAAACCCGGTCTTTCATGAGAGAACAAGACACATAGAAGTCGACTGTAATTTTATTCGGGCAGAAATATTGAAGAAACAGATTTGCACTCTGTTTGTCACTTCCGACAACGAGTTGGCAGATGTCTTCACCAAGCCGGTGTCCGCTTCCTTTTTCCACATCTGCGACAAGCTAGGCATGATTGATATCTATGCTCCAGCTTGAGGGGGAGTGTTGCACGTTGGAGACCGCGTGGTCTATTGCTGTTTGGAGACCGGGCGGTCTGGCGGTTTCTCCTAGCCGGTCTATGTGCCTGGCTGTTGCTGTTTGGTATCCCAGCGGTCAGGCGGCTTGTCTCAGGCGACTAGGAGACCAAGCGGTCTAGCGGTCTCCTATGGCGGTTTGATCTCTCCTCCTGTTGGTAGTCGGGCGGTTAGCCGGTTTGTCTAACCGCACGGCTGGTCCGGTTTGTCTTTTGTAAAGCCGCATACACTTGTAAATTTTTAGTCCCACATTTATTATTTGTAATCTCTCTCATCTCCTCCATTCTATAAAAGGGAGGCTATACCATTGTAATAGATACCTTTTTCGGATAATAAAGTTTCAGTTAAAACAATTTCGGTTTGTTTTTTGTTCGGTTTTTATAACCTTGTCGACATCAACTGTGTCGACACACAGGACTTGTGTCGACACACATCAAAGTTTCAACTATGTTAAAGAAAAGAAGTGATTGTGTCGACACACAATATAAGTGTCGACACATTATACAGAAGGCTGTATTGAGAAGCATTAACAACAACAAAAGAGATGTGTCGACACCACCAAGGCATGTGTCGACACTTACTCCACTTGTGTCGACACTTAGTATACTTGTGTCGACACATGTTGAGGTTCAGTCTCGACACTTTCAGACAGAGAAAGTATTTCAAGAAGTGACTGGATGATTTGACAGCTGCCATTTCCAACCGGTCTTCTGCAACTGTTAGAGCTGTCAGAAGTTTGTTAGAAACCGGATCAGCCGGTTACCATGAAGGAAGACTATAAAAAGGCTTTCTCCTTCAACAGGAAAAAAACAGAGAAATATACAACAGTTACAATAGAAGACAAAAGAAGATTTTCATCAGAAAATCTAAGAAGAAGTAGAAGAGAGAGAGAGAGAGCTCCATCTACACAAGTACAGTTGCTGAACCAAGCTGCTAAGAAGGATTCAGATTGTGATCTGAATATCAAGAAAGGAGCTGATTGAAGATCAACTTCACAGGAGATTCAACCCTACTGAGTTCAGATTCAAGAAGCTTTGAATAAAGCTAAGAGTGGTTGTTCTCTGCCATCATTTTCTCCCAAGAACTGATCAAGAAACCATCCATACCTTCTCTCTCTACCTGGGTGGTGGTAAAACACTTTGTAAAATCTATTTTCTGTAGGATCTATTCTAGATCTGAGCTGTAAGCCTGTGTTATAAAGGCTGAGTTGTAGGAGATTTAGATCTCTGAGTGGTAGACCTTGTTGAAGGCTGAGGTAGGGTTGTGAGCCTGAGTTGTAGGAGATTGTATCTCTGAGTTGTAGGCCTAGTGTAGGCTGAGGTAGGGCAGATTACCTGAGCTGTAGGAGCCTTGTTGGGTTCTGAGTTGTAAGATCTGAGGATCTGAGTTGAAGAGCAGAAGTTAAGCCGAATCTAATACACTGCTAGATAGGCGAAGGAGGAAAGTTGATGTACCCAGACCTTGGGAAATCACTATAAAAACTGTGTGCACTCTGTGATTGAATGTTGTTGTGAATGCTGTGTTGTGTTAGCTGTAGAATTTGCAGTCTCTTATTATTTAACTAAACAGATTTTCTGCCTTAAAAGAGAAAAGGAATTACACATATTCATCCCCCCCACTAGGTGGTAAGGCACCAATTCTTTCAAGTGGTATCAGAGGGAGGTTACTCAAAGAAGGACTTAACAGTCTGAGTTAGATCCATAAGGCGGATTCAAGATCAAGAAAATGAGTTCAGGAGAAAATCATAAGGAACTTGGTTCTATGAAATTGCCCATCTGCAGGAAGGAGATATTTGGAATATGTAAAGAAATGGTCAGGATGTTTATGGAGGCTTCTGATCAAATGATCTACATTACAGTAAAAGAAGGTCCTTATATTCCAATGAAGTTGTCAGTTCTAGATGCAAACCAAAGAATTCTCAAGGATTATTCAGAAATGACTAAGGATGAGATCATCCTGGCAACTATGGATAAAAGAGCCCAGAATATCATAGTAAGTGTCATTGATGATGCAAATTTCCAGAATTTGATTCACTGCAAGACCTCCAAGGAAATATGGAATACTTTGATAGTCTACATGGAGGGTTCTGAAGAAGTCAGATAAGATAGAAAGTCTATGCTGAACTAGGAATATGAGAGTTTCAGACAAGGAAAGTCTGATAGTATAACTGAGTGTTATAAGAAGTTCTATAGAATAGTAAATGAGCTGATGTCCTATGGAAGAATCTTCAGTACATATGAACTGAATGATAAATTCCTAAGATCCTTGACAAAGGATTGGGACACTAAGATTTGTGTCATTCGGGAAGTGGCCAAACTTGCAGATATCTCTCCTCCAACCTTATTTGGAAAATTGCTGTCATATGAGATGCAGTTGATGGCTAGGAAAGAGGAAGATAGAAGTGCAAAAGGGGAGCATAGAGAAAAGTCTGTGGCCTTCAAGGTTGAAGCCACTAGGAAGAATAGGAGGATGTCTCCATCACCTCCTAAGATAGTTGCTGAAATTGCTTCAGATAATTCAGACAACCAAAGTTCAGACAGCAGTGACTCAGATAAAGACTTTGCTGCCTTCACAAGGCAGTTTCAGAGATTCCTGAAGAAGAAGGAGTGGAAGTCTAAGCCTTCCACATCTCAGCCTAAGGATGACTATTATCAAAAGAGAAAGTCATCCAGGAAGGACAGGAGCATGTTTAAGCCAAGCAAATCTACAACATCAAAGATAGTTTGCTACTGCTGTAATAGGCATGGACATGTTGTGGTTGAGTGTCCAAACAAAAGAAAAGAGTCTGCTGATAAAAAGAAGATTCAACACCAGAGCAAGAAGGAGAAATCCTTTGTTGCTAAGAAGGAGAAGAGCTTGACAGACCAATCATCTTCAGAGTCAGAATCTGAAGCTGAGGCATACATTAGTCTATATGCAGCAGATAAAGAAGAAGAGTTTCTGCAAGTGTTGAACTCTATCTATGAACAAGAAGACCATCAGTGCAAGGGACTGATGGCTGTGTCAGAAGAAGACAAGTGTCAGGATCAGCCTGGTACTAGTAAGGTACAATGTTTTTCTAGAAATTCAGATTGTAGTACTGGGTCAGAGTCAGCAACTTCTGCATCAAGTGATGTGGATGGGTCTGAGTCTAAAGGTGATATTCATCAGCTGATAGATGAATATGGGGACTTGTTGCAGGCACTTAAGAAAAGCAAAAACCTGGCTAAAAATCTGGCTAAGGAAATTGCAGATCTTAAGATGGCTGCATCTGATTAAGAGAAGTTGCTGGATCAGAAGTTGAATGAGATAGCCAGACTGAAAAACATTACTGTTATTCAGATGGGTACTATCACATTTAAGAATGATCAGATTAAAAGTCTGGAGAATAGACTTCTGAAAGAAAAGGAAATTGTGGCTAGTTTTTCTAAGCCAAAATATGTATTACCCTTAATAGATGACTTTGTGTCACAAAAGGGTAAGACAGAAATAGACTTTAAGAAAACAGCATGGGCTGCCAAGTCCAATAAGAAAGGCAAAGCCCCAGCACAAAACAAGAGACCTGCTGTAAACAATTCAGCTAAGGTTGTACCTAAACAAAGGTATAACAAGTTTGAGTGTTGGTGTCGTGGCAAGATAGGCCACTTTGCCTTAGACTGTTGGCACAATACTAGTGTAAAGGAGTATAGCAGTCTGCCTGTTAGAAAAGCTGCAGGCAGATTTATTAAATTTCAGGCTAACATGAACCAAGGACCCAAAACTCATTTGGGTTCTAAGGTTAAGTAATTCTTTATTGCAGGTGAGTCCAAGTTGTCATGCCCCTATATGATACTTGGACAGTGGATGTTCCTTGAAGGGTGGCATGACCTATATATAGCATAATAGAGAACTACAGAGCAATGTTATGGTGAACAAAGTGAAAAAAACTCATGGGATTGGGGCATACCCCTTTCCCATTCAAAATCTATATCACATGCAAGCTTGGCGATCGAGTCAGCAACAGAATTTGCATCCCGGTCTATGAGAGAGATAACAACCCTTGGAGCTTCCGCTATGAGCTTGGCAAGGTAAACTTCAGCGTTCCCAGAGAAGGCCCCCGCGAGGATGCGTTGTAGCATGTCGCAGGCCGTCGAGGAGTCTCCTTCGAGTATAATCCTAGCGGCTTCGTTGAAAAAAGTCTTTGCAAGAGCAAGCCCATCGGTGGCGCTCCTAAATTCTGTCATACCAACAGAACAGCTGCGGCTCTTCACCCCTCTTGCAGCCAGCGATTCCCCGAGGTGGTTGCGAACAATACACCCAAGCCCGGCCTTGAAATTTTCCCGAACGGATCCGTCAAAATTTACCTTGAGCCAACCTACGGGTGGGGAAGTCCAAGTTGATTGGTGGTTACACTGGACATTCCAGTTCCCGGGTTTGGCATCGCTCAAGGCGTGAATTATAATGGCGGCCAGCTGCATATATGGCTCACTATGAATCATGCAATTCCTTGCTTTCCAAATATAGTACATGACGGCGGTCAGGAAAAGTGCTTTGGTAGAAGTGCTGTTGTTGCTAATCTCATTGTACAGAACATTTATAAAGTTGTTGTTATTATCCAATACCTTGATGCCCAGGCGGGAGGCCTCCTTCCAAACTTTTATGGTGAAACTGCAGTCTCCCAGCAAGTGGTTTACAGTCTCCTCTTGCCCGCATCCCCAGGGGCAGTCAACATTATTTGTCAGGTTGTGGCGTAATAACCAATGATTAGTTTGGAGAAGGTTGTTTACAGCCCGCCACGCGTGTAGGATCATTCTCGGTTGCGCCTTTAGCTTCCATAACTCGGCACCTGAAAGCTTAGAGACTCAGCTCTCAATGATGTAAATGTCAGCGACATTCATTGATTCTTTCTCTGTGTACGCCCAAACAAGTCGATCAGTCCCCCCCAAGCTTAGAGACTCGGCTCTCCTTGGACAGTGGATGTTCCAGGCACATGACTGGAACAAGGGGATTGCTAAAGGACTACTCACCTATGCTGAATGGGTCTAAAGTTATCTTTGATGGTTCTGAAAAGGGAGTCATCAAAGGTTTTGGTAATATTTCTAATAACTCAGTTACAATCACTCAAGTGGCCTATGTAAAGGGTTTGAAACACAACCTAATAAACATAAGTCAGCTGAGTGATTTAGGATATGACATTTCATTTATTAAGAATGGATGTCATATCAAAAGGTCAAGTGATCAAAAGGTCATATTGACAGGATATAGAAAAAGAAATGTGTATTGTCTTAACTTTGAGTGTGAGAACAATGTTTCTCCTATATGTCTTGTAGCTGATGAGAGAGCCTCGTATTGTATTAAATGGCACAAGAGGCTGACTCATCTTAACTACAAGACTATTGACCAACTCTTTAGCAAAGAGTTAGTGAGGAATGCTCCTCAAGTTAAGTGTATAAAGGATGGGATATGCTCAGCTTGTTAAAAAGGCAAGCAGACCAAATCCTCCTTTCATAGCCTTGAAAACAAGGATTCAGTGAGGTGTATATACCTCTTGCATATGGATCTATTTGATCCTATGCTAGTTCATAGTCTAGGTAGGAAGGTCTACACTTTTGTGGTGGTAGATGACTATTCTAGATATTCATGGGTGTTCTTTTTGAGACAAAAATCTGAAACCCCAAGTGTTTTATATAGTTTTGTCAAACAAATTCAGAATGAGCTGGACAGTACAGTGGTCAAAATCAAAAGTGATCATGACACTGAATTTCAATCTGAGAGTATGACAAGATTGTGTGAAGAATTTGGGATTTTTCAAGAATTCTCCTCACCTAGAACACCACAACAAAATGGTATTACGGAAAGGAAGAATAGAACACTGATTGAGGCTGGTAGAACTCTATTGAGTGACACTTCTCTCCCAGAATATTTTTGGGATGAGGCAGTAAACACTACGTGTCATGTGATCGATAGGGCTACTATCACCAAGAGCCACAAAAAGACTCCTTATGAGATTATGAAGGGCAGAAAACCAAACTTATCCTATTTTAGGATCTTTGGTTGCAAGTGTTATGTACTTAACAATGGCAAGTCTTATCTAACTAAGTTTGCTGTCAAATCCCAGGATGAGATATTTATTGGGTACAACAACAATAGTAAGGCTTATAGGGTCTACAACTTGATTACTCAAGTTGTAGAAGAGTCTGTACATGTTGTCTTTGATGAAACAAGACTTATTAACAGTGAGTTGCCAAGTAGTTCTAGCAGTTCTACATGTATAAATGAGAGAATGAACAAGCTTACCATTACAGAAGATTCAACTGCAAATCAGGAAGTGGAAAATGGTGGCTGCTGTCCAGGGGGAGTACAAGACTCTCCAGATGCTGATGAAAACCAAGAGGTGCAGCATAATGAAGAGACTGAAGGTGTTCAACCTGAAGATAGACTACCTCCAGTTATTAGACACTTAAAGGATCATCCAGCAAATCAGATAATTGGTGATCCAAGACAATGAGTACAAACAAGGAGAAAGAATCTGAACACAGTTCTTTACACTAGCTTCTTATCTTAAGTGGAACCCAAGAAATTTGAAGAAGCTGTTCTAGACTCACATTGGATTGATGTCATACAAGAGGAGCTGAATCAGTTCAGAAGGTGCAAGGTCTGGAAGTTAGTTCCTAAACCAAAAGACCACAACATCATTGGAACAAAGTGGATCTTTAGGAACAAACTGGATGAGAGTGGGATAATTGTGAAGAACAAAACAAGACTTGTTGCAAAAGGATACAGACAGGAAGAGGGTATTGACTTTGATCAAACCTTTACCCTAGTAGCAAGACTGGAAGCAATTAGGATATTCCTTGCTTATGCATCATATCAAGGTTTCAAGGTATTCCAAATGGATGTAAAATCAGCATTCTTAAATGGAAATCTGAAAGAAGAAGTCTATGTAGAGCAGCCCTCAGGTTTTGTTGATTCTCTCAAACCTGATTATATTTATAGACTTAAGAAAGCTTTATATGGGTTAAAGCAGCCCCAAGGGCCTGGTATGAAACTCTATCTACTTTCCTCATTGAGAACAAATTCTCAAGGGGGAAAATAGATAAGACTCTATTCCTAAGGGAGTCCAAAGGAAAGATTATCCTAGTCCAAATATATGTTGATGACATAATATTTGGGTTTATTGAAAGTAATCTTTGTAGAAAGTTTGCAAAACTTATGCAAAGAAAATTTGAAATGAGCAGTATGTGAGAACTTAAATTCTTCTTGGATCTCCAAGTAAGACAGACTGAAGATTGCTTGTCCATTTCCCAGCCAAAGTTTACCCTGGAGTTAATTAAGAAGTATGGTATGGAATCATCCACTACCATGAGAACTCCTATGGGGACAAGTGTGTCTCTAAGCAAAGATGATGCAGGGAAACCTGTAGATGAAACTTTGTATAGAGGGATAGTTGGGTCCTTTCTTTATCTGACTGCTAGTAGACCAGATATCATGTATACTATATGTGTCTGTGCTAGGTACCAATCATGCCCCAAAGAATCTCATCTTACTGCAGTAAAAAGGATCTTGAGATATCTTAAGGGCACACCCAATCTAGGCCTTTGGTACCTTAGGAATGAAGATTTTCTACTGACAGGCTATTCAGATGCAGATTTTGTAGGTTGCAAAGAAGATAGAAAAAGCACTACAAACACCTGTCAATTTCTAGGAGGAAGATTGGTGTCTTGGAGCAGTAAGAAGCAGACTAGTGTGACAATTTTCACAGCTGAGTCTGAATATGTGGCAGCAGGAAGTTGTTGTGCACAACTATTGTGGATTCCGCACCAGCTAGAATACTATGGTATTCATGTAAGTAGAACACCTTTGTTTTGTAATTCTACAAGTGCAATTTCTATTGCTAACAATCCTGTTTCACATAGTAGGACTAAGTATATAGAAATTAGATACCATTTTCTTAGAGAACATGTAGAGAAAGAGGACATCTCACTAGAATTTGTTAAAACAGATTATAAAATTGCAGATATGTTTACTAAGCCTCTAGATGAAACTAAATTCAATAAGTTTAAAATTGAATTAGGAATGTTGAACATAAATTAGTTTCACAAAATTGGCTAAGTAAAATTATGTCGACACAAGGAGTTGTCTGTGTCGACACATAGAAGTGGTGTCGACATTCCAGGGAAATGATGTCGACACATCTAGAAAATTGGTGTCGACACTTCAGAGAAGTAGTGTCGACACATCCAGAAGTGGTGTCGACACATCCAAAGGTGGTGTCGACACTTAGGATCAACACAGTTTTCTGTTAAAAACCGAACAGAAAACAAACCGAAATGGTTTTAATTGAAACTTTATTATCCGAAAAAGGTATTTATTACAATGGTATAGCCTCCCTTTCATAGAATGGAGGAGATGAGAGAGATTACAAATAATCAATGTGGGACTAAAAATTTACAAGTGTATGCGGCTTTACAAAAGACAAACTGTACAAGCCGTGCGGTTAGATAAACCGGCTAACCGCCCGACTACCAACAGGAAGAGAGATCAAACCACCACAGGAGACCGCTAGACCGCTCGGTCTCCTAGTCATCTGAGACAAGCCGCCTGACCGCTGGGATACCAAACAGCAACAGCCTGGCACACAGGCCGGCTAGGAGAAACCGCCAGACCGCCCGGTCTCCAAACAGCAACAGACCGTGCGGTCTCCAACTTGCAACACTCCCCCTCAAGCTGGAGCATAGATATCAATCATGCCTAGCTTGTCGCAGATGTGGAAAAAGGAAGCGGACACCGGCTTGGTGAAGACATCTGCCAACTCGTTGTCGGAAGTGACAAATGGAGTGCAAATCTGTTTCTTCAATATTTCTTCCCGAATAAAATGACAGTTGACTTCTATGTGTTTTGTTCTCTCATAAAAGACCGGATTTTTGGAAATGTATATCGCGACCTTATTGTCACAGAACATAGGAAGAGGATAGTTGTAAACCTCTCCTAAGTCAAACATGAGTGCCCGCAACCACTTCAACTCACATGTAGTCGATGTCATGCTGCGATATTCCGCCTCTGCACTAGACCTAGAAATTACAGACTGTTTCTTGCTCTTCCAACTCACAAGATTGCCTCCAACAAACGTGCAGAAACCTGATGTCGATTTGCGGTCCCCTTTGTCATCCGCATAGCTAGAATCAGAGTAAACTTCAACCTTTAGGTGACCATTCTTCTGAAATAGGAGTCCTTTCCGTGGAGCAGCTTTAATATACTCTAATATCCTCAGAGCAGATTGTAGATGACACTCCCTCGGAGCTTGCATGAACTGGCTCACCTTGCCAACAACATAAGAGATGTCGGGTCTGGTTACCGTGAGATATATGAGCTTGCCCACCAGACGTCGGTATCTCGTAAGATCAGAGAGAAGAGGCGAGTCATCTGTCCAAGTTTTGTCTTCTCCAGCAGCCATAGGACAACGTGCAGGTTTAGCACCAGTCAGTCCTACCTCCTTTAAAAGATCAAGAGCATACTTCCGTTGGGAAATGACCATGGAGTTGGGCTTTCTAGAGATTTCAATCCCCGGAAAGTATTTCGGGGAGCCCATATCCTTTGTGACCAGATGTTGACGAAGGCGTTTCTTGGTCATCAATACCCCATCCTGGTCATCGCCAGTAAGAAGAATGTCATCAACATAAACCGCAAGAACAACAAGACCAGAGTCGGTTTTCCGAACAAACAAGGAGTGATCTGCTGAGCTTCTTGTAAAACCAATGGCCGCAACAATGCCACTGAACTTGTCAAACCAGGCACGAGGACTCTGCTTGAGGCCATAGATAGCCTTCTTTAGCCGGCATACCCGTGTCTCCCCCTGAGCAACATACACAAGAGGTTGCTCCATGTAAACATCTTCCTGCAGATCACCATAGAGGAAAGCATTCTTAACATCTAGCTGCGAGATGGGCCAATCCCTGTTGACAGCCATAGAGAGAAGAACCCTAATAGTGCTGAGACGAGCCACTGGAGAGAAAGTGTCAAAGTAATCAATGCCATAAGTTTGGGTAAAACCCTTGGCAACCAGGCGAGCCTTATAACGATCCACACTGCCATCTGGGAGAAACTTCACCACGAAGACCCATTGACAACAAACAACATTTGTGCCGAAAGGAGGAGGAACAAGGGTACAGGTACCCCGTTCAGTGAGAGTAACAATCTCCTCATCCATGACAACTTTCCAATGAGGAATAGTAAGGGCCTCCTGGTAGGAACGGGGGGTGGCAGTGGCCGAGATAGCCAGTGCAAAAGCTCTGCGAGAAGGGGTAAGATGATCGTAGGAAACAACTGCAGCAAGCGGGTGTTGGGTACATGCCCGAACCCATTTGCGAAGAGCAATGGGGAGATCCAGGTCAGCAGGTGCCTCAGTATCCAGAGTATCCGTGGTGGAGAGAGTTGGCCCGGGAGTAGAGAGAGATGGCAGCTGAGTGGAGGGAGAAAGCGGAGTAGAGGGTGGAGATGATGGGGATGGGGAAGATGGTGGAGAGGGTGGAGGTGGCGGAACATCAGTGGGAGCAGAGGGAATGGATGGGTTGGTATGAGAAGTAGGATCAGGAGGAGGAGAGGAGGAAGCGGGAGAGAAGTAAGATGCATTAGCAAAGAAGGTGACATCCGCAGAGACAAATTGCTTGCGGGTAACGGGGTCAAAGAAACAATAACCTTTTTGAGTGGGAGAGTACCCCAAAAAGACACATTTAGTGGCACGTGGTGAGAGTTTATCACGGGTGGCAGCGGGAGAGTGCACAAAGGCGGTGCACCCAAAGATGTGCAGAGGAAGAGGAAAGGGATCCTTGTCCGGATAAAGAATGGAGAAGGGGGTAGCACCGTGGAGAACTGTGGAGGGAAGGCGATTGATGAGATAGCAGGAGAGGAGGACAGCATAGCCCCAATAGGAGCGAGGAACATGCATTTGAGTCATCATAGTGCGAGCGACATCAAGGAGGTGACGGTTTTTGCGTTCCGCTACCCCATTTTGTTGTGAGGTGTAGACACAACTTGTTTGACAAATAACACCATGGTGAATACAAAAAGAGGAGAAGTCTTAGCTAAGATACTCCTTAGCATCGTCAGAACGAAGGATTTTAATAGACGTATCAAACTGAGTCTTAACCATAGAATAAAATGAGGTCCAAACAGAGAACAGCTCGGAGCGATCTTTGAGAAGATACATCCACGTACACCGAGAGAAATCATCAATGAAGGTGACAAAATATGAACTACCCCGACCGATGGTGAGGTTAGGAGCGGGACCCCATATGTCAGAGTGAACGAGGTCGAACGGATGGGAAGAGCCCCGACTTTGCGTTGGTGGGAAGGATGAGCGGTGATGTTTTCCAAGTTGACAGGCATCACAGTTTAGAGGAGGATGATGAGGAGGGAGGTGCGGCAGGAGCTGGCATAGAATTCTGGGAGGAGCATGTCCAAGGCGAAGATGCCATTGGAGAAGATCTGTAGAGGAGGAGGAGAAGGCAGATAGAGCAGAAAAGTTATCGAGGAAGTAGAGGCCACCACTCTTAGTCCCGGTAGCAATCGTCCGTTGGGAGTCCGGATCCTGAAAAGCACAAGAGGTAGGGGTGAATATGACAGAACACCGTAGTTGCTTGCATAAAGAAGTAACCGATAATAAATTGCATGGAAACTTGGGCACATAGAGGGTATCAGCTAGGCAGAGAGATGGAGTGACTTGAACCATGCCCGTACCATGGACCGGTGAGGGAGATCCATCCGCAACAATGACCGGGGGCAAATGAGCATGTGTTTCAAGAAGAGAGAAACATTGAGTATTGCCTGTCATATGATCTATTGCACCAGAGTCGATTATCCATCTTCCGTGAGTAACAATGTGAGCACTACCAGAAGAGGTGACCACCGAGGCGGACAGGCTGGAGGAGGGGAAAGCCATGAAAGCAAGAGAGGAGCAAACCGCGACTATAAGAACAAGCCGCGAGAAGATAAAGAAGCCGAACGGTTAAGCGAAGAAGAGAAAAGAGCACCAAGCCGGGCGAACAGAAACCAGGTCGTGCGGCTAGGAAGGCCTCTACCAAGAAGCAGAGCAAAGCAATGGGAAAGAAGTCGCACGGCTTGAAAAAGTCGGGCGAACAGAGGAGAACAAGTCGCACGGCTAAAGATGAGGTCGGGGCGACTAGCAAGCAGGAGCGGGTAGAAGGCAACAAGAAGTAGAGCGTGGCGAATAGAGGAGATCGTGAAAACAGGTCGCGAAAAATAAGGAGCAAGCCGCATGGACAGGTCGCGCGGATAGACGGGGAATCAAGCCGCGAAAGCAGAGAGAGCGCACACAATCAGGAGGAATAGATCGAGTTCTCTGATACCATATTAAAAACCGAATAGAAAACAAACCGAAATGGTTTTAACTGAAACTTTATTATTCGAAAAAGGTATCTATTACATTGGTATAGCCTCTCTTTTATAGAATGGAGGAGATGAGAGAGATTACAAATAATCAATGTGGGACTAAAAATTTGCAAGTGTATGAGGCTTTACAAAAGACAAACCGGACAAGCCGTGCGGTTAGACAAACCGGCTAACCGTCCGACTACCAACAGGAAGAGAGATCAAACCACCACAGGAGACCGCTAGACCGCTCGGTCTCCTAGTCGTCTGAGACAAGCCGCCTGACCGCTGGGATACCAAACAGCAACAGCCTGGCACACAGGCCGGCTAGGAGAAACCGCCAGACCGCCCGGTCTCCAAACAGCAACAGACCGCGCGGTCTCCAACTTGCAACATTTTCGTCGAGTGAAGTATCGACTAATCGTCGATCACAAATGTATAAGTGTCGACACATAGAAGTCAACACTTATGTCGAGACATTAGAAGTCTGTGTCGATACTTTTCAATAGTGTCGACACATTAAGAGAATTATGACGTGCCTTTTCACCTTCATTTTTAGAAAGGTATAAATAGGTCAACAACATTGTCTGTCGACACACTCTCCATAGTTTCGAGACCAAAACTTTGTGTCGACAAATTCTCTCATCTAAATTCAAGATTTCTCTCAACCCTAATGGCGCCCAAGCTTAAAGACAATGTCAATGAAGGATATGAGCTGGTACGCAACGTCTTTGACCATGCGAAACCTGAAATTAAAGTTGTAGTAACCTTAATTGCAGAGAATGGGTTGGAGTTTCTGGTATCTGAACCAACTAAGATTTGGAAGAAAGAAACACTATAATTCTTTGGTGCTGCTACCCTAGATCAAACTGGACTCAAAATTATATCCACAGTCCATGGAGTAAGGGTGAAAATCACCCAGAAGAGTTTAAGAAAAGTTCTTCACCTGCCAAGAACACAGGAAGAAGTAGATGTACCAGCATCTAAGCTAAGGGAAGCACTTCAATGGTATGGACTGGATTTCACCATGAAGATTGGCTCAGCTTTGAACAGGAAATGCATGAATATGCAAGGGAAGTTCTTGTCTGAAGTTGTAGGAAAAGTGATTCTTTGTAATCCAGGGGGGCATGATAGGATTTCTACATATATGTTCAGCCTGATGACCAGGATCATCTACACACTAAATACTGATTGGTCAGCAGTAATATTTGAGAAGATTAAGGAAAGTATGAAGAAGCCAAATCTGGGAAGAATTGTGAGCTTGTATTTAGCTGGAACAATACCAGAAGTAATGGACCAGTCAGCTGGGACTAAGATTAATCACATGAGAAGGATGTACATCAGGATTATATCCAGATGGGATAGGGTCCTAACTAAGGATATGCCTGAGGAAGATAGACAAGAGATTCCTGAGAAATCTACAGCACAAGATACTTCTGCACAAGATATTACAGATAGTGCTCAGGTGCAGGGGGAGCCTCATGTTGAGGAAGAACCAATACACTTGGAAAGTGATATTGCTACACAAACTATAATTGAGGTAATACATGAGGTTAATCAATCCATTCTTAATGATAAGGATGAGACACTAACTGAATTTTTGATTGATGTTGACCAGCCAACACAACTACACAGTCAAGTTCAAGATGTAATCATGGAGGATACATCAGCAGTTGTTGATGCTCCAGAGATAAGAAAATCTTCAGTCCCTACTCAACAAGAATTCACCCTTGAAGAGTTGTTTCCAGATATAGTACAAACTGAACTTGAGAGGGAGAAAGCAGACTTTGAGGGGGAGAAAGTTAACCTTGAGGAGGAGCAAGCTAACCTTAAGGGGGAGCCAGTAAGGTCTCAGGGGGAGAATGTAAGTACTAAGGAGGAGCAAAGGACTCAGGGGGAGCAACCTAGGACAGAAAAGGAATTGCATCCTAGTCCTAAGGATGGAGTTGATATTGCCAGTTCCTCAGCTTCTGAAGATGAAGCAGCAGTACAAGCCAAGAAAAGAAAACTAATGGTGTTCAAAAGAAGGAGTCAGAGCTATAAGAGGGCTTTACAAAATGCTCCTCAACCTGCCCCTGTAACTGATTATAGTTCTTTGTTGATATCTTTACAAGTAAAATTGGATGAACAAAGGCAGGCTATGGAAAAATATATGGATGAAAGCCATAAGGATTTACAATTCTCCTTGGCTCAAGACATCAAATCTATAAGATTTGAGGTGAATCAGAATAAGAAAGAAATGACTGATTGTTTTCACAAGGGTGGAAATGATGTGGTTTTCCTAGCAACACATCAAGAGAAAATCAAGACTCAAGTGGATGATATAGCAGTGAAGCAAGGCTATATCTTAGAGAATCAAATTAGAATGAATGATAATCTGACAAAATCACATAATGTGATTGTTACAGAACTGAAGAATGTTGCAACTGTCCAGACTGATGACAAGGCTAAAGCCAAGACAAAGTTTGATAAGGGGAAGTTTGATAAAGAATTACAGGAAGGTCTAGCTACTGTCAAAATAGCTATTGAGCACTCTCAAATGACTATTTCTGCACAGTTGCTCAAATTAAAGGCATTTTATAAGGATGGTGTTACTTTTCTGAATGAACAGTGTTGGGTACATTGGTTTTAATGTACATGATTTGAAGAAGCCTCACCCTACTCAATGATATACATCAAAATATATTTGATGTATTTTTGAGTTTACTTGTGCAGGTTAAGTATTTGCAGGAAAGATGAAAAAGTTTCTAAGTCCATGTGTCGACACCCAGGAGGAAAGTGTCGACACTTAAGAAGACTTGTGTCGACACCCAGACAAGCAGTGTCAACACTTGGAGTGATTGTGTCGACACCAGGGATGCTGAGTCGACACCAGGCAGAAAGTGTCGACACAAGGAGCTGTGTCGACACTCAATGAAGAAAAGTCCAGTGAAGCAGTGTCGACACTTAGCAGTTGTGTCGACACCCAGTGAAACTGTGTCTACATCAGAAAGTGTCGACACTTAGCAAAAGTCAGCAGAGTCTAAGTATAAGTGTCGACACCCAGAGCAATGTGTCGACACACAGCAAAAGAGTCAACACTTGAAGAAAGTGTCGACACAAGAAAGAATGTGTCGACACTCAGCTGAAGACTCAACACTTGAAGAAAGTGTCGACACAAGAAAGAATGTGTCGACACTCAACCGAAGACTCAACACTTGAAGAGAGTGTCGACACAAGGAGCTGTGTCGACACTTAGCAAAGATCAGCAAAATTCTAAGTACAAGTGTCAACACTAAGGGAAAGTGTCGACACTCAGCCAGAGTCTTAACAGAAGAAGAATGTGTCGACACAAGGAGTAGTGTCGACACTCAGCAAGTATCAACATAGAAGGCATGTGTCGACACCAAGAAGATGTGTCGACACTGAACAAGTTCAACACATGAAGATGTGTCGACACTTACAAGAATTCAACAAAGTGCTGAAAAACAAAGTGTTGTGTCGACACTCAATATCATTGTCGACACATGAAGAAGAAGCTGTGTCGAGAAGTCAATTCTACAACACAAGGAGTTGTGTCGACACCTTGAAGGCTAGTGTCGACACTTTGTCAACTTGTGTCGACACTTGGTCTATAAGTGTCGACACTTAAAGACAAACAGTCTCGACACTTTCAGACAGTTACAGATTATTTCAAGAACTGACTGGATGACTTGACAGCTGCCATTCCAGCCGGTCTACTGCACCTGTCAGAGTTATCAGAAATCAGTTATGAACTGGAGCAGCCGGTTACCATGAAGAAGGCCTATAAATAGGCTTATACTGTCTACATAAATAAAGTTGTTGTTGTTGTTGAGGTTGTTGTTGTTCAAGTGATCATTCACAAGAGAGATACATAAGAAGATCTAGCTATCAAGTGAAGATCTAAGTAGTTGGAGAGAGAGAGCTCCATCCAAGAAGACAGCCGTTGGAACCAGGCTGAGAAGAAGGGTTCAGATTTTGTTCTGAATCTTAAGTTGTAGAGATCAAGGATCAACTGCAGAGGAGATCAATCTTATTGTGTTTTATATTCAAGAAGCTTTGAAGAAAGCCAAGTCAGGTTGATCTCAGCAGAGTTCATTCAAGAACTCATCAAGAAACTCTCAACTCTTCTCTCTTTTCTCTGAGTTGTAGAGTTTACAATTTTGCATTCATATTATCTTGTAGGATCCTTAGAGATCTGAGTTTATAAGCCTGTAATTATAAAGGCTGAGTGTAGGGTCTGTGTGCCTGAGTGTAGGAGAGTTGTATCTCTGAGTGTAGGCATGTTGTGGCTGAGTGTAGCCCTTGGTGGCTGAGTGTAGGCCTTGGTGGCTGAGTGTAGGCTTTGTGAAGAAGCTAAGTAGTAGGGCCTTGGGCCTGAGCTGTAGGAACCTGTTTTGGGGTTCTGAGTGTAAGATCTGAGGATCTGAGATAGTGGAGGAGTTTGGCCGAATCTAGTACACTGCTAGATAGGCGAAGAGGGAAAGTGGATGTACCCAAATCTTGGGGAACCACTATAAATTTGTGTGTTCACTATGTGCTGGATTGATTGCTGTAATTGTTGGTTAATTGCTGTGTTTTAATTCTGTGATAAAACTCTGCATTCTGCCTAAAAAGTTAAAAAGATTTAACTCACCTATTCACCCCCCCCCTCTAGGTGAGTAGGTACAATATCTTTCAAGTGGTATCAGAGGGAGGTTACTCTAAAAGGGACATAACTATTTGAGTAGATCCTGTTGGCAGATTCAGTCTAAGTCATTTGTAGAATCAAGAAAATCAAGAACCATGGGTTCCATTGAGAATCATAAGGAATTGGGATCCATGAAGCTACCCATTTGCAGAAAACAAATATTTGGCATCTGGAAGGAAAGGGTGAGACTGTTTATGGAAGCCTCAGACCCTAGAATATATATCACAGTGAAAGAAGGGCCATATGTACCCATGAAGGTTTCAGTCTTAGATGCAAATCAGAGAACCCCTAAGGATTTCTCTGAAATGATAAAGGATGAGATAGTTCTAGCCACAATGGAGAAGAGGGCTCAGAACATCATTGCGAGTGCTATAGATGATGCTACCTTTCAGAATTTGATACACTGAAAGACATCTAAGGAGATGTGGGATACTCGTATTGTGTACATGGAGGGTTCTGAAGAAGTGAGGCAGGACAGAAAGTCCTTATTAAACCAAGAATATGAAAGCTTTCGGCAAGGTAGATCTGATAGCATAACTGAATGCTATAAGAAGTTCTATAAGATTGTGAATGAGCTAATGTCCTATGGCAGAGAGTTCAGTAATTATGAGCTTAATGATAAGTTTCTAAGGTCCCTAACATAAGATTGGGACACTAAGATCTGTGCCATTAGGGAAATGACAAAGTTAGCAGATATCCCTCCACCTACATTGTTTGGAAAACTGCTGTCCTATGAGATGCAGTTGATGGTAAGAAAAGAAGAGGAGAAATCTACAAGAAGTGAACATAAAGAAAGGACTGTGGCATTCAAGACAGAAGCCACCAAAAAATACATAAGTAAGTCTCCTTCACCACCTCCAAAGGCAGCTGAAACTGAGTCAGATGAGTCAGCAAGCAAAAAGTCTAAAAGCAGTGAAAGTGATGAGGACTTTGCTGCCTTCACAAGACATTTTCAGAAGTTCTTAAAGAAGAAATAGTGGAGGACAAAGTCATATACTTCACAGGGTAAAGATGACTATTATCAGAACAAAAAGTCATCAAAGAAAGACAGGAAAAAGACCAAGTCTAGCAAAGCAACTCTATCAAAAATTGTATGATATTACTGTAATAGACAAGGACATGTTATTGCAGACTGTCCAGAGAAAAGGAAGGAGTCTAATGATAAGAAAAAGTCTTAATTCAAGGGCAAGAAGGAAAGATCTTTTGTTGTCAAAAAGGATAAGAGCATGTCAGACAGTTCTTCATCAGAAACTGAGTCAGATGCTGAAGCATACATAGGACTATTTGCTGAGGAAGAAGAAGAGTTCATCCAGATCATAAACTCTATATATGAACAAGAGGACAGTTAGTGCCAATGACTGATGGCATTGACAGAAAGTGACAAAATTCAGGAGCAGACTGGACCTAGTAAGGTACAAAATTGTTCTTTTAGTTCAATTTCATGTGCTAGTTCAGAATCAGATTCATCATCATCAAGTGATGAGAGTGCATCTGAGTCTGAAGAGGATATTCATCAATTAATAGATGAATATAAAGTTCTGTTGCAAGCTTATAAGAAGAGCAAGTTCCTAGCCAAGAGTCAGGCAAAGGAAATTGCTAATCTCAAAGTTGCTGCAACTGATTTTGAGAAGATGCTTGATAAAAAGCTAAATGAAATAGCCAGACTGAAGCACATAACTGTGATTCAGATAGGGACTATATCATTTAAGAATGATCAAATCAAAAGTCTGGAGATTAGTCTTCAGAAGGAGAGAGATTTAGTTGCTAGGTTTTCTAAACCAAAGTCAGTTCTACCCTTAATTGATGAATTTGTTCATCAAAAAGGGAAAGCTGGACTGGGGTTTACTAAACCAGCTAGGATAGTTCAGTCCAAGTCCAAGGGCAAAGCCCCAGCTCTCAACAAGCCAGCTGTAGATAAAATAGCTAAGAATGTACCTAAGCAAAGGTACAATAAGTTTGAGTGTTGGTGTTGTGGCAAGGTAGGCCACTTTGCCATGGACTGTTGGCACAATGCAAGTGCTAGAGTGAGTAGCAAACTGCCTATTGGAAAACCTACAGGTAGCTTTGTTAGGAAGCAAACTAACCAGTACCAAGGACCCAAGAATTCTTTGGGTTCTAAGGTTCACTAATCTGTTTTGCAGGAGAGTCCAAGTGGCCATGCCCCAATATGGTACTTGGACAGTGGATGTTCCAGACATATGACTGGAACAAGGGGATTGCTAAAGGATTTCACTCCAATCAAAGATGGTCCAAAAGTCACCTTTGGTGGTTCTGAAAAAGGGATCATCAAGGGTTTTGGTAACATTTTTAGCTCCAATATTACTATTACTCAAGTGGCTTATGTCAAAGGTTTGAAACATAACCTTATTAGTATAAGTCAATTGAGTGATGTAGGATATGACATCTCATTTGTCAAAAATGGTTGTCATATCAAGAGATCAAATGATCAAGAGATCATTTTGACTGGTTATAGGAAAAGAAATGTCTATTGCCTAGACATTATGTATGAGAACAATGGTTCTCCAGTGTGTCTTGTAGCTGATGAGACAGTCTCTCATTGTGTCAAATGGCACAAGAGGCTAGCCCATCTAAATTACAAGACAATTAGCCAACTCTTTAGCAAAGAGTTAGTGAGGAATGGTTCTCAAGTTAAGTGTATTAAAGAGGGAATATGTTCAGCTTGTCAAAAGGGCAAGCAGACTAGATCCACCTTTAGTAGCATTGAAAACAAAGATGCTGTGAGGTGTTTATACCTCTTACATATGGATCTCTTTGGTCCTATGCCAGTTCACAGCCTAGGTAGGAAGGTCTATACCTTTGTAGTTTTAGATGACTACTCAAGGTTTTCCTGAGTGTTCTTTCTTAGACAGAAATCTGAAACACCTAGTGTCTTCTATAGCTTTGTCAAACAAATTCAGAATGAACTAGACTGTACAGTGGTCAAGATAAGAAGTGACCATGGTACTGAATTTCAGTCTGATAGTATGGCAAAACTATGTGAAGAATTTGGGATATTTCAAGAGGTTTCTTCACCAAGAACACCTCAGCAAAATGGCATTGCTGAGAGGAAAAATAGAACCTTGATTGAGGCTGGTAGGACCCTATTAAGTGACACATCACTACCAGAATATTTCTGGGCTGAGGTAGTTAATACTGCATGCCATGTAATTAATAGGGCTACCATTACTAAAAGCCACAACAAGACCCCCTATGAGGTTGTGAAAGGCAGAAAACCAAACCTATCCTACTTCAGGATCTTTGGTTGTAAGTGCTTTATACTTAACAATGGAAAGTCTTACTTGACTAAGTTTGCTGCCAAGTCCCAAGAGAGGATCTTTGTTGGGTACAGCAATAATAGTAAGGCTTATAGAGTCTACAACTTGTCTACTCAAGTTATAGAAGAGTCTGTACATGTAGTATTCGATGAAACTAGGCTTATTAACAATAAGTTGTCTAGTAGTATATGCAGCTCCACAGGTATAACAAAGAAGATGGACAAGCTCACTATAGAAGAAGAACCTACTGCAAGACAGCAAGTAGAAGATAGTGGCTGCTGTCCAGGGGGAGTACAACATGTACCTAATGAAGAAGAAGTCCAAGGAGTGCAGCAAGATGAAGAAACTGAAGAAGTTCAACCTGAAGCCAGGATGCCTCCAGCTAATAGGAATCTTAGAGATCATCCAGCAGATCAAATCATTGGTGATCTAAGACAAGGGGTACAAACAAGGAGCAGAAATCTGAATGCAGTGCTCTTCTCCAGTTTTCTATCCCAAGTTGAGCCAAAGAAGTTTGAAGAAGCCATCCTAGACCATCACTAGATTGAGGCAATGCAAGAAGAGCTGAATCAGTTCAAGAGGTGCAAGGTCTGGGAGCTTGTTCCTAAACCAAAAGACCACAACATAATTAGAACCAAGTGGATCTTTAGGAACAAGATGGATGAACATGCAGTCATCATTAAGAACAAAACAAGATTGGTTGCTAAAGGATATAGGTAGGAAGAAGGTATTGACTTTGATCAAACCTTTGCTCCAGTAGTCAGACTGGATGTCATAAGGATGTTCCTGGCCTATGCAACTTTTCAAGGATTTAAAGTTTACCAAATGGATGTAAAGTCAGCCTTTCTGAATGGTAATCTAAAAGAGGAAGTCTATGTGGAACAGCCATCAGGTTTTGTTGATTCAACTCAACCTAATCATGTTTATAGACTTAGGAAAGCATTATATGAGTTAAAATAAGCCCCTAGGGCTTGGTATGAAACCCTGTCTAGTTTCCTCATTGAGAATAAATTCACAAGGGGGAAAATAGATAAGACTCTATTCCTTAGGGAATCCAAAGGCAAAGTAATACTAGTCTAAATATATGTAGATGACATAATATTTGGGTCTACTGAAAGTAGTCTTTGCAAAAAGTTTGCAAAACTAATGCAAGGACAATTTGAGATGGGTAGTATGTGGGAACTTAAGTTCTTCTTGGGTCTCCAAGTTAGACAGACTGAGAATGGTTTATCCATATGCCAGTCTAAGTTCACCCTAGAACTCATAAGGAAGTATGGCATGGATTCATCCAGTACCATGAAGACTCCTATGGGATCAAGTATGTCTCTTAGCAAGGATGATGCAGGAAAACCTGTAGATGAGTCTTTATATAGAGGGATAGTTGGCTCCCTATTATATTTGACTACAAGTAGACCAGATATCATGTATGCTACATGTGTCTGTGCAAGGTATCAAGCATGCCCTAAAGAGTCTCATTTGACAGCAGTCAAAAGGATACTGAGATATCTAAAAGGGCACTCCTTATCTAGGCCTTTGGTACCCTAGGAATGGAGATTTTGAACTAACAGGTTATTCAGATGCAGACTTTGCAGGATGCAAAGAAGACAGAAAAAGTACAACTGGAACCTGTCAATTCCTAGGTGGAAGACTGATTTCATGGAGTAGCAAGAAGCAAACAAGTCTGGCTATCTCCACTGCAGAATCAGAATATGTGGCAGCTGGAAGTTGCTGTGCTCAACTTCTATGGATACAACATCAGCTTGAGGACTATGGAATTCAGGTAAGTAGAACTCCACTATTTTGTGATTCTACTAGTGCTATATCAATTGCAAACAATCCTGTTTCCCATAGTAGAACCAAACATATTGAAATAAAATATCATTTTCTTAGAGAACATGTAGAAAAAGAAGATATTTTACTGTAATATGTTAGAACAGATAATCAACTAGCTGATATGTATACTAAGCCCTTAGAAGAAACTAAGTTCAATAGGTTTAAAATTGAACTAGGTATGATAAACTTAGAATAAGTTTATAAAAATGGCTAAGTAAAATGGTGTCGACACACAGAGATATCTGTGTCGACACAGAAAAGTGGTGTCGACACTTCAGGGAAAAGGTGTCGACACCTCTAGGATGTTGGTGTCGACACTTCAGAAAATTAGTGTCGACACATGATAAGTAGGTGTCGACACATCCACAGTGGTGTCGACACTTAGAGTTTACTCAGAATTGTCTCAGTAAAGTCTCGACTAAATGTCGAGTTAAGTGGTGTCGACACATAAACAAGTGTCGACACATATTTTCAGTCGACTAAACTTGTGTCGACACAGTGTGTCGAGACATTATAAGCCTGTGTCGACACTTATCGACAGTGTCGACATAATTTAAGTTAGTTAACCCGCCTTTTCATCTTCAAACCTAGAAAGGTATAAATAGGATTTCTCCATTGTCTGTCGACACGCTCACTAAAGTTTCGAGACCAAACTTGTGTGTCGATATCTCTCTTCTCTCCATTCAAATTTCTCAAACCCTAATGGCGCCAAAGCTCGAGGAGAACGTCAATGAAGGCTACGAACTGGTGCGACAAGCGTTTGACGAAGCAGAACAGGAAATCAAGGATGTAGTAACCCTAGTTGCAAACTCAGGGTTAGAATTTCTTGTTTCAGAGCCCACTAAGATCTGGAAGAAAGAAGTATTGAAATTCCTAAATGGAGCTAAAGTTGATGAATCCGGACTCAAAATAAAATCTAGGGTTCATGGTGCAAAGGTGAAGGTATCACCTAAAAGTTTGAGAAAGGTCCTAAATCTCCCAAGAACTAAGGAAGAAGATGAAGTTACTGCTTCTAAGACCAGAGAAGCTTTAACATGGTCTGGTCTGGATGCAAAGATGAAAATTGGATCTGTATTCAATAGGAAGGGGATGAACAGCCAGAGAAAATTTCTTTCTGAAATTGTTGGCAAGGTAATCTTAAGTAAGCCTGGCGGGCATGATAGGGTATCAGCCCATATGTTCAACATCATGACAAGGATAATCTTCACATTGAAAACAGATTGGTCTGTTATTGTCTTTGATAAGATTAAAGAAAGTCTGAAGAAACCCAATTTGGGTAGGATCTTAAGTCTATACTTGGCTGGTAGTATACCAGAAGTTATGAGTCAAGCTGCTGGCAGTAAAATCAATCATATGAGGAAAATGGACATGAGGATCTTCTCCAGATGGGATAGGGTTTTATCCAAGGAAATGCCCACACCAAAGAAAATTACTCCTCAAAAGAAGAAAAAGAAGACTGCCCCAGTGGCTCAGGTTTCATCTAGCAGCTCTGGTAGTGAAGAGCAAGTTGTCTTTACACCTGATGAGGATGTAGAAGGAAACGCTGAGAAGTCTCCAGCTCCCCAAGATGCTGCAGTGAGGCAGGGGGAGCTACCTCAAGCTAGCCCCTTACATCAGGATTTAGTCCAGGGGGAGCCCCTAGTAGTAGAAGAGCCAGCTCCACTGGAAAGTGAACAGGCTACAAACACTATTCTTGAGGTAATCACTGAGATTAATGCATTAGATTTTCTTATAGAGGATACTGATTTGACTGATTCATTAAATCATGTTAATCAGCAACCACAGATTGATAGTCTACCACCAGATGTTGTCATGGAGGACACATCTGTTACAGTTCAAGTTGTATCTGATTCAGTGATAGATGAGCCAAGAGTTTCTCCAGCCCATTCTCCACAAGAATATACAATGGAAGATCTCTTCCTTAATCTGGATCAAGCAGACCTTGACAAGGACAGTGCTGCTGCTGAGGAGGAGAATGCTCCAATTGAGGGGGAGCAAGTGCAAATTCTGGAAGAACCTGCAAGGCAAGAACCTGAGAAGCCCAAAGAAGTTGAGGAGCTCCCTAAGGAGAGAGTATATATAGCAAGCACCTCAGCATCTGAAGATGAGGAAGCTACAAGGGCTAAGAAAAGGAAGTTTCAAGTCTTTAAAAGAAGAAGTCAGAATTACAAAAAGGCTCTATAAATCCACAGCCTATATCTCAACCAGCACCATCTGTAGATTACAGTGCTTTGATGGTTGCTATGCAAATCAAGCTTGATGAGCACAGGAAAGCTATAGAAACATATGTGGATGAGGGGCATAAATCTCTCCAGTTTGATCTAGCCCAAGATATTAAGTCTATTAGATTTGAGATGAATCTAACTAAGAAAGAGATGACTGACTGCTTCCACAAGAGAGGGAATGCAGTAGTCTACTTAGCTACTCATCAAGAGAAAATAAAAGCTCAAGTAGATGACATTGCACTGAAGTAAGGATATGTTCTTGAGAACTAGATCAGAATGAATGACAACTTAACAGCTTCCCACAATGCTATTGTCACAGAGATGAAGAACATAGCTACAGGATTGACTACTTCTACTGCTACTGCTAAATCAGAGTTTGATAAAGCTTTGAAAGAAGGTATCACTGCTGTTACTACTGCTATTGACAATTCTCAGAAATTGATAACTGAAAAACTCCAAAGGTTGAAACCTTTCTTTAAAGATGGAGTCAACTTTTTGGATAACCAAGTCAGATTTCAAAAAGATGATGTAAGAGATCACATAGAAAGAGAAGTCATAAAGGGGGAGAGGGTGTTAGTCAAAGCTAGTTCTGATCATGCTAAGTGGATTTCTAATTCTATCAGAGCTACTCTTGGTTATCCTCCTTTATGTGATGATGACAATGTTGCAGAATCTAGGATACATCCTGCATATCTAGGAGGGGAGCAACCAGAAGTGGCTCAAGTAATCTACCCTCCTCCAGATTTTGATATGGTTCAAGCTGATATACAATCAATGTATAGCCCACCTGGGGGACAGCAAAATGTCATCATAGAGAAAGTGGTTCAGCCAGTATCTGAGGCTATGCAAGAAGCTCTGCAGAAAGAAGAAGAAGTCAGACTATCTAAAAAGAGGTTCAGGGAACAAGCTGAACAAAGACCTGACTTTGAGCAGTGGAGCCCCACTTCTAGAAACATTATCTTAACTGCATGGAAAGCTGCAAAAGATAATATACAAGACAGAAACAAGTGGTTTTCTGAATTGGAATGGAGAAAGCATGAGACAAGGGAAGAAGCCATAGTGCAATACAGGAGAAAGGCCAAGATGGGAAAGCTACCTCCTACTGCCCAGGAGCCTAGCAAGTACTTTCCCAAGCCTTATTATTGTTTTGAAAGGCAAAAGATTGAAGCTGAAGAGCTAAAGAAGAAGGAGCTGAAAGGGAAAAAGCCTGCTGGTACTGAAGCTGCTGAAGCCCCTGTACAAGCCAAGATAAAGTCTGGGAAGGGCATAGTAATTAAGGAGGCTGAGCAGAAATAGAATTGCATTATCTTAAGTTTACTATATAATCTCTTGTATTAAAACATTTTGTAAACTTTTGTATAATGAATATGACAAAGTTGATTAGAACAATGTGCTGTGTGATATGTTTATTTCATAATTGTTCTGAGATGCTGTCTGTGTATACATGTCTTGTTTAATACATGTCTTGTTTAATACATGTTTTGTTTGATACATGTTTATGTTTGCCCTGTTGTATAATCATGTTGTACATCATGCTATGATTTTATTCTGTATGGTGTATATCAATGACTAAGGGTTATGACTTCTCCAAATAGGGGGAGATTGTTGGGTACATTGGTTTTAATGTATCTGATTTGAAGAAGCCTCACCCTACTCAATGATATACATCAAAATATATTTGATGTATTTTTAAGTTTACTTGTGCAGGTTAAGTATTTGCAGGAAAGATGAAAAAGTTTCTAAGTCCATGTGTCGACATCCAGGAGGAAAGTGTCGACACTTAAGAAGACTTGTGTCGACACCCGGACAAGCAGTGTCGACACTTGGAGTGATTGTGTCGACACCAGGGATGCTGATTCGACACCAGGCAGAAAGTGTCGACACAAGGAGCTGTGTCGACACTCAATGAAGAAAAGTCCAGTGAAGCAGTGTCGACACTTAGCAGTTGTGTCGACACCCAGTGAAACTGTGTCTACATCAGAAAGTGTCGACACTTGGAAGATGTGTCGACACTCAGCAAAAGTCAGTAGAGTCTAAGTATAAGTGTCGACACCTAGAGCAATGTGTCGACACACAGCAAAAGAGTCAACACTTGAAGAAAGTGTCGACACAAGAAAGAATGTGTCGACACTCAGCTGAAGACTCAACACTTGAAGAAAGTGTCGACACAAGAAAGAATGTGTCGACACTCAACTGAAGACTCAACACTTGAAGAGAGTGTCGACACAATGAGCTGTGTCGACACTTAGCAAAGATCAGCAAAATTCTAAGTACAAGTGTCGACACTAAGGGAAAGTGTCGACACTCAGCCAGAGTCTCAACAGAAGAAGAATGTGTCGACACAAGGAGTAGTGTCGACACTCAGCAAGTATCAACACAAAAGGCATGTGTCGACACCAAGAAGATGTGTCGACACTGAACAAGTTCAACACATGAAGATGTGTCGACACAAATGTGTTATGTCGATACTTACAAGAATTCAACAAAGTGCTGAAGAACAAAGTGTTGTGTCGACACTCAATATCAGTGTCGACACATGAAGAAGAAGCTGTGTCGAGAAGTCAATTCTACAACACAAGGAGTTGTGTCGACACCTTGAAGGCTAGTGTCGACACTTTGTCAACTTGTGTCGACACTTGGTCTATAAGTGTCGACACTTAAAGACAGACAATCTCGACACTTTTAGACAGTTACAGATTGTTTCAAGAACTGACTGGATGACTTGACAGCTGCCATTCCAGCCGGTCTACTGCACCTGTCAGAGTTATCAGAAATCAGTTATGAACCGGACCAGCCGGTTACCATGAAGAAGGCCTATAAATAGGCTTATACTGTCAACAGAAATAAAGTTGTTGTTGTTGTTGAGGTTGTTGTTGTTTAAGTGATCATTCACAAGAGAGACACATAAGAAGATCTAGCTATCAAGTGAAGATCTAATTAGTTGGAGAGAGAGAGCTCCATCCAAGAAGACAGCCGTTGGAACCAGGCTGAGAAGAAGGGTTCAGATTTTGTTCTGAATCTTAAGTTACAGAGATCAAGGATCAACTGCAGAGGAGATCAATCTTATTGTGTTCTATATTCAAGAAGCTTTGAAGAAAGCCAAGTCAGGTTGATCTCAGCAGAGTTCATTCAAGAACTCATCAAGAAACTCTCAACTCTTCTCTCTTTTCTCTAAGTTGTAAAGTTTACAATTTTATATTCATATTATCTTGTAGGATCCTTAGGGATCTGAGTTTGTAAGCCTGTAATTATAAAGGCTGAGTGTAGGGCCTGTGTGCCTGAGTGTAGGAGAGTTGTATCTCTGAGTGTAGGCCTGTTGTGGCTGAGTGTAGGCCTTGGTGGCTGAGTGTAGGCCTTGGTGGCTGAGTGTAGGCTTTGTGAAGAAGCTGAGTAGTAGGGCTTTGGGCTTGAGCTGTAGGAACCTATTTTGGGGTTCTGAGTGTAAGATCTGAGGATCTGAGATAGTGGAGGAGTTTGGCCGAATCTAGTACATTGCTAGATAGGCGAAGGGGGAAAGTGGATGTACCCAAATCTTGGGGAACCACTATAAATTTGTGTGTTCACTGTGTGCTGGATTGATTGCTGGTTAATTGTTGTGTTTTAATTCTGTGATAAAACTCTGCATTCTGCCTAAAAAGTTAAAAAGATTTAAGTCACCTATTCACCCCCCCTCTAGGTGAGTAGGTACAATATCTTTCAAACAGGTCAGATTTCAAAAAGATGACCTTAGGGATCATGTTGCCAGAGAAGTCATAAAGGGGGAGAGAGTATTAGTCAAAGCTGTCTCTAATCATGCTAAATGGATCTCTAACAACATCAGAGCCACACTTAGATATCCACCCCTCTGTGATGATTACAATGTGGCTGAGTCAGGTATACATCCTGCTTATTTTGGAGGTGAACAAGCTGAAGTCGCCCAAGTTATTTATCCTCCAGCTGATTTTGAGATGATTCACCATGAAGTACAATCTATGTACAGTCCTCCAGAGGGTAATAAAAATATTATTCTTGAGAAAGTAGATATGTCAGTGCCAGAGGCAGTTTTGAAGGAGCAAGAAGCTCTATTGTCTAAGAAAAGATTCAGAGAACAGGCAAAATTGAAGCCTGATTTTGAGCAGTGGAGTCCAACATCAAGGAATATTATATTAACTGTTTGGAAAGCTGTAAAGGACCAGACCCATGATAGGGGCAAATGGAACTCAGAACAAGAGTGGCAAAAGCATGAAGCAAGGCAAGAAGCCATAGTTCAA
This sequence comes from Platanthera guangdongensis, assembly GCA_039583875.1. Classification (NCBI taxonomy): domain Eukaryota; kingdom Viridiplantae; phylum Streptophyta; class Magnoliopsida; order Asparagales; family Orchidaceae; genus Platanthera; species Platanthera guangdongensis. The sequence goes on from CM077156.1 coordinate 9,989,315, forward strand.
TATAGAAGAAAGACTAAAGCTAGGAAGCTTCCTCCTAATGCTCAGGAGCCAAACAACTATTTCTCAAAGCCTTTTCAGTACTTTGAAAGACAAAGAATAAGGGTTGAAGAGCTTAAGAAGAAAGATCTAAAGGGCAAGAAGCCAGTTGATGATACAGATGCTCCTGTTTAAGCCAAGATCAAATCAGGCAAAGGAATAGTTATCAAGGAGCCAGATCAGCTTTAGATTAGATTTACTTGAGTTTACAACTTTGTAATCTTTAGTGTTTAAATCTATGTAAACTTTTGATAAAGAAACTTTTATAGTTTGAACAAAACATTAATGAATGCTCATTGTGTTAGCATTGTTATTCTGTGATGATATATATGTTTTGTTTTAGTAATTACCCTGTCATATAATGTTGTTATACATCATAATGTGTATTTATTAAGAATGGTGTATATCATTGACTAAGGGTTATGACTTCTCCAAAAAGGGGGAGATTGTTGGTTACATTGGAAAATGTGTACCAGATTTGAAGAAGCATCACCCTACTCAATGATATACATCAAAGTGTATTTGATGTTGTTTTGAGTTTATATATGCAGGTTAAGTAAATGCAGGAATGCAGAAAAATTTCTAAGTCCATGTGTCGACACTAGAAGAAGCTGTGTCGACACTTATGAAGGCTTGTGTCGACACTGGAGAAAAGCTGTGTCGACACTTGGAGTTAATTGTGTCGACACTTGGAATGGTTGTGTCGACACCTGAAGAAACTGTGTCGACATGCAGAGGCAGTATCGACACACAGTGAAGCATTGTCGACATCAATTGTGTCGACACCAAGAGGGAGTGTCGACACACAGGAATATTTAGTCGACATCAACTGTGTCGACACCAAGAGGCAGTGTCGACACACAGAAGACTTTGTCAAAACACTGCAGAGTTTCAACAAAGTTAAAGAAAAGAAGTAACTGTGTCGACACACAGAGGCAGTGTCGACACATAGAAGACCTTGGCGACATCAACTGTGTCGACACACAGGACTTGTGTCGACACACAACAAAGTTTCAACTATGTTAAAGAAAAGAAGTGATTGTGTCGACACACAACATAAGTGTCGACACATTCTACAGAAGGCTGTGTCGAGAAGCATTAACAATAACAAAGGAGATATGTCGACACCACCAAGGCATGTATCGACACTTAGTCCACTTGTGTCGACACTTAGTCTACTTGTGTCGACACATGTTGAAGTTCAGTCTTGATACTTTCAGACAGAGACAGTATTTCAAGAAGTGACTGGATGATTTGATAGCTGCCATTTCCAACCGATCTTCTGCAACTGTCAGAGCTGTCAGAAGTTTGTTAGAAACCAGATCAGCCGGTTACCATAGAGGAAGTCTATAAAAAGGCTTTCTTCTTTAACAGAAAAAAATAGAGAAATATACAACAGTGACAATAGAAGAAAAAAATAAGATTTTCATCAGAAAATCTAAGAAGAAGTAGAAGAGAGAGAGAGCTCCATCTACACAAGTGCAGTTGCTGAACCAGGCTGCTAAGAAGGATTCAGATTGTGATCTGAATATCAAGAAAGGAGCTGATTGAAGATCAACTTCACAGGAGATTCAACCCTACTGAGTTCATATTCAAGAAGCTTTGAAGAAAGCTAAGAGTGGTTGTTCCCTGTCATCAGTTTCTCCCAAGAACTGATCAAGAAACCATCCATCCCTTCTCTCTCTACCTGGGTGGTGGTAAAACACTTTGTAAAATCTATTTTCTGTAGGATTTATTCTAGATCTGAGCTGTAAGCCTGTGTTATAAAGGCTGAGTTGTAGGAGATTTAGATCTCTGAGTGGTAGGCCTTGTTGAAGGCTGAGGTAGGGCTGTAAGCCTGAGTTGTAGGAGATTGTATCTCTGAGTTGTAGGCCTAGTGTAGGCTGAGGTGGGGAATATTGCCTGAGCTGTAGGAGCCTTGTTGGGTTCTGAGTTGTAAGATCTGAGAATCTGAGGTGAAGAGCAGAAGTTAGGCCAAATCTAGTACACTGCTAGATAGGCGAAGGGGGAAAGTGGATGTACCCAGACCTTGGGGAACCACTATAAAAACTGTGTGCACTCTGTGATTGAATGTTGCTGTGAATGTTGTGCTGTGTTAGCTATAGAATTTGCAGTCTCTTATTATTTAACTAAACAGATTTTCTGCCTTAAAAGAAAAAAGGAATTACACCTATTCACCCCCCCCCCCCCCCGCTCTAGGTGGTAAGGCACTAATTCTTTCACCGAATAAGGGTCCGTCCGAGGCCAGCAACCTCTTCGCCTCTATCTTCATTGCGTCAAACGCCTTCTTGAAGACGACGTTGATGGAGCTCCCGTTGTCAACGAGGATCCGAGAGACAGTAAAATTTTTGATGGCTATCTTGATGACCAGCGCATCGCAGAATGGATCCTCATGATCTGGCATGTCACTTCTGGAGAAGGTGATCCTCTCCTCTAGGGGTGGGGTTTGGGATGTGGAGGCAATGCTCCGACGGTATATGGTGTGGAGGCTTGCCTTGCGGGAAGCCTCGACCCCCCCCCCCCTGTGGATCACTCTGATCCCTCCTCGGGTCCCAACATCCACTCGGTCTTCGCAACGGTCCTCCTCCACCCGAGGCAGGACCTCCTCGATCCTTACTTCTTGTTGCCCCTGCTGCTGCTGCTGCTCCCGGAACTGAAGTAGTGCTGAAATAAAAGTACTGAACTGAAATGAACTTGACCAGTACGGGACTGGAGTAGTACTGAATTGAACTTGACCAGTACGAGACTGGAGTAGTACTAAATTGAAAGTACTGAATTGAACTTGACCAGTACGGGACTGGAGTAGTACTAAATTGAAAGTACTGAATTGAACTTGACTAGTACGGGACTAGAGTAGTACTGAATTGACCTTGATCAGTACGAGACTAGAGTAGTACTGAATTGAAAGTACTGAACTGAATTAAATAAAGGAAATGGACTAATGCAAGACTGGAATAATCATAAAGAAAATGGTTAGTAGTCCAATCACTCCATTCAAGAGGCTTCAGTTCGATCTCCATTATCAGGAGGCATGTTCAGTTCCATCTCCGTTCTTAGGAGGCATCTTCAGTTCCATCTCCGTTCTCAGGAGGTTTCTTTGAGTTTCACTCATTATTAAGATCCGATAACAATTCAGTTGCGCCCTTTTTAATCATGACTTAATCGGATTAGGGGAAGCTTATTATGAGTTACATCTTTATTATTCATCCGAGAATAAATATCAATTTGATTTCTTGCATTGGATCGAATCCGAGAATCTCGTTAGAGGGCACATTCTTCCTCGAATTTCAACCTTGAAAATCACTTTTAACACATGAGGGAAATTCTTCACCCTGAACAAGATTGTGAATTATTTTTCGTGAAGCTCGTACTTTCATCATCCGAGTCTACACAAAATGCTCGAGAGTTATTGAAAAAAAATGAGGCGCCCAGTGGATTTACAAAAACCCTGAAATACTCAGGGCTTGAAATCTTGCCTTGATAACTCTCGTCGATTACTCAATTGAACTTTAGTATTCAATATATATAAAATGGTCGCGCGCTTTGTTTTCCATTTTCGAAGAATTTGAGCGCGTAAATTTCCGAACGCGACCCTAGCCTCCAAGAAATTGGAAAAATATTCAATTTATATCCCAAGATTCCCAAATTCTAATACAACCTTTAAGAGGGTCTAAAAATAGCCTAGTAATTTTTCCAAAAATTTTCGAGCAAATTTGGGCCTCTAAATTGGCCAAATAATTCTTATTTAGGATTTTAAAAATACCAAAACACTTTCAAAAATTCTCAAACTTTTTGAGGAGGAATCCCTCATTATGGGGAACATTTCTTATGTTGACCATTTTTCCCCCAGGGGCTTAGATTTGGCCCAGAAAATTCCACAAGAGTCTGGTAGGGTTTGGTCTGCATTTAGCAGATCAAGCACATGTCTGCGGCTGAGATTAAGCCGGACATGTCAACACGCCATTGATTCCCCACAGAGGATCAGCCGCGGATCCGCTGTGGGGGGCATAAAAGCGGAGGCAGGTGGAAATGAGAAAATCCTCGCCGTCCATCTCATCACCGGAGATGGACGGCGACGATTTCGTCCCTGAAGACGAAAGAGGCGGTGGCTTTCTGCCACCACCGGCCGGCCGCTGTTGGGTGCCGGCGCCGCCCCCGATCGACTCGTCGGGGTCTGACGAACTTCTGGGCGGTGGTCCGGCGGCCTGCCACCGCCGACCACTGCCGGAAAAAGAGAAACCGAGAGCAGGGTGGCGATGGCATTGCTCCCAGTGCCACCGCGTCACCCCGCCTCTCCGATGACTATACCAACCACGAAACCACCCCCGGCCGGTGCGCCGGGGTCAGGCTTTGTTGGAGCATGCGTTCCGCGCTTCTTGGTTTGAGAATAACAAATCCCGGATGTATTTGATCTTGGTATGTGTTTTAAATGTGCAGGGATAACAAATGTTTTATGTACAAAGGAATGGCTGAGCATGACATTGATGAAAAGGAAAAACGCACTAACACTGGCGATAACGCTACCGCGGGCGATAGCATAATCAGTGCCTGCTGACGTCAGCCTTAATCCGCACGTTGTCGCGCACGAAGTCACGGTTGAGCGATATCGCGGGGCGATACCGATGTCGCTGGGCGATATCCCACGATCGTCACGTTCTCCACTCAGATCTGAAAATCAGCGCGACGTGTGCCACGTGTCAAGCAATGGAGAGTTATCACTATCACGGGGCATTAACGCTACCGCCAATGATATCATGAAGTGATATATACAGGCAAAAAATTCAGGGAAGAGTTGGATCGTGCAGAGCTTTGTTTTCCCAGAGAATCTTCAGAGCCTTCATCTCCGTTTTCAGACGAACTCCCTTGGTCCGTTGAAATCTCAAGAGCAAAGGAGATACGACCGTGTGTTCAAGATTGGAGATCTTCTCATCGGTCCACCATCATCTTCAGAGCTCGTGATTTTGAGGGAGTTTTTAAGTTTTACTGTTGTACTTTCATTTTCACTCTTTACCTTTGTAATTGGGAAGGGAAAATCACCACCTTGTGTGTGGTGTCTAAGTCCGTGTGTGGCTTATGGGCAAATCACCACCTTGTGTGTGGTGTCTAGGTCCGTGTGTGGCTTAGGAGTAAATCGCCATGTTTTGTGCAACGTCTAGATCATAGGTTTGATTTAGGGGGAGGCTAGTAGCCATATCTAGGGAGATATTGACTATAGCCTACCGGTTCTTGGGAGAAGGATCAGTGAAAAAGCTAAAAACTATTATCGTTGTAAGCCTTGATTTCAAGCTTTATTGGAATCATTTTACATATATATTTTGGAGAAATAAAATCTTGATTTTTATTTCATTGATCTGTCTCAAACCTAGTATCTAGTTTCATATTTTATAAAAAGTTCAAAAAAGGTTTAAAGAGCCCTTAAAGAGCCACAAGATCCTACAAGTGGTATCAGAGGTGGTTATTCCTAATACGGTTTCACCACCAGGAATTATGGCGCAGCATGACCATGCTTTCTCTGAGGGGCAAGGAATTAGTAGACCTCCATTATTCACTGGATCTGACTATAATTACTGGAAAACTAGGATGAAGTGTTTTCTTATTTCTCTTGATATTGAAGTTTGGAATATGGTAGAGACTAATTATGCTCATCCCACTTATATAGTAGGCGATGTAGTAATGGAAAAACCAAAAGATAAATGGGATGATCAGGATAAGCTAAGGTGCAAAAATAATGCAAAAGCCATGAATGCATTATTCTGTGCATTAGATAAGACTGAATTTAATAGAACTTGTACTTGCAATAATGCTTATGAGATTTGGAATTTACTTGAAGTAACTCATGAAGGTACCTCGCAGGTGAAGGACTCGAAGCTATTTCAACTGGAATCGGAATTTGAAAAGTTTAGGATGGAAGTGGATGAGGACGTAGACTCAATGTACACCAGATTCACCAAGATAGTGAATGACTCAAAAGTGCTTGGTAAAAATTTTTCAAATGGTGATTTGGTGAGAAAACTGCTTACATCTCTCCCCCCTAAGTTTAATCCCAAAGTGACGGCTATTTCTGAATCTCATGATCTTAAATCTCTTAATATTGAAAGCCTGATTAGGAACTTGAAAACTCATGAAGTTGAATTGAAAATTCAACAACAAGAGTACATGAAGCCTAAGAAGAAGGGGTTGGCTCTAAGATCTAAGAAAGAGGAATGTAGTAATTCTGAGGAGGAAGAAGAAGATGAGGAGAGTCTCTTTGTTAGAAAATTTAAAAAATTTATGAGAAATCCGGAGAGAAGAAATACTTTTAAAAAATATTTTAAGAAGGAGACATTTAGAAAGAAAAAACAAAAGGATGACGACGATGAGGAGGAAGAGAGACCCCCACCGGAGTGCTATCATTGCAGGAAGTTAGGACACATTCGAAGCAAGTGTCCAAAGTACTTGAAGGAACTTAAAGAAAAGAAGCACAAAGGGAAGAAGAAGGTCCTGAAAGCTGAAACATGGGATGATACTACTTCTGAAGGTGCAAGCAGTTCAAGCTCAAGCGAGGAGGAGGAGGCCAATATGTGCCTAATGGGAAAAAGCGCCATATCTGATGACGAGTGCAGTGTCCAAAGCGACACTGAGGTAACTCCTCCAACTTATGATGAATTGTTTTCTGAATTTTTAAAGACTTACAAATATCTTGAAAAAAGTTTAAAAGATAATGATCTTCTTAAAACTGAAATTAAAGTTTTAATTAAATAAAACAAAAAATTGTTAAATGAAAATAAGACCATTGGAAAAGAAAAAGTCTTTTGCCAAGAGTGTGATCACTTTATGGGAAGAATAAAAGAGCTTGAAGAATCTCTTTCCAAATCTCATTCAGAAATAAAAATTCTCACTAAAAAGAATGAGATTTTAGAGAAAGATCTGAAATCTTTTATTTCCAAAGTCCATGAAGGAAAGAAAGCTTTTGAATGTAGATGTGTAAATCTAGTATCCGAGAATAATGAAATGAGAAAGCAGATTCATGACTTAACACTAGCCATGAAAAAGTTTGGATTGGGCCAAAGATCACTGAATATGATCTTAGGTTACCAATGTCATGGATCTGGAAGATTTGGACTCGGATACACGACTGGTAACTATCGCCCGGCGATAGGTACTACCGCCGGCGATAGCGAGAACTCCAGAAAATCGAGTTTTAAAAATTATGATAATAATAAATTAACTAATACTACATTTTCTTACAGTAGAAGTCCAGAGAAGTTATATTCTTCTTGTTATATTACATGTACCAAATGCAATAGATTTGGTCATACCCCGGACTCGTGCTGGAAGAAAGGAAAATGTAAAATTAAGCAAATTTGGATGCCTAAGGCCTCTATCTATACTATGGGTGGAACCAATTGGGTAGCCAGATCTTTACTCACATCCTCTTTCTAGGTGTGTTGGCAGGCTAAGGACAAAGAAGACGTGTGGTACTTGGACTCAGGTTGTTCAAAGCACATGACGGGCAATAAAGAGAAGTTTCTTAGCCTAGAGATGAAGAAAGGAGGAGTGGTTACATTTGGAGATAATGGAAAAGGAAAAATCATCGGCATCGGTGTTGTGGGTAACGAAAGTTTTTCAATTTCAAATGTTTTGTTCGTAGAAGATTTAAAAGATAATTTGATTTCTATTAGCCAATTATGTGATAAGGGTTTAAATGTTTTGTTAGAATCTTCTACAAATTTATGCAAAATTATTGATTCCAAAACAAATGAAATTGCTTTTACCGCACCTAGATGTCATAACGTATATATGATTAAATTTCATGATTTTTCAAATTCTACTTTAAAATGTTTTTTATCAAAAAATGATGAGTTAGAATTATGGCATAGGCGACTTGGACATACTAGTGCAAAGTTAATTAAAAAACTTTCAAAAGATAAATTAATCAAAGGTTTACCATTGCTAGATGGGAATTTATCTTCATTATGTGAGCTTTGTCAAAAAGGAAAATTTACAAAATCATCTTTCAAAAGTAAAAATATTAAAGAGCTAGCCTGTACGATGTTATCTGAATTTACATTACCAAAATCTTTTTGGGCTGAAGCGGTGAGTACTGCATGTTATGTAATTAATAGAATAATGTTTCGCCCTATTTTAAAAGTAACTCCTTATGAGTTAATCATTCATAAAAAACCAAATGTTTCTTATTTCAAAGTTTTTGGTTGTAAATGTTTTATTTTAAATTCTAAAGATTCCTTGGGAAAATTTGATGAAAAATATGATGAAGGAGTTTGTATTGGGTATTCTTCAACTAGTAAAGCTTATAGAGTTTTTAATAAACGAACGGAAATAGTTGAAGAGTCTATTCATGTTAGGTTTGATGAGGTTGTTCCATGTGTGGATAAGAAAACTACAGGAAAAGAAGATAAACCCCTTCCTTTGATGGAAAATGATGATGAAGAACATAAAAGGAATGAAGAAGGAAAAGAAGAAGAAGAAAGAGAAAAACATGTCCCTTCAAGGGAATTGATATTTTCAAAGGATCATCCGAAGGAGCTTATTATTGGAGATCCACAAAAAGGGGTAAGTACTTGTTCTTCTTTACATGTTTTGTTTTCAAACCTTTGCTTTGTCTCTGAAATAGAACCAAAAAATGTTTCCACCGCTTTAAATGATGAATTTTGGTTTTTAGCAATGAATGAAGAACTTAATCAATTTGAACGTAATAAGGTTTGGAATCTTGTAGAACGACCCAAAAATCATCATGTAGTTGGAGTAAAGTGGATTTTTAAAAATAAATTGGATAGTGATTCTAGAATTGTTAGAAATAAAGCCAGATTAGTTGCAAAAGGTTATGCACAAATTGAAGGGGTAGACTATGATGAAACTTTTGCACCCGTTGCTAGATTAGAAGCGGTTAGGATATTTCTTGCATTTGCTTGCTTTAAAAGATTTAAATTATATCAAATGGATGTCAAAACTGTATTTTTAAACGGTTATATAAAAGAAGAGGTTTATGTAGAACACCCCCCTGGCTTTATTAATGAAAAATACCCAAATTATGTTTATAAATTAGATAAAGCACTTTATGGGTTAAAACAAGCGACTCGTGCTTGGTATGATCGTTTAACTCAATACTTATTAAAGCACGATTATAAAATGGGAAGTGCCGATTCTACACTCTCCATTAAGCAAATTGATCATGATTTAGTTATTTTGCAAATTTATGTTGATGATATTATTTTTGGAGCCATTAATGAAGAGTTATACAATGAAGTAGTTCAAATTATGAAAAATGAATTTGAAATGAGCATGATAGGAGAACTTTCATATTTTCTAGGTTTTCAAATTACGTAAAAACATGATGGTATTTTTATTTGTCAATCCAAGTATATTCATGATATGTTAAAAAGATTTGGATTTGACAACCTTAAACATGCAAATACTCCTATGAGTGCTTCATTGAAATTGGGAAAAGATGAAAGTGGTATTTCAATTGACCAAACCCTTTATAGAAGTATGATTGGGTCTTTATTATATTTAACTTCTTTTAGACCCGATATTATGTTCGCCGTTTGTTTATGTGCTAGGTTTCAAGCTAATCCAAAAGAATCACATTTAAAAGCGGTGAAACGTATTTTTAGATATCTTATATGAACATCTAAACTCGGCTTATGGTATCCTCATAATGACTCTTTTATTTTACATGGATATTCTGATTCTGATTATGCGGGGTGCTCATTAGATCAGAAGAGCACAAGTGACACTTGTCACTTTATCGGCCCAACACTTATTTCTTGGTCTAGTAGGAAACAGAATTATGTTGCCCTCTCCACTACTGAGGCCAAATATATTGCACTTGGTAGTTGTTGTGCTCAAGCACTTTGGATGACACAAACACTAGAAGATTTTGACGTACACCAAAATAATGTTGAATTAAAATGTGATAGCAAAAGTGCTGTCGATTTAACGAACAATCTTGTATTACATTCTAGATCAAAACACATAGATATTCGTCATCATTTTATTAGCGATCACATAAAAAAAGGACATATTAAAATAAATTTTATTGGAACAGATTCTCAAATAGCAGATATTTTCACAAAATCACTTAATGATTCACGTTTTTCAAGGTTAAGATTAGAACTTGGAATCTTAGAATTATAAATCCAAATTAAGAACTGGACAACACATAAACATAACATAAACCATAACATAAAACTGGAAAGCACATAGGATAACACTGAAAAAAGACAATACAAACAACAAAACCACAAATTAATAGAGTTTTCACTATCGTAAGGTGACAGTACTGTCGCCAGCGATATCCCAGATTCAGTAAACCACAAAATATTACATCACTGATAATAAACAATCATTCATCCATGTTCTCTTCAGTAGACACATTCACATCTTCACTGGAAGTCGGAGTTGGTTCTCTAAGTCTTCGCATCCGCCTTATCGAATGTCGTGGAGGATCCTCGACTGGACTCCCCCATTCTCGTTCTTCTTCCGGAGTTGGCTTTAGTTTCAGCTCCTTTACCAAAAACTTCATGAATTTTCGAAAACCGGAATGGCTACGCCTTTGCTCCTCTTTCATTTCCTCCACAGTCTCTCTTAGATCCTCAATAGATTCACGCAAAGAACCTCCTCTTTGGAGTGGTTATCTTGATGATGAGGCAGCCCTAGGAGATGGACCTCTAGCTGGTTCTACGGTATGTATCGCCGGGATACAATCATCAATGTAGAACTCTTGATCTATCCAGTCATATTTTTGATATACGATCCTTTGAATAACACTTCCTAAAGGAAGTGTATTCAGTTTCCTCCTAAGGGGATGCTTCATTTTATATGTATATCGTATAATGGATAACACAAAATCCGCCACATCAAACTTGACTCTCTCTAATACATAGTACGTCACTAAGCTCAATTGAGCCGTTATCTTCCTTGTGTCACCGGACTTCAACATAACCGTGTTTCTTAATATATCTTGCATCACAAATGCATCGCGAGAGAGTGATGAGACGTCTTGAATCAAACTCCTATTTTCCTTTCCATGGAGTACTTGGTTCAATATAATCCAATCACGATCCTTTCGATAATTCTCCACTATATCCATAACATGTTCTTCACAAGTGGTAAGATTATATTCTCGTCTTAAGTCAGCATGAGTAATATCTATTTCCACTCCTTGGATTCGAGACCTTACTCCTCCATTCAACCCCGTATATTTAGGGTCTTCCAAATTATTATAAAAATCTCGTACAAAGATGGAGCTAAAAGTGTTCGGTACAATGAGAGACATTATACCTGACTCCACAAGTAGTTCATAGATATGTGGTGACAATGATTCATCCAAGAGTTTAGCAATACCAACTGACGCATTCTCAATCCCCGGGTATGTTTGATATGATGCATGTGGGTTGCGGCTGGTACTTTTTCTTGCACGGGATGATGATGTCATTTCCCGAAACCATTATGACAACATCGTGTTAACTCAAAAAATTAATTTTCAAAGATTTCTTCTCTGTCGCCGGCGACAGTACTATCGCCGGGCGATAGTGGAAAAACTTCTCCCTTCTTGAAATGTCTGGTAGATTTCCTCTCGTAGGTTCAGAAAAATTACGAAACTTACATACATTTCAAAGATCTACAATCTATAACTCAATTCTTGAAAGGATTTTGCATCAAAATGACATTTTTTTTCCAAAATTTTTCCTTAACAAAATGTCTGCCCAAAATCAAATTTTCTTACTAGATCTATCTCCTTTCATACTCTAGAGTCCATATCTATATTTTTTTTAAGGTAAAACACAACCATAAAGAGGGATCTAGACTTACTTTTTGGAGTTCTTGAGGGTTTCCGCTGAAGAAGACGGTGACAATCCGCCCAGGGTCGGTCAAAGCAGGAAATGTGTCAGCCCCCTTCGGTTTTTCGTCTTTAATATCAAAAAATACTATCGCCGCGCGGTATCGCTACCGCGGGCGATAGTGCTTTTTCAGCCACAATTTCCAAATATTCTGAAATTTTTTAAAAAAACATGTTTCTAGTGTTACAATAAAGTCTTGGATGCTTATCAGGATACGATACCTAGTACCTGTGTGATTATTAGTTTATGAGTTCTTTGAACATTATTTTTAACTTGTCGTGCTCTTGATATCTACCTATATCGTTGATGACTGGAACTTGAATAGACTTGTTTCCGCATGCCTCTAAGTATGAGTAACATTTTATGCTTGATAATGTGCTTACACATCCTTAAGTTTCTTCTTACATGCTATTGGTTTGTTTCAAAGATTCGCATACATCGCTAACATTTTCATTTATGCCTCATTCAAATTGATTTTCAAAACTGATGGCCATTCTGAGAAAACTATTTTTTTTTGTTTGTAATACAAGTGAATTCGGAGTCCTACGTCAAAGTTTCTACAAACAAAAATGCATGAAAAACAAAAAAAAACAATTACATATGACTAGGATGCTACAATCAAGCTCTACTCACCCTCCTGATAAGTCTTAATGCGCATTGTGAGGTTGAGCACCTTGACAAGGATTGTAAAGTGTCTTGTGCAAACAAACTTGGCCATTTTTTTAAAGAAAAATATTTATGCCATGAGGTTATCTATACAAAGATGTTAGCTTCTTGTATCCATATATTGCAAACCTTCATGTAAAATTATTTCTTAAGACATATGTATACTAAATCACTCTTCACATGTATACATCATCATCATTTATAAAATTTCTTCTCATGAGAATTGGACCGGTCATAGTTCTTCTCTTCCATTTCATCGATTTTCCTGTTTTAGATATCTTGACCTGAAAATTTTCAATGTTTACATTCAACTCTTAAATTACTTTTTCCATAGCATACATTTTTTGATAAACTTCCAAATCTTAAGGTAACACTATTCCATGGTTTTTACTGTCTATATCCTACTTCTCGTGCTTCTCCATTTTATTTATACTCTCTCAGTTTCTTTCAGCTTTGTTGGGTACATTGGTCAAATGTACCTGATTTGAAAAAGCCTCACCCAACTCAATGATATACATCATAATGTATTTGATGTATGTTTGAGTTACTTGTGCAGGTTAAGAAAGTACTGGACTGAAGCAAAAAGTTTCTAAGTCCATGTGTCGACACCCAGAGGGAAAGTGTCGACACTTAAGAAAGCTTGTGTCGACACCCAGACAAGCAGTGTCGACACGTGGAGTCATTGTGTCGACACCTGGGATGCAGAGTCGACACCAGACAGATAGTGTCGACACTTGGAGCTGTGTCGACACTCAGTGAAGTAAAGTGCAGACAGAATGTGTCGACACAAGGAGCTGTGTCGACACCCAGTGAAACTGTGTCTACACCAGAAAGTGTCGACACTTGGAGCTGTGTCGACACTCAGCAAAAGTCTGCAGAGTCTAAGTACAAGTGTCGACACTCAACACAATGTGTCGACACTATGCAGAAGAGTCAGCATTTGAAGTAAGTGTCGACACCCAGCACAATGTGTCGACACTCAACAGAAGAGTCAACATTTGAAGTATGTGTCGACACCCAGAACAATGTGTCGACACACAGCTGAAGACTCAACACTGGAAGAAAGTGTCGACACATGGAGCTGTGTCGACACTTAGCAAAGAATAGAAAGAACAACAAATTATTCTAAGTACAAGTGTCGACACTATGGGAATGTGTCGACACTCAGCTGAAGTCTCAACAAGAAGAAGGTGTGTCGACACAAGGAGCTGTGTCGACACTCAGCAAGAATCAACATTGAAGACTTGTGTCGACACCAAGAAGCAGTGTCGACACTTGACAGATTCAACACAAGAAGATGTGTCGACACAAAGGAGATGTGTCGACACATAGAAGAATTCAGCAAAAGCTAGAAGAACAAGTACTTGTGTCGACACTCAATTTCAGTGTCGACACATGCAGAAGAATCTGTGTCGAGACATACAAGGAGTTGTGTCGACACCTTGTAGACTTGTGTCGACACTTACACAACATGTGTCGACACTTGGACTATAAGTGTCGACACTTAAAGACAGAAAGTCTCGACACTTACAGACAGTTAGAGATTTTCAAGAAGTGACTGGATGACTTGACAGTTGCCGTTCCAGCCGGTCTAAAACAACTGTCAGAGATGTCAGAAGTCAGTTATGAACCGGACCAGCCGGTTACTATGAAGAAGGCCTATAAATAGGCACCCACAGTTTACAGAAACGGTGTGGAAGTTGTTGAAGTTGTTGATCAGATTGTTGTCAAGGTTGATCATATTGTTGAAGTAATTATTAAAGTGGTACAAAGAGTATCAACACAAGAAGATCTAGCAGTTCAAGTGCAGATCTAAGAAGTTGGAGAGAGAGGACTCCATCCAAGAAATCAGCCTCTGGAACTAGGCTGAGAAGAAGGATTCAGATTCAATTCTGGATCTTAAGTGGCAGAGGTCAAGGAACAACTGCAGAGGATTCAGTCTTATTCAGTTCTACTCAAGAAGCTTTGAAGAAAGCTAAGTCAGGGTGAATCCAGCTGAGTTCTTCCAAGAACTCATCAAGAATCTCTCAACTCCCCTCCTTTAATTCTGAGTTGTAGAGTTATTATTTGTAATACATTTTTAACTTGTAGGATCCATTGCATCTGAGTGAATTGTAAGCCTATATTTATAAAGGCTGAGGGTAGGGCTTGTTAGCCTGAGTGTAGGAGATAGAGATCTCTGAGTGTAGGCCTTGTTGGCTGAGTGTAGGCCTTGGTTGGCTGAGTGTAGGCCTTGTGGCTGAGTGTAGGCTTTGGGATAAAGCTGAGTTGTAAGGCTTTGGGCCTGAGGTGTAGGAACCAATTTGGGTTCTGAGACAGTGGAGAAGTTTGGCCGAATCTAGTACACTGCTAGATAGGCGAAGGGGGAAAGTGGATGTACCCATATCTTGGGGAACCACTATAAAACACTGTGTGCTGTGCTGTGATTGTGCTGTGGATTAGCTGTGTATGTTTTGTTATTGCTGTTTGCTGTGCAAAAGTAGTTAGAAATCTGTGATATAACTGTTTGGCTGCCAACAAAGTTAGAAAAGGATTAGGTCACCTATTCACCCCCCCCCCCCCTCTAGGTGTTTAGGTACCATATCTTTCAAGTGGTATCAGAGGGAGGTTCCTCAAAACAAGGACTAACAGTCTGAGGAGATCCTGTTTGGCAGATTCAGTGTTGGCAAAACACAGATTCAAGAAATTCAAGAAAATCAAGAAACATGGGTTTTTATGAGAATCACAAGGAATTGGGTTCCATGAAATTATCCATATGCAGGAAAGAGATCTTTGGGATCTGGAAAGAAAGGGTAAGGCTATTTATGGAAGCCTCAGACCCTAGAATCTACATCACAGTAAAGGAAGGGCCTTATGTGCCCATGAAGATTTCAGTTCTAGATGCAAACCAGAGAACTCCAAAGGATTTCTCTGAGATGACTAAGGATGAAATTGTTCTGGCCACCATGGACAAGAGGGCACAGAACATAATAATGAGTGTCATTGATGATGCAACTTTTCAGAACTTAATTCACTGTAAAACAGCAAAAGAGATGTGGGATACTCTCATTGTGTATATGGAAGGTTCTGAAGAAGTTAGGCAAGATAGGAAGTCCTTGCTAAATCAGGAGTATGAAAGCTTTAGGCAAGGAAAGGGTGATAGCATCACTGAGTGCTATAAGAAATTTTACAGAATAGTTAATGAACTCATGTCTTATGGAAGAGAGTTCAGTAACTATGAACTAAATGACAAGTTCTTAAGGTCCCTAAACAAAGATTGGGACACCAAGATCTGTGCCATAAGAGAAATGGCTAAGTTGGGAGAAATTCCTCCCCCTACACTGTTTGGCAAGTTATTGTCATATGAGATGCAGTTGACAGTAAGAAAAGAGGAGGAGAAATCAACAAGGACTGAGCACAAAGAAAGAACTGTTGCTTTCAAGACAGAAGTTCCCAGAAAGTGCAGGAATAAGTCTTTAACTCCACCTCCAGAGGTAGTTGAATCAGAGTCTGATGAGTCTGTCAGCACAAAGTCTAAGAGCAGTGAAAGTGATGAAGACTTTGCTGCTTTCACTAGACACTTTCAGAAGTTTTTGAAAAAGAAACAGTGGAGGTCAAGGCCTTCTACATCACAAGGAAAGGAAGACTCTTATCAGAAAAAGAGGTCTTCAAAGAATGACAAGAAAAGGACAAAATCAAGCAAGGCAACTGGTTCAAAGATTGTTTGCTATTGCTGCAATAGACAGGGCCATGTTATTGCAGATTGTCCAGAGAAGAGAAAGGAATCTGGTGACAGGAAAAAGACTCACTTCAAAGGGAAGAAAGAAAAGTCTTTTGTTGCTAAGAAGGAGAAGACTATATCAGATATCTCTTCTTCAGAAACTGAGTCTGAGGCTGAAGCCTACATAGGGCTGTTTGCTGAAGAAGAAGAGGAAGAATTCATGCAGATCTTGGAGTCAATTTATGAACAAGAAGACAGTCATTGCCAAGGGCTAATGGCTTTGACAGACAGTGCCAAAATCCTGGAGCAGCCAGGACCCAGTCAGGTACAAAGTTCAAGTTTAAATTCAGTTTCTTGTTCTAGTTCAGATTCAGATTCTTCTTCATCAAGTGATGAGAATGTATCTGAGTCTGAGGATGATATTCATCAACTTATAGATGAATATAGAGTGCTGTTGCAAGCTTACAAGAAAAGCAAGTCCCTTGCCAAAAGTCAGGCAAAGGAAATTGCTGATCTTAAAGCTGCTGCAACAGATTTTGAGAAGCAATTTGATCAAAAACTGAATGAGATAGCCAGGCTGAAACACATAACAGTGATTCAGATGGGAACTATCACTTTTAAGAATGATCAAATTAAGTGTCTGGAGAACAATCTTCAGAAGGAGAAGGACTTGGTTGCTAGGTTTTCTAAACCTAAGTCAGTGTTACCCATAATTGATGAATTTGTTCATCACAAGGGTAAAGCTGGACTGGGCTTTATTAGACCTGCAGGGACTGAGCAGTCCAAGTATAAGTCCAAGGGCAAAGCCCCAACATTCAACAAGCCTGATGTAGTCAAGACAGCCAAGGCAGTACCTAAGCAAAGGTACAATAAATTTGAATGTTGGTGATGTGGCAAAGTTGGCCATTTTGCAGTAGACTGTTGGCACAATGTGAGTGCCAAAGTGAGTTCCAAATTACCTGTTGGAAAGCCAGTAGGTAGGTTTGTCAAATTGCAAACTAACAATCACCAAGGACCCAAGAATACTTTGGGTTCTAAGGTTCATTAATTTGTTTTGCAGGTGAGTCCAAGTGGCCATACCCCTACATGGTACTTGGACAGTGGATGTTCCAGACATATGACTGGAACTAGGGGACTATTGAAGGACTACATTCCAATCAAAAATGGTCCTAAAGTGACCTTTGGTGGTTCTGAAAGAGGAATCATCAAAGTGTTTGGTAACATTTCTTCAAACTTAGTTACCATTACTCAAGTGGCTTATGTTAAAGGGTTAAAACACAACCTAATAAGTATAAGTCAATTAAGTGATGTAGGGTATGACATCTCATTTGTTAAAAATGGTTATCATATCAAGAGGTCAAGTGATCAAGAGATCATTTTGACAGGATATAGGAAGAGGAATGTCTACTGCCTAGACATTATGATTGAGAACAATGGTTCTCCAGTTTGTCTTGTAGCTGATGAGACAGTCTCTCATTGTGTCAAATGGCACAAGAGGCTAGCCCATCTTAACTACAAGACTATTAGCAAACTCTTTAGCAAAGAGTTAGTGAGGAATGGTCCTCAAGTTAAGTGTGTTAAAGATGACATTTGCTCAGCTTGTCAAAAGGGCAAGCAGACTAAATCCACCTTTAAAAGCATAGAAAACAAAGATGCTGTGAGGTGTTTATACCTCTTGCATTTGGATCTCTTTGGTCCAATGTCAGTTCACAGCTTAGGTAGGAAGGTCTATACCCTTGTAGTTGTAGATGACTACTCAAGGTTTTCCTGGGTGTTCTTCTTAAGACAGAAATCTGAAACACCTAGTGTCTTCTACAGCTTTGTCAAGCAAATTCAGAATGAACTAAATAATACTGTGGTTAAGATTAGAAGTGACCATGGTACTGAGTTTCAGTCTGAAAGCATGACAAAACTGTGTGAAGACTTTGGGATATTTCAAGAATTCTCTTCACCTAGAACACCTCAGCAAAATGACATTGCTGAGAGGAAGAATAGAACCTTGATAGAGGCTGGTAGGACCCTACTTAGTGATACATCACTGCCAGAGTATTTCTGGGCTGAAGCAGTTAACACTGCATGCCATGTTATAAATAGGGCTACCATCACTAAAGGGCTAAACAAGACCCCCTATGAAGTTGTGAAAGGCAGGAAACCAAACCTATCCTACTTCAGGATCTTTGGTTGCAAATGCTTCATACTTAACAATGGGAAGTCTTACTTAACTAAGTTTGCTGCCAAGTCCCAAGAGGGAATTTTTGTTGGGTACAGCAATAATAGTAAGGCTTATAGAGTCTACAACTTGACTACACAAGTTGTAGAAGAATCAGTGCATGTAGTTTTTGATGAGACTAAACTTATTAATAATGAGTTGTCTAGCAGTGTATGCAGCCCCACAGGTTTATCAAAGAAAATGGACAAGCTTACTATAGAAGAAGTGTCTGCTGCAAGACAGCAAGGAGAGGAGAGTAGCTGCTGTCCAGGGGGAGAACTACATGTGCCAATTGCTGAAGAAATACAAGGAGTACAACATGATGCAGATGCTGAAGTGGTTCAACCTGAAGTGAGGATGCCTCCAGCCCACAGGCATCTTAGAGATCATCCAGTAGAGCTGATTATTGGAGATCCAAGACAAGGAGTTCAAACAAGGAGCAGAAATCAGAATGCTGCAATCTATTCCAGCTTTCTGTCACAAGTTGAACCTAAGAAGTTTGAAGAAGCAATACAAGATCCACAATGGACTGAAGCAATGCAAGAAGAGCTTAATCAGTTCAAGAGGTGCAAGGTTTGGGAACTTGTTCCTAAACCTAAAGACCACAATGTAATAGGAGTTAAGTGGATCTACAGGAATAAGATGGATGAACAAGGGGTCATCATTAAGAATAAAGCTAGACTGGTTGCTAAAGGATATAGGCAAGAAGAAGGTATTGACTTTGATCAAACCTTTGCTCCAGTAGCCAGACTGGAAGCCATAAGGATGTTCTTGGCCTATGCAACCTATCAAGGATTCAAGGTTTACCAGATGGATGTCAAGTCAGCATTCTTAAATGGTAATCTTAAAGAAGAAGTCTATGTGGAGCAGCCTTCAGGTTTTGTTGATCCAACTCTACCTCATTATGTCTATAGACTTAGGAAAGCTTTATATGGGTTAAAGCAAGCCCTAGGGCTTGGTATGAAACCCTATCTAGTTTCCTCATTGAGAACAAATTCTCAAGGGGGAAAATAGATAAGACTCTATTCCTTAGGGAATCTAGAGGCAAAGTCATACTAGTCCAAATATATGTAGATGACATTATATTTGGGTCTACTGAAAGCAGCCTTTGCAAAAAGTTTGCAAAACTTATGCAAGGTCAGTTTGAGATGAGTAGTATGGGAGAGCTGAAGTTTTTCTTGGGTCTCCAAGTTAAACAGACTGAGAGTGGTTTGTCCATTTGTCAGTCAAAGTTCACCCTAGAACTCATAAGGAAGTATGGTATGGATTCATCCAGTACCATGAAGACTCCTATGGGGTCAAGTATGTCTCTTAGCAAGGATGATGCAGGGAAACCTGTAGATGAAACCTTGTATAGAGGGATAGTTGGCTCCCTATTATACTTGACTGCTAGTAGACCAGACATCATGTATGCTACATGTGTTTGTGCAAGGTATCAAGCCTGCCCTAAAGAGTCTCATTTGACTGCAGTCAAAAGAATATTGAGATATCTAAAGGGCACTCCCTATCTAGGCCTCTGGTACCCTAGGAATGGAGATTTTGATCTAACAGGTTATTCAGATACAGACTTTGCAGGATGCAAAGAGGATAGAAAGAGCACTACTGGAACCTGTCAATTCCTAGGTGGGAGACTAATTTCATGGAGTAGCAAGAAGCAGACTAGTGTGGCTATCTCTACAGCTGAGTCAGAGTATGTGGCTGCAGGAAGTTGTTGTGCTCAACTTCTGTGGATTCAACATCAGCTAGAGGACTATGGATTTCAGGTAAGTAGAACTCCACTTTTTTGTGATTCTACAAGTGCTATTTCAATAGCTAATAACCCTGTATCTCATAGTAGGACAAAACATATTGAGATTAAATATCATTTTCTTAGGGAGCATGTAGAAAGAGAAAATATTTTATTAGAATATGTTAAAACAGATGAACAAGTAGCTGATATGTTTACTAAGCCACTAGAAGAAGCTAAGTTCAATAGATTCAAAATTGAACTAGGAATGATAAACTTAGAGTAAGTTTACAGATTTGAAAATGACTAAGTAAAAAGGTGTCGACACATAGACAAGTCTATGTCGACACAGAATAGTGGTGTCGACACTTCAGGAAAAAGGTGTCGACACATCTAGGATGTTGGTGTCGACACTTCAGAATGTTAGTGTCGACACATGTCAAGTAGGTGTCGACACATCCAATATGGTGTCGACACTTAAGTTTTACTCAGAATTTTTCTAAGTAAAGTCTCGACAATGTGTCGAGTTATGTTGTGTCGACACATAACCAAGTGTCGGCACATAAAATCTGTTGACTAAACTTGTGTCGACACATATGTGTCGAGACATTATAAGTCAGTGTTGACACTTATTGCCAGTGTCGACACATTTTAAGCTAGCTGTCCCGCTTGTTCATCTTCAAAATCAGAAAGGTATAAATAGGGTTCTGTCTTTGTTTGTCGACACGCTTTCAAAGTTTCGAGACCAAAACTACTGTGTCGACATCTCTCTTTTCTAAAGACTAATTCTCCAAACCCTAATGGCTCCTAAGCTTGAGGAGAATGTTAACGAGGGCTATGAGCTAGTGCGAGGCGCGTTCAATGAAGCTGATCAAGAAATCAAGTCGGTGGTAACCCTAGTCGCCAATTCTGGACTAGAATACTTGGTTTCAGAACCAACAAAGATTTGGAAAAAGGAAGTTCTTGAATTCCTTAATGGAGCTGTAGTCGATGAATCTGGATTCAGAATCAAATCCAGAGTTCATGGGACTAAGGTCAAGGTTTCACGAAAGCATCTGAGGAAGGTGCTCCAGCTACCCAAAATTCAAGATGAAGAAGAGGTTACTGCTTCAAAGACCAGGAAAGCTTTAACTTGGTGTGGTCTTGATTCTAAGATGAAGATAGGATCTGTATTCAACAGAAAAGGCATGAATAACCAAGGAAAGTTCATGTCTGAGATAGTAGGAAAAGTCTTACTCAGCAAGACTGGAGGGCATGACAGAGTGTCTGCCTACATGTTTGAAATCATGACAAGAATTATCTTCACTATTAAAACTGATTGGTCAATGATAGTGTTTGACAAGATCAAGGAGAGTCTGAAGAAGCCCAACATGGGCAGAATACTTAGTCTCTACCTAGCTGGTACCATACCAGAGGTAATGAATACAACTGCAGGAAGTAAGATCAACCACATGAGGAAGATGGATCAAAGGATATTTTCCAGATGGGACAGGGTGTTGTCCAAGGAAATTCCTACCCCAGAGAAGACAGTTACTAAGAAAGATTCTCCTCCAAGGAAGAAAAGGAAGCAAGTTCCTGTGACACAAGAGTCCTCCAGCAGTTCAGGGAGTGAAGAACAAGTTGTTTTCACTCCTGATGATCAAGAGGAAGTGGCTGCAGAGAAGACCCCTACTGCTCAAGATATAGCTGAGATCCAGTGGGAGCTGCCTCAAGCTAGCCCCATCCATAGGGATCACAGCCAGGGGGAGCTACCAGTTGTAGAGGAACCATCTACACAGGACAGTGAGCAAGCCACCACCATCATACAAGAGGTACTCACTGACCTAAAAACTTTAGATTATATTATAGAAGATGCTGATTTGTCTGATGATCTTCAGCAAACTTAGCTGAATACTCAAAAACCAGATGCTGTTAGAGAAGACACATCTGCTGTACAAGAAGTAATTCATGATCCTGTGGTTGAAGAACCAAGAACATCTCCAGCTTCTTCACCGCCAGAATACACCATGGAGGACTTGTTCCTAAATCTGGATCAAGCAGATTTTGACAAAGAAATTGATGCTGCTGAGGGGGAGCAAGCACAAGATCTGGAAGAGCTTATTAGGCTGGAAACTGAGCAAGCACCTGATGTGCAAACTGAGAAGCCTCAAAGCCCTAAGGACAGGGTTGAGATAGCCAGCACTTCTGCCTCTGAAGATGAGGAGAGTGCTAGGGCAAAGAAGAAGAAATTATATGTTTTTAAAAGGAGAAGCCAGAGTTACAAGAAAGCTCTGCAATCTATAGCCCCACAGCCTATAATTCAACAAGCCCCAACTGTTGATTATAGTGCCTTAATGCTAGCCATGCAGATAAAACTTAATGAACAAAGAAAGGCTATAGAGGCTTATGTAGATGAAGGACAGAAGTCATTACAGTTTGATCTTGCTCAAGATATAAAGTCAATAAGGTTTGAGATGAACCTGAACAAGAAGGAGATGACTGACTGCTTCCACAAGGGTGGGAATGCAGTGGTCTATCTAGCAACACACCAGGAGAAGATCAAAGCACAGGTAGATGATATAGCATTGAAGCAAGGGTATATCCTGGAAAATCAGATAAGAATGAATGACAATTTGACTGCTTCACATAATGCTATAGTCACTGAGTTGAAGACCAAGGGTGCTGAACCTTCAACATCTACTGCTGCTGCCAAAGCTGATTTTGATAAAGTATTCCAGGAAGAACTTACTGCTGTTAAGTCTGCTATTAAAGATTCCCAGAAAGTCATCTCTGAACAACTTACAAAGCTGAAACCATTCTTTAAAGAGGGAATCGGGTATTTGGACAGTCAAATAAGATTTCAAAAGGATGATGTCAGAGATCATATGGCCAGAGAAGTCATAAAGGGGGAGAGAGTATTAGTCAAAGCTAGCTCTGACCATGCCAAATGGATATCTAACTCCATCAGAGCTACACTGGGTTATCCTTCACTCTGTGATGATGATAATGTTGCTGAATCAGGGATTCAAACTGCATATCTTGGGGGTGAGCAACCAGAGGTAGCTCAAGTGATTTATCCACCTCCAGATTTTGACATGGTTCAAGCAGATGTAAGCACAATATATAGCCCACCTGAGGGCAATGACACAGTTCATATTGAGAAGGTTGTTCAACCTATATCTGAAGCTATGCAAGAGGCTCTACAGAAAGAGGAAGAGACAAGGTTGTCCAAGAAGAGGTTTAGGGAACAAGCAGAACAAAAGCCAGACTTTGAATAGTGGAGCCCTACCTCTAGGAATATAATTTTAACTGCCTGGAAAGCTGCCAAGGACAATGCTCATGAAAGGAACAAGTGGTTCTCTGAAGCAGAATGGAGGAAACATGAAATAAGACAGGAGGTCATTGTTCAATATAGAAGAAAGGAAAAGATGGGAAAGCTACCTCCTACTGCAGTGGAGCCTAGCAAGTACTTCCCCAAGCCATATCATTATTTTGAGAGGCAGAAAATCAAAGCAGAAGAGCTGAAGAAGAAGGATCTAAAAGGCAAGAAGTCTGTTGTTGCTGAAACTGCTGAAGCCACTGTCAAAGCTCAAGTCCAATCTGGCAAAGACATAGTTATCAAAGAACCAGATCAGAAATAGATTAGGAATTGACTTGAAGATTATTGTAATCTTTTGAATGAAAAACATTTTTGTAAACTGCTGAAAATGTATAAGGAACAATGTTAGAACAATATATGATAAATATATTTCATGATTGTTCTGTAAATATGTCTATTTCTTGTTTGTTCTGCAATGTTGAATGTGTATACATGTGTGAAATATTACATGTTTATGTTTACCCTGCTGTTTATAATCTGCTTTACATCATTCTGTAATTTTTAATTATGAATGGTGTATATCATTGACTACGGGTTATGACTTCTCCAAATAGGGGGAGATTGTTGGGTACATTGGTCAAATGTACCTGATTTGAAGAAGCCTCACCCAACTCAATGATATACATCATAATGTATTTGATGTATGTTTGAGTTACTTGTGCAGGTTAAGAAAGTACTGGACTGAAGCAAAAAGTTTCTAAGTCCATGTGTCGACACCCAGAGGGAAAGTGTCGATACTTAAGAAAGCTTGTGTCGACACCCAGACAAGCAGTGTCGACACTTGGAGTCATTGTGTCGACACCTGGGATGCAGAGTCGACACCAGACAGATAGTGTCGACACTTGGAGCTGTGTCGACACTCAGTGAAGTAAAGTGCAGACAGAATGTGTCGACACAAGGAGCTGTGTCGACATCTAGTGAAACTGTGTCTACACCAGAAAGTGTCGACACTTGGAGCTGTGTCGACACTCAGCAAAAGTCTGCAGAGTCTAAGTACAAGTGTCGACACTCAACACAATGTGTCGACACTATGTAGAAGAGTCCGCATTTGAAGTAAGTGTCGACACCCAGCACAATGTGTCGACACTCAACAGAAGAGTCAACATTTGAAGTATGTGTCGACACCCAGAACAATGTGTCGACACACAGCTGAAGACTCAACACTGGAAGAAAGTGTCGACACATGGAGCTGTGTCGACACTTAGCAAAGAACAGAAAGAACAACAAATTATTCTAAGTACAAGTGTCGACACTATGGGAATGTGTCGACACTCAGCTGAAGTCTCAACAAGAAGAAGGTGTGTCGACACAAGGAGCTGTGTCGACACTCAGCAAGAATCAACATTGAAAACTTGTGTCGACACCAAGAAGCAGTGTCGACACTTGACAGATTCAACACAAGAAGATGTGTCGACACAAAGGAGATGTGTCGACACATAGAAGAATTCAGCAAAAGCTAGAAGAACAAGTACTTGTGTCGACACTCAATTTCAGTGTCGACACATGCAGAAGAATCTGTGTCGAGACATACAAGGAGTTGTGTCGACACCTTGTAGACTTGTGTCGACGCTTGCACAACATGTGTCGACACTTGGACTATAAGTGTCGACACTTAAAGACAGAAAGTCTCGACACTTACAGACAGTTAGAGATTTTCAAGAAGTGACTGGATGACTTGACAGCTGTCGTTCCAGCCGGTCTACAGCAACTGTCAGAGATGTCAGAAGTCAGTTATGAACCGGGCCAGCCGGTTACCATGAAGAAGGCCTATAAATAGGCACCCACAGTTTACAAAAACGGTGTGAAAGTTGTTGAAGTTGTTGATCAGATTGTTGTCAAGGTTGATCATATTGTTGAAGTAATTATTAAAGTGGTACAAAGAGTATCAACACAAGAAGATCTAGCAGTTCAAGTGCAGATCTAAGAAGTTGGAGAGAGAGGGCTCCATCCAAGAAATCAGCCTCTGGAACTAGGCTGAGAAGAAGGATTCAGATT
Source organism: Platanthera guangdongensis (assembly GCA_039583875.1). Taxonomy (NCBI): domain Eukaryota; kingdom Viridiplantae; phylum Streptophyta; class Magnoliopsida; order Asparagales; family Orchidaceae; genus Platanthera; species Platanthera guangdongensis. The sequence goes on from CM077156.1 coordinate 10,014,848, forward strand.
CAATTCTGGATCTTAAGTGGCAGAGGTCAAGGAACAACTGCAGAGGATTCAGTCTTATTCAGTTCTACTCAAGAAGCTTTGAAGAAAGCTAAGTTAGGGTGAATCCAGCTGAGTTCTTCCAAGAACTCATCAAGAATCTCTCAACTCCCCTCCTTTAATTCTTAGTTGTAGAGTTATTATTTGTAATACATTTTTAACTTGTAGGATCCATTGGATCTGAGTGAATTGTAAGCCTATATTTATAAAGGCTGAGGGTAGGGCTTGTTAGCCTGAGTGTAGGAGATAGAGATCTCTGAGTGTAGGCCTTGTTGGCTGAGTGTCGGCCTTGGTTGGCTGAGTGTAGGCCTTGTGGCTGAGTGTAGGCTTTAGGATAAAGCTGAGTTGTAAGGCTTTGGGCCTGAGGTGTAGGAACTAATTTGGGTTCTGAGACAGTGGAGAAGTTTGGCCGAATCTAGTACACTGCTAGATAGGCGAAGGGGGAAAGTGGATGTACCCATATCTTGGGGAACCACTATAAAACACTGTGTGCTGTGCTGTGATTGTGCTGTGGATTAGCTGTGTATGTTTTGTTATTGCTGTTTGCTGTGCAAAAGTAGTTAGAAATCTGTGATATAACTGTTTGGCTGCCAACAAAGTTAGAAAAGGATTAGGTCACCTATTCACCCCCCCCCCCCTCTCGGTGTTTAGGTACCATATCTTTCAAGCTTCCGCATTTCCACCTCGCTATATTTTTTCCCACCGTCTTTTGCTAATACCAAAAGGGGGAGATTAAGTACGAAATAAATTGATTAGTACATTTAGGGGGAGTAACTATTTCTTCTTTTAAATAGGGGGAAAATATAGGGGGAGCAACTAGTCTTTATTATATGGGGAGTTTATTATAACTATTTATGCATTTTGATTCATAATGATTATTTGAATTGTTTCACATTCTCCTGATCTCACGCAATTTCTTTCTTAGTGGATTTGTTATTATCAAAAGGGGGAGATTGTTGGAGCATGCGTTCCGCGCTTCTTAGTTTGAGAATAACAAATCCCGGATGTATTTGATCTTGGTATGTGTTTTAAATGTGCAGGGATAACAGATATTTTATGTACAAAGGAATGGCTGAGCATGGCATTGATGAAAAGGAAAAACGCGCTATCACTGGCGATAACACTACCGCGGGCGATAGCATAATCAGTGCCTGCTGACGTCAGCCTTAATCTGCACGTTGTCGCGCACAAAGTCACGGTTGAGCAATATCGCGGGGCGATACCGATGTCGCTGGGCGATATCCCACGATCGTCACGTTCTCCGCTCAGATCTGAAAATCAGCGTGACGTGTGCCACGTGTCAAGCAAGAAGAGTTATCACTATCGCGGGGCGTTAAAGCTACCGCCGGCGATATCATGAAGTGATATATACGGCCAAAAATTTCAGGGAAGAGTTGGATCGTGCAGAGCTTTGTTTTCCCAGAGAATCTTCAGAGCCTTCATCTCCGTTTCCAGACGAACTCCCTTGTTCCGTTGAAATCTCAAGAGCAAAGGAGATACGACCGTGTGTTCAAGATTGGAGATCTTCTCATCGGTCCACCATCATCTTCAGAGCTCGTGATTTTGAGGGAGTTTTTAAGTTTTACTATTGTACTTTCATTTTCACTCTTTATCTTTGTAATTGGGAAGGGAAAATCACCACCTTGTGCGTGGTGTCTAAGTCCGTGTGTGGCTTAGGGGCAAATCACCACCTTGTGTATGGTGTCTAGGTCCGTGTGTGGCTTAGGAGTAAATCGCCGCGTTTTGTGCAGCGTCTAGATCATATGTTTGATTTAGGGGGAGGCTAGTAGCCATATCTAGGGAGATATTGACTATATCCTACCGGTTCTTGGGAGAAGGATCGGTGAAAAAGCTAAAAACTATTATCGTTCTAAGCCTTGATTTCAAGCTTTATTAGAATCATTTTACATATATATTTTGGAGAAATAAAATCTTAATTTTCATTTCATTGATCTGTCTCAAACATAGTATCTAGTTTCATATTTTATAAAAAGTTCAAAAAAGGTTTAAAGAGCCCTTATTCACCCCCCCCCCCCCCCCTCTAAGGGTGCCACAAGATCCTATAGGCTTCTCTCTGGTGGTGGCCCGGAAACCAGCCGCCGGAGCTAAACAGAGAAAAAACTCTATTTTTCTCGGCTGCCACCGGGCGGCGATTTCTGGCGGCACCCTGACCTTCCACCACCGGGGAATGTCATCCCCTGTGGTTTAACCCTTCCCCAGCACCACTGTCGGTGCTGGGAGGGGATAAACTTTCACGGCCACCACCCGACCTGAACCTTGGTTCGGGTGGTGCCGGCAGCGCTCCAGCCATCGGGTGATGCATGCAGCACGTCGAAAGGGTGAGGGAGAAGGAGGGGAAGAGTTTCTACCTGTCCTAGAAGAGCTTGGGAGGGGCCAAATTGGGTGTCCATGCAAGGTGGAGGGGTGGTGGAGCTTGGGTTGGCCTTATCTGGCGAGCTAGGGTTCCGGAAAGGGTTCCCTTGGCTCAGGCAGGTGAGTGTGTGGAGGAAAGTAGGGGGAGGGGGTGTCCTTTTATAGGATAGGGGGCTTCCTTTTTCTTCCCTCGGCGGTGTGGGATTTACCCGAGAGAGGGAGGAGCTTGTCTCCTCCCCATTTCCTCCAGCCATGTGTCAGCATCGGATGGGGTGAGGGGGTCCACCAGGCGGCAGTCATTCAGAGGAAAGGAAGGGTTGGTCTTGGGCTTAAAGTGAGGAGGAGGGGAGGAAAAGAGGGGGTAGTGGGCTTCCTTGGTCCATGGCCCACTTGGCTTCATGGTGTGGGTTGGTTTTAATAGCACAAGGATATATATATGATTAGGTCCTAATTAAGCCATGAGGAGGAGTGAGTTATTCCTTGGGTGAGGAATTTCAAAAGGTCTTTTTAGGGGAGGTTTGACCAAAGTCAACCCTAGGGTGGGTCCCCATCTGGGTGAAAGTCAAAATGAGTCCATGTCATTGAGATCGGGTCAAAGTTGAAGTGTCGTGTCACAATTGATGTGTGTACGCTTTTCAATGCACAGTTGTACTTGATTTGACCATAGGTTGACCATTTGTCGTAAAAATTTCTCGAGACCACTTCTATTGACTTTATATTGACCACATGAGTCCAACGCCAATGACTGGGGTTGAATCGGAGTTTGTTTGGCAAAAGTCCAAAATCTGTGTGTCGCATTGCGCTAAAACAGTCTAAATATTTATATTCGTCGTTAGGCACTAGATTGCAACGCGATGAGTTCTGATATGCTCGTATGGGTCATACGAGGTCACAGGAACTGACAGAACTCAAATCGGAGTTCTCTAGGCTGATATTCATAATCTTGCTCTTGTGACGTTTTACGAGAAGTAGTCACATCCACCATATGACCTCAGAGTCTAACGGAACGAGTTCCGACACGCTCGTATTGACTATACGAGGCCATAGGAACTGACAGAACTCAAATCGGAGTTCTCTAGCTCCATTTCCAGCTTAGGGTTACCTTTATCGGGTCACGGGTAGGGGTTCAGGTCACTTTTATTGGGCCCACTAGTGTTCTGGTGGCCCAATAAAAGTCGGGATGTTACAGTGAAGCCCATACGGACATGTTGATCTGGATTGGTGATATTTTCATTATGCATGAATTGCTAGAGAAGACTCTGTACTGTATGTTTTCGGGTTTCTTCGCGATAGATTACAGCAGGGAACTTTGGGGACTAACCCCAAGGAGCACCCGAAAAACTGGGCAGAAACACATTTATGCCAAGTACCGTGCTGCGGTAGTGTTACCGCTGGCGGTAACTCTGTGAGAGAGCTATTGTGAAGCCTGTCTCGCGGAGACCTGGGAGCCAGATTGTGGGGCTGAGAGCTCTGGGAGCCCATCTTGGTGGCATGAGTGTCGACCTTGTGTATAACCAGGTTATGTATTATTATATGATCGATTCTTTGGGAATCGGGGACGCTGACCCACGCCGATGACTTAAATTGGCATGGCGATGTGAGCAACGGGTTGAGCTGAACCGTACCTTCTCTATGTGGTTCGGTTAAAGAGACCTAATGTATGTGACACTTACCGGGGGCATGGAGGACGAATCTTAGGCTTCGGCCGGAAAGACTTAAATGCTCACAATGGTTACCGTCATGGGGGCGGTGGTGAAACCTCGGAATGGACCGGGTTCACCGATAATGTGCCCTGAGAGTACGGGGTATGCGGTCGTGCGTGCCTACGTACGCCTGTGGTGAAGTATACTTTAATTGTACTTTTTATATCATGGTTGGATATACTAAAGAAATGCAGGGAAGGAGCACTGCTGCCCCGAGTAAGGGGTGAGGTCGTTATAATTTGGTTAGCTTTAGCTGACCGTTGCCTTGTTTTACCACCATTTGGTGGATTGTTGTGCAGGAACAGGTGAGTTAAGTGGTAAGTAATGGGTTGAAGCCCTTGATGCTGTGCTGGCCCTTGAATGCCAAAGTGAAGTGTTTTCTTTTACTATTGTCATATGTGGCCAACCTCCGTGCTGAATTATGTAAAACACTTACTGTTTAAGCAAACTGTTGTACGGCCTTATGGCCAGCCAAGTATTTTGTGAATGTTCTTTCATTCCTATTGTGGCTGTAGTGGACATTCATGTGTTGTTTATGGGTCCATATAACTGTTTTAAAAAACTTCCGCTAGAATGCTCTGAGTTAGGATTTGAATTCCTACAATGGTATTTTGGTAATAATACGTAACTCCGCTAACTGTCCATAGTATGTAGCATGGGGTCCCGGTCGGACCTTCTGTTATATTCCATATGACGGATAGGAGTGTTACACCGCACATCAGTTGACCAAGTCAACCATGGTCAAAATAAAACTTAAAGAAGAGAAATGATGGCTCAACCCAATTCCAACAGGCTAAGGCCTTGAACCAAGGCTCATCCTGCAGCCTACTAGCATTATTACACCCATTGCGCTCTTATTTGGGAATCCAGTGGCATTTAAGGGGGTAATTTGGAGAATTTCACCAATTATTAAAGGGTCAAAGAGGATTTCATGGAAAGGAGGCCACATGACACTCCTCTCCTCTTCCCAAAGCCACCATTGAATTCCCCACGTCCTTTGGGACTGATCTCACATTACTCCCAGTTGGTTGTCATCAAGGGGAGCATTCAATGCTCTTGACCAAACCCCCTTCTCATGGTTTCTTCATAAATACTCCTCAGCCTCATTGGATCCTTTCACCATCTTCCGCACCTCCAAAGCTGTTTGCCCAAGCTCTTGCCTAAAGGCATTGAACTCAAGGGAAGTGTGTTGGACTAGCTCACCGAAAAACACCATAACCATGGCTCACTGTCACAACACCCGCCACCAAGCCCGTCTACAGGTCTGTTTCTCCTCCTCTCACCTTGTGCTAGCATCTTAGATCCTTTAGGAGAGAAATCAAGCTTAAGTGAGTTTGATCTAATGTGAGAAAATGGAGAAATTTCTGAGTTTGAGAGTGTTCAGGTTCCCCGAAAAATGCCCCCTCCGACGGCCAAGTCGTCGCCAAGTGTTAACCACCACCTCAACGAAAGTGGTGGTGGTGGCCGGTCGGGAAGGTGGCTGGATCACCAAGAAACTGAGTATGAAGTTGGTACAGGACGTAATGATCCAGGCCGTCGGCTTAAGGAGGAAGATGAACATATCCGTCGGTTTTGATCTTTAAGATTCGTGCATGATTCATTTTATATATTATATCGTTTGTTTTAATTTGTCACATTTTTGCACATATTTTAAACTAAAATTTTGGCCCTTTAGGTGTAGTTTTAGGAAATATGTCCAGAGACAAAACTTGTATCCCTACATGGATGTCTACTTTATATAGGAAGTTAAATCAGCTCATTTGGTGACCTACATCCCTCCGTGGGGTTGTTTTACTGAGACTGGTCCTTATGTAGGACAAAAATTAAAATGTGAATATATTTCATATGATGATTTGCATGGAGCCAAAATTTTGGTCTTGCAACCATGTATCCTATAATCAACCCCTGCCCAAAAATCCGAATTTTTGGGGCACATTTTTCTATAGTTTTAGGAATAATTTAATTATTCATGTATATGTAAAATATATGATTGTATGACCTCCAATTGACCCAAATTTTGGGTGGAGTGTTTAGTAGGTCATTACAAGTCATTGACCAAAATTTTAGGTCATTTGGAGCACTGCATGTGGGTGTATTCCACTTGCATGAGGCTATGGCTTAAGGGTATATGATGTGCATTTAACCAAAAGTGATACCTCGTAAATTTAATATGTTCGGCTTGGTCAATCTCAGTGGAATTTTGGACATGCAAATATTTAGTGGAAATACACCATCTCTGATAATCTTAGGACTTTTGAAGTTAAAATTTCTTGAAAAATAAATTATTTACATTATGACACATTTGTGTATTAATGAAATAAAAGTTACAAATAGATTTGGAAAAATTGAGCATTTTTGTTACTAGCCATATTTTATCACAACTCATCCCTGAAAATTTATTTAGAATTTTTGAATGACAAAAACTTAGGATTATTTTAAAAATTACCATTATGCCCCTTTTTGTATTTTGTAATATTTGTGGTTATTATAATTTAGAAAGTTATGAATCTATGTCATAATGTTTTATTTAGTTTTTGTAATCTCTAAAAATTTTATTAGATTTATTTAACAAGTATTTCAATTACTTTCTTTGAAAAGTGACCTAATGGATTAAATATTTGAAAATGAGAATTAATTATAATCTGCCACTAAAAATTTATGATATTTTTCCCAGACTTATTTTTCATTAAATGAACTTAGGATAATTTAATTGTACTGTTTGAATATCTGTAAGTGATACTTCATGATCAAAACCACTAGTGACTTTTATTTAGTGAATTTTATTTATAGCCAATTAATTTAGGAAAACTATTAAACTCTGAATATATCTCATTTATGACTTGATAGAACTCTGGAATTAATTTTTGGGCATTTGGCCAAGTACTTTGAATGTTTTCATTCTTATACTCATTCTAGCTCATATGATCTGCATATATATAGTAAATCTATGGAGTAATGATTAGAATAGTTACATTATTTGAAAATTGAATCTAATGGAAGTAATATTAAGACCATGGTATAATGTCGGTTGAAGTCTTAAGGTAGCCACCAAGAGGTTATGAATGTTAGTGTGCATGAACACTAAGATAAGTAGCTAGACTTGGAGTCAGACGTTAGATTGTCTCTACCCTACAAAATCATAAACCATCTTAGAATAATTTAATAATAATATGGAGAGGGTTATGAGAAGGGCAGTCACCAATAAAAGTAAATATCTTAGAAAGGGTCATTTGTGTTTCAGCTTATCGTATTCCTTAAACCGTTGCGAGCCCTTCACCGGATAGACATCAGGAAGTTCAGGATTCACCTTAAACAATAAACAAAAGTATTCTAAATAAATGAGCAAAGATACTGTAAACCTCGTCCCGTATTGGGGAATGGAGTGGTTCAATGACTTGTTAGTCCTATGTAGGCTCGACGCTCGTTGTGATAGAGATGTGATAGGACTTGATAGTCTTGCGAGCTGGAGAATCTGAGTGATTGTTGTTTGAGGGCAAGTTTGTCTTGCGAGCTGGAAGCTCGGATGGGTGTGGTGGTACTTTGCATATGCATATGATTTATACTTATTTTTATAATATAATTTAATATAATTTTAATATAAATTTAGAAATATTATTCCTATTTTAGCTAATAAATCGTATATTTTATTTTTATTTCACTAATTAAAGTTTTATATATTTTTTGTATGATTAATGTTGTGGTTGTGCTGGAAAATAAAATAATCTCATGTTGTCGCCGCCATGTCGTCTTAGATGATGTCTGCCATCTTCACCAACTCCGCAAGCTCAAGCTGCACAAGTCCAAGTCGCCTCCTCGTCGCCGAGTTGCTGCATGCCACCTTTGCAAGTGCAACCCACCGCCATGAAGTCCCACTCGACTCCCGCCTCGTCAAAGCTGCACACAACGCCATTGCCGCCACCTTCCCCATGCATGTCGCCCCCAACTCCAACTTTCCAAACAAACCATGCATGTTGGCAGACCACACTTCTTCTTCATAATTAATATCACCACGTCATCCACCTCACTAATTTAATTTTATACCACTCTTGCACTCAACTCTTCATTCCATCCACATTAAAATGATTAAATAGAAAATAATATCTTTGGGCTATTGGCAGCTCAAAGATAATAGCAGCCCAAAAAATTACTATTGGCAGCTCGATGACATTGACAGTCTAAAAATTAAGTTTTTAAAATGCATTTTTAGAAAAAGTGTTCAACATAAAAGTTGAAGATCTCATCGAGACGAGATCTACAACTTTTATGTTGAACATTTTTTCTAAAAATGTCATATAGTAGGCTTATTTTCAAAAGACGCGGAATCCGGGCGGAACTCGCATAATTCCGCCCGAATTCCGCGCATTTTGAAAACCGCCAATCACTCCTATTATATAATGTTGTCATTAATTGCTCCCATTACATACAAAAAACTGTTCATTCATTTTATGAAAGTACTCCCTCACTCGCCCCCTTCTATTCCCATATTTTTTTATAACCGCCAACTCCTCAAGCAGTCGGCCTCCTTTTCTTCTTAAGTACGGACCATCTTTTTCTCTCCCATGCATGCACACCATCAATATTTAATTATTATAGTCATTTTCATCTCCTCATCAAATTTATTAAATTCATAAATCCATTCAACCCCTCCCCTAATTGCATGCAAGCTACTAGGTCATCATATTCCTCCCCATGATTTTATGTCCCCTTATTCTCCTCCCTCTTGGCTGAAACTCACATGAGCGGGCCGACCCTATTTCAACAAAAACAGGCCCCAACCCGCCCGGCCTCCACAACCGCCCACGGCCTAGCCCATTCTGAGCGCCCTGGACCCGACTTAATACGACTGTGGCGGGTTGTTGAGATCACCAAGGCGTTGGCAACCGGCCTTGACCCCGTGACCTCCTTTGTAAGAGGGTTTTAAACCACCCCCTCACACCCATCAGCGCTGATGTGTGTGAGGGGGTGCTTTAAAACCCTCTTACAAAGGAGGTCACGTGATCAAGGCCGGTTGCCAACCCCTTGATGACCTCAACAACCCGCCACAGTCGTATTAAGTCGGGTCCAGGGCGATCAGAATGGGCTAGGCCGCGGGCGGTTGTAGGTCACGGGATCAAGGCCGGTTGCCAACGCCTTGGTGACCTCAACAACCCGCCACAGTCGTATTAAGTCGGGTCCAGGGAGCTCAGAATGGGCTAGGCCGCGGGCGATTGTGGAGAGCGGGTTGGGGACGGTGGACTGTAGTCCGGCTGCAGGCAGCCCAGGATACTCACATGAGTGGATCAACCCTCTTTCAACATTCCTCTCAAGCTCTATCTTCTTCTGCCCGTTTGGCAGAATATGCATTTTATTTCCTGTATTTCCTTTTATTTAGCATAGTTTAATTTTTATGTAATTTTCATTTAAGCATTTTTTTTTATTTCATGTAATTTCCTTTTATGAAATACAATTTAGATTTTTTTTTCTTATGCAAATATCTCTTTTCATTTCTTGTACCCTTTTTTTAATTTCGTAGCAAGTAGTTATAATTTTAGGGTTCATTTGTTTTGGCGTTTTCACCGGGCGTTTGGAGCAAACGCCGCATGTACAACGCCTAAACAAATGATCCTCGGTCGCAGTTTGTCGCGTCTCCACCCGCCAGCCTGGGAAAAGGAGGTAAAAATCGTTGTTTCCATCCCCGCCTCAACGCCTCCGGTTCCAAAGCCGCGTCTGCTCGCGCCGCCTAACCAAATGTACCCTTAGTATTTCTCATTACAAGCTTTGGATAAAATTTTATCTCTCTTTTATATTTTTGATCCTCGTTCGATTTATTCGTGATTAATATCGGGTTCATATGTCGATTTGTGGACTTTTGTATTTGTTTTTGTCGGTTAGCCGAGAGACTCATGTACGAATCGATCACTCACGAATAAAGAGAGACAAACAAAACCCTTAAGAGAGGATAACATGATTCTTCTGGTTTTGCAGGATTCACCTCGTTAAAGCGAGTATTAGGGTATCGATTATAGAACGAGAGTTCGATCGATATTTTTAATCTCAATTGAACGAATTCCTCGAGAGATGCGTTCATAATTTGGGAATCCTCGCGGTCAAAGTATATATTAGAAAATTATAAAATACCTTTTATATTTCATTCGAAACGCATTTTGATCAAGTTTTAGCTTTCTTATTTTATCCTAGTTTTAATTTCTTTTAATCTTTAAATTTTCATTAGTAAAATAATAGTTAGTTTTTTTGAAGTAGAAATACCCGACAGACCCGAGTTTTAATACGACATTAATATTTTCATATCATATGCTATATTTTGATAGGTTCACTTGCCTTAATCAAGTATAGATTGGAGAACATGATTTTCTCTATCATAAACTAGCCTGGTGTCTTTGTGACATTTTCCAAATGATTTATCTCTTAGCCGTTAAGATTGATAAATTCCAACATTTGGTACGCAGAGACTATAAAGTACCCTAAAGATGGGTACAAAGGTGTACAGAAGGCTTAGGCCTAGTGATGTGTATACCCACCTAGGAATGGGGAGGTGCCCGCTCCCCAACCACCGTTTGACCACGGTGGGGGTGCTTGAGAGGTTAGCAATCTCTGAAAAATGGAAACAAAGGACTGTGCACATATAGTCGATTGGTGTATGTGTTGCACTTGTATGTTGCATACTATAAACATTGTATTGCATAACATAATCCTCATTTCCCGTAGGCCCTCATCATATAAAATAGTACGAATTCTTTTATATGATGAGTTATAATTCTGAAAATCTCAACTGATAAATTTGTATGTGCATTCATATAAGTTAACAAGCAGTCGTGCACGGGGGACCTCGTGCGGGCAACATTCGTCGTGAGTGCGATATTTGTCGAGGATGCGACATTTGTCGAGGGGGCGATATTTGGCTGAGGCGGCAACATTGGTCGTCGGTGCGACATTTGTCGAGGGGGCGACATTTGTCATGAAGGCGACATTTGTCGTGGGGGTATCATTTGTCGTGAGGTCGTCATTTGTCGTGGGGGCGTCATTTGTCGTGGGGGCGTCATTAGTCGCGGTGGCGACATTCGTTCTCAAAATCTACCGGCTGCCGAACAAGGGTGGCGAAATCAGACTGAATCATTTTTTTCGTCTGCGAATTTGGTAGTCATTTGTTTCGTCCTTGCTCGATGCGTCGCTGCGAGCTGCGGCCGCAACATATACATATGAGTACTCAAAATGACCGTAAAAAAGATATAAATCACGATAATAATTTTTATTTTGTAAAAAACATATGTTTTAACATACAAAACATAACGTATTTCCCTCCTCTCTAGATATAAGAAAAAATGACTAAAAAGACCAAAATAAATGAAAATGAGAGTTAATTATATGAGGGGTAGTATAGTATTAAAATGTTACACCAAACTCCTTTATGAGTTTGCTTATATAATAAAGATGTACTTTTTTGTGATGATAGTAAATAACTTACTGTACTTACTTTACCTACATTATACTTTTTACTGTTTTTACTGTTTACTAGTTTATTTGTTTAATCTAACTTAGTCTTTACATACTATTGTAGTGTATTTATATACTACTGCTAGATAGAGTCACATCACATGTTTTTGTTATACTGCTTTGTTGTTCTCCGTCTTCTTCCTCTTGCACAGTGTCTAGGAGTCGCGAGGGTGAAGTGAGTATGAAGCGACTTAGTTTTTTTTGACTAACGGTCGGTGGATAATATCATTTTAGGAGTGTGTGAAGATGCAACAGTTGTATGACCCGGAGCACCAACAAAACGAGGAGGCAAGACATGAGGAGCAGCTACCGCGTACTCCTACTACCACTACCAGGCACCAGGTCGATGAGTGTTATTTACTCAGCTTCCGCATGATTGCTGTAGAGTGAGAGAGAGATTTTATATCTAGATATATACAAATGCTATGATTGTGGACTTGCTTACTTATGTTCTTGTTAGCATGTGATATGATCGTACTACCCGGTAGGATCAACGTTTTGTGATGATGACTAACCCGTGAGTTAGTGTCACCGTAAGACGACGATTATAGGTATAAAATCTTCCTCGGTCATGCTCAAATTTTGGGAGGGGGATTTTACAATGCGCTCCCGCGCGCAGGCCATGCTCGCTTGCGCGGCCTCGCCGTGCGCTGACGCGGGTTCTACCTTTTCCTTGGGTGCTTCCGGGACTCGGGGAAGCACGGCTTCACGCACACGACTTTCCCAATTGGATTTACACGTCCTTGCTCCGAGTCTTTTCGGTTTGACTTGTAAATTTCAAGGAGAATCCCATCAGATCTCAAGCGAGAAATCGGAAAACAAAATTGTTCTTCAGGATTAAAAAAACATTGCCTACTTACATTACTTCAATTTGATCATTTGAAAGTTCTCTGAGAAGTATTATAAGAACAAATATGTATTGTTGATAGTACTCGATAATTTTGCAAGAATTTAGAATTTTTTTATTATACAACACACAACTATTTCGTTAACCAGCTAAACAACTTTGTCATTTGAAATAACATTGTAAATGTTGTTCTTCCAAACAGTTTCACATATTCTGCCATCATTCTGCAAAACAACTGATTATTCTACCACTGCTTCTTCAGTCATCCTCACTGCTGCAAACATAGCCTAAACTTGTAGCAAAAGACTAGGAGTAAGAAGTCTAATAAGAAAGAAGAAGATATTATGTTGCGCGATGAGTCCAATTTATACTGAAACCACACGTTTCTACACGCCCATATGTTATAAGTCCGAATGAGAGCGGCTTTGAGAAGGGTGTTGATATTAGCATCACAGTTTTGATTATTAACACTTGTAGCTATCCTCAAGTAATGTTTTTTTAAAAATTGGTTATCCACAAGCACAAAAGCTATCCACACTCAAAAAATAATAAAAAAAAAGAGCATAACACCACTACCTGGAGAAAGAATGGACACTTGAAAATCGCAAAATAGAGGAGCATCACGTCCGAAAAGAAGAGAGATCGTTAGATGTTGAAAAGATAGCCACCATATAATAAAGGAGAACACGACAGGATAAAGAACGTCGCTTGGGAAATGGAGGAGGAGCACTTGCCAGATTTGGAGCCCTTCAGCTTAGACGAAAAGAGAGGAGGAAGGGTCGCTAACGGAATTATGGTTTGGAGGGAAGGAGGAAGTATGAGAGGGACAAGTGTGAATAAAGAATAATTTTTATGCAATACTTGCTAATATGAATTTTAAAAGTAAAAATAAAACTCCAATTTATTAGTGAATTGGATGATGAAATATTTGAAATGAATCGATCCATTTGAAATGGAGAGGATCGGATCCCTTAATTTAGCATGGGTTGAATTAATCCCAATTACCTCTCTCTCTCCTCCTGTCCCTCTTCCTGTCTCTCTCTCTCTCTCTCTAAACCGACGGAAGTCTTCCGCTTCCGTCACCGGCAACAGTCCGTCGTCTGCAGCCCCCCGCTCATCGCCGCTCCTCCTCGTCGACAACCATAGCATCTCCCGGTCAACAGACGGGGAGATCTCCCTCCTCCGGCGCATCCTCCTCTTGATAGGTTTTCACGAGATCTCATTCTGAAGTCCCCAACAGAAGCCCGCTTGCCTGCCTCGCTCTCTTTCTCTTTCTCGGGGAGCACTCATGTCTTCGAGTCCACCGGATCTACTCTTCGGCCTTCGCAATAGCTTCTACCTCGGCGCTTTTCAAGCAGCGATCAATAACAGCGACGTCCCTAACCTTTCCACGGACGACGCCATCGAGCGCGATTCTCTCGTCTACCGATCCTACATCGCACTCGGCTCCAACCAGGTTCCACTTGATCTTCAGATCTCATCTCTTCCTGATCATTTTTCGGGTCTTTTAATGCTTAGTGTTTGATCTCCTTGATCATCCTCAGCTTGTGATCGATGAGATCAATTCTTCCGCTCCGACCGCCCTGCAGGCCGTCAAGTTACTCGCTCTCTATCTGTCTGGAGATAAGGTTGGTTGAATCCCTTTTTTTTCTTGATCCGAATGATCTTTTATTTGTCTGATATGCTCGGATCTGGCATTTCGGTACCCTAAACTATATTTTGGTGTAGAAAATCGTTTTGATCATTAGTATTTAGATGACATACAATGGTATATTAATCAGGAAACCTTCTATGTTAAAAGGAGAGTTTGATGATAAATTTGATTTAAGAATGCTGATTAGCAACTCGATCTAAAAATGCACCAAAATTTGCAGCTATGATCCCAATTTAGGATCGTATAGAAGGGGACAAGATAATCATTGAATTTCTTCTTCAGAAGCTTGGTGGAAGCCTATGGCATATTGGCATTGTTAAATCAATAAATTTTTTACACTTATGTTTATGACAATACGGATTTGACTCAAAAAAGTTGTTGAATTCTGTATATTACTGATTTACTGTTGCTTCCAATCATTTCTCTGTAACATATTCGAGATTAACATCCATATACCACCTTAATACCAAGAATTTTTAAACCTGCTATCCGTTTTTGTTCATTTCAATTAAAAAATCTGTTGTCCATAGGCTTTGTTCTTCTTCTAGCTAAAAGGTATTCTAGAAGGTTCAATATTAGTAGAGAAATATTGGATTGTGGGCTTTGACCTATGTTTGTGTGGTATTTAGCCACATTTGTTTAGGAATCTTATCAAATAACTGGCTGGATTTCATCCTTCCATTTTATTTTGTTGGTCCAAATTTTCAGCTTTTACATTCCACATATACATTTTATGCAATTTTACTTCCTAAACTCCAATTATTTTTAGTCTGTAGAGCCCAGTAGACAATGGAACTTCAGTTATTATCTTCTGTTTCTTGAGAATCCAAATATTCAGTTTATACTGCTTTATTGGATTTTTTTTTTGCAAAAAAATTCATGATCATTTATTTTCAATTTGCTTTTATTGCATTAGGGATCTGCAATTTCAAGTCTCCGGGAGTGGTTGAGTGATGCAGCGATTGGACACAATCCAATTTTGCGTTTAGTTGCTGGGATTATATACATGCATGAACAAGACTACAACGAGGCTTTAAAACACACTAATACTGGAGGAACAATGGAATTGTAAGCCTTATCAGTTAACAACCCCGTGGATTATTATTTTTACTCCTTACTATTTGTTTCATTTTCTAGTTATTTTCTTGTGATTGTTTCATGGTATATGGTGCTAAGGGTTTATTACCCTAAATATATTGCAAGTTTGCAACTCAAAGAAGCTGATTGCACATAGAAGGACATTAACATTGAACCTTGAGTGACATGCTTCTTCTCGAGATACATTCAATGATTGTTTCTTTCACCCAGGCAAGGAGTCTACTTCTGACCCAACATTGCAGATTGAGGGACGTAGCATTGCAACCGATGCACATGTTTGTAAGAGAGAGACTGTGAAAAATGAGCGAATAAACGGCCAAGATGTTTATAAAGCGTAAATTTTATTGCTCCAAAAAAATAAACAATACATAGGTATGTCCTCATATTTATATAAGATGGGGGAGATGAAAGAATACAATAAGAGATGTGGGACTAAAAAAGTATCCGTCATTGCTACCTGCCAGACCGCCTGTTAGCTGCCAGACCGCCATTGCTAACCGCCAGACCGCCTGCTAGCCGCTAGACTGCCCTGGAAGATCGCCAGACCGCAACTGCGGGTAGTCACTAGACCTCAGTTGCGGCTAACCTACAGACCGCTGCTGCGATAATCCGCCATACCGCTGTTGCAGCTAACCGCCAAACCGTTTCCACGATAAGCTATCAAAACCGCAGATGCGGGAAGCCCTCAGACCGCATCTGCTAGGATAAGCAACCATAGAACCAGATCTCCTGGACAAGCCGACAGACCGCCCGAACAGCTAACCGCCCGACAAGGTTGACAAACCGCCAAACGTAACACTCCCCCTCAAGCAGGAGCGTATATGTCAATCATGTCCAGCTTGCTACAAACATCTGAAGCAGAAACTGATTTCGTGAAGAAGTCTGCCAGTTTTTTATCAGAAGTGAAAAAAGGAGTACATATCTGATTCTTCAACACCTCTTCCCTAATGAAGTGACAATCAACCTCAATGTGCTTTGTCCTCTAATGAAAGACATGATTCTTTGATATGTAAATGAAGGTTTTGTTATCACAGAACATAGGAAGAAGATGATCATAGACTTCTCTCAAGTCAAGCATAAGCGCTCGTAACCATTTCAACTCACAGGTAGTTGAAGTCATGCTCCTATACTCTGCTTCTGCACTTGACCTTGAAACCACTGTCTGCTTCTTGCTTCTCCAGCTAACAAGGTTCCCTCCTACAAAGGTGCAAAAACCTGATGTAGACTTTATATCTTCTTTGTTATCAGCATAGCTGACATTAAAATACGCTTCAATATTCAGATGACCAATCTTCTGAAACAACAAGCCCTTTCCTGGAGATCCTTTCACATACTCCAGAATTTTCATGCCAGATCGAAGATGACACTCTCTAGGATTCTACATAAACTGACTGACTTTCCTAACTGCATAACAGATATCTGGTCTAGTAACAGTCAGATATTTGAGTTTGCCTACAAGTCGCCTATACAGAGTGAAATTTTGAAGAAGAGGTGAATCTTCTGTCCGCCCTTTATCATCTTCAACTACTATCGGGCAACGAGCAGGTTTCGTGCCAAGAAGACCGGTTTCCTTCAAAGAGATCTAGCACATACTTTCGATGTGAAAGAACCACCGAGTTCCTCTTTCGTGAAATCTCAATTCGCAGAAAGTACTTCAGAGTTCTCATATCTTTCGTAACAAAATGTCGTCGAAGATGTCGTTTGGCTAGATCAATGCCTTCTTTATCATCACCAGTCAGAAGAATATCATTGACATTGACAACAAGAACCATAAGACCTTTAGTAGTCTTGCGTATAAAAAGAGAATGATCAGCAGAATTTCGATTAAACCTAATAAGAGAAACAACTTTACTAAACTTGTCAAACCAAGCTCGTGGACTCTGCTTTAAGCCATAAATCGTCTTTCGAAGCTTGCATACCTGAGACTCCCCCGGAGCAACATACCCTGGAGGTTGCTCCATGTAAATCACTTCTTGCAAATCTCCATAGAGAAAAGCTTTCTTCACATCTAACTGAGATATCTCCCAGTCTCGATTAACAGCTACAAAGAAGAGACCACATATAGTGCTGATGCGAGCAACAAGAGAAAAGTGTCAAAGAAGTCTACTTTATATGTCTGAGTAAACCCTTTGGCAACGAGCCTTGCATTATAGCGATCAACAGAGCCATCTGTAAGATACTTAACCACAAATACCCACCTACAACCAACCACATCAATGCCCAGCTGTGGAGGTACAAGAGTCTAAGTACCTCTCGCAGTTAATGTGTTCATTTCTTCATCCATAGCAGCTTTCCACTGAGTAATAACAAGAGCCTCTTGATATATAGCTGGTATGACAGTAGAAAAGATAGCAAGAACAAAACGCTTGTCAACCGGGGAAAGCTGAGCATATGAGACAAAACCATCAATATGATGCTTAGTACATTGTCGAACGCCCTTTTGCAAGGCAATGAGAAGATCAAAGTCACTGTTGGTTGGAGGAGACAATGTACTATCAAAAGAAAGAAGAGGCCCATGAACAGACACAAAAGGCTCCAAGGGCAACAAATCAGTCTCCAGAGAAAGAGACGGGGCAACAAGAGCAGATGTGGAAAGAACTGGCTCTGACAAAGGTGTCGCGATAATAGGCAGAGAAGAAGAAGTATCAGAGGGTAATGGAGAAGTGGGAGAAAAATATGATGTATCTTCAAAGAATGTAACATCAGCTGAAACGTACTGTTTGCACAGAAGAGGATCATAACAGCGATAGCCCTTCTGAGTCGGACAATAACCAAGGAAGATACACTTAACAAAACGGGAAGAAAGTTTGTCATGAGCAGAAGAAGGTATGTGAACAAACGTCGTACATCCAAAAATTTTTAGAGGTAAAGGAAATGGCTCAGCATCATGATATAAAATAGAGAACGGGGTCTTGCCGTGAAGAATGGACAAGGGAATACATTTAATGAGATAGCAAGAGAGGAGAACAACATGACCCCAATAAGACCGATGAACATTCATTTGTAAGCAAATGCTACGAGCAACATTCAAGAGATGACGATTCTTGCGTTCAGCAACGCCATTCTGTTGGGAAGTATATGAACAAGTAGTTTGATGAATCAAACCATGGCTCGTACAAAAATCAGAGAATTGTCTGCTGAGATATTCCTTGACATTATCAGTACAAATAACCTGAATTGGCACATGTAATTGAGTGGAGATCTCATTATAAAAAGCAGTAAACACAGAGTATAGCTCAGAACGCTCCTTCAATAGATACAACCAAGTGCACCTGGAGAAATCATCAATAAACGTAATAAAGTACAAGCTTCTTCTACCGACAGTGGCAGTAGGTGAAGGACCCCAAATGTCAGAATAAACTAGTTCAAAAGGACGCAAATAACTACGTCCCGTCCGAACTGGGAAGGAAAAATGATGATGTTTACCAAGCTGACAGACTTCACAATTCAAAGGAAAATCCTCTGAAGTAAGTTCTGAGAAAAGTTGATGAATGAGGCGAGAAGGAGGATGACCAAGACGACGATGTCATTGTTGAAGGGAGGAAGAAGCAGAAAGAGCAACGTCTTGATCAAGAAAGAAGAGGCCACCACTTGCAGTCCCAGTAGCAATCGTAGCTTTGAAGACAGAATCAGAGAAAGAACAAGTGATGGTAGTAAAAGTAACTGTGCAATGCAACTGAGAGCAGAGAGCATGAACAGAGAGTAAATTGCACGGGAAAGTATGGACATAAAAAGTGTCCTCAAGCATCAGAGACGAAGAGAGATGTACGGTGTCAACACCATGTACATGGGCAGAAGTCTCATCTGCAATAACAACAGGAGACACCCTGTTCGGGTTAGTCAAAAAGGAGAACAAATAAGAGTTGTCAGTCATGTGACAAGTGACACCATAGTCAATAAGCCACTTGTCAGAGTAGGCCACAAGAGCACGAGCTGTAGAGGAGAGAAGAGAAACCATCTTCAGGGAAAAAGAAATCGGAAAGGAGAATATCTAACCGCACGGTTAGAAAGAACCCGAACAAGAACATGCTGGCAAACTAGTCGCAAAAAGAGCGACCACAAAAAAAAGACCGACAGAAAATCAAACCGCGCGGTTTGACGAGAAGCTGGAAAAGACAACTTCGCAGCGAGAAGCGAAGTTGCCGCGAACAAGCAGCGAAAAAACCGCGCAAGAAAACCACACGGTCACTGTGTCAACACACTAGCGACAAGAAAAGGGGCCGCGACCAAGATGCGGAGCTCGCAGCGGATAGAGATGCCGCAGCGACAAGAGAAGTCGCAGCGCGAAGAAAGAGAAGAGAGGAGATCAACAGAGAAGCCGCACGAACATGGTACGAAGTCGCCCGAACAAGACGAGCACAAAAAGAGGAGAGACCGCGCCAGTAGAGAAAAGAACTAGCGCGAGAAGAACCAAGCCGCGGGAAGAAACAACCCACGGGGAGAAAGAAGAGAAGAAAGCGCGAACACCCAAGAGGCCGCGATAACAGAACAAGTCGCAACAAAGAGCGACTGGCAAAGAAGTCGCGTGAACAGAACACACGCGAAGAAGAAATCGCAGAAGAGTGACAAGCAAGGGAGGGAAGGGCGGGAAGCGATCGGGAAGAAGCCGGCGCGGGAAGCAAATCGAAAGAAGACGCGCTGGAAGCAAACCAGAAGAGGCCGCACAGTTAGACAAACAAACCTCAATCTGATTGGAGCAAAGGATCAATTCGCTCCGATACCATGTGAAAAATGAGCGAATAAATCGTCAAGATGTAAATAAACCGCAAATTTTATTGCTACAAAAAGATAAACAATACATAAGTATGCCCTCATATTTATAGAAGATGAGGGAGATGAAAGAATACAATAAGAGATGTGAGACTAAATAAGTATCCGCCACTGCTAGCTGCCAGACCGCCTGTTAGCCGCCAGATCGCCACTGCTAACCGCCAGACCGCCTGCTAACCGCCAGACCGCCTGCTAGCCGCCAGACCGCCTGTTAGCCTCCAGACCGCCCGGGAAGATCGCCAGACCGCAACTGCGGGTAGTCACCAGACCACAGTTGCGGCTAACCGACAGACCGCTGTTGCAGCAAACCACCATGCCGCTGCTGCGGCTAACCATCAGACCGCTGTTGCGGCAAGCTATCAAAACCGTAGATGCGGGAAGCCCTCAGACCGCATCTGCTAGGATAAGCAACCATAGAACCAGACTGCCTGGACAAGCCGGCAGACCGCCCGAACAGCTAACCGGCCGAACAGCTAACCGCCCGAACAGCTAACCGCCCGAACAGCTAACCGCCCGAACAGCTAACCGCCCGAACAGCTAACCGCCCGAACAGCTAACCGCCCGACAAGGTTGACAAACTGCCAAACTTAACAGACACTACTTTGAAGTGCCTAATACCTACGCCTAGTCTTGTTGAGGATGAGATTCTGGTGAGATATTTGTCGACGAGTATAGGATCCTTGAAACCTCTTCAAGTTATGCCATTGAATCACCCCTACTTCTTGTCAGCGTATGAGTGGAATAATGGAAGCAAGAGTCACTCATTGTGATGAATTTAGTTTTCCCAAAGTGAGCTTGTTGCACTTTGAGGTGAAGGACAGAGCTGAACAAAATTGGTAAATGGGCAAAGATCAGAGCCATAGAACGAGAACATCAATAGTGCTAGGAAGTTACTCAGTAAGGGAGGGGAACATCAGTAAATATAACAATAAAACGATTAACATATGGTTTAAATGAAACAGAACAACACCACTAAAGATAACATAACACATAATAGTAAATTAGAAACAAGAGAACATAATAGAACACTGATGACTGAACATAACATCGTAAAACAAATCAATAAACATCAGTAAATCAGTAGAGCTAACCAAAAAATATGAGTAAATCATAACCAAACATTGTTAGTTCGCTAGGGACAAAATAAAAAATTCTTCATATTTGAAACATGAGCTAGAGCAGAAACAAAATCTAGGGCACAAAGTGGGTAGAGGAGATAGTACCTCCAAGCTAGGTTTGAGAAAAAACGACTCAAAAATTATAGTAACTTTTATCAAAATAACTTTTAGTCATTGTTAACTGAGAGATGCGTCACCAGAGAGAGAGACAGAGAAGGTTGAACATTGTTCCAAAGAGTCGTTGGCTGACAGGGACAAAGAAGACAGAATGTTCATCAAGAGAGGGAGATAGTAAAGGGAATCATCTCCTGCAGTTGGAGAGAGAAAAGGTTATCTGAAGAGAGGCAGATCACTAAAGTACTTGGGAAAGCACATAGTCAGATTTTAGATCAAAATGAATAGGTCTAGTTTTTGTAAATGATGCGCAATATTGATATATCACCCAATATTTCCATATTGCTTTTGAAATATTGCGTGATATTTCAATATCGCTTTTGAAATATTATGCGTTCATGTGATATAACCCGATATATTGACCGCTTTTTCCCTAAATGATTTTTTGAGGAATTAAATCATTGTTGTGCAATGCACCTTGTAAGGGAGACAATTGGTCGTCATGTCGGTTATGGCCGTCGATTTCCCCAACATTTGTCACAACGAAATGTTAAACCATACAGAGATGTCAACAAAGGTGACAATATTGCTGTCAGTGTAACCAGAGATATCATCAATAGAGTATTAGAGTATCAGTTCATTGGAGATTAGACCCTTATCTTTGAGATTGTTCTATAACCCTCCCTCCCCTTTCATCCTCTCTTTCAAGTAACGAGGTTTGCGGCCAATCATAAAATTTTGTGAATTTCTGGAAGTATTTTCTTCTTTTTCTTCCTTGTTAGGTAAAAAAATTAACCATAGTTTTAATATTTATATGTGATATCATATATTTGCTGCCTATATCGGTACATTTGTTAGTTTTTCTTAACTTTGCCCACAAAGTTCACATAATTATAAAATTATTGTCAAATATGTTGGTTAATCCCCGCTGTTAGCACTCGTTGAGCTATATTGTACTCATCATTGACATCTTAATAAAATGATTTGATTGCAGGCTTGCGTTGAATGTTCAAATATACATCCTGATGCACAGATCAGATTACGCGGAGAAACAGTTAAAGGCCATGCAACAAATCGATGAGGACCATACATTAACGCAACTTGCAAATGCATGGCTTAACCTCGCAGTTGTAAGTCCCAACTCTTTTACTTCTTTGGAAGGATATGTTGTGTTTCCGGTAGCTGATTCTATCATGCTGCACTTCTAGGGCGGCTCTAAAATTCAGGAAGCATATCTCATCTTCCAAGATTTTTCTGAGAAATATCAGATGACTGGGATGATTCTTAATGGAAAGGCTCTATGTTGTATGCACATGGGACGCTTTGATGAAGCTGAAGCCCTGTTGCTTGAAGCACTAAATAAGGTAAGCCTTATCATGACGTATATGTTTGTCAAACTTTCTTGGCATGATTCAAATACAAGAATGTGTATTTATGAAAAACACGTTTTTATTGTCCATAAAGGATGCAAAGGACGCAGAGACTCTTGCAAACCTTATTGTGTGCAGTCTTCATGTTGGAAAATCTGCTTCGCGATACCTTAGGTCAGTGTGATTGAACATATCTTGATAAGCTACAATTTTTTTGTTGTCTTTTAAATTCAGTTCAAATAGATTTTACCCATGATATATGGTTATTTGAAATCTGTGCCACTCAAATCATACTAGTAATCTCACCCTGAGTACTCTCTATTCGAACATGCTTGAGTCACCCTATAGAAAATGAAGGTGAGCGGAGTGATGTTTCTTATCAGACGAAATCTCATCCCATAGGGGAGAAGAAAAAGACTATCATTGTCATTTGAAGAAAGAAATGGAAGTATTTTGTGTTGCCCAAAGCTGTCATGGAAAATTTTCTTCTAACTGGTGTCTAGAGCTAGTTTTTGTTTTTCTTCTTATTTTAGGCTATTTTCCACCCCATTTATACGCAGGCTTCACGCTTGGGGTTTGTATTGCTCTTAGTAGGATCACTGTAGAAGGTTGGTGTGAGCTATAGACATCTTCAATGACCCCTTAGCAGTTGTCTTAGAATTCTCTGTTTTTTGTTCTTGGAAAAAAACTTCTTCTCTAACATCCAGGTGAAGACGAGCTATAGTAAATTGATTAGGTTTTTTTCTATTGGTGACCAATGAATTGAGATTCATGTCAATAGGGGAGCATGGTACCTGTAACAGATTGAAAAAATTTCCGACCTGAAAGATTCAGATTCCTTATGTTAAGAATAGGCTTCCTTTCCATCTCACTCCTAGTTCATCCTTCTTAGGGTTGTTAAATCCATTTTTTATTTTATTATCTGGAAGCAAGAATAGGCTGACTTGACTCTTTTTATCGATCTCCATACTTGGATACACTAAACAAATGCAATTTCCTTTTTTTCCTAGGTAAACAAGCGGAATCCCCCACAACCCATTTGATGTAATTAGATGGTGTCATCTATCTTTTATTATCGAGGCCTTAATTTGGATATTAACCTACAAAGTACCATTTTTAGGGTCTTCAATTATTTCAAAATGCAGCCGCAATTCATATATTAAATGTTTTGTGCTTATTGTAATGATTTAATTTATCATTCAAACAAGCATGAAAAAGATGTATATATTTTCTCTAAGTGTAACTTTCGCTTTTACCAAGTTATTTTGCAGGTTCTCTACCAGCTTTATATTTATTTTTCAATATTTATCCAATATATATTTTCTTACTTAATTAACTTTACGCTGTCCTTCGTTTCATGTCCGTCCTCTTAAGTGTTACATTTTGTAACTCAATCAACAAATAGATCTTAGGATCTATGTTCTCGTTAATCGTTAATCGTAGATGCATGAAATCTTAACTTCATGGTTACATCAGCATTAAAATCACACTTCTGATATCTATTGTACCATATAGCCCATTATAGAATGTTATATAAGGTCTATTGACTTTCCTAGCACAATGTTTTTCAAGTCCTTTAACTGGATTAAATTCAGATTAATCTGTTCATGCCCATCAATAGGATAAAATCATTTTATTCATGAGGTTGAAAATGAGTTTGTTATGCAGCAGGGGAGGAGACAGATTGCCCTAGTGGGGCTCCCAGAATTTCTGAGAAAAGATGGGGAAAGGGAGAATAGAAAGAGATGAGAGAAACAACCCTAGGGTTCCAATTTCATATTACTCTAAGATCACTCTCATATAAGGCAAGGAGTGTATATAACACCCTCTAGATTGTAGCAAATGGGCTTACAGTAAATAGCCAAATTTCCCCAAACATAAAGAAAATACATATATTTCCAAATAGATGTGCTCACCCTAATGTCCTTCAACCAACGTGCCTTCGATGTGGCTTTTGCCGCCATATAGAAAATTTGCCTTGTCCTTTAGGCTTAAATCCTACAATTGGGTGTGCGTTGTAGAACAGTCAACCCAGGTTGCCTGTAATGGGGAGAGGCCCTGCCAATACACCAGTACGTGATTGCCTTGTCGGCCCTCTCGAGTGAGAACATGTGCGTTCGTGACGAGTTATGGAAGGAAATCATGTAAGGTGACATCAGGAGCCGGCATAGGGAGAGTTGTTTCGACCAGATGGTCTCAAATGACCCCGTTTCAGCTGAGAGACGTTAAACACCGGGTGAACGCGACTGACGTATATGTGGCTGAGGCAATAAGCCGAGGTTCCAGTCCATTCGATAATCTTAAATGGTCCATAAAACATGGCGGACATGATGTCGCCTTTAGTAAATTGTACATTACCGCGGTGATGGTTAGCAAGCACAGCTATCCGGTCATGCTCACATTGAAGATGATGACACAACTGGAGAAGTATGATGTCACGATCACAAAGTAAACTAGCTGGGGCCGACACGAGACATTCTCCTGGAAGATTGCGTGTGAGGGATGGTGGTGTCCTACTATAGACAACATCGAATGGAGTGGTGCCGACGCTAGTATGGAAGGTGTTGCAAAAATATTCGGTCCAGGATTGCCAATCCATCCAAGCTCATGCATGATCACACACTAAACAATGGAGGTATGTCTCTAAACAACGATTCATTACCTCAGACTGCTCGTCCATCTGGGG
The DNA here is from genome assembly GCA_039583875.1 of Platanthera guangdongensis. Taxonomy (NCBI): domain Eukaryota; kingdom Viridiplantae; phylum Streptophyta; class Magnoliopsida; order Asparagales; family Orchidaceae; genus Platanthera; species Platanthera guangdongensis. The sequence goes on from CM077156.1 coordinate 10,040,108, forward strand.
ATGGTAAGTTAATTTCGTACAAAATTGAGTGTCCTGCATCTTGGTTCTTGAATAACGATTGCCAAAAAGAACTCTGGAATAGTGGATCATGATTGCTCACAATGGAGCTAGGAAACCTATGTAGGTGATTCACCATCGATAAAAACCGAGGCTACAACTGGTGCGATAAACATGTGTTTGAGGGGGAAGGAAGTGGGCAAATTTGAATAAACGATCCACAACCACTAATATGCAATCAAGTGTATTGGACTGAGGAAGCCTATAAATGAAATCCATGGAAATCCCAATTTCGAGTCGGAATGGGTAATGGATAGAGGAGGCCCCCAAGAAACATGGCTCGTATTTGGCGCGCTAACACGACAGGCAGTCTGAAGTCTTCCACAAACGCCTTGACTCGTTGAAACATGTCAGACCAATATAGAGATGCCGTGAGGCGACAGTAGGTATGGAAGGAAGCTGTGTGGCCTCCATCCGAGGTCAAGTGAAACTCCGCTAATAGGCGTAGGAGACACGAGAGAACAATGGGGCTGCGATGATGGAGGGAATTCCCCAATAAAGTATAGCGCAATCGGGTGGCGGTTCGTAATGCAGTGACAATCGTTGGAGGAGCGGATTAGCGGAGAACTCTCTTACAATAAATAGCCAAATTTATAGATGTGCTCACAATAAATAGCCAAATTTCCCCAAACATAAAGAAAATACTTATATTTCCAAATAGATGTGCTCACCCTAATGTCCTTCAATCAATGTGCCTTTGATGTGCCTTTCGCCGCCATATAGAAAATTTGCCTTGTCCTTTAGGCTTAAATCCTACAATTGGGTGTGCAATGTAGAACAGTCAACCCTGGTTGCCTGTAATGGGGAGAGGCCCTGCCAATACACCAGGACCTGATTGCCTTGTCGGCCCTCTTGAGTGAGAACACGTGCGTTCGTGACGAGTTATGGAAGGAAATCATGTAAGGTGACATCAGGAGCCGGCATAGGGAAAGTTGTTTTGACCAGATGGTCTCAAATGACCCCGTTTCAGCTGAGAAACGTTAAACACCATGTGAATGCGACTGACGTATATGTGGCTGAGGCAATAAGCTGAGGTTCCAGTCCGTTCGATAATCTTAAATGGTCCATAAAACATGGAGGACATGATGTCGCCTTTAGTAAATTGTACATTCCCGCGGTGATGGTTAGCAAACACAACTATCCGGTCATGCTCACATTGAAGATGATGACACGACTGGAGAAGTATGATGTCACGATCACAAAGTAAACTAGCTGGGGCTGACACGAGACATTCTCCTGGAAGATTGCGTGTGAGGGATGGTGGTGGCCTACTATAGACAACATCGAATGGAGTGGTGTCGACACTAGTATGAAAGGTGTTGCAAAAATATTCGGTCCAGGATTGCCAATCCGTCCAAGCTCATGCGTGATCACACACTAAACAATGAAGGTATGTCTCTAAACAACGATTCATTACCTCGGACTGCTCGTCCATCTGGGGATGGTAAGTTATTCTCGTACAAAATTGAGTGTCCCGCATCTTGATTCTTGAATAACGATTGTCAAAAAGAACTTTGGAATTGTGGATCATGATTGCTCACAATAGAGGTAGGAAACCTATGTAGGCGATCCACCATCGATAATAACCGACGCTACAACTAGGGCGATAAACATGTGTTTGAGGGGGAAGGAAGTGGGCAAATTTGAATAAACGATCAACAACCACTAATATGCAATCAAGTGTATTGGACCGAGGAAGCCTATAAATGAAATCCATGGAAATCCCAATTTCTAGTCGGAATGGGTAATGGATAGAGGAGGCCCCCAAGAAACATGGCTCGTATTTGGCGCGCTAACACGACAGGCAGTCTGAAGTCTTCCACAAATGCCTTGACTCGTTGAAACATGTCGGGCCAATATAGAGATGCCGTGAGGCGGCAGTAGGTATGGAAGGAAGCTGTGTGGCCTCCATCCGAGGTCATGTGAAACTCCGCTAATAGGCGTAGGAGACGCCGGGAGAACAATGTGGCCGTGATGATGGAGGGAATTCCCCAGTAAAGTATAGCGCGGTCGGGTGGCGGTGTGCGCTCGTAATGCAGTGACAATCGCTGGAGGAGCGGATTAGCGGAGAACTCGTGTTGGAGAAGGTCCGCGCCGTTCCAGACTTGTCGTGAAATAGCTGCCAAGCTAGCAGGTAGCAGGTTGCTGTTGTCGTGATAATGAGTCAGTCATACGATTGAAAGAACCAGAGCGGAATTCAATAGAGAAGTCATAGCCCAATAGTTTCGCGGCCCAAACTTATTGCTCGAGTGTGTCATCTTCTGGTTCAAGAGATAATTGAGGCTATGATGGTCCATGTGAACCACAAAACGACACCCTAGTAAGTAAGGGCGCCAATGTTGTACAACAAGTACTAACACTATAAGCTCAGAATCATAGGCGAACGATGGCCGCATACATCCGATTGAAGTAAGTGATGGCTGTCCCACTTGTATCAGTGCGGTTCCGACACTGGTACTTGACGGGTCACACTCCACAACGAACGGTTTGAAGAAGTTTGGTAGGGTTCGGACCGGAGCGGTGCCAAGGGCTCACTGAAGGACTTAAAAGCTTGTGGCCGCCTCTGGTGTCCATTGTAATGTGTTGGTGCCTGACTTCTTCAACTTGCTGGAGAGGAACTTTGCAGTTTTGGCATACTCCTAGTAAACTGCCGGTAGTATCTTGTGAGGCCCAAAAAGTCTTGAAGGTCGCGAAAGGAACAGAGTGTGGGCCACTGAAGAATGGCCATCACCTTGTCTTGGTACATAACTACACCCTGAACGGAGATCGTGTGCCCCAAATAACTAATTTTGGACAGGCCGAAAGTGCACTTTTTGGGGTTAACAAGAAAGCCATGTTCCTGAAGGGGCGTTGTCTGCACATGATGAAGCTGATACTGCCAGGAGGAACTGCATAACAAGATGTTGATGTAACCAAGGTTAGGGTTTTGAAAATATTTTATTTATTATTGCATTATGATTTAATTTAAAGAAGGTCGAGAGTGCCCCAATCGAAGCTTTCGTGCTTAAAACGACTCTTACCGATAAACTTTAGCAATTAGTTCGTTTTTATTTGAGTACGACCCCTCTGTGTTTTTATGAATTGAATCGTAGCGAAATCTGGCCTTCCACAAGTAAAGCACAATCAGCAATTTATGAATAACAGTAACAGTAGTAATTCGAATGTTCGGGGCAAGTTCTTAATTATTTAAAGGAGGGCTTAAATTTAAACATTAACAAACGGAGCAGGGAAGGGGTGAAGTTACCACAACAGAGCAATGAAACTCAAATTCAGAAACATCATTGGGTCAATTTCTGCCTGGCCGTTTGCTGGAAAATGATTGTTGGAGTCGACAACAACCGACAACGGGAAAGGAGCCTGGATGGCCGCCAGAGGGAGGGTTGGATTGCAGACCGTCGTTGGCTGAGAGAGGGCGGGCCGCCTGGAATGTGCAGGACTGTCGGCGTAGTGCGATCTCCAGCAACAGGGACAGGCGTTCAACGATAAGAACAACAGGACTTCGTCAGGGCGAAAGGTCGGCGGAGGAGGGTGACTGTGTCGCCGGCGGGCGGCTAGGGTAGAGGCGGAGGCGGCGTGCTGTTGTATTCGGCGGCCTGGAGCAGCGACAGAAACAACGTCTGGATCCAGAGGCGTACCGACAATGGTGGATAAACAATAGGGTTTCGTTCTCTACGTGTCCGGTCTCCTTTTTTTTCTTCCCTCATAAATTCGTTAAATAGGGAAAATGACTTTCTCCCAAAGCTTTTTCAATTGATTCTTTCCAAACAAGATTTGCATGATATTTCTTGTTTTTTCCCAAAATATTAATTTCCCAAACCACCTTTCCCAATTGTTTATAACTTTTTAAAATCAGTTCCAAATATAATGGTCTATTTCTTCTCATAATTTAAATTTTAAATCTATGAATTTTAAATAATTTTAAGTTTTCCTGTTACGTCCTAACGACTAAAATTACCGTACCTATTTATTCAAGATCTTATCGAACGATCAACCCGATGTGCCAACCATTCTTCAAAAGAAAATGCGCGAAAGAAATACATGTTAATAAATAGATGTTGAAAAATAAAATGCGTGACTTAGGATGCAACAAAGAATGCATCAATTCTCCCGGGGTTGAAAAAGCTGGACCCTGACGATACTTCGCAAAAACTGGCAAATGGTGAGATCTAACATCGTCATTGGTGCTAGATCGGGTGGAATATCTGAGGCCTTGACGGATGGCTCAATTGGTGGCCCAATGCGCTTCTGAACATGAACTAGACCAAACCTCCTGCAATAAACAATCACTCAATCTTCCTCTGAAACGCACAATTCACGACGATAATGATCGACCATGAATTTATAGGTTTCAAAGGTTGCTCACAATTTGTTAGTAATAATTTTATGCAGTTCATTCAAATAATTAATATGAGTTTGCGCATCAAGTGAGATTCGTTCATGGAATGAGAGAAGATGGTGGACAGATAGGTGGAGTAATGCAGAGATAATCTCGTAAGGAGATAAAATAAGAAAACGATTTTTAGAATTATTAATTGTCGATTTTGCTCGTAGGAGTACAAGATCCCTATGCGTCAGATTTGCCTTAAGCGCCTAAGAATGTTCCTCAAACTACAATTAATAATATTGGTCTGTCTATCGATCAGAGAGTAATAAGAACTATTAAATTCAAATTTGATTCCTTTTCGACTTCATAAGGTGTTCCAAAAATAAGAGAGAAAATTTGTAATATATTGTTGCAATTCCACAAATCCACTTATTTTTAATTTAATACTACAAAATATAAAATTAATTTCAATTTTATCATTTAAATGTTTCCAGAGAAATCCTTTAAAGCGCGTCCTTTTTTGGAGTAAAAATCTTAGGAGTTCTTACTATTCTTAAAACTCGAGTTATCTTAAATATATCGATGATTTGACAGTATTTTTTTTAACACATTTATATTTAGGGGATGTTGTAATGACATAAAGGCCCTGTTTGGCGGAGCGGCAGCGCAGCTGCATGCAGTTGCTTTTGCTGCCGCCCCGCCAAATAATTTAATTGGTGCGGGCGGTGGCAAGAAGCCATCGCCCGCAGCAGTGGCAAGAAGGCACCGCTCGCGGCAGGCAGCAGCGCTGCAGCTCTCAAAAAGCTGCAACGTTGTATTCTTTTTTAAAAAAAATTAAATTTAAATTTAAAATATATATATATATATAACGTTAATTAATATATTAATATATATAACGTTAATTAGTCATAAAATTAATATATATAACATTAAAATTTATATATATAACATTAATTAATATATTAACGTTAATAATATATATAATTTTATTTAATATATTAAAATTATTAACGTTAATTTAAATTTATAATTTATATTAACATTTAATTAGTCATAAATGAATTCTATAATTAAATATTTTATATATTAATGTTTTAATTAATATATATTAATACTTTAACGTATAGTCCTTGTTATATAGCAACGCTCGTGAGCGAATCGAGTGCGCATACGTCTGTCCTGACGTCTGTTTGGAATACTGAACATACTCGAAATTGTGCGAGAATGTGCCCGTTAGAATTGTAGCGTCGAGCCGGACAAGATCGGGAAAAAAATCTATGGCTCGTCCGAATATATTTTGGAGAACCCTGTCAATATTAATATATTTGCTTTTATAATTAAATAAAATTAATGTCGAGCAAATTGTTTATTTTTTTTAGATTTCGTAAATTCTCCAGGTTGTTTAATTATTAGTACCACTGTTTAATTATGCACCATTGTTTCACACAGCATTGCAAATACAATTTTCCAAACAGTATCATAAATTTTTCCACCACTGCAAAACAACTGATTCCTGCTCCACTGTTTCTCACCACTGTTTCCCACCATTGCTTCCTGCACCGCCACAGCTTAGCCAAACAGACCCAAAATGATGTTTCTCCCAATCTGTCATCTAAGGTGAGTGACACGGTGCTAATACGTTCTTCTTCCTAGAACAGAGGCTCGATAAGAAACTCAGTGACTACAATTGATGATTTAGTGGAGGCAAGTGGAGTTTCTACTTCAATTGGGATGGCATAATTAGGAGGGAGAAATTCCTTTTCCTGAAGCTGGGGCTCAGGAAGAGACTCCTCAACGGGAGGGAGTGCTACTGTGGAGCTAAGTGTGTCCAAGGTGCTCATGTGGATGGTAACACTTGGGGAATCTATGTCCTTAAAAGTCAGGGCAATGACGTAACTAGAGAGAGGTCCATCGGTATACCTAAACTCCAACTCTACCCTATGAGCCATACTAGAAACTTCTTCTAAATTGTGATAGTGGTGCAACTCTAGTTGATCCCTAATGGAATAGTATAACTCGTGCATGTAACGGGATACGAACGTCACTTCACTCTCTTGAATATATAATCTAGACTGAAGGATTAAAATTTCTCTAGTGTACTCATCAACCGACAAAACTCTTTGTTGTAGATTTTGAAATCTAGGATATAAAGTGTGGAGGTAATCAAGAGAGACATAGTGTTTGCGCATCTCTGATTTGAACTCAACCCAAGTAGTGATTGAAGGCAACTACATCTTATCTCTTATGCTTTGAAGTTGTTTCCACTATTCTAAGTGTACAACCTCGGGCTCGCGAGAGGTCCTCAAGGCCCGAATGGTCGAAGCAGGCGAGAGGAATTGATGGGCGAGTGAGACCATGGGGTCCACTCGCAGGTGACGAGGCGAGTGGCTTTGCAGTAGGCGAGACGCCCCTTCTAGGGCGCGAGAGGACCTTGAACCGCGAGAAGACCTCATAACACAGGATATTGGCGAGACGAGCAGGAAGGCTCGTCTCGCCGCCAGGTGTTCCCCCACTCGCCATATAGAAAGTAGGCCGTTTTCACATTTCTGTAACCAAGGGGGATTTTACTCTGCTACCCCGGGTAATTTTACCCTTTTACCCTTGGTGGTCTGCACATAGCTCCTCAGAACAGCGGAGTTTGGTTGTTGGCAGACCCAAACAGGGGTACTCTGGTAATTTCAAGACAGCTCAGTTTGGATATTTGCAGATCCAACTCAGAAAACTATAAATAGGCCCATAGAGGTTCTTCAGAAGCACACAGATTTTGGCCCGGGACCAGAGAGGTTTTTTCTGTGCTTTCTGAGGAGCTCCAAGCCCAGCTTTTGGCTTTGGAGGGGAAGCTCTCAGAGATCTTCCGGGTAAGCGGTGGGACCTCCCTGCTGAGGCTTAGGGCCGGTTTCTAGTCCTTCACGACCAGTCAGAGGTCAAATCTTGGGACGAGTATGTGTTTGCTACACCCCTGATTTCGAACTTTTGTCGAAGTCGAGTTTTCGGCTTCAACACTAAGGCGGGTCCCATAAGTCTACGAGCACATACTCGATTTGTCTACTCAAAGGTACTTGACTTCGACTCATAGATGATTGTATGTTATGACACCAATCTAAGCATTCATCAGGTCCTAATCGTCCGTAAAAATCGCTCGGATGTGTGCGCTCAAAGCTTTTAGGATTAATGTTCTCTCCTTGCAATAAGTGATTTATGTTAGGGAGAGACGCTATCATTCAGATAATTTTTTAACTCTAACATGTAAATCTTCCATATTATTCTTCAACCCTATGTTAGTTTCTAAATGATCAACCATTTTTCCCATTTGAAATAATTTGTTTTTAATCGCTCAAAAATTATTTTAATTGATTTTTTTAATTACCTTTTAAAACAGAGAGAATCTCCTTAAAAATAGTAATAATAACTCAAATATTTTTAAAAGTTATTTTTCTAAAAATTTTAAATTGGAGACTTAAATTTTAAAATAACTATTTTAAATTAAAAGGACATTTAATCACCCCATTTTTTTTAAACTCTGGATCGTTGATTCACGATAGGAGCAAATCAAACCTAGCTCTGATACCTAACTAATGTAACCAAGGGTTAGTGTTTTGAAAATATTTTATTTATTATGCATTTTGATTTAATTTAAAGGAGACCAAGTGCCCAAATCGAAGCTTTCGCGCTTAAAACAACTCTTACCGATATACTTAAGCAATTAGTTAATTTTTATTTGAGTACGACCCCTCAAGCGTTTTTATGAATTGAATCGTAGCGAAATCCTACCTTCCACAAGCAAAGCACAATCAACAATTTATAAATAACGACAACAGTAGTCCTTCGAACGTTCGGGGCAAGCTCTTAATTATTTAAAGGAGGGTATAAATTTAAACATTAACAAATGGATCAGGGAAGGCGTGAAGTTACCACAACAGAGCAGTGAAACTCAAATTCAGAAACATCATCAGGTCAATTTCTCCCCGTTCGTTTGCTGGAAAATGATTGCTGGAGTCGACAGCAACCGACAACGGGTAAGGTGCCTGGATGGCCGCCCGAGGGAGGGTTGGACTGCAGACCGTCGCTGGCTGAGAGAGGACGGGCCGCTTGGATTGGCAGAGGACTTTTGGCGTAGTGCGATCTCCAACAACAAGGACATGCGTTCGGCGGTGAGAACAACAGGTCGTCGTCAGGGCGAAAGGTCGGCGACTAAGGGTGGCTGTGTCGCCGACGGGCGGCTAGGGCAGAGGCGGAGGCGGCATGCTGTTGTAGTCGGCGGCCTGGAGCAACAATAGAAACACCGTCGGGATCCAGAGGCGTACAAGCAAGGGTAGAGAAACGATAGGGTTTTTCTCCCAAAGCTTTTTCAATTGATTCTTTTCAAACAAGATTTACCTGATATTTCTTTTTTCCCCAAAATATTAGTTTGGCAAACAACCTTTTCCAATTGTTTATAACTTTTTAAAATTAATTCCAAATATAATAGTTTCTATTTCTTCCCATAATTTAAATTTTTAATCTATGCGTTTTAAATAATTTTAAGCTTGTCTGTTATGTTCTAACTACTAATATTGCCGGACTTATTTATTCAAGGTCTCATCGAACGGTCAACCCGATGAGCCAACCAATTGTTATGTATCGTATTATGTGTCGGTCATGTTATCGTGTTATGTTGTGTTATGTTATGTTATGTGTCGGTTATGTTATTGTTATGTGTCATGAATATTGTTATTTATGTCTTTATGAGAGTTAAGTGAGTGTTGGAAAATTATTAAATGAGTCATTATTATGTATAGCCTATATAAATGCATGTGGGGGTATGTATGAAGCAAGCAAAAAAGTATTCTAATTCTCTTCTTTCATTGTGAGATCTTGGTGGCTCTCTCCTTCGACGAGCAACCCCGCTTAGGCAGCCGCGGTCACGGCTCCGTAGTATCCCGCCACCATCTCCACCACCCGCATCCTTACATTCGGCCACCTCCGAAGGACCATAACAACTTGGTATCAGAGGGAACATCCTCCCACATACGCTTATTCGACACCAACATCCGTTGTTTCTTCCGCTTTCGTGTTTGTTTTCGCTCCCGAGAGATCATTTCCGTAACTGGCGAGTACCGTCCGGACTGATTTCTGCCTCAGCGCCAGCAAGCTCCTCATTCGGTCAGTTCTCTGCCCCCAAGCTCTACGCCGCAGCCCCACTCCGGCATTTAGCTCTCTGTCCAGCAACAGCTTCTCGGGCGTCGTCGAGTCCCTACCCTGCAACATCGCCGCAACCCCCCATCTCTTCAAGCCCTGCCCGACAACCCCCAGTCGCACGTCGTCGAGCCCTACCATCATCGCCGCATCCCGCCGCTTCTTCAAGCCCCGCCCTGCCATCCCCAAGCCGCACGCCCTCGAGCCCCTTCCCTGCCTTATCTTCGCAGTCGTCGCTCCCTCGAGCCCCCTGCCCTATTGCGCTGCATCAAGCCCCGCGCGCTGCCCTTTTATTTTGTTTGTTCACTTCTGCCGCTACCGATACTTAACAAAAAAAAGCGCCCTCGGCCCTGTTTTCCTATTTACACCCACTTTTATTACTCTTCTACCACAACCCCTCTCCCATCCAACAACCCACATTTAATAATTACCCCGACCAGCCTCTCCTACTCCAAAAAACCTTTTATTCTATTTTTCCACCGCCCCATTACTGCTTGTGCCAAGGTTGGGCGCCATCGCGGCTCTCGTGGCCACACCCAGTCATCCGACTCGACGCACTCTGATCGCCCTATCACCCAGTCCTCTTCTCGCTCCTCCTCTCGCATTATGGGGGACTCTTCTGACCAACTAAGTCAGATTATGACCATGCTCCAGACCGTCATGGCGCAACAAGCTGCACACACTGCTCTTGCGGACCTTCATCAGGAGGCCATTACTGTGTTGTCCAAGCGCCTCGATTATCTGACAACCGCCCCGACACCCGATCATGCAAGCAGCAGTCAGGCCCAACCACTTCTCCGTCATGGCCCGCCGCCCCTGACCGTTCACGAGCCGCCACCACAAGTCCCCGCGTGCCCCGTCGTTGCCATCGTACCACGTTATACCCAATTGGAATTTCCAAAATATGATGGGAAAGGAGATCCCTTGAGCTGGCTCAACAAGTGTGAGCAATTCTTCGACCACCAGCAAACTCCGGCAGCCGGCCGCATCCATTTAGCATCCTTCCATATGCTCGACTCCGCTGTTCTCTGGGCTTCTCGACTTCTCATTGACTGACCAAATTTGATGTGGGACGACTTCAAGCGGCTCTGCAACTTGCGTTTCAGACCTCCTATCCGCAGTAACCCGCTCGGCGCACTCACATCTCTACGTCAAACGGGTACCGTGGACGAATACATGGAACAATTTCAGCTTCTCTTAGCACATGTCTCTCTTGCCCCGGATATGCAAGTCAACATTTTCACTGTCGGACTTCGCGAGCGATTGCAACTGGAAGTTGAGTTTGAGGCCCCTCCGGACTTAGTGACTGCTTTGAGTCTGGCTCGGCTCTGCGATCGTCGCCTCCAACTGTCTCAAGAGGCATATCCACCTGCTACCAACATTGTTCCACAGGACCGACGCGAGGGCCCCCTGGCACCACAGGTTCGCCGCTTATCTCGGGCTGAGATGCTACAACGCCATGCGCAAGGATTATATTTCAATTGCGACGAGCAGTACACTCGCGGCCACAGGTGCACCCGGCTTTTCTACCTACACGTCGAGGACTCTGACGACGAGGGCATCAAATAAAGCTTGAGGGCAAGTTTTTTTGGAGGACGGGTGAGAGGTTATGTGTCGGTCATGTTATCATGTTATGTTATGTGTCGGTTATGTTATTGTTATGTGTCATGAATATTGTTATTTATGTCTTTATGAGAGTTAGGCGAGTGTTGAGAAATTATTAGGTGAGTCATTAACTCATTATTATGTATAACTTATATAAAGGCATGTGGGGGTATGTATGAAGCAAGCAAGAAAGTATTCTAATTCCCTTCTTTCATTGTGAGATCTTGTGGCTCTCTCCTCCGACGAGCAACCCCGCTTAGGTAGCCACGGTCACGACTCCGTAGTATCCCGCCACCATCTCCACCATCCGCATCCCTACATCCGGCCACCTCCGAAGAAGGACCATAACACCAATCTTCAGAAGAAAATGCAAAAGAAATATATGCTAATTTATAAATGCTGAAAATAAAATGCTGACTTAGGATGCGACGAAGGATGCATCAGATATCCTCAAAGAAAACAAAATGTATTTCTTCTGCAAGGCCGATCAAAATAAATTATTCACGTCGTGTGAATTGTTGCTGGCCCGTTCATCAAGCCAAGGACAGATGATGAAAAATCATAGTGGCCATAGTGTGCAAAATGCTTTCTTCAAAGTATCTTCCTCCGCATATGAATTTGGTGACAGTCAGAGCGGAGGTCCAACTTGGAGAAGTAGAAGGCTTCCTGTACTCATCTGATTGCTCATGTATATCCGGGATGTGATATTTGTCCGGAATAATGACTTTTTTGAGCTCCCAATAGCCACATAGAAACGTGGGGCGGATGTCACCAATAGCACCAAGGATTGACTAGACACTGTGAACTGAAGTTGTGGCTAGGCCCACTATCAATCATGATGATCACCAGGGTCTCCTTTAGTGTGACCAGGAAGTTTCAATGTCTGGCCCGAAGATCCCACCGCGACAAAGAACGAAAGGTCAAGATGATGTAGTGTTGCGGATGGTCGTCTTAATCGACCTCACCCTCCAAGGCCTCAAAGTCGTCATGGGTAGCCTCGGGTCCTCTCCAATGATGACATGCCCTTCCTTCATGTGTTGTTGTATGCTTGTAGCAAAAGCAAAGACCATTCATACAAAGATCATGGTACTGACTGGACAGTCGTGGGAGTGCGGGGGCCCGTGAAGGGCACCGTCTTCAGGGGAGTGTGGGATGTGGGCCTCCATTTGCGGTGCCATAACAACGTTGCGGGTTTGATAACTTAGCAAGGAGTGATCTGGGATGGACGTCTGGTGTTCATCGGCCTGATGTTGAAGTCAGCTTCGACCAAACAGGCAAGGTCAATGGCCTCAGCATTGGAAGTAGTGTGTGTGCAGACGGGTGCAGATATACGGTAGCAGGCCATGCATGAAAAACTGAGGTAGTGGCCAAAAGGTATATCTGGTACATGCATCAGGAAGGCAATAAATTTTTCTATGTAGTCGTCGAAGGAACCCATTTGGTGTACGTCACACGCGCGCCTCCGCCCGGGGGAGCGCGTGCGCGCGTTCTCCAGGGCGCGCTACGCACGGGCCCGCTTGGGGTGCCGCGCGTGTGCGTCTGCCGGGGGTGCCACCCTCGTGCTCCCGCCCGGGGGTGCCATCCGCCCGCACCCGCTCGGGGGAGTAGCATGCTTTTGCACAGTGCACTTTGTTTGGCTCCCCTTTCGGGACAATTTCGGGTCTCTGGTGAGTGTGGCTTGGTACACACAACTCGTCCAATCGGTCTTGCTTTCCTTTGTGTTTTGGTTGAAGTGTTACCGATGCTCCACCGCGGTTTCCGAGTAGCGTACAACATAATGACGGATAAGATCCTGCTAAAAGTCTGTACATGAGAGGAAGGGCTTGGATTGATGGAACCAGTGGACTTCATGGAGGGTCGACCCCTCCATGCCGACGTGGGGACCTTGTGAGGCTCTAAAGTCTTGTCGAATAGTTGTGGGGGATGCGCACCGAGAATCGGCAGGGACTCCGCGTTGAAGGTAGAGGAAGTACTCGGGCGGCTAGGTGGGAATCAATCTTATCATTTGCCTGCTGCATTAGGGCTTGGAGGGAAGCGATGGACTCCTCGTGAGCATCAAGGCATCATGACATAGCCGAATTCATAAGGGGTCGAGGTGCAAGTACATCCAAGTTCACAATAGAGTGGAGTCTAGAGGGCATGCACGCAAGGGAAGTAACCGAAAAAGTAACAACCCAAGTTGAGTGGAGGTTGTGTTGTCGACATTGGAATGCAACGGACTCGAGCGAGGTACAATCAGAAGTGCTGGAGCACAGGGTCGCGAGCGATAACGCTGGATCGTGTTTGGGTTGCGGAAACATCGGCCAAAAGAGGCAGGTCGGACCAAATGTTACGGTGTCAGGGGAAGGGGATTGATCGCCCTATCGTGGCCGCTGGAATTTCCGAGAAAAGGAGAAAGAGAGAAGAGTAGAGATCAGAGAAACAATCCCTAGGTTTCCAATTTCTTATCACACTCCAAGATTTCTCCTAGACAAGGCAAGGAGGGTTTATATAACATCCTCTAGATCAAAACAAACTGGCTAATGGTAAAAAAACCAAATTGCCTCAACATAAAAAATACCTATAGTTCAAAATAGATCCATGCGCCCTAATAGCCTTCTTCCACCGACATGTCCTCGACTTCTGTTTCACGGCGCCAATTTTCTCGCCACACCTGTGGGTGCCCCTCCCCCTCCTCAACATCCGTAATTGAGCTGCAAAGGAAAAGAGAGTGGATCCACATAATAATTTCTCAGTGGAAATCTCCCCTGTGTTCTCTTGACTTAATTGAATCTGCAGATTTTTTTTATAATATTGTCAGGAAGCTAATAAGAGTAAGAATATACCTACATATCAAGCTAAGTGACGCTGGACGGGGCTATGTGGAACTGAATGCGCTGCTGACACCCTAATGTATGCCGACGTGTTCATGCCAAAATAAATGCAATAAACTCAGCGTATATGATGAATGCACGTCTCAATTTATACGAAATTAAATTATAGATAGCAAAATTAACACAACGTGCACAAAAATTTCATCGCATGTAAGAAAATAATCACGTTCGTATTCACAAGTGGCACTGTCATCCACAAATTGACACAAATAAGTTTTATAGAATTTAAAGTGATGAAACAATAGCACTAGCGATTACGATATCCAAACAAGCATGAAATATCCTCCAATATTTAACAAAAAAATAAATGGACACAAAATATTAATACTCACAATCACAGGGATCCGGCAACGGCGATTGACGAGGCTCCGCGAGAAGATGGATACAACTGAATCGAATATCCAATTTTAGCCTTGAAAAAAAAAGAAATGAGAAATTGAGGGGAAATGGCTCCACGGGAAAGAAACTGAGAGGTGCTGAATCTGGAAGGGGACTTCGATTGTGAGTGGGAGGAGGAGAAGTAAGTAGATATTAATCTGTCCGACTGATTAGAACCTGGATGTGAGGGAAAAGCATAAAGGAAATGACACAGGTAAAGGTGGAGGAGTAAGGCTTTTCCGGCTGGCAATGAGGCAGAGACTTGTTACTTCCAGAGGAAAGGAACAGTAACAATGACGATTTGCAGGATCTGGGGCTCCATGACAGGATGAGAACTTGCACGGGGGAGAAGAAGAAATAAAGTAGGGATGGGGCGTCGCCGCGTCGACCTCCAAGATGGTACGCCAAAGGAGGCACGGTAGGGATCGTGGCTGGAAAAAGAGGTACGGTGGTGGAAGGTGGGGCCGCGATTCCAAACCTCTGTCGATGAAGGAATGGTAAACTAGAACAGCGCCCGGGGAAGAGGGTACGGTTTCCTATGGAGGAGGAAGATGACAGGTGACTGGTGCGTTGGAGAGATGGAGACAACGATTGTTTTTCTGCTTCGTGCGATGGAGACGATGAACAGGAGCGGTTCTATTCTTTAGAACAGGGAGTTCGTGGGTTAGGGAAACAAGAACAGTAAAATTAATTGTGAAATTAAAGGAAATAAATGAAAACTGAAATTTAACCGGGACTTCGCACCCCGGGCTCGCGACGTCGCACCACAAATGATTGACGGAATCTGAATTCTCTCACAAACTCAGCAATGAATTGAAAACCTGGACATCCGCCCCTATTTATAACGAGAGGGGTGGCTGGGCACCCGGCGTGAACGACTACGATCGCCTGTTACGTTCGGTGTCCAAAATAATATAAATACAACTCCAAAAATTATAAAATATACATCGAAAGTGAAAACGGACGCTCCGGACACGCTCGCGGTCTCGGATCGGCGATCCGAACAACGAATCAACAACAAATCAGCAAAAGCGGGTCCCGCCACGCGGTGGCCCGATCAATTCTCCCCGACTGAAAAACATTCATCTCCGAGGAATGAAGATGAATATGCTGCAGTCGAAGATCGGGGGAAGTCCAACCAGCAGTCTCCAATATCCAAGCAACATCAAAGGTGTAGTAGTGGTGTCCACTCCAGTGCACCAAGTAACGACAGGAAGTACCGTCTGTAATAGTGGTGCACTCATCACAATATCACTCATGTTCTCAACTCTCACCTCCCGTGTTGGTAGATCCAGAAAATCCGATAGAATCATAGGAGGTGAGGGCAATTCCGTGGGTGCACATCTAGGATGAACAGGGGAAGTGTCAAGCTGTAACTGTGAAGATAACAAAGAAACGCAAGGTATGGGTCCATGGGAGGGTGTGAAAGAAGCTCAAGGCGTGGGTTCCTATGCTCGAGAGGATCAAAGTAATGTGTGACATCTTCGTATTAAATAAGGGATGAATACCCATATCTGCATGGAAATCAATCTCGTAGGCATTTGTCCCAACTTTCTTTATAACCCTTTAAAGACTCATTCGCTTAAGTTGTAATTTAGTAGCGGCTCCTTTTGGGATCCCCTCCTTGCAACGTTCGACCATAGTTGTCAAGGCGCGCGCCTGAGGCGCCGGGCGCACCAGGCGCAGCCCCGCCGCGTCTCAGCACAGCAGAGGCGGGCGATGTGCCCCAGGCGCACCTCAGGCGCGCGCCTTACAGGCTCCCAGGCGCGCCAAAAGCGAGCCCGGGCCTTTCAAGGTATTTTTTTTTAAAATGTTTTTTTGATATGGGCAAAAACATGATCTTAGACACACCCGAGACACCCCCTATGCGCACTTGGGCGCCCAATTCGCTGAAATTCTTCGAATCCGCTCAATTTCAGCGAATTGGGAGCCCAATTCGCTCAAATTCAGCGAATTGGGCGCCCAATTCGCACAATTCAGCGATCAGCGAATTGGGCGCCCAATTCGCACAATTTCAGCGAATTTGACGCCCAATTCGCACAATTTCAGCGAATTGGGCACCCAACTCGCACAATTTCAGCGAATTGGACGCCCAACTCGCACAATTTCCTTTTTTCCTCCATTTTGCGCCTCACGTGCCTCAGGCCCGCGCCTAGGCTCCGAGGCCCTTTGCGCCTTGGTGCGCCTTTGATAACTTAGCGTCCGACCATGACATGCTCGCACACCCGAAAAATGTAGCTCGCGCTTGTGCATATCTGCTTATGCCTTATAACTTAATATTGCTAGCATTTTTTTTTCGGATAAGTACATGCATTACATGCAAATGATGCAAAACAAACAACATGTGCGACATACACAACATAGATGAATCATGCATTAAATGAAAATGAACAAACGACAAATGTAAAATATGAAATTCTAACATGCCCAACTCTACAATCAAGGAGTTTTAGGTCCTATAAGAAACTCCTTAAATAGGGACGTGATCAGGAGGCTCGGGCGGTGGGTCATAGAAGAATTCATCGCGAGGGCGATGAACACTCCAATGAACATCTGAGATATCAGTGAAAAGATATGTCAATGTAGTGTGCAAACTTTCCCTGCAAGTGTAGGTGAGAGGATATAAGATCATCGAGTCAATGAGTGTACTCTCAAAATCAAATATCATGTTAATGATGGATACCTTCCAAATGAGCGGTGGATCAACATGTGGTTCATCTGGGGATTCTTCGGGTGGAGTATAATAAAATTCGTCACAAACGTGCCGTGTACTCACGTGTGCCCCAAAAATATCTAGAATGCTCTTATATAAATGTCGATCACCAAAGTATAAATCATAGGCACCAACGCTATGATGCGACTCTAGTGTGTCACTCACATGAATTTCATCCACACAAGAATGATGTGGCTCATCTAGAGGCTCAATAGGAGGATCATCAAAGAACCCATCACTAGAATGACGGTCCTCCAAAAGCAAGCCATCAGAAGGGGTCGTGCTCCCGTAAATGGGAGAAGTGGCTACCTCGAGATCACTACTAAGCTCTCGGCTCCCGATCGTGATGTGACTCGACGCGCCATCGGGTGATGGATGTGAAAAGTCCACACTCAATAGAGAGCTTTTAGATATAGAATCAAAGGTAGGCTATCCTAGTGGAACAGACTCTCGCGGGGGTTGGCTTCACACATCTTGTGTTGGGAGGGCAACCTGCTCTGCTTCTAATAGAATATCAGATGAAGTGGGTGAAGACGTGAAGTTTCCCAGCTTTGGGAATTGGCGAGTTCTCGCCGACCCTCAATGGAGACAATGCAGGTCTGTAGGTCATCAAATTGTGCATCTAATTGATCAAACATCGTAAGGACCAATTGCTTAAATTCGGCCTCCGTCATGTCCGTCATCGGTACACTAGGAAGATCACTATGTGGGATATAATCTTGGTGAGAGTGACCTTTATAGGATTTTTGAGGATCATCGTGACGGTCGCCTACCACATAATCACGTCGTACTCGTGGGTGGGCATGGGTACTACGAACATGTGGTGGTGGTTGTGCATATGTAGACTCAGATTCCTCAAATAGAGGGGATGTGTGATGACGACGACCTGAACGATACTGAACTCTATTATCATAATATCATGTCGAAGGACCGATAGGATCCACTCGAGTGCGGGAACGAGAACGACGTCAATCATCATAATGCTCATCTTTATCATAACGAGATCGTATCGGTGGATCAACACGATCTCTGGAAGTGGTGTACTGTGATCGAGGATATTCCTCGAGGTATGGTAAAGATCTCCTAGGAGGGACTCTATGGGGTCGAGTGTAGACGAGTGGTGGTTCCTCAAATCGATGATTAGTAAATTGGGTGGACTCATGCTCAACAAATAAAGGGTTAGAGTAACAATTACTGCTATGATATGACATGGTGGCACAAATAGGTTCTAGTCCCGTGTATTTAAAAGTAAGCCCTAACCTGGGCTCTGATACCAATTTGACGCAGGGCGGGGCTATGTGAAACTGAATGTGCTGCCGACACACTAATGTAAGCCGACGTGTTCATGCCAAAATAAATGTAATCAACTCAGCCTAAATGATGAATCCACGTCTCAATTTATTTGGAATTAAATTATAGCAATGATAATTATAAGTGGATAGCAAAATTAACACAACATGCACAAAAATTTCAGCGTGTGTAAGCAAATAATCACGTTCGTATTCACAAGTGGCACTGTCAACCACAAATTGGCACAAATAAGTTTTATAGAATTAAAAGTGATGAAACAATAGCAGTAGAGATTACGATACCCAAACAAACATGAAATATTCTCCAATATTTAACAAAAAAGAAATGAGAAATTGAGGGGAAGTGGCTCTACGAGAAAGAAACCAAGAGATGCTGAATCTGGAAGGGGACTTCGATTGTGAGGGGGAGGAGGAGAAGTGGATATTAATCAGTCTGACTGATTAAAACCTGGATGTGAGGGAAAAGCATGAAGGAAACGACACAAGTAAAGGTGGAGTGAGGATTTTCCGGCTGGCAGTGGGGCGGAGGCTCGTTACCCTCCCGAGGATGCGGGGCTCCACGACGGGATGAGAACTTGCACAGGGGAGAAGAAATACAGTAGGGATGGGGCGTCGGCCTCCAAGATGGTATGTCGGAGGAGGCATAGTAGGGATCGTGGTTGGAAAAAGAGGTACGGTGGTGGAAGGAAGGTGGGGCCGTGATTCCAAACCTCCGTCGATGAAGGAATGGTGAACTGGAACAGTGCCCGAGGAAGAAGGTACGGTTTCCTGTGGAGGAGGAAGATGAACAGGTGACTGGTGCGTGGGTGCGATGGAGACAACAGCGATTTTTCTACTTCGTGCAATGGAGACGATGAACAAGAGCGCTTTTATTCTTTAGAACAGGGAGTTCGCGGGTTAGGGAAACATGAACAATAAATTAATTGTGAAATTAAAGGAGACAAATGAAAACTGAAATTTAACCCGGACTTCGTACCCCGGGCTCGTGACATTGCACCAGGAATGATTGTCGGAATCTGAATTCTCTCACAAACTCAGCAATGAATTGAAAACCTGGACATCCACCCCTATTTATAACGAGTGGGGCGGTTGGGCACCCGGCGTGAACGGCTACGATCGTCCATTATGCCCGGTGTCCAAAACAATATAAATACAACTTCAAAAATTATAAAATATACATCTAAAATAAAAATGGACCCTCCGGACGCGCTCACGATCTCGGATCGGCGATCCGATCAACAAATCAACGGCAAATCAGCAAAAGTGGGTCCCACCACGTGGTGGCCCGATCTCCCCTGATCACGAATATGCCGTCGATCCCCATCACTAAGCTAGCATTATAGGCACGTGCAAACAAACTCTTCCATAAATTTAAAGTTTCTAAAATAAAAATAAAAATAGAGTTCATATTTTAGGTTGGTTTGTGTTAACACACAATTATTATTTTAAATGCCAATAGGTTTTAATACTGCCACTTAGGATCTCATGATTATTTTTTCATCTCACATTTGATTTGTTTTATCATCATCAATAGTCTTATCTTAACTATTTTGGGTCAGGCGTAGGTAGAATTTCTATTTTCTTTTTCTTCTTGAGCTATTACTCTTGCTAATCCTCTAATATAATTATTCATTAATTTATCTTTTTTTGGGGAGCATTCATCTAATCATCTTCATTTCGCAGACAAGTTATATATCAATAATTTCTTTTTTTACCCAACTCCTCAAATACATACAATATTATTGGCTTAATTGCAGTTTTATAAATTTATTTTTATGCAGCCCTAATATTCTCTAATCATACAGGATTCCCAAGGATTTTGTATCATATGTTAAATCACATATGTCTCTGATATAAATTTCAGACGGATGCTAAGACCATTAAAATGTCTTCAATCATTTACTGGCGCTTGGAACCTACCATAACACACCTAAGCCCTTGGTCAATAGGACCATGTTGAAGATTATTACTCTTATATTAATGTCCTAAGAAGCTGCATCATTAAAGTTTTCGCATTTGGAATTTCTGCGACAATGTTTAGAACTTCAGGATTAGATTACGCCTGACCGCACTTGGATGAATGTGGTGGTATTTTTGTCCCACCGTTTAGAGAAAACAGCATTGGTGACCACATCCACCCGTGCTGCATTGGCAGCAGCAGCCACTCACAAATAGAGCTTCGCTGGTTCAGATGTGTTTATATATAAAATTAAGCATTCACTACAAATGAAGCAAGGAATCCTTTTATAGTTTCCTTCCAATTCTAGCAAAGCTTAGTATTTGATTGCACTTTGAAATCTGCTGATTTCAACATTTTTTCTTTTTATTGTACATTTCTGCAGCCGATTGAAGCTCATCTGCTGATTTCAAAACTCTCCTTTTCTTTTGTATTTCTGCAGCCAATTGAAGCTGGCACACCCGGATCATATACTCGTTAAACGTATATCTTCTGCTGAGGATAGCTTCGATAGGGCGGTTCAAGATTTCGCGCTGCGGCGGGATTAGCATGGATTTTCTTCCTGGGATTTCAATCTTTGAGTTTGATGCTTTCAAGGAATTAAGAGTTTTTTCAATGTCTTATGTATAATGATAATCAAATTCCTGCTCTTGTTTTCGGGGCAAATACTTGTATCCTTAAAAAGGTATGATAAGCTATTGATTTCTCGAATTAAACAGCTTCTATTTTTTGTTTTATTATATTTCCCGGGGATTTATATTAGCAACCTCAGTGGCAATATTCGTAGCCCCCTCAAATACAAAATAAAACCTAATATCGCCTATTCTTCCCCGCTAACCTCAGTCCCCCCTTCTTTCGGCTCCCGCTCACTAAACCCGATACCTGGCCGCACTTGCCCATCCGCACCTTGATGCTGCCATCTTAGCTGTTCCTCTTGCTCTTGCAAATGGAATGGCTTGGGACAATATGACACACATTGTTAAGAGAAGAAATCCTGACACATTGATAAACTCTCTATCCCTCTAATCCATTAGAGGAAGCTTCTCCTCTCTCTTCACCTCACTGGGGTATCATTTCCGCTCTAAAGTGAAACTCGTTTTCATTGTTTTCTTTGCATTGTTGTGGTGATTTGTTTGCAGTGTTTTTGATGTCCAGAAAATCGTTTTATTTGTGCAATAATGTTCATCTATTGTGCTTCATAATTGTTTTTCTAAATGCAAAGAGAAAAGTTTGGAGCAAGCAAAACATTAGCACAAGAACCATGCAACATTTTAGTGGAGCATGTATACAACAGAAGGAATTTCTGTGTTTTTTTTTCCTCCCAACGACAATGAAGTTTAAACGCCCAAACAAGTAGAGTCTTAGGCTCCGTTTGGGGGGGGGGGGGGGGGGGGCTTATTTTCACCGGTCATGCGGTTACGACCGCATGAACCAGACCGTAATTAAGGTCTGGTTCATGCGGTCGTAACCGCTTGACCGGTGAAAATAAATCCTCCCAAACAGAGCCTTAGTATCACCTCACCATTCGTGACCCGTCTTCTTCATCGCGATCCTAATAGGACCCATTTGGTCGCCTTTGAGCCCGCAGGTTAGTTTGACCCCTTTGTTGTTGTTATTATTGCTTAACCTGAATACTGGTTTATTTCATCAGCATGTTCATGCCTGATCCCGAGATGTTGAATGTGTTGTGATGCTCTTGAAGCCTTGAAGGCCACTTGATTGAGAAATTCGTGTATCACGCATTCTTGTTCACCATCTTTCAGTAGGCATCCGAGTATATGTGCGGAGATATATAGGTCTTGTCATCCGTTTAAAATACACTCATTATACATACTGGTATTTTAATATTCTCAATTGCGAGACCAGTTAATTTCACATAAATATTGTACACCTTATCACTATCACACTCAACTAATTTAACTTTTGCCAACTTATCACAAGTAGATCCATCATGCTTAGGCTCTCTTTGGCGTGGTGTTTAGGGCGTGGAGTGCCGCGGCGATTGGAGAAGTCCCGCCAAACAATCTTTGTGAGTCTGCGACTGGAATCGCCCCCGCTTCGTAATCGCCATTTTATGGCATTCCGGAGTCGTGAAAAATTATCACGACTCCGGAAACGCGCCTGCCCCCTCGATCCCGATCCAAAACCCTCGCTCCTCCTGTTCTTCGCCGAAGGAGAGAAATCCTGCAGCTCTGTCACAGGCGCCGTCGTCGATCGATCTATGAAGCGTGATTCCAGTTCGATAGGCCATATTTGCGGTTTACCTTGCCGTCGACCTGCTTGCTTGTTGTTGGATAGCCCGGTTTCTTCTTCGATTTCAACGCCTATCCGTCGCCATTTCGGTAAGTATAAACTATCTTCCATCTTCATTTCCTGCTTCTTTATTCATTGGTGGTCAAAGTTTCAGCTTGATTTTTCGGGTTTATTTGATGTTTTTAGTTGGGATATTTTGTCCACTTTGAACAAAATTTCAGGGATATCTTTTCTCCATGTTCGATCTTCATTTACATGCGAGTCATGCAGTTCTTTGAAGTTAAGCAGCAATTTGTTAAGATCTTCGTTTTTAGGGTTATCTTTGAACAACTTTGATGTTTGTACTTTGATCCGTGAGATAGATTTTCAGTTACAACTTTGATTGAAGTTACAACTTGATGTGCAGTTAACGATCGATAATCGAGTGATAAGTTTCAGCAGCATGATAGAGCACGGTTATGATTTTTAAGACTGGAATAATCTATTTGAAAATAATCTGTTATTTTTCAATATTGTTATTAATTGAGCACTTAAAATGAATTAAGTTAATTTTTCTTTTTATGTTATTGTTGATTGCGTTTATGTTCCAGAAAAATGAACTGCGCACTGCATAAATGTTTTGCCAAATAGATTAAACAGTTTCTCCTTTTGAAATAGCTCTGCAAAGCTGTTCATCCAAACAATTTCACAGATTATGTCACCACTCTGCAAAACAGCTGATCATTTCACCACTGTTTCTCTCCACTGCTTCTGCAGTCGCAGCAACTGAGCTAAACAAAGCCTTAGTAGAAAAAAATTTAAAAATATGTATCAAGGAAAAATTTATCATACTTTCAAATTTGAGCCTCAATATTAAGATAAATTTTATATTTAGACTTGGCACAATTAAATTAATCACAAATTTCATTTTTATAAATGATAAAACTCAATTTAATATCATATTTAGACTCATTTTGTATTCAAAAATACTTTTTTGTTCAAAACAAGTAATTTTTGATATTTACCCAAAATCCAAATTGATATAGAAGTGAAAATAGATGATCAAAAGAAGATAATAAGTCTCATTGCGTCTATGTTTCAAACATAGTTAAAATCTCAGTGATCTTCTCAACATGTCAACCGACAGTTGAAGTATCAAGAGAGTGAAAATGAGGAGATCCCCCCTTCTTCATCCGAAGATAATGAGAATGTGTCTCCATCGCTATCACCTCAAACTCAAGATATTGATATGAATTTTGTATATGATAAGGAGTTGCTTCCACATGATTTAGGGAAAAATATATCTACCTTTCAATTAAATGAACAAGATGCAATGAGAAAATCGTATATACTATATAAGAGGTTCATGTCAAACAAAAGGTCATTATTTTCCTCCGAGAAAAATGAGAGATCAGTGTTGAAGTCGGGAAAATTCTCTACTCCAAAAATCGGATTAAGCCAGCCTAAGGTTACCGGCTCAGCGGTCCGGCTAGACGGCTAAAGGGGGCTAGGACAAAGAAGAAGGGCAACAAACAAGACCCCAGACGCTGCGGCAGGGAGGTCCCACCACGTACCAAAAAGCTTAGAAAAAGCAACCCCTCCACAACCAAAAAGGGTCGAGCAGGGTACGAGGGAGATTAGCTGGTAACTAAGTCACGACGACTAAAATAGATAGTTGCAAGGTCGCGGCCTGGTCTCTCTGAAAAGGGAATTCAAAGGCTCAGCTAATGTCCAAGAAGAAGAGTTCGCGAGATCCCGATGAGATTTCGAAGTGTCTCTCATTGTACCCCTGGGGTCCTATTTATAGGCAAATCCAAAGGGAGGGGGTGAGTCTTACTTATAGCCCACCCCTCAACGACTAGGCGGCTTCTCTGGAGGAGCTCGCTCAGCTGGGCGAGCAACGACCTAGTCGCCTACCTGGTGAGTATGCGGGGAGGGGGGGAGCTTGTCATACTCGTTCAGGTCTTCTGCCATCTTGCACGTTGACTTTAAAATCCGCCTTGACTTGCTGACTTTGACTCTTACTGACCTGGATCTGGAGGGGCCCACACTCGACGAATACGGGTTGTACACAATCCCTGCTCTTTGCAAGCGACGTAGGAACTCGGAAAGAATCATCCAACACTTATTCGGCGAGCTGCTTGACCGAATATCTGAGTTGCTCGCAACTGATGGATGCATGCTGAATCCTATAAATAGGGGGGCTGGTCTTTGAGGCAAACTTTTAGAACTCGCACGTAATGTTGAAATCCGCCGAGGAAGCCTATCTAGCTATCATGGCTGCACTGTCCGGATTCCTTGATCCTTCAAGGCCTAAAATGCCGCGAGAAGGTGAGGTCGCTGTCGATCTGCCTCCTCCCAAGAGGAAGAAACCAAAGAAGTTGAAGAAATCGCTAGCCTCCAAAGTCGACAACCCGCCTCCAACAGCTGAGAATGTTGCCTCCACGGCCGACCTTCCCGAACATTCCACCAGCACCCCACAACTCCTCTAAATCTCGGGTTGAACGACATTCCCGATCCTTCCATTCCCGACTTCACTCCAATCACTTTGCTGATTTCTCCTGAGATCCCGAAAGTCGCGGGATCTTAGACACAACTGCAGGCAGATCTTGCTGCCTTGCAAGGTCGCTACCTCGAAAAACTCTGAAAATCACTGACCACTGTTTCTGTCTTGCTGACCTGCTCTTTATACTCGCAGCTACTTCGCCGACTACTGCAGGCGAGACTCTGGATGTCGCTCCTCTGCGAACAACTCCACTGATCTCCCTCGAAGCTCGACCTTCGCTTCAAACCGCACACACGGTCTGAATCAATGTCAGCTCCAAGAAGGTGATTGAAACACAAGTCCCTCCGATGAGGAAGAATAGTCCTCCACCGACTAAGATTCTAAAACCCTAGACGAGCAAATCCACTCCTCCTCCTGCGAGTACTACAGCTCTGCCGACGGTGAGCATTCCTTTTCCTCCGCCACCTCCGATTAATCTGGAAAACCGAAGCACACTAATGCCATTGCCGCCTCCTCTGACGAGCTCACAACTATCGGCGGTGAGCACCACACTACAACCTCCTCCTCCTCTACCGCCGACCAACGAGGCTCATCCAGAACTTTGCCCGGAAACTGTTGTTCCTCGGGTCCCGCCGGAGAGCTAGACGTGAAAACCGGGAGTAAGGAGACCAAACTACTTCCTGCCGAGGACCGGAGGTCGCGGGCCTGGAGGTATCGGACGGGGTAGCCTTCCGAGCGCCCTGGCGGCTCGTCCTCAGGCCCGAGAGAATCAAATCGCCGCAGCCCTTCCCCTTGGCGATCTCGGTCCCCTCGGCAAGGTAGCTCACATTGCTGCTGAACTGGTCTGGTTGCTGACATTGACTTCTGACTTGGCGACTTTCATTCTGCTTTGGCAGGTCGCCCGTTGACTCCTGGAGGTGCTTTCATTGAGTCCCTTAAGCTTTATGGAGACGAGTACCGCAAAGCTGCTGCTCGTGCCTACATCGAGCTGAAGACTAGGTTTGACCAACTCACCATTTGCGAGCCTCATCGCTGAATCTCGACACTGGAGGAGAGGATGGCGAAGATGAAAGAGCTTCGGGACAGTCTGGCAGGCTATGAGGCCCACTTTCATATGATCCAAGAGATCGACATGCGGCTAGCGATGACCGACCATCGCGTCCAGCTCTATGGCGAGGAGTTGGTCGGCATGCGCACAAGCATGGGGTCTGCTGGGCGACTAGCGAGGAAGGAATAACAGCTGCGGCGAGGCGACTACGCAATGTCGGTGGCTACCAAGCACTTCCGATGATCTCGCGAGATGGGCTGGGCTGGGCGACATCCACATCTTTCGGATCGTCCTCCTTGGACTTAGGAAATTTTCTTTTCTTTTATTTGAACTCTCCACTTGACGACTTTGTACTTAACTATATTCTTTATTTGTAATAAGCGAGTTTGATTCCCGTGTTGGTTCTGTTGTCTTGATGGTTGATGCTTTCTTTACTATATACTCGTCTTCTCTCTGCGATGTTCCGAGTTTGTCTTGTGCAGGTCCTGGTGAGATGACGAGATTAAGGGTTGCTTTGTGCGAGATAGATCTCGTAGCTAGGATCGATCCATCAATTAGGATGCGACTTAGGTGGATACTCGTGCGAGCATGATATACACCCCCTCTCTCTACCTATAAATTGAAGGGGTAGGTGATTCTTTAGTACGTTGTTGCGATTTCTGACTTATTGCTCGCGAGTAACTGCCCTTGCTAGCGTCTTCCTTTTCATTCTCGCTCTACTTGCTCTTCCTTTTCATTCTCGCTCTACTCGCTCTTCCTTTCTCGCCATGCCACTCGCTCAAGATGGTTAGCGATGTCGCCAAAGCTCACCAACAAGCCCATGCGGTCAACTTTGCTGATGCTGTCTTCAAGAAGTCCGCCATGACTGAGCAAGATCTGGAGGATTTTTGCCAAAGGCATCTTTTAGAGGAATACTCGGCCAGGATCCCCGCCCGGGGCGAGCGACTAAACACCTATCTGGAAGGCAAAATAATCTTGTCCCTCCGCCACTTCGAATTCGGCCTGCGACTTCCGATGTGGCTCGAATATCGCCAAATCTTGCTATATTTCGGCATCACGCCCGCCTAAATCAACCCCATTGACGGGAAGAGAGGATCGCGTTTGACATTTCCATCTTCCAGAAGGTCTTTGCCTTTGCCGCGATTTCGGAGGGAGTCGTCTTCTTCAGCAACCATGTCTGAACGTTGGTCGGCACTACGAATAAAGTCCACCGGTGGAGCGTCATCACCGGCGACTTTGAAGGCGTGCCTATAAGGCCTCACTAACCTGCTGAAGTCGCCTTCCTGCCATCGATCTTGGAAGGAGCGCGCGGGAAGCTGGTCGAAGCTTTCCGCGGGCGACGATTTGATGTCATCCATTGGCCTATCAACGTCACGTTGAGCACGAACCTACCCGCCTGGTCGGAAGACTGGAAGGAGAAGGGGGAGGCCTTCGACGCCGCCTTCGCACTGTACGGGTAAGATGATGCTGAGTCAATGCTGGATCTTGACTCGGAGGTGCTCACCCACCAGACATCTCGCTCGATCCTGCGAACTGCCGAGCTCGGGCAGTTCACGATGAGGAAGCTCCTTGAGGAGGAGAAGGCTTTGAATTTCATGTCGCAAAAGGAGATCGATCTGGGGATGCAGTCTTCCTGCTGGAAGAAGTACGAGGTAGGTCGCCTCCTCGGCGCGACTTGGTCGCTTCTGCAGTTAAACTTTTTCTGACTGTTTGCTGGTTGATCCTCATAGACCGCCGAGATCGAGATGGCGAAGAAGTTCTTTGAGCTTGAGCAAGAACTCGCCAACACCAAAGTCAAGTTGGAGGCTTCTCAGGTCCGGGTCGTCGAGTTAGAAACTTGCCCAGCCACCATCGAAGATCGCGTGGGTCCTTCTGTTACTCACTCGGTTGAGCCGCAGCAGGCGGCGCCTACTTTCGGGATGGGCAAAAGGATCTGTATTCATGGCGATGAGATGCCTGCTATCCTCTGCGGGATAGCGTGAGCATCGGGGGATGCAGCTCTCAATAAGTTGAGGATGGACGGCTTCCTCCGCATAGAGGCCGAGCATCTAACCGTCGAGGAACTCATCCCCGGGATGCTTGACGAGGAGTCCAACTCGCCTGACCGCGTTCTTTCTTCAGCTTCTGGCTCCAGCAGCAGAGACAATAGTAGCGGAGAGAGCAGCGATGACAGTGACGGCGAGGATGATTATGAGGATGATATCGAGGATGAGGAGGATGTCATCATCGGAGAAGAGGAGTATAAACACAATACTGGCGATGATGAGTCATAATCGTTCGGGGATCTCCTGCATGCTTGCTTTGTAAAGACAGTTGCAAATACTTAGAATGTTTTATAATCTGGAAAACTTGTACATAATATAAAAAAGTTCTTTGTTACTGCTTGTTCTTATTTTACTCGCATGCTCGCTTGTTGATGATGCTCGTTAGGCTCATAGGAGCGGAGAAGTTGAGAGCTTTCCATGCGCTTACTCGCACGTTGATGCCGCTCATACTCGCTCAATCATTGCTCGTACCTGTATAGTCACTACACATACTAGCACATTGCTGCTCACATTTGCACGATCGTAGTTGCGTATTCACACGGTGATACTCGTACTGAAGGCGGACGTTGACTCGTGAGGCAAGTAGTCGGCCTGTAGGAGGGAAGTTTGCACAAGGGGCACGAACTGCGACAATACTCACACGAGAAACTTTTTCACCCGAGGGGGTTGGTAGCCGATATGCAGGAGGGGAGCTTGTGTAGGTCAGGACTCAGACTATGACATCTCCACGACTCAAGTACTTGTATCGATGCTGAAGTAATTCGACCTGCTGCTTAAGAGATCACCAAAAAATTAACTACACCGACATTTTTGAGGACGAAACAAGTTCTAAAGAGATAACGATCTTCCCTCAGTCAAATTGGTAGGTTGGTGTCCAGACCTGTTCCTAATAGTTCCACCAGCCAGAGGAGATATGCAATCAGGGGTAGCTAGGCCGACATGCAAGGAGGGAGCTGATCTCGACCATCAATGTTGGAGCTCGATCTTACAAGGATGCTTAAATCCTGAAGCATCATGTCATCGTCTGCCCTGGGCTTTTTCGAAGAAATAGGTCGAAGACTCGTTTCCCGATCCAACTATGGAGATTTCTTTCAGCTCTGCCACCTGGCTACGAATGTCAGGGTACAAGCAAAGGGAAATGGCCCTAGGGGGGTCCTACTGGACACACTTGAGTCCACCATCCTTCCACGAACTTGTACCTTTCCGGAACTTGGCAGGCTATCCCTCCTTGGCAGCAATAGAGACGTGTCCTGTCCCATAAGACAAACAATCGCTAAGAGCAGGTCTTTCAGTCTTCTCGAAAGACCAATGACGCTTTTACACGAGGGGTCACTTGGTGAGGTCGATCCTTCATCGAGTTTAAGAGGTTAGCGTCAAGACCTGTTCTTGATAGTTCCTTCAGTCGGAGGAGTGATGCAATCAGGGGTAGCTAGGCCAACATTCAAGGGGGGAGTTGATCTCGGCCATCAATGCAGGGGCTCGGTTTTACAAGGACGCTTAAATCTCAAGGCATCGTCCCATCGTCTGCCTTGGACTATCTAGGAGAAACAGGTTGAATGCAGGTGTCCTAGATCGATCGAGGAGTTGGACTTCGCTGTTTCTAGCTACCTTGAGATGAATCATCACAAAGAAGACAACTCGTGACCTCCCGTGGCTCTGGGGGCAAGGAAATGTATATATTGAAATGCGATTACAAGTAAGCAATTTACAAGTTACCGCTAAGGATTGAACCTTTTCAGGTCATCCCCGCTCCAAGTACTCCCTAGTTGCTCTCTTTCTAGGTCTTGCAGACGATAGCCTCCAGTGGCTAGGGCTTCTTGGACGATGAAAGGTCCTTCCTCCTATGACGGTGTCACGCGACGAGGTGAGGTCGTCGGACATCGGGGCGAGGATGGAACCATGCGAGGATGCTCCTCTCAATTCTCCTCGCGAACTCTTCGAATGTCGCCACAGTCACAAACTCGACTCCTCGCGTCGAGTTACCAACTCCCGCCGAGTTTCCGACTATCTCCCCATGCTCGCCTCCACTCACCATCTCGCCAACCAGTGAAACTTTACCTCCTTGCCTGCGATCCACACTCATCGCACCAAGTGTTAAAGCCAAAAAATTCTCTACTCCAAAAATCAGATCAAGCCAGCCTAAGGTTACCGGCTCAGCGGTCCGGCTAGACGGCTAAAGGGGGCTAGGACAAAGAAGAAGGAAAATAAATAGTACCCCAGGCGCTGCGGCAGGGAGATCCTACCACGTACTCAGAATCTTAGAAGAAGCAAAACCTCCACAACCAAAAATGGTCGAGCAGGGTATGAGGAAGACTAGCTGGTAACTAAGTCGCAGCGACTAAAGCAAATAGTCACAAGCTCGTGGTCTGGTCTCTTTGAAAAAGGAATTCAAAGGCTCAGCTGATGTCCAAGAAGAAGAGTTTGCGAGATCCTGACGAGATTTCGAAGTGTCTCTCCTCGTACCTTTGAGGTTCTATTTATATGCAAATCCAAAGGGAGGGTGTGAGTCTTATTTATAGCCCACCCATCGGCGACTAAGCGAATTCTCTGGAGGAGCTCACTCGGTTGGGCAAGCAACGACCTAGTCACCTACCTGGCGAGTATGCGAGGGAGCTCGTCATACTCGCCCAAGTCTTCTGCCGCCTTGCGCATTGACTCTGGAATCCGTCTTGACTTGCTGATTTAGACTCTTACTGACATGGCTCTGGAGGGGTCCACCCTCGACGAATACGGGTTGTACAATCAGGATCATTGGTTTATTATTACATGGTTTGATATGTTTAATTGGCTTGAGTGTAATGTTGAAAAGGAAGCTGCATTTTATATTTTGTTGCTTGTTCAAAACTGATACTGTAAATAGTGATGTTGGGGTGTTGTTTTTGTCACTGGTGGAGGGATATAGGTCATGGAGCAAATCTGGTGGATTCAAAAAAAAATATCGGCAAAATTAATAGTGTTCGTCAACTAGCATTACAAAAAATCAAAGCCCTAAAAGATCCCAAAGTCTATCATTGTTGCTTTGTTTTAATGGTTCGTGTAATGATCATTATATTTGGACACACTCAAGAGTAAAATTTGGTTTGCAAAAAAAGTATCAAGATATTGTAAATGCTACGTCTTTTGTTAGTTTGACAAAAATAACTGCAAAACATAAGAGATGATGAATGTGACACGCTATTTAATAAGATTTTGTTTTTTATGACAAAAATGATATTCATATTCTCAATATGGATGATCAATATATAGCTCGAGAAAAATCAAGATAGTTTGTTAAAGACAAAAATACTACACAAATTTGGATCATTATCGAATTCAAATATTCTTAAAAGTCATCGATCTGCAACTACAAGAGCTTAACATTTGGTTTGAAGAGTTGACTACTTGCTTTATTGTATGACTTGCATGAATCTCATTAACTCATATGATTGGTTTGATAATCAAAAGAAGCTTATACATACAAAGTTTTATCCTAATGACTTTTTAAATTTGAAGTTGTTTAATTTTGATTTTTCAATTCGACAAATTAATTGCCGACACGAGAACTAATGAGAGATTTTTTTTTTATTATTTCAAGGTTCTTGTTAATCAAGTTTGTTGAAATCGATAAACATTTTTATCAATCAATCTATAAGTTTTTGAACTTTATATTTATTCTTCATGTGGCTACTACAATTGTGTAGAAGTATTCTTATGCATGAACTATGTGAAGAACATATTGCACAATAATTTGAGTGATCAAATATTAAAAGATTGTTCGTTGTTTCTATTGAAACAGATGCAAATTTGAAAATCTATGATGAAGATATTATCGATCGTTTTAAAAAAATGAAAACTCCACGTGCAAGATTGTAATTTTTTGTACTTTTCAATTTAATCAATTAAATGTAATTTTGTACATTGTAATGGCAACAATTTATCATAAGACTGATATTTCATTTTGGAAAAAAAATTTATGCACCCACATTACAAAATTTCTTAATCCACAATTGCCCGCATGCATTTTTTTATAGTAACTCGATCATCACTCGAGCTACGACCCTGTACTAATACAAAAAAAATAGTTTGTTACTTCAAATCAAAGTAATTTAAATTGAAGGACTGAGATTCATTGAACGATCGTATATATCTTTGATTATATTAAAGAAGTAATTTAAAGTTGTAGAATTAATCTTAACCATCAAACAAGTGTCAAACCTTTGATCTAGTCACCAAATGAAGAGAGGGAGAAAAAAGAGAAAAGTGAGAGGGGGAGAGTGAATTTTTATAGCTAGACCTATGCCTATTCCTACATTTAGGGATAGAAGTGAGAGGGGGAGAGAGAAAATGATTTTTTAGGTAAAAATTTATATTTTTTTACAAAATAAAAAAAATTAATATTGATTTATATTTTTATGGTCGTTTTAAGAACTCATATGTATATGTTTTGAATAAAATTAAGTGCTCATATGCATGCACAACCTGTTAAGAATCTGTGAGTACAGGCTTCGCCAGTGCGCAGCTGCTCCTGTATATATATATACTATATACAAAAAAAGCTCAACAAATCATGTGTCTTGGTGTAACGGCTGACCTCCAGATGATTATCAGTCACTGGATCGAGTGAGGGGGTGGACTGCAAATAGTAAAAGTCCCGATTTCCAGAAATCTGAAACTCCATTTCTCTCAATCCCCCGCCAGCCTATATAGGCTTCTTCAACGTCATCGGCGGAGCCGCCTGCGGTCTGCCTAGCGAACACTGGCAGGTTCACCGGACCCCGACAAACCCGTCGGGAGTTGTCCGGCGGCGAGTGCGCAAGGCCACCGCCGGCGGTGGCCATGCCCGTAATACAAAAAATATTCAAATTGGCTACGTCCGTGCTCGATGCTCTCGGGAGACCTTTGGCCGCATCCCGGCGAGCACGGGTTTCGCCCGGGTTTGATGCTCCAAGCGGCATTCGACTGCATAGAAGCGAACTTCGCCTGCTTCCACACAATCCACTAGCTCGGCCATCCACAACCGAGGCCAATACGATCAATTCGCTGAAAGGGCTTCCTCCACACACCAGGCGAGCCGACCCATCTCACGCCCCCGGCTCGCTGACCCTGTCAGCATTTGCCTTCCCTGGGAACAGCTCCCTCCCGGCGAGATCCTTCTCACCGCATTCGACCGGTACCTCCTTCCCGAATCGCTGACCAGGAGTGTTCTCGCCCAAGGACGGGGCCGCGACCACCTGGACAGAAGGCGTAGCCCACTCGCCCTTCGCGACGAATGCCAGGTGGATGGTTTGTAGGACCTCCCTCTTGAACTCTTCTAACATCCCGATCGTGACACCACTCGCTGTAGGATTTCACGTGCTGTGGCGGGGCAAATTTTAAAAAAAATTCCCAACAACCACACAATACACGGGATCAGATATCCAATGTAAACGCCCTACTAGTTAAGCAATTAAGACAACCCTAACTCATCACATCTAACCATTGCAAAAATGTTAGAAATGTACCTCTAGGGAACAAAATCCCTAGGCGGAAGAGGAGGCGCGTCGAAGAGCTAAATTGCAATCCCACCGCAACAGTGAGACCGATCGTCTTGCCTCTTGGTTCACCTCGAACCCGAACAGCGACCCAAATCCGTTGATAGGAGAAGAGGGCACTCGCTTAGACCAACTCCGTCAAGAGCACCGAGGATTCCAAGTGGGCGAATCACACTAGTCGTCGGCGTGAGAAGAGCGGAGTAGAAAATACCCAAACAAGGTCGGCTTTAGGGAACAACCAACATGGGAGATCTCTGACGTAGTCGAGGCTCTCACCTTGAGCCCGATCTGGAAGTGCTCGGGCAGTTTCACGAGCCGTCCGCAAACTCCAGGTGTAGAACAACGACGGCGAAGAAGCAGCGGCGAGAGCAAGGATTACCGGCGAGGGGTGGCTGGAGGAGCGGGCCGACGGAGAGAACAGCAGCCAAGGTGCGCCGTCGGATGGATCCTGAAAACCCTAGACGAAAACCCCGTGCTTCTTATCTTCCCTTTTTCTTATCTTCCCTGTCCCGTGAAAACAAAACAGGTATATATATATGTAAATATATATACTGGATATTCCCAAAACAAGCCCGTTTAAGTTGGGGTTATACAAACTCCAATCACTGTGCCCTTCTATTAAATAATTACAACTCACCTTATCGTAATTCTCTCTTTAATAATTGCACAGAGAAAAACAGTGTAAGCACGAAGTGTCACCATATATTCTGACTGAGTCTAATACGGTGAATCTAGGCTGTTCTCGTTCGTTTGGTGTGACCTCGCAGAGGGAACATGTCGTCACGGAAATAATACACCAATTTCTATTATTGACTATAAGAGGCTTTATCAAGGCATTATAGTCGCCACAACAACACGTCAAAGGAGGTAACCGAACTTAATGGCCAGTGTCTAACTTTTGTCACATGATATCATAAATATTGTGCGAATTTGGGACCGTGTCAATCTCGCACTATATTTGTCTTTCTTGGTCTCATAAGCAAGAGTGTCTTTATAACTACATTAGTTATAATGCATGCTTTACAAACTCGCTTTGCCAAGGGGCCCGACTATATCAAAACCCAAACTAGTTTGGGGACAAATGATATTTTGATATATACATCCCTTACGCGTAAGTGCGAATAACGAAACATAGTATTTATCACCATCAAAAGATAGTCTTCAACTACAATCACATTGCTCCCACCGACGCGCTTAGTCTACATATCTCATATCTCCAAATCACTAGACACGTTGTAAGCATTAATGACACTTAACACATTCCAACTTAATGTTACAACTTAAGATATGCCAACCTCAATATGTATGAAACCATACGCATACATACTCAAGTGATTAAACGATAACTATTACCAACATTTGTAGAACTACAATGTACTTTAATTCACATGACAATCCAAGGTGGTGGTCAATGTCCCTCTTTGACTACCAGGATCGTGAGCAAATAAAACTAAGATCATATGATGGAACTCAAGTGTTCTACAGCTCAAGACCAAGAGCATCTTCCTGAGCTATCATGATGCATCATCATATGAACTAGGGACAGAATGAGATAAACATTCATCAAAAACCATGAACTTAATAACATTAAAGACAACTTTCAAAACACAAATCCTTCAATCTCCCACTTGTTTTTTAAAGTTTCTAATAAAAGAAATATAAAACAAAGGAATCCTCCGTTATCAAACATCAAGTCATTCTCCATGGTCTTGCAACCCCATGGACTCGAAATAAATTTCTCCTTTGGCTTGAGACAGAGGCTTGGTGAAGGGATCAGTTGTGTTGCTATTTGTGTCAATCCATAAAAGCGCAATCTTGCCTTCTTCAATGAAGTCGCGTGTGACAAAATACTTCTGATCCATGTATTTTGTCTTGTGATGTGATTTCGGTTCCTTGATTTGTGAAATGGAAGCACTATTATCACAAAACAATCTCAAGGGCCCTTCACTAGATGTCACGACTCCCAATTCCTCCAGAAATTTCTTTATCCAGACTGCCTCTTTGCTTGCCTCTGCGGCCGCCATGACTTCCGCTGCGGTGGTTGAATCAGCAGTAGTGGATTGTTTCCAACTACGCCAACTCACAGCTCCACCATTCAGAAGAAAGACGAACCCAGATTGAGATCTTCTATCGTCCGGATCTGTCATAAAGCTAGCATCTGTGTAACCTTCTACATGGAGCTCTTTATGTCCACCAAATACAAGAAACTTATTCTTGGTCCTCTTAAGGTACCTAAGAATATTCTTGACCGCCGTCCAATGATATGGACTAGGCGAAGCTTGATATCGACTCGTCATGCTGAGAGCATATGCGACATCCGATCTCGTACAGATCATGGCATACATGATGGAACCTATGGCGGAAGCATATGGCACATTCATCATGTATTCGAGGTCTTTATGTGATGAGACACATTGAGACTTGCCTAGCTGAGTAGACGTCTTCATTGGCACATTTCCTTTCTTAGAGTTTTCCATATGGAACCTTTCTAAGACTTTGTCAATGTAGATACTTTGACTTAGGCCAATAAGTCTACGTGATCTATCTCTATATATCTTTATCCCTAAGATATATTGGGCTTCACCCATGTCCTTCATTGGAAAGATTGTTTTTAATGAGTTTCTTACTTGTTCCATTAATGATAAGTTGTTGCCCATTAAGAGAATATCGTCAACATACAAGATCAAGAATATAACGTTGCTCCCACTAACCTTCTTGTATACACAAGGCTCTTCCTTGCTTTGAATGAACTCAAGGGTTTTAACTTTTTCATCAAAGCGTTTGTTCCAACTCCTTGATGCTTGCTTCAACCCATAAATGGCTCTTTGAAGCTTGCATACTTTGCCGCTATTTTGAGAATCTTCAAAACCTTGAGGTTGCTTCATGAATACATCCTCATCTAGCTTTCCATTTAGGAATGCCGTTTTGACATCCAATTGCCAAATTTCATAATCATGAAATGCGGCAATCGCCAACATGATCCGAATAGTCTTAAACATCACAACGGGCGAGAAGGTTTCATCATAGTCAATCTCTTGGATTTGACTAAAACCTTTTGCTACAAGTCTTGCCTTGTAGGTTGTCATGTTTCCATTCATGTTCATCTTCCTCTTAAAAATCCATTTACAGGGGATGAATTTCTTTCCATCAGGAAGGTCAACCAAGTTCCATACTTGGTTATCATACATGGATTGTATCTCGGACTTCATGGCTTCAAGCCATTCAACGGAATCCTTTCTTTCCATTGCTTCTTCATAGGTCAACGGGTCTTCTGTGTCTAGAATAAACACCTCATGAAGACCCATGTAAAAGTCAGGCTTTTTCCTTTCCCTGATCGACCTTCTAAGATCCTTTGGTTTGCCTCGCTCAGTCTGAGTTACTTGAATTTCCTCCACTATCTCTAGTGGAGTCAATTCATGCTCAATACGAGTAAGAGTAACCGGAGGTGGTAAAGCAAGAGTTTCCTCCGTAACCATTTGCGGAGGTGGAATACTCATGCTCCCACTGACTAAAGGAACTTCTTGTGACTTTTGGTGATCATATTGAACATCAGTGCTCATCTCACGATCACTTTCTTGTAGGTTTTCTTGAGCTTCCTCAAGTGTCACCCTACGGTCACAGCTTTTGATTCTTTCAAGAAACTCTTTCTCTAAGAATGTAGCACCCTTCTTGACAAAAATAGTATTTGTTGATTTGTGCCAAAAGCTATACCCTTTTGTTTCTCTTGGGTATCCAATGAAGAAGCACTTATCGGCTTTGGGGTCTAGTTTGGATGATTGCATACGTTTGACATATGCTTCATAATCCCAAATCTTAAAGAAAGATGGGATGGGTGGTTTCTCAACCCACATTTCATGTGGAGTTTTCTCTACGGCTTTAGTTGGAACAAAGTTTAAAGTATAAGCTGCCGTTAAAAGTGCATGACCCCAAAAATATAAAGGTAGATCGGTTTGACACATCGTGGTTCTAACCATGTCAAGCAGAGTCCGGTTTCTCCTTTCGGAGACACCATTCCACTGCGGTGTCCCAGGAGGAGTTAGTTGTGGTACAATACCACACTCCTTTAGGTAAGTATTGAACTCATTGCTCAAGTACTCACCTCCACGATCTGTTCTCAAAACTTTGATTCTCTTATCTAGTTGATTTTCCACGTCATTTTTATACTCCCTGAACTTGGCAAGGGATTCACTCTTATGCTTCATAAGATAAACATAGCCATATCGACTATAATCATCCGTAAAAGTGATGAAGTACCTAAAACCATCTCTAGCAACCACATTCATTGGACCACATACATCAGAGTGTATCAATTCCAATAAGTTGTTTGCTCTTGCACCTTTACTTATAAAAGGTGTCTTGGTCATTTTGCCCCTTAGGCATGATTCACATATATCAATTGCAACAGGATGAAAAGAACCTAGAAGATTAGCCTGATGCAATTTCCTTATACGATTTTCATTAATGTGACCAAGACGATGGTGTCATAAGAGAGTCTCACTTATGTGAGATATTTTGAGTCGCTTGTTACTGATATTTAATACTTGTTTATCATCAACAATGTTAAGCAAATACAATCCATTGGAAATGAAAGCACTTGCATAAAATAAATCATCCTTCTCAATCCTCATTTGGGAGTTCCCAATGACAAAACTAAAACCTTATGCATCCAAACATGATACAAAAATAATGTTTCTTAAAATAGAAGGGACGTGATAAACATTAAATAAAGTTAGACATAAACCACTAGATAAGGGGAGTTCCAAAGTGCCCACCGCAACTGCAGAAATACTAGCACCGTTTCCAACCTTCAGCACCACCTCTCCTTTGGAGAGAGATCCCCTATCCTTTAGTGACTGCACATTTGAGATTAAGTGAGCACATGATCCGGTATCAATTACCCAATCGAGGATAGTAGTGGTTAAATTCAAACTCAACTCAATAACAAAAATACCTTTAGGACACTTCCTTTCGATTTTGCCTTCATCCAAGTCTCTCTTGTACTTGGGGCAGTTCATTTTGAAGTGTCCCTTCTCATGGCAATGGAAGCATTCAGTGAGAGAGTTAGGAGAATTCTTCACTTTGCCTCCCTTGGAGGCACTATCTTGAGTACCTCCCTTTTTGCCCTTGAGATGAAAATTTCCTTTCGAGGTCTGGCCTTTAGACTTATTCTTGTTTTTGAATATCTTCTTGATATCAGACGCCACAGCTAAGACATCATTTCCCTTTGTCTTGCCCATGTCAATCTTAGCTGTTTTGAGGGCGTTATGGAGTTCATTTATGGTCATTTGCTTCTCACGCATATGATAATACATGATGAAATCCTTAAACGAGTAAGGCAGTGATCCCAAAATGATGTCTTCCGCAATGTCTTCAGGAATTGGAGACTTCAGTTTCTCCAACTTTTCCAAATAGCCTTGCACCTTAAGGAAGTGCACTGAGACAGACTCACCCTCCATCATCTTGCACCTTGTGAGTGCGATGGTGGTCTTATAGCGCTCTTTACGAGCACTATCGGTGAACATCTTCTCCAATTGTGCTACAATTTCCTTTGCAGGAGTATCGAGAAATTTCCTTTGCAGCTGATCGCCAATGCTGGCCAGGATCAGAGTCTGCACGACACGTTGACTGTCATTCCATCTTTTCTGTTCCTCCTTCTCAGCATCAGTTGGCTTGCCAATCTCTTTCTCTACTGGGCATTCACCCTCTAGTATAGGTAAGAGATTCTCCAAGTGCAACACGATGTTAAGCTTGAGGACCCAGACAGAGTAGTTTGACCCGTCATTAGCAAGTGGGCTTTTATCAATCATCGAACGCAGAAAATTTGGCAGTGTAGACATAGCTCTATTTTTTAAAAAAATGTGAGAGTAAGATAAAGTTCATGTTCAGAATAATTTCCCTAAAAAAAATCATTATTAGAGAGATCCAAAAATGCTTTAAAATAGTGAATCAAGATCCTTTTAACCCAGTGGACTCATCCACAAGATTATTAGGTAGGTACCAATCACCAATCATAACCTTTTAAGATAATCTTAAACACTTATGATTTTTGATAGTAATATTGCACACAACTATTTTAAAAAACATAACACTTTCCCAAAGGACCAAGCCTAGATCTTGGTGATTTGATTAAGAAAACTCATCCTATAAGGAAACTCATGCGAGTGACATTCCAACAAAATCAGCAAGAAGTGCCACACACAACCTACTCACTTGTGGCCTAATGTCGACTCGCATAAGTGCCACCATGTCTAATGACTGAAATTACACTCATGTTCATTCAATATCACTAGCTTAGATGGACACGATGAGGAGGAAAGACATTCTTAAATTTTTCTTTTCACATTCCCAAAAGAATGGAGGAAATTCCAAAATACCTAACTCACGGCATTCTAAAAAAAATATTACATCCATTCCATACCAATTACATTCCAGAGTTGCAATAAAATAAGGAAAAACCAAGCAAGCAAAGAACCTGCTAGACGGGATCCTAACATTGAATGGACTATGTACACAACCCAACGTGTTTCACCTAGATCATTTTAAATCCAAAAAAAATGATCTTCTCATAATCCAAACTAGGATAGATTACGTCAACTTGAAACCGGGTTGTGACATAGCCAATCCAAACTATTAGGTAAAAAAAACTAGCAAAAGAGGGCCACATTTTCATTGGATATCAACCTCGCTCTGATACCACTGTAGGATTTCACGTGCTGTGGCGGGGCAAATTTTTAAAAAAATTCCCAACAACCACACAATACACGGGATCGGATATCCAATGTAAACGCCCTACTAGTTAAGCAATTAAGACAACCCTAACTCATCACATCTAACCATTGCAAAAATGTTAGAAATGTACCTCTAGGGAACAAAATCCCTAGGCGGAAGAGGAGGCGCGTCGAAGAGCTAAATTGCAATCCCACCGCAACAGTGAGACCGATCGTCTTGCCTCTTGGTTCACCTCGAACCCAAACAGCGACCCAAATCCGTTGATAGGAGAAGAGGGCACTCGCTTAGACCAACTCCGTCAAGAGCACCGAGGACTCCAAGTGGGCGAATCACACTAGTCGTCGACGTGAGAAGAGCGGAGTAGAAAATACCCAAACAAGGTCGGCTTTAGGGAACAACCAACACGGGAGATCTCTGTCGTAGTCGAGGCTCTCACCTTGAGCCCGATCTAGAAGTGCTCGGGCAGTTTCGCGAGCCGTCCGCAAACTCCAGGTGTAGAACAGCGACGGCGAGGAAGCAGCGGCGAGAGCAAGGATTACCGGCGAGGGGTGGCTGGAGGAGCGGGCCGACGGCGAGAACAGCAGCCAAGGTGCGCCGTCGGATGGATCCTGAAAACCCTAGCCGAGAACCCCGTGCTTCTTATCTTCCCTTTTTCTTATCTTCCCTTTTTCTTATCTTCCCTGTCCCGTGAAAACAAAACAGGTATATATATATATATGTATATTTATGTATATATATATATGTATATATATGTATATATATGTATATATATGTATATATATATATATGTATATATATATATATCTTAATATATATATGTAAATATATATACTGGATATTCCCAAAACAAGCCCGTTTAGGTTGGGGTTATACAAATTCCAATCAATGTGCCCTTCTATTAAATAATTACAACTCGTCTTATCGTAATTCTCTCTTTAATAATTGCACAGAGAAAAACAGTCTAGGCACGAAGTGTCACCATATATGCTGACTGAGTCTAATACGGTGAATCTAGGCTGTTCCCGTTCGTTTGGTGTGACCTCGCAGAGGGAACATGTCGTCACGGCAATAATACACCAATTTCTATTATTGACTATAAGAGGCTTTATCAAGGCATTATAGTCGCCACAACAACACGTCAAAGGAGGTAACCGAACTTAATGGCCAGTGTCTAACTTTTGTCACATGATATCATAAATATTGTGCGAATTTGGGACCGTGTCAATCTCGCACTATATTTGTCTTTCTTGGTCTCATAAGCAAGAGTGTCTTTATAACTACATTAGTTATAATGCATGCTTTACAAACTCGCTTTGCCAAGGG
This sequence comes from Platanthera guangdongensis, assembly GCA_039583875.1. Lineage (NCBI taxonomy): Eukaryota > Viridiplantae > Streptophyta > Magnoliopsida > Asparagales > Orchidaceae > Platanthera > Platanthera guangdongensis. The sequence goes on from CM077156.1 coordinate 10,081,893, forward strand.
CCCGACTATATCAAAACCCAAACTAGTTTGGGGACTATTGATATTTTGATATATACATCCCTTACGCGTAAGTGCAAATAACGAACCATAGTATTTATCACCATCAAAAGATAGTCTTCAACTACAATCACATTGCTCACACCGACGCGCTTAATCTACATATCTCATATCTCCAAATCACTAGACACGTTGTAAGCATTAATGACACTTGACACATTCCAACTTAATGTTACAACTTAAGATAGGCCAACCTCAATATGTATGAAACCATACGCATACATACTCAAGTGATTAAACAATAACTATTACCAACATTTGTAGAACTACAATGTACTTTAATTCACATGACAATCCAAGGTGGTGGTCAATGTCCCTCTTTGACTACCAGGATCGTGAGCAAATAAAACTAAGATCATATGATGGAACTCAAGTGTTCTACAGCTCAAGACCAAGAGCATCTTCCTGAGCTATCATGATGCATCATCATATGAACTTGGGACAGAATGAGATAAACATTCATCAAAAACCATGAACTTAATAACATTAAAGACAACTTTCAAAACACAAATCCTTCACTCGCCTGGGGTGGCGAGCCGCCCGAGCCGAATCCTTCTCCCTCGCCTCCGGCCATGGAGCTTAGCTCAAGATTTTCTTGTGCAAACTACGGTCCACGCTCACCGCACCAAAAATATTGAAACCAAAACTTGGTCTCAATGAAAGTTCAGACCCAAGGGGGTAGCTTCGCCTACTTCTCTTGAAATTGAACCCATGACGAGTCACTCAGAACTAGAAACTGATCACGTGCCGCAGCGTGGAGGTCCCACCGCACACCCGGAAGATCTCTAGAGCACTTCCCCTCCTAAGCCAAAATCAAAGTTGGGCACCTTGGAGGGCTTACACAGCAAAATCAAAATAACCCAAGGAGGAAGAAGCCAAAAGAACTGGATTCCCTCTATAGGTGCCCTTCAGGGTCTATTTATATAATTCCAAGTCTGGTTTGCAAATAACGTAACTCCATTGTTCTGAAATGTTATACGCACCTCAAAACGGTATGTCAACGACGAAACTCCGCTGTTCTGAATGGCTAACGACAAACCAACATGGCCAAACTGGTAAAAGACACTGTTGTGCGAGTGGTCGTTGAAGATGCCACTCGCTTGGGGCGGAGAGTGCTTGATGGAAATCGCACTCGCCCCCAGCCTGGGGCCTAGGGTAAGTGCGATCCCGATGACTCACTCGCCCCACCCCCTGCCATGGGCCCGTGGCGAGTGCGAGCCTATAACTCCATTCGCTGCCCTAGCTCCTAGCCACTCGGCACGAGCAAGTCGGGGAGGTCCAACTACACTTGCTCGTCCGGCTCGCCTGGGACCATGATCGCGCCCCACTCGGCTAGGTCTTCCCCTGTCGGGCCCACTTGCTGGGCACGGGGTCGTACACCTGACACTCGCAGCCAATGGCGGATCCAATTTAGGCTGAGGAGGGGCGGCCGCCCCCCTCAAAAAAAAAATTTTCAAACTCGGGCACTAACTTTAGACATAGGTTTTTTATAAAAACCGATGTCTAAAGTATTAAAAAAATTATCGTTTTAAATAAATATTTTTTAATAATACTTTTAACATCAGTTTTTTATAAAAACAGCTATCTAAAGTATTTTTAAAAAATACCGTTTTAAATAAAAAATTTTATAATACTTTAAAAATCGATTTTTTATAAATAAACCGATGTTTAAAATATAATATTTTTTGCCGTTTAAAATAAAAAAAATTACAGTAGTTTAGACGACGATTTTTTTAAAAAACTTTTGTCAAAAGTACCGCTGTCTAAAGTATTAAATTTATTTTATTTTATTTTGTCATTTTAAATTAAAAAAATTATAATACTTTAGACAACGGTTTTTTATAAAAACCGCTGTCTAAAGTACCGCCATCTAAAGTATTATTTTTTTGCCGTTTTAAATAAATAAAAAAATTTATAATACTTTAGACAACGGTTTTTAATAAAAACTGTTGTCTAAAGTATTAAAAAAGTCATTTTAAATATAAAAAAATTTATAATACTTTAGACAACGGTATTTTTAAAAACCGCTGTATAAAGTCTATATATTCAATTTTCAAATCGGGCACGTGCCCGGGTAAGCGTTTTTCTCCTTCTGAAATGTATAATTTGGAGTTGACCTTAATTAAGGTTTCCTTTATGCGTATCATTGGTTCTCTAACTTATGATTTTCTTATTGGTTTTCTTTCTACTCCTGCTGAGCTCATGATGTTTTATCGGCGTGCATTTTTCTCCTTCTGAAATGTATAATTCTTCTCGCTGATTTGTTATTGTAAATCTTAGTTGTTTTGTTGATTCATCATGTATTTTCTTCGGATACTTTATGTTATTTGAACTTCATTCATTTAGAATTAAATATATGTTCTCGTGTTGATCTCTTCAGATCGCACCATTATTTTTAACTAAAACCAGGGTCGAAGAGGCTCATTGTGAAATCTGAGGAAAAGTTGGTTCATTCACAAAGCATTAGATACTTTGGGAGTTTGTAGCATTGGACATCAGCTATCAGGTATGGACATGGGACACCCATGTAAAATATTGTCTTTTAATCTCTTATAGTCTTATGCTCTTTAATAGTGTATGTTTTTGGGTATAAATTTTATTTTTAGAATGGGAAAGTATTTTAAAAAAAGCTTAAAATCAGATGAGCAACCTAATTTTGATGTCCCAAGTAGAGAAGTTATTCCAAATTATTGTGTTGATATTTCAGAGAAGAAAGAGTGTGTAATTGTTAGTGAATCAAGTCAATTCAAACATCTTAAAAGAAATTGCGAACAGTTTAATTTGGATGAGTTAATTTCAGATCATGGATTAAGATCAACGATTTTTGATTATCATGTGAATATAAAAGATCAATTTCGAAGTGCTTATTGGCTAAAAGGCCCGTGTCAACCAAGAAATCATAATTTCAAGTTTACTTATTTTGGTAAGGATTCAAGGCGTTTTGTTCCAGATTGATTTAACTTACATTGCAATTGGTTAGAGTACAGTATAGCAAAATATGTTGTATTTTGTGTGTGATGTTATTTATTTAAAGTTGAACATGAGGATCAAGGAGGTGGAAACACATTTGTCACTACGGGATGGTCTCATTGGAAGAAAAGTGAAAAATTACAAATGTGTTGGGCCCATTGATCCCAATGTCCTAGATTTATAAGAAGTCAACAGGTCAATGATATACACATAGTTGTATTTGATGTATGTTTAAGTTCATGCATACAGGTTGGTCTTTGTCAGAATGATTAGACATATAGTTCAAGAGACAATGACAGATGGAATCAAAGTGATAGGCTATAAATTCAAAAAAATGCCTAAGTCCAGAAGAGTTGAGTGCGGCAAGCTCACTCAACGCCATACAACTAATAGCGCTGAGAGAAGACTGGCAGTCAATGTCATACAACTAATAGCGCTGAGAGAAGGCTGGTAGTCAATGTCATACAGCTAATAGCGCTGAGAGAAGGATGGGAGTCAAAGCTTACAGTATTAAAAAGGCAGAAATGTGGTCAAGTCCATAGGCGTTGAGTGAGCTCAACTCACTCAACGCCATATGGCCAAAATCGTTGAGTCAAGGACATTCTGTCAACGCCAAAGTACAGAGGCGTTGAGTGAAGCTCATTCACTCAATGTCAAATCAAAAGGCTTTGAGTCTTGTCTTTCTGCAAAGAAACAAGAATTCGGCTAACTCCAGAATCGTTAAGTGAAGCCAGTTCACTCAACACACTCAATGACAAACTTCAGCAAGAAGGCAAGATTGCAGAAAATCAGGCTAAGTATAAAAGCATTGAGTGAAGCTTATACACTCAACGCTCTCAACGCTTTTAAGCAGAAAGGGCAGAAGAATATGGCTAAAGCAAAAAACGTTGAGTGAGGCATATACTCTCAACACCTAGCAGAGCTGAAGAAAATTCTAAGCCCAGAATCGTTGAGTATTGCGTATCCACTTTTCGTCGAACTGAGCTCTGATTTCGTTGAACTGGGTTCAGAGTTCGTCAAATTCAGCTTTCACTTTTTCGTCGAGCTGAGCTCTGGGTTCGTCGAACTGAGTTCAGAATTCGTCAAACTCAGCTTTCACTTTTTCGTCGAACTGAGCTCTGGGTTCGTTGAACTGAGTTCAGAATTCGTCGAACTTAGCTTTCACTTTTTCGTTGAGCTGAGCTCGGGTTCGTCGAATTGAGTTTTGAGTTCGTCGAACTAAGGATTTCTAGAATGATGTTTGATTTTGCTAAGTCCAGAATGATGCCAACGTCAGCAAAGTCAACAAGTCAATGAATTTCAGATTCGTTATTTAAATGCTGCAATTCGACATTAACGTCACCGTCAGTCTACATCGAATCTCAATTTGATTAAGCTGAGGTTTTAACCACCGTTAAAACTGGGACACGTGTCAATCATCCCACAAATCGACGGGATTATAAATAGCAGCTGAGATCAAGATTAAAAATTAATTCTTTCATTTTGAAAACGAGAAGTGGGAGTTCGTCGTCTTCATCCGTCATTGTTACAGAGCCAAGAACTTCAAATTGATAAATCTGAAGGGCTTCTGAGTTCGCTGGTGCAATCAACATCTGCTACAGTAAGTACCGAGGATATCTCTGAGGAAGACGAATCAGTTTAGGCAAGCCCTAGCTGAAATTACTTCACGATTCAATCTGAGTCAAATCTGAAGATCATTTTTTAAATCAAAGAAAAAGAAGATATATGTTCCAGATTCTGACTGGACAGAAGAATAAGGCAGAGGAATCGCAATCTGCCTTACAGGTTAGCTGTTTAAAGATCATCTTCCCCTCTTTCATCAGCAAGTACAGAATCAAGATTCTGAGGAATTTCCAGTAGAAGACACAGACCATTGAAGATCAATTTTATTGTTGCTGTGAAGCAGTTAGGGCTGATATTTTCTTAGCCCATGAAGAAATCGACTCAGGGAGCAATTTCTCTTGAGTCGAATCAACATTTCTCTTTCAAAATCTGCGGATCTGTGATAGATCTGTGTTGAGACCTAGATTGATTAGGTTGCGTGAGAGATCTGTGTGATCTTATTGTAAAGCCTAAATTATAAAGGCTATGTGATTGGATCCTTGTGTGGGGTTGGTTCTCCCAGCCAGTGTTAAGGGCAGTTGTGTCTGTGTTTGGTAGGTAGGAGATTGCTGTGTGGAGGATTGTGAGCCTGTGTTGTAAGTCCCAGTGGAGACTGACTGATCCGGTGGGATCGTGCTGTAATATCTGAGGAGCCTTAGTTTTTGGAGAAGAGTCTTGTCTAACATACTATTAGAAAGGCGGAGAGGGACAGTGGATGCACACATACACTAGGGAACCACTATAAAATTTGGTGTGTTGTGTCTTGTATTTTGCTGTGCTGAGTATTGTGTTCTTGAAAGTTGAATTACGTATACACAGTAGGACATAAGTCATAGAAGATTTTAAAGAACTACAAAAGACTTCAATAACCTATTCACCCCCTCTAGGTGATTAGCTACTCTTTTAATCAAAGACTTTCAAGTAGTATTAGAGGGATGTTACTCAAGAAAAGACTTAACAGTCTGAGTAGATCACCAGGGTAACTGTCAGAAGGTTAAGATGGGTTCAGGAGAGAATCACAAAGAGTTTGGATCCATGAAACTTCCTCTCTGCATGAAGGAGACTTTTGGCATATCGAAGTAAAGGGTCAGATTGTTCATGAAAGCATCTGATCTTAGGATATATATCATGTTGGAACCCCAGCTATGATTTGGGCAAGGATCACTATTAGGTTTGTTTAGATTGAACTACAATGTATAATCAAGAGTCATAGGTTTATTTCTAGAGTCTAGGCCAAGAGTCAACATCACATGGACCAGCCTACAACAGACTGTCAGAGACTCAAGCAACTGTGTCGACACACAGGGTTTGTGTCGACACACAGAATTTGTGTCAACACCAACTGTGTCGACACACAGGATCTGTGTCGACACCAGAAGCCAACTGTGTCGACACTAGAAGCCAGACTGTGTCAACACACAGCAATTGAGTCGACACAGAGAATATCAGTCGACACTCAGAATATTAGTCGACACTCAGAATATCAGTCGATACTCAGAATATCAGTCGACACTCAGAATATCAGTCGACACCAACTGTGTCGACACCAGAAGCAAGATTGTGTCGACACACAGAATATTTGTCGACACCAAACTGTGTCGACACCAGAAGCCAGATTTGTGTCGACACACAGAACATCAGTAGACACCAACTGTGTCGACACACAGGACTTGTGTCGACACACAGATCATCGATCGACAGCAACTGTGTCGACACACAGGATTTGTGTCGACACACTCAAGACAGTTTTCCAGCTCGACGAAATAAGAAACTGAGCTCGACGATCTGCGAACTTCGGTCAACAAATTATGTACAGCTGGCAAAATTAATTAAGGCTTAATTAAAGGAGATTACAACTATCAGATTTAATGCGGTATATTCTTATGAATATAGCCATTTGGAGGCTGCATTAATTACGAATTGAATCAGGAATTAATGTTGATTGATTCCCAAAGCAATTACCATCCTTGGGAATGTTCTTGCCATTACAGTCAAAGTAAATTCAGATGTTGGAAATACATTCAGATAAGATATAGAATTATTTTATGCAGTACAAAAAACAAGAGGAACATATACACAGAGAAGATTAATTGTTATTGAGCAAAAGAGAAGAACAACACACAGGGCAATATCACTGAAGTAACTAGAAGCCCTAGACCAGAGAAGTAACAACAATCTGAAGAAGAAGAAGAACATTCATCCATATCAAGAGTCTTCTTCTTCCCTCTTCTTCCAGGACACTTCAAAGGACAACAGAAACTTTATCAGTCAAGAAGTTCCTGGATCTATCTGGTCAAGGCTGAAGATTGAAGGTCTATCACCCTGAAGCAAAGCTCCAGATCTTCCCTGAACCATTCTACATCTCAAGGGGAGCCTTTGCTAACATCAAATCCACATAAGTCTTCTCAGTTGTTATTGAGAAAGAGATGACAAAATCAATCTCTCACCCCCACTATAAAAGGGTTCTTTAACTCCCTTCAAAAATTATTCTTGGTTGCAAGTCATCTGATCAAAAGACTTGAGGATTGGTTTTTGAGCACCAGATCAAAAGCTCATTGGTGCCAGGCACCTGATCAAAAATCTGAGTGGATTTCTACCAGGGTGGTAGAAGAGTGGATGTACCCAGGTTGGGGAACCACTATAAAATTCGTGTGTCGTCTGGTTGCCTCATTTCCTTTTTGTTCTTGCTGTGTCTGTGATTATTAGGACTGCTGTGTACTTATTTAATTAGTTTTAATTCCGCACTCTTTCATTTATAGCAAAAGCTGTAATAGTTTTTAAGATTCCACAAATACTCTATTCACCCCCCTCTAGAGTATTTCGGATCTAACAGCTCTCTTTCAATTGGTATCAAAGGTCACTTTCAATTGGTATCAGAGCTCACTTTCAATTGGTATCAGAGCAGGTTCATTTGGTTGTACAAGCTAACCCTTGAACAAAAGATGCTTTGTTAGATCTAAATATTATTTTATTTTCATTTAGATTTATATACACAACTATGGTACAAAAGAAGAACTATGCAAGCACCAGACCTCCAGTTTGTAACCTGAATAGGTTTGCCATATGAAGGCAAGAATTAAGCTGTATATGAATTCTATTGATGAAGATATCTACAACTCCATCTTGGCAAGTCCCCCACAGGCATCTACATATACAGCAACTTCTTCAAATATAATTGATGTTCCATCATCTCAATGGACAGATGACCAAAAAAGGCTAAAGATTGTTGATGCACAAGCAATGAACATTCTTGCACAATCAATGTCTGATGACATTTTTGAGGAAATTGCTGAATGTTCATCAGCAAAAGATATGTGGGACTCCCTCACAATAATGACTGTTGGATCAGCTAAAGAAAGAAATCTTAAAGCTGAAGCCTGGAGTGACTCTGATGCCTCATCCTGCACAACTGAAGATGAAGAAGAGACAAAAGCAAAGGAATTTTGTCTGATGGCAATTAATGTCTGTTGCAGCACTCCTGATGCAGAATCAGACTCTGAAGAAGAATCAGATTGTGAATCAGAAGAAGATCAGGTAATCTCTACCCTTGATTTTTCTTCAGAAGAATTTAAAACTGATTTCAAATTATTATGTAAAGACTTAATTAAATCTGAGAAGGCAATAAAACTCCTCAAAGAAAAACTAAATAATTTATCTTCTGAAAATACAAAACTCAAAGAAGATTTGAAGAATACTCTTGAACAGATAATTTCTTTAAAATCAATTAAAGGAAAAGAAAAGTTAGAGGACATAGATAAAATTACTGAAGAATTGCAACAGAATAAATCAAATCATTTTGTTCAAAATAATTCGTCGAACTGAGCTAGACGAAAACAACAATGTTCGTCGAACTCAGCTCGACGAACTATGAACATAGATTTTGATTGCTCAGGAATCTATGCTCGACGAAATAAATACACTTCGTCGAACAGAGATCGACAAAAATAGAATACAGAAAACAACTATTATCATTCTGTGAACAGAGATCGACGATCTCAATACCATTCATCAAACTCAGGTCGACGAAATTACTTTAATTCGTCAAACTCAAAATTTCAGAGCAGAAATTTTAACTTATTTCAAAATCATAATCAAGATCAACATTTTATAAATCTCTTTACTGAGTGCATAATCCCTCCTAGGAAATTTCATCCACTAGGCTATAAAAATCAACCTGAGGGTTCTTTTATTTCTAATTATTATAAAAGAGAACCAGGACCCAAGGTAATTTGGGTCCAAAATTCCTAACCTCTCTTTGCAGGACAAGACATGCCCTTACCACAATGGAGCAGTGGTATCTGATAGTAATCAAAAGCTACAGTCTCAGCCAATATAGAGGATAATTCAGTGGCTGTATAGTGGGAGATTTCTTGGAAGGCTACAGCAGCCCTCACTGCTGCCCCATATCTGCCTAATATGCTCAAATATCTGCCCTCACTGCTGCCCCCTCTTCATTTAGGGGCATGGCTCCAATACTTACTAAAACCAGGCAGGGGGAGATGCTTGATGATGAAGCTGCAGCAGTTCCAGCAGTAGCAGCGGTTCCAGCAGCTCCAGCTCCAGCAGTTACAGAGGCGGCAACAACAGAAGCAAATGATACAGATTTAGTTGTTTTGATTCATTTTATTGAGACTGACATGGATTTAGATGAGCCAGTTACTGAGGACATTATTACTGCTGGCAAGCAATATCAATCTCAGCATCAACCACAGCAGCAGCATCAACAACAGCAGTTTATTTATTTATTTTATTTTTCAAAGCGCCCTTGTACATTTGCTAATAACTTTTTATAATTCAGGCAGATTATTTTGCTTTGTATTTTATTTGTTTTTATATAAATAGTGTCCTCACCCAAATAGGGGGAGATTGTTGGAACTAGGGCTGAGCATATTATTCGAAACTCGAAAATCGCTCGAAAATCGTTCGAAAATTGAGCCGAATCGAAATCAGTTAAAATTGATTCGACTCTATTTGAGTCGATTCAATTCGACTCGAATCTGATTTCGAGTCGATTTCGAGCCAGCCCTGAATCGCTCGAAATATGATTCGAATCAACTCGAATTAATTAAAAAATATATGTATTTATTAATATATTTTTATTTTAAGATTAAAAATAACAAAATTTAAACTTAAATAAAAAGAATGAAGACTTTAAGTGTTTCATTTACTAAATTTATAGGTTGCCCAATTTTATTTTGAGCAAACTAGGAATAAAACGAAAAATTGCTAAATTTCGAGCCGACTTGATTCGTTTTCGAGCCTACTCGATTCGATTTTGAGCCGACTCGATTCGATTCCGAGCCGACTCGATTCGATTTTGAGCTGACTCGGAATCGAGCCATTTCGAGTCGAGCCAACTCGACTCGAAATCAATTTCGATTTCGAGTCGATTTCGAGCCGAGTTCGAGTCGAAAATTTCGATTTCGAGCCGAGCCAAAATCGATCAAACTCGACTCGATATCAGCCCTAGTTGGAACCCCAGTTATGATTTGGGCAAGGATCACTATTAGGTTTGTTTAGATTGACCCACAATGTATAGTCAATGGTCAAAGGTTTATTTCTAGAGTCTAGGCCAAGAGTCAACATCACATGTACCAGCCTACAACATATTCTCAGAGACTCAAGCAATTGTGTCGACACACAGGGTTTGTGTCGACACACAGAATTTGTGTCCACACCAACTGTGTCGACACACAGGATCTGTGTCGACACCAGAAGCCAATTATGTCGACACTAGAAGCCAGACTGTATCGACACACAGCAATTGAGTCGACACAGAGAATATCAGTCGACACTCAGAATATCAGTCGACACCAACTGTGTCGACACCAGAAGCAAGATTGTGTCGACACACAGAATATATGTAGACACCAAACTGTGTCGACACCATAAGCCAGATTTGTGTCGACACACAGAACATCAGTCGACAACAACTGTGTCGACACACAGGACTTGTGTCGACACACAGATCATCGGTCGACAACAACTGTGTCGACACACAGGACTTGTGTCGACACACTCAAGACAATTTTCCAGCTCGACGAAATAAGAAACTTAGCTCGACGATCTGCGAACTTCGGTCAACAAATTATGTACAGCTGGCAGAATTAATTAAGGCTTAATTAAAGGAGATTACAGCTATCAGATTTAATGCGGTATATTCTTATGAATATAGTCGTTTGGAGGCTGCATTAATTACGGATTGAATCAGGAATTAATGCTGATTGATTCTCAAAGCAATTACCATCCTTGAGAATGTTCTTGCCATTACAGTCAAAGTAAATTCAGATGTTGGAAATACATTCAGAGAAGATATAGAATTATTTTATGCAGTACAGAAAACAAGAGGAACATATACACAGAGAAGATTAATTGTTATTGAGCAAAAGAGAAGAACAACACACAGGGCAATATCACTGAAGTAACTAGAAGCCCTAGACCAGAGAAGTAACAGCAATCTGAAGAAGAAGAACATCCATACATATCAAGAGTCTTCTTCTTCCCTCTTCTTCCAGGACACTTCAAAGGACAATAGAAACTTTATCAGTCAAGAAGTTCCTGAATCTATCTGGTCAAGGCTGAAGATTGAAGGTCTATCACCCTGAAGCAAAGCTCCAGATCTTCCCTGAACCATTCTACATCTCAGGGGGAGCCTTTGCTAATATCAAATCCACATAAGTCTTCTCAGTTGTTATTGAGAAAAAGAAGACAAAATCAATCTCTCACCCTCATTGTAAAAAGGGTTCTTTAACTTCTTTCAAAAGTTATTTTTGGTTGCAAGTCACCTGATCAAAAGACTTGAGCATTGGTTTTTGATCACCTGATCAAAAGCTCATTGGTGTCAGGCACCTGATCAAAAATCTGAATGGATTTCTACCAGGGTGGTAGAAGAGTGGATGTACCCAGGTTGGGGAACCACTATAAAATTCTTATGTTGTCTGGTTGCCTCATTTCCTTTTTGTTCTTGTTGTGTTTGTGATTATTAGGACTGTTGTGTACTTATTTAATTAGTTTTAATTCCGCACTCTTTCATTTACAGCAAAAGCTGTAATAGTTTTTAAGATTCCACAAATACTCTATTCACCCCCCCTCCCTCTAGAGTATTTCAGATCTAACAGCTCTCTTTCAATTGGTATCAAAGGTCACTTTCAATTGGTATCAGAGCTCACTTTCATATCACAGTTCAAGAATGACCTTTCATCCCAATGAAGACATCTGTCCTTGATGTAAATCTTAAGACTCCAAAGAACTACACTGAAATGACTAAGGATGAAGTCATCTTAGCAACAATAGATAAGAGGGCACAAAACATTATAGTTAGTGTCATAGATGACTCCACCTTTCAAAACCTGGTGCACTACAAGACCTCAAAGGAAATGTGGGACACCTTGATAGTTTACATGGAAGGTACTGAGGAAGTGAGAGATGATAGAAAGTCAATGATAAATCAAGAGTATGAAGCTTTCAGACAGATCAGGGAGGAGACCATAACTAGCTGTTATGAAAGGTTCTTCAGGACAGTGAATAAGCTAAAGACCTATGGCATGGCCTTTAGTAATTATGAGCAAAATGATAAGTTTATTAGGTCTCTTACTAGATACTGAGACACTGATATATGTGCCATTAGAGAAGTGGCAAAGCTGGTTGATACTCCACCATCCACACTGTTTGGTAAGCTGCTTTCATATGAGATGCAGTTCACAGCAAGGAAGGAGGAAGAGAAGACTAGCAGAGGCCAGGCCAAAGAAACTGCTGTGACCTTCAAGACAGATAGCTCTAAGAGGAGCAATGAGAAGAATCCTTCTCCCTTAAGAAGGCCAACTGAGTCAGATGATTCAGATCAAGAGGAATCAGGCTGTAATATGTCTGATGAGGAGTTTGTTGCTTTCTCAAGGCAATTTATGAAGATGATGAAGAATAAGGGGTAGAGCAGCAAACCTACCTCTTCCTTCCAACACAAAGATGACTACTACAGAAATAAGAAGAAACCCTCCAAAGAGGGCAGGTATGATCCAAAACCTGGTAAACATTTTTCTAAAAAGGTTGTTTGTTTCTATTGCAGTAAGTCAGGTCATGTTGTGGCTGATTGTCCTGAGAAGAAAGAGGCTGGTGAAAAGAATCATCACCATAAAAGAAGCAAGAAGGAGAAAACCTTCATTGCTAAGAGGGAGAAAAGCTGGACTGAGTCTTCCTCATCAGAATCAGAAGAGGATGATGAAGCATACATTGGACTGATGGCAAGATCACATAAGGAATCCTGTCAAGATCAGCCTGCACCATCTAAGGTACGTTCTTCATCCAGCTCTTCATCTAAGTCTAAGTATGCGACTGGTCCAGATTCAAGTGCTTCTTCATCAAAAGATGAAGATGTCTCTGAATCTGAGGAAGACAGAAATCAAATGATTGAAAGATATGGTGAACTTCTAGAAGAAGGAGTAAGCTGCTAACCAAATAGCAGGCTCAGGAGATTGCATCTCTAAAGCTTGTTGCTTCCCAGCATTCTGAAACAACAACTTTATTAGAGCAGAAAATTAGGGAAGTTAGCCAGCTGAAGAACATTATTGTTATTCAGATGGGCACCATAACCTTTAAGAATGATCAGATCAGGAATCTTGAAGGTAAACTCCAAAAGGAGAAGGAGCTAGTGGCTAAGTATTCAAAGCCATGTATTGTGTTGTTTTTAAAAGATTCCTTTTCCTCCCAAAAGAATAAGAAGGGATTAGGCTTCAAAGGGAACACTAGAGCTGTCAATTCCAAAAGGAATGGCAAAGCTCTAGTGCAGCCACTAGCCTCCAAGCCTCCTATTCCTTCCAGGAGTATGTTGCTACCATCTAACAAGTATGACCAAGAGAGCATCTTTGGTCACTGGGAGAATGGTGGATCCACCAATGAGAATAAAGCTGTTCACCACTATGGTGGTAGGAATGGAAAGGGTGCTAGTGTCCACAAGGCAGCCCATGAGGAGATCCAAATGGCCTACCCTAGACCATTTGTGTTTGGTGCACATGCTCCAACCCTCGAGATTAAGGATGCAGCCCCTTTTCAAAATCTGTTAGTCCACAATCAGACCAAAGGAAAGTCTGTCAGCAAACCAGATTGGGGCATATCTGAAGCCATCAGGAGCATGCTCTCTGAAAAGATGGCAGCTGCTGGTAGGGTTTAAGATACCCCAAGTACCTTTACTGCCAGACAGATCCCAAATCAGACTGTGGCTGGAAGACATAAGAAAGAGGCTATTGTTGTACCTGCTGGACTGAGAGCTGCTGACAATAATGCAGTAAAACCAGCCCTTAAAAGAAGGTATAACATATATGAGTGTTGGTGCTGTGGCAAAGTGGGACATTATGTCATTGATTACTGACACAATAATAGTGTCCAGAGAGCTAATGTTGGCTTACCTGTCAGAAGAGCTGCAGGCATGCATATTCATTTTGAGCCTAACATGCACCTAGGACTCAGTAATAATTGAGGTCCTAAGGGTAAATGATTTATTTCTTGCAGGTGAGTCCATGTTGTCATACCCCTATATGGTACTTGGACAATGGTTGTTCCAGGCACATGACTGGAACAAAGTGCATCATGAAGGATTTCATTCCAATAAAGGATGGACCTAAGGTGATATTTGGTGGATCAGATAGAGGGATCAACAAAGGTTATGGTAAGATTACTAATGACTTAGTTACTTTCACAAAAGTGGCTTATGTGGAAGGGTTGCAACACAACCTCATAAGCATAAGCCAATTATGTGATCTTCGCTACGTTATTTCTTTCCACAAGGATAAGTGTCATATAAGAAGATCAAGTGACCAAGAGGTCATTTTGACTGGTACTAGGAGTGAGAATGTCTATTGTCTTAATTTTCTTTGTTTATCATCAGATGAAAGTTCTTGTTTCCATGGCAGCTAGCAACCTAGAGGGGGGGTGAATAGGTTTATCTAGGTTTTTTTATTTCTTCTTGTTTCATCTTTAATTATTATGTGATTGAGAGCTTTTTATGTACCTGCAAGCAGAAATCAAACACAGAAAAGCACACAAGTATTTTATAGTGGTTCACCAAAATTATGGGTACATCCACTCTCCTCCCACCTTGCTAACTTCATGTTATTCAAGGCACTTCTCCAAATCAATGCTACAAGAAGCTTGCACCTCAGATCCCTCAGGATCTCCTAGTCTCCTCCAAGACTAACACCTCAGCCACAAAGGCCTACACTCAGTGATAAAAGTATCACTTACCTCAGGCAATTAAGCCCTACCACTTAGACTATGGAGGATAGCCATACCTCAGAGCAAACTTGTTCCTACAACTCAGAGAGATGCACTCTCCTACAACTCAGGCACAAGTGCCCTACTTCTCAGTGAGTAAATCTCACCTACCTCAGATCCCAGTAGGATCCTACACTCAGAGAGGAGCCCTCTCCTACAGCTCAAGCAAATTTGCCCTACCTCAGGCTATATGCCCTACAGCTCAGATCCAAAAGGATCCTATAACAAGAATTAATTTTATTAACTTTGACACAGAGAAATTTCTCTATATCAACAACTAAAGCAGAGAAATTTCTATTTTAACTCTCCTCACAGCAGAGAAAAATATTGTTGGAGGTACTCAGAAGATGATTTTTGAACTTGCTGAAGAAGGCTAAAGATCTGTTGATCTTGAGTCTTCAAGCAGCTAACTGAACCTGCCCAAGGCTGAAGGTTCTTCTTTCTTCAGAAAAATTTCTGATTCTGTTGTGGCTGATGGAGATTGCACAGCTATCTGAACTTTTTTTTGCAGGAGAGTTTCAAGCTTTTTGCATGCAGTAATGACTAATAAGATGAAGTCGACTCCTCACTTTTTCTATTGATAATGCCCTAAAAGTTGTCTTGTGTCTTGGCACATCTTCTCCTTTTGTAGTTTGTTGATCAACGGCCTTAGAGATCAGTGGGCCCCACTTGCAGCGTCCAGCTGCATCTTGCTTTAACGCCTATCTATCGTGATGTAGGCCTGCGGCGCCTTTTATCGTGTACTATGTCTTTGCCGCTAACAATTTGAATATGGTTGACTTTTTGAGTTGCTGACATCAGCACATGAAGACTTGGTCAAAATTCAAGCATCAGTAGTATAGGCGTTGAGTGAATGAGCTTCACTCAACACCAAATCACTTAGACGAATTTACTGTCACTTGCCTTTGAGTGAGTTACCTTCTCTAAATGCCAAACTACTTGGATTATAAATCTGTTTCTAGGCGTTGAGTGATTTAGATTCACTCAACGCCAACTTGTTTTCTTAGTTTTCTGCTGTTTGGCGTTGAGTGAGTGAGCATCACTCAACACCAAACTCCTTAGATAAAATTCTGTCTTCACTAGGCGTTGACAGCGTTGAGTGAGTAATGTACACTCAATGCTTTTTACCTTAATAATTTCTGCAGTCCCTTCTGTATGTATGGCGTAGAGAGCATTGAGTGAACATGCCTCACTCAACGCTTTTTGCCTTAGCTATTTCTGCTTCTTCAGCATCTTAAGCGTTGATAGTGTTGAGTGAACATGTCTCATTCAACGCTTTTTGCTTTAACAAATTTTGCATCATGGCGTTGAGAGCGTTGAGTGACCACGCCTCACTCAACGCTTTCTTCCTTAGCCAAATTTCTGTATTCTTTAAAAGTACTGACTTTGACTGACTAAGTGTTACTCAACACTTAAGAGGCTATGGCGTAGAGTGAATGACCTTCACTCAACGCATGTGGACTTAGCCACATTTCTGCTTCTTAAACCTCAGGCATTGACTGTCTCAGCCAGCCTCACTTAACTCTGAACTGAGTTCGACGAATGCTGAACTGAGTTCGACGAACAGTGAGCTCAGCTCGACGAACTCTGAACTCAGTTCGACGAATTTAGACTTGGCCAAATTTCTCAAACTCTGAGCTTAGTTCGACGAACGATTTGTTCAGCTCGACGAACTCTGAACTTAATTCGATGAATTTGGACCTAGTCAATTTTATCAAACCAAAACTTAGGTAAGAGTTATCTTGACTTAGCCACATAGGCTATCTGTCCCGTCACTGTCATCTATTGATATATGTATATCTTTGACAAGATTGACTTCCTCAAATCTAGGACATTGTGGGCAATGGACCCAACAATCTCCCCCTATTTGAGGAAGTCAAAACTCTTAAGCAAGTGAGTAAATGATACACAGAACCATGCAACAATAATCATAAAAACTATATAATTGAAAAGTGACCTATAGTTATCATACTTCCCAGTCTGTAGAATGGAACATAACTGCACCTGCTTCCCCTGAATTGCTGCTATCATGCTAGAATATTAATCTGATCATCTGATCATCTGATCATCTTTTCCTCTCCCTTTTTGACTTCAGCAAATAGCTGGTAGGATTCATTTGATCATCTGATCACATTGTCATCTGCTCCCCCTCAATCAGGCAGCAGTGAGTTGTTGGAATTGTGTTGGACATGCTCCCACCTCAATTGCAGAATCTTCAATTCCTTAAAGAATAATTCCATCTGCAAAATACCAAATAGCTTGTAATCAGATGAGGAGCAACTGAAGCTATACTGAGTTTAACATACCCAACTCAAATTTGAAGGTGTTAAACTTAGCTTCATCTAGTGGCTTAGAGAATATGTCAGCCACTTGCTTGTCTGTTGGAACAAACTCAAGGGTGATGTCTTCACATTCCACATGCTCCCTAATGAAATGATATCTAATCTCTATATGATTAGTCCTGCTATGGGAGACAGGATTCCTATCAATTGATATTGCACTACTAGAATCACAAAATAGAGGAGTCGTACTTATCTGGAGGTTGTATTCTTGAAGTTGGTGTTGGATCAACAGCAACTGAGCACAGCAGCTACCTGTTGAGATGTACTCTGACTTTGCAGTTGATATTGTAACACAGGTTTATTTCTTGCAACTCCAAGATACCATTCTCCCTCCCAAAAACTGACAGGTGTCAGATGTGCTCTTCATGTCCTCTTTGCAGCCTACAAAATCTGCATCTGAATAGCTTGTTAGTTCAAACTCTCCATTCCTAGGATACCATAGGACAAGATCTGGAGTGCCCTTAAGATACCTCAAGATTCTGTTAACTGCAGAGTAGTGAGATTCTTTAGGGCAAGTCTGATACCTAACACAAACACATATAGCATACATGATGTCTGGCCTACTTGCAGTCAGATATAGAAGGGAGCCAATTATCCCTCTATAAAAAGTTTCATCAACAGGTTTCCCTGCCTCATCTTTGTCTGCAGGCATACTTGACCCCATGAGAGTTCTCATGGTGGAGGAGTTCTCCATGCCAAATTTCTTTATCAATTCCCTGGAGAACTTAGACTGGGATATGGACAAGCCATCATCAGTCTGTCTTACTTGGAGATCCAAGAAGAGCTTAAGTTCACATATGCTGCTCATCTCAAACTTCCCTTGTATAAGTTTAGCAATTTTTTTGCAGAGGTTGTCATTTGTAGATCCAAAGATGATGTCATCTACATAGATCTGAACTAGGATGATCTTATCCTTAGATTCCCTTAGGAATAGGGTCTTGTCTATCTTCCCCCTTGAGAATTTGTTCTTAATGAATAAGCTAGACAAAGTCTTATACCATGCTCTAGGGGCTTTCTTCAGCCCATATAGAGCTTTCCTAAGTCTATAAACATAATCAGGTGAGTTAGGAACTACAAAACCTAGAGGCTGCTCAACATAGACTTCCACTTTTAAGTCATCATTCAGGAAGGCTAACTTCACATCCATCTGATAGACTTTGAATCACTTGTGTGCAGCATATGCAAAGAACAGTCTGATGACCTCCAATCTTGCTACAAGGGGCAAAGGTTTGATCAAAGTCAATGTCTTCTTCTTGTCTGTACCCCTTAGCCACTAGTCTGGCTTTGTTCCTGATTATAATGTTATTTTCATCAAACTTGTTTCTGTAGATCCAATTGACTCCAATGACATTATGTCCTTGTGGTCTGAGAACCAACTTCCAAACCTTGCACCTCTTGAATTGGTTCAGTTCCTCCTATATAGCCCCAATCCAATGCTGGTCTATGTTGGCTTTTTCAAACTTCTTGGGCTCCACTTGGGATAGAAAGCTTAAATACATGGCAGTATTCTGACTTCTGCTCCTTGTTGTTACTCCTTGGCTTGCCTCACCAATTATCTGGTGAGCTGGATGATCTCTTATGTGTCTGACTGCAGGTGGCTGTCTTCTTTCAGCAATAGGTTCAGCTTCAGGTGCAGCCTCTTGTTGATCTTCATCCACTTCGAGTGTACCTGGTATATCTTCTGGAGTATCCACTTCATCCTGTATAACTGGTGATGCTTCCTTGATGGTCAGTTTGTCAATTATCTGTTCTGTACCTACAGTACTATAAGAGAAGCTTGGTAGCTCCATGTTAATCATAGTAGACTCATCAAAAACTACATGAACTGATTCTTCTACAACTTGGCTTTTCAAGTTATATATCATATAGGCTTTACTATGATTGATGTACCCAACAAAATTCAATCAAAAGATTTGACAACAAACTTAGTCACATAGGACTTTCCATTATGAAGTACATAATACTTACTACCAAGGTTTTGAGAACCGGACCGGAGATCGAACCGGTGAGTTCAAAGGTTCAAGGTCTGACCGGTTGGACCGGTCGGACCTGGGTCGAACCGTTTGTCCATTATATATATATATATATATATATATATATATATATATATATATATATATATATATATATAAAAAAAAATAATATTATAATAAATATTTGCATATATATATTTGTTATTTATCATTATATTTTGATACAAATAAAAATAATATATTTGTTAGCACCACATATATATATTTTTAAATCAAATTTTAATGATATATAATATATATTACTAATATATATATATATATATATATATATATATATATATATTAGAAAAAAAAATTTAATTAACACAACATTAAAAAATTGCCTATAAATTATTAATTTTTTATGACTATATTGTGATACAAATGAAAATGATGTAAAAATTATCACTATATTAGTATACTTTTAAAGCTCTGTTTGCCGCAACGTTTTTTCGCTATTGAGTTTAGACAAAAACACCACCGTAATAAAATTGATGTTTGACATGACAATAGTTAAAACCACAATCAAAATCAAAAAAACAAAACTAATATTGACTTTTAAACATAAAAGTTGATAAAGTTTTTTAGATAAGATAAGTGATAAAAAATGACATTTCATAACCATCGCGTTTATGATTTATGACTGTCATCGTCGTGCCAAAGAGAGCCTAAATATATTGTACACTTTAATTTTTAAAAGATAATTTAATAATTTATTATAATAATATATGTATGAAATATTTATTTTATATTTGTGCAGTTTTATTTTATGAATATATTAATATTTATATTAATATAATAATATACAATTTAGAACAGCAAGAACCAAGTGGTCTAGTGGTCCAGTTCTTCCTGAATTAGGAAGTGGACTGGGTTTGAACCCCCACAGTTTCGAAATTTCAATATATAAATTTTTGGGCTTTGGCCCGCCCGGTTACCCTAAGACCCGCCCGGTTCCCGGCGCGCCGGTCCGCCCGCCCGGTTCCGCGGTTCCCAGGCGGTCCGCAGATGGAGGCGGTTTCTTACCTGGACCGGATCGGCTGTGTGTCCGGTCCGCGGTTCGACCGGTCGGACCGGCCGGTCCGGTCCGGTTTTCAAAAGCCTGCTTACTACCAAAGATTCTGAGATAGTTCAGGTTTGGTTTTCTGTCATTCAAGATCTCATAGGGAGTCTTTTTATGGCTTTTGGTGATAGAGGCCCTATTGAGGACATGACATGCAGTATTTACTGCTTCAGCTCAAAAATATTCTGGGAGAGATGTATCACTCAACAGTATTCTACCAGCCTTTATGAGAGTTCTATTTTTTCTCTCAACAATCCCATTTTTCTGGGGTGTTCTAGGTGAAGAGAATTTTTGAAAAATCTCATGTTTTTCACAAAATCTTGTCATGCTATCAGACTGGAATTCATTCTCATGGTCACTTTTGATTTTAACCACAGAGTTGTTTAACTCATTCTGAATTTGCTTGACAAACTTAGTGAAGATATAAATGGTTTCATTCTTTCTCTTTAGGAAGAATACCCAAGAAAACTTGGAAAAGTCATCAACCAGCACAAGAGTGTAGACCTTCATACCAAGACTATGAACTGTCATAGGACCAAACAAGTCCATATGCATGAGGTATAGGCACCTCACAGAATCTTTGGCTCGAATACTCTTGAAGGAGGCTTTTATCTGCTTGCCCTTTTGGCAAGCTAAGCGAATGTCCTCTTTGAAGCACTTCATATTAGGATCATTCCTAACTAGCTCTTGACTAAAGAGCTTACCAATAGTCTTGTAATTCAAATGGGCTAGCCTATTATGCCACTGGACACAATATGAGACTTTCTCATTTGCAACTAGACAGATAGGAGAATTTGTATCTAGACATAGAAAGTTTAAGCAATAAACGTTCTCACTCCTAGTGTCTGTCAAGATGACCTCTTGGTCACTTGACCTCCTAATTAGGCACTCATCCTTGTGGAAGACAATAACATAGCCAAGATCAGAGAGCCGACTTATGTTTATAAGGTTGTGTTGCAACCCTTCAATATAAGTCACCTTGGTGATGGTGACTATGTCATTGGTAGAGCTGTCACTTAAAACCGAAAACCGCAAACCGAATTGGAACCGAACCGGAACCGCAAAGAACCGGACCGAACTGTTTGCAAATTATTTGGGTTTCGGTTTGAATTTTGGAACCGTGAACAACATTGGTCCGGGTGTGGTTCTTACATATTATTATCCGGACCGGAACTGGAACCGGAACCGCAACATACAAGTCTCAAGCGGTTTCAAGATTTTTAGACCCGATATGAACTGAACCGAAGTAGAACCGAACCGCAACCCGTTTATTATTATTATTATTATTATTATTATACTGTTATTATTTTATAATTTATCTATAATATTTATAGTTACTATCACGAGTGAATCTGGTGCAGTTTGAACCAAAACCACAATCGTACTAAAGGAGGTCGATTTTGGGCCGAACAAAACTTCACCGCATAAAAACCGTATGATATGGTTTGACATTGTTGCGGTTAGGAGTCAATTTTTGCAATGTATTTTTTATTTTTATACAGTTATATAATATATTTTCAATTTTACTTACATATTTTTTAAAAATATTTTATTTAAAAAATATAGAAGATATACAACTACTATTTATTAGTAATTATGAAAGATAACTAATTGTAGGCGGTTGTTACGGTTGAGCATGCCGACGAAACGTGCGCAAGCCAACTAAAATTCATGGCAAGTCTACACGTGCAGGAAGACAATTGATATTATCCCGCCGATCGTGGAAAAGACCATCGAGAAGTGGTCAACATAATTATTTCTATTTCGATGTTGTTTTGAGTTTTACTATTTGCAGCCCGCTTTTATTTCATTCCGTCAAGTTTGATTTTGGTTTTTGTTGGAACCGATTGGAACCGGACTGAACCGCATGGAACCAGACCGAACCGATTGTAGTCTGTTTGGTTTTAGTTCTTGTTGAACCATAACCGGAACCGTTAGCACGACGGTTCCAAAAATTAAGCTGGAACCGGAACCAGAACCGGAACCGGTCAAATCAAATAAGGTTTTGGTTCTAATTTGAAGAACAGTTACCTTAGTGGTGCGGTTCATGGTTTTAGTAGAACCGGAACCGAACCGGAACCGTGACAGCTCTAGCCATTGGTGATCTTACCATATCCCTTGATTATACCTATATCTGAACCACCAAAGATGACTTTGGGTCCATCTTTTAGTGGAGTAAACTCCTTTAAGTTGCTCCTTGTTCCAGTTATATGCCTGGAACAACCATTGTTCAAGTACCATATAGGGGTATGATAACTTGGACTAACCTGCAATACAAAATTTACTTTACCTTAGGACCCCAATATCTATTGGGTCCTAGGTGCACATTAGTATCAAACTGAACATGTCTACCAGCAGAATTTCTGACTGGTGGGCTGACCTTAGCTCTGGCCACATTAGGATTGTGCCAGCAGTCAATGGCAAAATGTCTTATCTTACCACAATACCAACAATCATGTATGTTATATCTTCTCTTCTGTGTAGGGAATGCAGCTTGGTTAACAGCAGTACTAACAGGAGGAAGATGCGCTACAATCTTTTCTAATTTCTTTCAGTTAGAATTTTACTGAAGGTAAGTCTTCTAGCTAGCTTTTTTGGTCTACTCTGAGTGCTATCATCACTAAGCTTCTTTTCAGAGAGCATGCTTTTGATGGCATCAGAAATGCCCAAATTAGCCTGACTGTAAGACTTACCCTTAGTCTGACCCTTAGTTGTCAGATTCAGAGCCTTGTCTGCAGCAACATTCTTGAGTGTTGGTGCTGAAGCACCAAAAACAAATGGTCCTGGTTGGGCCATCTGAAATTTCTCATGGGTAGTTGCAAAGGCACCCACCCGGCTAGAGCTTTCACCATGGCAGTGAACATCTTTGTTCACCCCAGATGAACAACCCTTCTCCTAGTGATCACAGAAGCTTTCCTGGTCATACATGTTAGAAGGTAACAGAACTTTTCTAAAAAGAATGGGAGGCTTGGAAGCAATAGGCTGAGGTGGAGCTTTGCCCTTCCTTTTGGAAGGAATAATTCTTGTGCTTCCCTTGAATCTCAACCCATTCTTACCCTTTTTAGAGGAGAAGGTGTCTATCAAGAGTAGTACTGTACTTGGCTTAGAATAGCTAGTCACTATTCTTTTCTCCTTCTCAAGCTTATCTTCAAGCTCCCAGATGAGACAGTTCTTGCTTTTGATGGAGGCTATTTGGATGTCCAAGAGGGACTTTAGTTGACTTATTTTCGTAGCTTTCTGGTCCAGCAAATTAGCTGTTACAGTCTGTTGGGCAACTGCAAGCTTAAGAGATGAAATCTCTTTAGCTTGCTTCTTAGGCAACTTCTTGACCTTCTTGAAGGCATTCAGAAGTTCTCCATACTTGTCAATCAGTTGATTGACATCTCCTTCAGATCCAAAATTTTCTTCACCACTGGGTGAAGAGGCTTCTGAGCAAGAACTGGTCTCATACTCAGATAGAGAAGCAGAATTAGGTAATGAATGTACCTTGCTTTGACCAGGCTGATCCTGGCTGCTCTCTTCATCTGTCATTGTCATCAGCCTTCTATAGCTGTGGACATCTTCATCCACCTCTGAGTCACTATCTGATAGTGTCAAAGGGGCCATGATTCCTATCCTCATTGGAGGATTAACTTTTTATGCTGCAACAGCTTTATCATTACCAGCAGCAGCAATTAGCCCAATGTACGCTTCCTCTTCTTCAGATGATGATAATGATGAGTCTGTCCAGCTCTTTTCCTTCTTGGCAATGAAGGACTTCTCCTTCTTTCCTTTGTGTTGGTGCTACTTTTTCTCCACAGCCTCCTTCCTCTTCTCCGGGCAGTCAGTTATCATATGCTCAGGCTTGCTGCAACAGTAGCAAACTACTTTATAAGAGTTATATTTATTAGGTTTGGAACCATATCTGTCAGTCTTGGACTGATTCTTCCTGTGATGAGTGGAGTTGGAAGACCTCTTCTTCCAATGTTTCTTCTTCATCAGCCTCTGGAGTTGCCTGGAGAATGCAACAAAGTCTTCATTAAACATGTTGATGTCTGATGCCTCTGAGTCTGAGCTATCTGACTCAGCTAATCTTCTTGGTGGAGAAGGAATCCTCTCCTTGCCCTTCCTTGTGCTTTCTGCTCTGAAGGCCAAGGACTTTTCCTTGGCCAGAGATTTGCTGGTGGCCTCCTCCTCCATCCTGGCAGCTAGCTGCATCTCATAAGAGAGCATCTTTCCAAACAATATTTGGGGAGGTGTATCAACAAGCTTAGCCACCTCTCTTATGGCACAAATCTTGGTATCCCAGTCTCTAGTGAGAGATCTGAGAAACTTGTCATTTATTTCATAATTATTGAAGATCCTCTCATAGGCCTTCAACTCATTTATGATGCTGAAGAATCTTTCATAACAAGCAGTTATGTTCTCCTTCAGGTTTTGCCTAAAAGTCTCATACTCTTGGTTGAGCAGAGATTTTTTATCATCCCTTACCTATTCAGTCCCCTCCATGTAGACCACAAGTGTGTCTCACATTTCTTTGGAGTTCTTGCAGTGAACTAGATTCAAAACGGTTGAGTCATCAACAACACTGGCAATAATATTCTGTGTTCTCTTGTCTAGTCCAGCAAGGATGATTTCATCCTTGGTCATCTCAGAGTATGTCTTGAGAGTCTGGTCATTAACATTCAGAACATAGACCTTCATAGAGATGAAATGTCCCTCTTTGACTGTTACAAAAATCCTTGGATCATTGGCTTCCATGAATAGCCTCACCCTCTCTTTCCATATTCCAAAATACTTCTTCCTGCAGATGGGAAGTTTCTTGGAACTCAGCTCTCTCTGTCTCTCTCCAGACCCCGTGATCACTTAACTGTAGCTACCTTTGGATATCACTCAGATTATTAAATCTTTTTTGAGTAACCTCCCTCTGATATCACTTGAAAGTTCTTGTTTTCAAGTTAGCTAGCAACCTAGAGGGGGTGGATAAGTTTATCTAGGTCTTTTGATTTCTTTTTATTTCTTCTTTAACTACTATATGATTGAGAGTTTTTTATGTACCTGCAAGCAGAAATCAAACACAGAAAAGCACACAAGTATTTTATAGTGGTTCCCCAAAATTATGGGTATATTCACTCTCCTCCCACCTTGCTAACTTCATGTTATTCAAGGCACTTCTCCAAATCAATGCTCCAAGGAGCTTACACCTCAGATCCCTCAGGATCTCCTAATCTCCTCCAAGACTAACACCTCAGCCACAAAGGCCTACACTCAGTGATACAAGTATCACTTACCTCAGGAAATTAAGCTCTACCACTCAGGCTATGGAGGATAGCCCTACCACAGAGCAAACTTGCTCCTACAACTCAGATAGATGCACTCTCCTACAACTCATGCATAAGTGTCATACTTCTTAGTGAGTAAAACTCACCTTCCTCAGATCCCAAGAGGATCCTACACTCAGAGAGGAGCCCTCTCCTACAGCTCAGGCAAATTTGCCCTACCTCAGGCTCAATGCCCTACAGCTCAGATCCAGAAGGATCCTACAACAAGAATTAATTTTACTAACTTTGACACAAAGAAATTTTTCTGTGTCAACAACTAGAGCAGTGAATTTCTGCTCTAGCTCTACTCACAGCAGAGAAAAATATTATTGGAGGTACTCAGAAGCTGACTTCTGAACTTGCTGAAGAAGGCTAAAGATCTATTGATCTTGAGTTTTCAAGCAGCTAACTGAACATGCCCAAGGCTGAAGGTTCTTCTTTCTTCAGAATAATTTCTGATTCTGTTGTGGCTGATGGAGATTGCACAGCTATCTGAACTTTTTCTTGCAAGAGAGCTTCAAACTTTTTGCATGCAGCAATAGCGAAGAAGATGAAGTCGGCTGCTCACTTTTTCTATTGATAATGACCTAAAAGTTGTTTTGTGTCTTGGCTCATCTCCTCTTTTTGTAGTCCGCTGATCAACGGCTCTTAGAGATCAGTGGGTCCCACTTGCAGCGTCCAGCTGCATCTTGCTTTAATGCCTATTTGTCGTACTGTGGGCCTACGGTGCCTTTTGTCGTGTACTGTAGTTTTGCTGCTAACAATTTGAATATGTTTTTCTTTTTGACTTGCTGACATCAGCACCTGAAGATTTAGTCAAAATTCAAGCATCAGTAATATAGGCGTTGAGTGAATGAGCTTCAATCAACGCCAAATCACTTAGACAGATTTACTGTCACTTGGCGTTGAGTGAGTTACCTTCTCTCAAAGCCAAACTACTTGGATTATAAATCTGTTTCTAGGCGTTGAGTGACTCTGCTTCACTCAACCAACTTGCTTTCTCAGCTTTTTGCTGTTTGGCGTTGAGTGAGTGAGTGAGCATCACTCAACTCCAAACTCCTTAGACAAAATTTTGTCTTCACTAGGCGTTGACAGCGTTGAGTGAGTAATGCACACTCAACGATTTTTGCCTTAACAATTTCTGCAGCCTCTTCTGTATGTATGTCGTAGAGAGCGTTGAGTGAACATGCCTCACTCAACGCTTTCTGCCTTAGCCATTTCTGCTTCTTTAACATCTTAAACGTTGACAACGTTGAGTGAGCATGTCTCACTCAACGCTTTTTTGCTTTAACAAATTCTGTGTTATGTCATTGAGAGCATTGAGTGATCACGCCTCACTCAACGCTTTCTGTCTTAGCCAAATTTATGTATTTTTTAAAAATACTAGCTTTGACTGACTGAGTGTTACTCAACACATAAGAGGCTATGGCGTAGAGTGAATGACCTTCACTCAACGCATGTGGACGTAGCCACATTTCTGCCTTTTAAACCTTAGGCATTGACTGTCTCAGTCAACCTCACTCAACTCTGAACTGAATTCGACGAATGCTGAACTGAGTTCGACGAACAGTGAGCTTAGCTCGACGAACTCTGAACTCAGTTCGACGAATTTAGACTTGACCAAATTTCTCAAACTCTGAGCTTAGTTCGACGAACGATTTGCTCAGCTCGACGAACTCTGAACTTAGTTCGACGAATTTGGACCTAGTCAATTTTCTCAAACCAAATCTTAGGTAAGAGTTATCCTGACTTAGCCACATAGGATATATGTCCCATCACTGTCATCTACTGATATGTGTATATCTTTGACAAGATTTACTTTCTCAAATCTATGACATTGTGGGCAATGAACCCAACATCAGACTCTCTCATTTGTCTAGTTGCAAATGAGAAAGCCTCGCATTGTGTCAAATGACACAAGAGACTAACTCATTTAAATTATAAGACTATAGGAAAGCTCTATAATAAAGAGTTGGTTAGAAATGGTCATAACATGAAATGCTCTAAGGAAGGTATTTGCTCTGCATGACAAAAGGGTAAGCAGACAAAAGCTTTCTTCAAAAGCATTGAGACTAAAGATTATGTGAGGTGTTTATACCACTTGCATATGGACTTGTTTGGTCCAATGTCAGTTCATAGTCTAGGTAGGAAGGTCTACACCTTTGTGGTGGTTGATGACTTTTCCAGATTTGTTTGGGTACTCTTTTTGAAGAAAAAGTTTGAAACCCGCAGATGTCTTCAAAACATTTGTCATGTAAATACAGAATGAGCTGAACAGTACTGTGGTCAAAATCAGAAGTGACCATGGAACTGAGTTTCAGTCTGAATGCATGACAAAAATCTATGAACATCATGAGATTCAGCAAGAGTTTTCTTCTCCAAGAACACCCAAGCAAAATGGGATAGCTGAGAGGAAGAATAGAACTCTCATAGAGGTTGGTTGAACTCTACTAAATGACATTTCTCTCCCAGAATATTTCTGGGCTGAGACTGTAAATACAGCTTGTCATGTCCTTAACAGAGCTTCTATCACCAAGAGCCACAATAAGACTCCCTATGAGATTATGAAGGGTAGGAAATCAAACCTTGCATATCTCAAAATTTTTGGGAGCAAGTGTTTTGTGCTCAATAATGGGAAATCCTACATAACTAAGTTTATTGTCAAATCCTATGATGGGATATTTGTTGGGTACAACAATCATAGTAAGGCTTAAAGGATCTACAACTTGACAAATCAAGTTGTAGAGGAGTCAGTTAATGTAGTGTTTGATGAAATAAATATGATTAGCAATGAGCTATCAAGCTCTTCTTCTAGTTCTACAGGTACTGAACTAATGTTGAAAAAGCTCACTCTTAAGGAAGCTGCTCCAACAATGCAAGACCATGTAGAGGATGTGTGCATTTTAGAGGAAGCACAATGCATACAGGAAGTGGATGAAGATCAACATCATGAAGAACATGATGTTGAAGCAATACTGCCTCCAGCAGTAAGACATCTGAGGGATCATCCATACCATCAGATTATTGCTGATGCAAGACAAAGAGTAGTGACAAGAAGCAGATGTCTCAACACACCAATGTACTTTTGCTTCCTGTCATAGGTAGAACATAAAAAATTTGAAGAGGCTAACCAAGACCAGTTTTGGATTGGAGCTATGCAAGAGGAATTGAACCAGTTTAAAAGATGTAAGGTCTGAGAGCTGGTTCCCAGACCTCAAGGACATAATGTCATTGGAACCAAGTGAATCTACATGAATAAACTTGATGAAAATGGCATTATAGTTAAGAATAAAGCTAGACTGGTGGCTGAGAGGTTCAGACAAGAGGAAGGTATTGACTTTGATCAAACCTTTGCTCATGTAGCAAGACTATAAACTATCAGGTTATTCCTTTTATATGTTGCATTCCAAGGGTTCAGAGTCTATCAGATGGATGTGAAACCAACATTTCTGAATGGAGATTTGAAAGAAAAAGTCTATGTGGAACAACCTCCAGATTTTGTTGTTCCTTATCATACTGATTTTGTTTATATAATAAGAAAAGCTTTATATGGGCTAAAGCAAGCCCCCTGGAGCTTGGTATGAAACATTGTCTAGCTTCCTCATTGAAAATAAATTTTCAAGAGGGAAGATAAACAAGACTCTATTCGTTAGGGAATCTAAGGGCAAGATCATCCTAGTACAGATATATGTTGATGACATTATCTTTGGGTCTACTGATGTTAATCTTTGCAGAAAGTTTGCCAAACTAAAGCAAAGGAAGTTTGAGATGAGTATCATGAGTGAACTTAAGTTCTTCTTAGGTCTCCAAGTAAGACTGACTGACAATAGAATATTCATATCACAGTCTAAGTTTACCAGGGAGTTAATTAAGAAATTTGCATGGGATGAAGAATGCTTCCACCATGAAAACTTCCATGGGATCAAATATGTCTTTAGACAAAGATGAGGAAGAGAAACATGTTGATCAAACTTTGTATAGAGGGATAATTGGTTCTCTTTTATATCTCATTGCTAGTAGGCCAGACATCATGTATGATACATGTATCTGTGCTAGATATCAGACATGCCCTAAATAGACTCATTTCTCTACTGCTAAGAGAATTTTGAGATATCTAAAGGGCACACCAGATATTGGTCTATGCTACTATAGGAATAGAGATTTTGAGCTAATTGGATATTCAGATGCATACTTTGAAGGCTGCAGAGAGGACAGGAAAAGTACATCAGGTTCATGTCAGTTTCTGGGTAGAAGGCTAGTGTCCTGGAGCAGCAAGAAGCATACTAGTGTATTTATTTCTACTGCAAAATCAAAATACATAGCTGCAGGAAGCTGTTGTGCACAGTTGCTGTGGATTCAGCATCAACTCCAGGATTATAACCTCCAGATAAGTAAAAACCCTTTGTTTTGTGATTCTACAAGTGCAATCTCTATAGCTAGGAATCCTGTATCACATAGCAAAACTAACCACATAGAGATTAGATATCATTTTATAAGAGAGCATGTGAGATGTGAGGATATTAGTCTTGAGTTTGTCCCAACAGACAAACAAGTGGTTGATATTTTCACCAAGCCACTAGATGAAGCAAAGTTCAACACCTTCAAATTTGAATTGGGTATGTTAAAATTGGTATAGCTTCAATTGCTCTTTATGATTGTTTGTAGCAGAAAAATTTAATCTTGCAGGTTGGTGTGGACTAAAGAAACTATCAAGAGGATTGATAGTAGTTCTTCGTACTGAGGGGGGGGGCAAGTTCAGCTCTAGGTGTTTCTCTGATCTCAAATAGGGGGAGTAGATAGCATGCTGCTCCTAAACTATTTCATAGAAATCAAAAAGGAGGAGAAGTAGTACAGGAAGAATAGTAGCAAGGGGGAGTAACAACAACAAAGAAGAAGCTACAACAAAGAAGCAGCTACAGAAAAGACTTCACAGGTGAAGCAGCTTGTAGCAGCAAGATGCAGCAAAGCAGGGGCAGCACACGGGAAAATATGGTAACTTTTGCTGCTCTTAGATTAATACAATATTAATATTTTTGCTGCTTATGTAAGTGTATATCATTGACAAAGAATTCTCAAGTGGTATTTTGACTTCTTCAAATAGGGGAAGATTGTTGGGTCTATTGATCCCAATGTCTTAGATTTGTAAGAAGTCAAACAGGTCAATGGTATACACATAGTTGTATTTGATGTATGTTTAAATTCATGCATGCAGGTTGGTCTTTGTCAGAATGATTGGACATATAGTTCAAGAGACAATGACAGGTGGACTCAAAGTGATAGGCTGGAAATTCAGAAAAATTCCTAAGTCCAGAAGCGTTGAGTGCGGCAAATTCACTCAACGACATACAGTTAATAGGGTTGAGAGAAGGCTGGCAGTCAACGTCATACATCTAATAGCGCTGAGAGAAGGCTGAGAGTCAAAGCTTACAGTATTGAAAAGGCAGAAATGTGGCCAAGTCCACAGGCATTGAGTGAGCTCAACTCACTCAATGTCATATGGCCAGAATCGTTGAGCCAAGGACATTCTGTCAACGCCAAAGTACAGAGGCGTTGAGTGAAGCTCATTCACTCAACGCCAAATCAAAAGGCTTTGAGTCTAGTCTTCCTGTGAAAAAATAAGAATTCTGTTAAGTCCAGAATCGTTAAGTGAAGTCAGTTCACTCAACACACTCAACGGCAAACTCTAGCAAGAAGGCAAGATTGCAGAAAATCAGGCTAAGTATAAAAAAGTTGAGTGAAGCTTATACACTCAACGCTCTCAAAGCTTTTAAGCAGAAAGGGCGGAAGAATATGGCCAAGGCAAAAAGCGTTGAGTGAAACATATACTCTCAACGCCTTGCAGAGCTGAAGGAAATTCTAAGTCAAGAATCGTTGAGTATTGTTTATCCACTTTTCGCCGAGCTGAGCTCTGAGTTCGTTGAACTGAGTTCAGAGTTCGTCAAACTCAGCTTTCACTTTTTCGTCGAGCCGAGCTCTGAGTTCGTCGAACTGAGTTCAGAATTCGTCGAACTCATATTTCACTTTTTCGTCGAACTGAGCTCTGGGTTCGTCGAACTGAGTTCAAAATTCATCGAACTCAGCTTTCACCTTTTCGTCGAGCTGAGCTCGAGTTCGTCGAACTGAGTTTTGAGTTCGTCGAACTGAGAATTTCTGGAATGATGTTTGATTTTGCTAAGTCCAGAATGATGTTGACGTCAGCAAAGTCAACAAGTCAACGAATTTCAGATTCATTATTTAAATGTTGCAATTTGACATTAACGTCACCGTTAGTGTACATTGAATCTCAATTTGATTAAGCTGAGGTTTTAACCACCGTTAAAACTGGGACACGTGTCAATCATCCCACAAATTGACGGTATTATAAATAGCAGCTGAGATCAAGATTAAAAATTAATTAATTCATTCTGAAAACGAAAAGTGAGAGTTCGTCGTCTTCATCCGCCATTGTTACAGAGCCAAGAACTTCAAATTGATAAATCCGAAGGGCTTCTGAGTTCGCTGGTGCAATCAACATCTGCTACAACAAATACAGAGGATATCTCTGAGGAAGACAAATCAATCTAGGCAAGCCCTAGATGAAATTGCTTCACAATTCAATCTGAGTCAAATCTGAAGATCATTTTCTGAATCGAAGAAGAAGATATATGTGCCAGATTCTGACTGGACAGAAGAATAAGGCAGAGGAATCGTAATTTGACTTACAGGTTAGCTGTTTAAAGATCATCTTCCCCTCTTTCATCAGCAAGTACAAAATCAAGATTCTGAGAAATTTCCAGCACAAGCCGCAAACCATTGAAGATTAATTTTCTTGTTGTTGGGAAGCAGTTAGGGCTAAGATTTTCTTAGCCAGGAAGAAATCAACTCAGGGAGCAATTTCTCTTGAGTCGAATACACATTCCTCTTTCAAAATTTGTGGATCTGTGATAGATCTGTGTTGAGACCTAGATTAATTAGGTTGTGTGAGAGATTTGTGTGATCTTATTGTAAAGCCTAAATTATAAAGGTTGTGCGATTGGATCCATGTGTGGATCTGTGTGGGGCTGTTTCTCCCTGCCTGTGTTAAGGGCAGTTGGGCCTGTGTTTGGTAGTCAGGAGATTGCTGTGTGGAGGGTTGTGAGCTTGTGTTGTAAGTCTCAGTGGAGACTGACTGATCCGGTGGGATCGTGCTGTAATCTCTGAGAAGCCATAGTTTTTGGAGAAGAGTCTTGTCTAACATACTGTTAGAAAGACGGAGAGGGATAGTGGATGTACCCATACACTGGGGAACCACTATAAAATCTGGTGTGATGTGTCTTGTGTTTTGCTGTGCTGAGTATTGTGTTCTTGAAAGCTGAATTATATATACACAGTAGAACATAAGTCATAGAAGATTTTAAAGAACTACAAAAGACTGCAATAACCTATTCACCCCCCCCCCCTCTAGGTGATTAGCTACTCTTGTAATCAAAGACTTTCAAAACGCATGTAGGCTCTCATGCTAGTGCACATAATATAGCTTTGAAGAAATGCCAAGATCTTATAAGTCAAAATACTCAAAATTAAGTTGCATTATCTATGCAAACAAATATTGCTAAAGCAAAGTATCATGCGGGTTTAACAACATCAATTGATGTTATTAGATTTTTGTTGAACCAAGGTCTATCTTTTTGAGGTCATGATGAATCCACGATATCTAATAATTAGGAAAATTTACTTGAGCATTTAGAATGGTTGAGATAGCACAATAAAGATATTGCAAAAGTAACCTTAACAAATGCTGCGGGAAATAATAAATTAACTCACCTCAGATTCAGAAAGATATAGTAAGTGTTATTGCTTGTGAGATTAGAGAGGTCATAGTTTTAGAAATTGGTGATGACCTATTTTCGATGTTAGTTGATGAATCTCGTGACATCAATTAAAGAACAAATGACGGTTATTTTTTGTTATATGGACAAGGCTGGAAGTATTATTGAGTGTTTTTTTGCTATCATTCATGTCACTGATGCAACAACTTTATCCTTAAAAGCAGCAATAGATATGTTATTCTCTACTCATAATTTGACACTTTCAAGACTACGTGAGCAACGATATGTTGGAGCAAGTAATATGCAGGGGGAATTCAGAGACCTTAAAAGCTTGATATTAAGAGAAAATGAATATGCGTATTATGTACATTGTTTTGCTCATCAATTACAACTAACACTTGTAGCTGTAGCAAACAATGACTGTCAAATTTCTATGTTCTTTACTCTGGTTAGCAGTATTTCTAATATTGTTGGAGTTTCATGTGAAAGACGAGATAAACTCAGAGAGAAAGAGATTGCTAGAATTACTCTAGCGTTGGATAACAAAGACATTCAGAGTGGTCATGGTTTAAACCAAAAAACAAGTATCAAAAGAGTTGGAGATACTCGTTGGGGATCACATTATACTTCTTTAGTGAGTTTGATACTTATGTTCTCTGTTGGAACCAAAAATTGCTCCCAACGAGAGTTCGGACCATGGGGGTAGCTAACACCTACTTCTCCTAAACTCAACCTCCTAACTAGCCACTCGGAACTAATGAACTGACCCTGGGCTACAGCACGTAGGTCCCTCCACTAACCTGGAAAATCTTAAAAGGTTTTCCCTCCTTAGCCAGTGGTGAGCTAAGAGTACCTCAGAAAGAGCTAAAAGACTTGAGAAAATGAGAAAAGCTTGTCTTTCTGAGATACCATGTGGGTCTATTTATAGAATTTAAATATCTGGTCTGCCAACAGTGTAGCTCCACTGTTCCAAAGGGCTATATGCAGTCCAACTTGGTCTGTCAATACTGTAACTCCGTTATTCTGAGGAGCTAAATGCAGATTTCTAAGGGTATCCAGATAATCTTACCCCTGGACCATACTGGGTGAATGGCCCTAACCTATATCCTCCAACAGGTCAGGTGGAAGCCCTCTTGTCTACCTCCATAGGCCTTCCACATACCTGGCGAAAGCTCTTCCGCCTACATGGCGAAAGCCCTTCCGCCCGCCTTGGTGAAAGGCTTTTTTTTTGGTCTTTTGGATGAGTGTGGATTTAACCACCTCACTCGTCTATTTTGACTAGTTGAAAGTTGTGGGTCTTCGACCTTTGTCGGGAGATCTCACTCAGCGAATATGAGGTTGTACATGCTGCACCCCGATATTTTTCTTGACGCACCCGAAAATATCCCCTAGTGGTGTGGGCGAGGCGACTAATAGAGTATCTGAAAATATTCATTTTTAACCGGAGAAGGGGGCACATGCGCTGACGGAAGGAGCACGCTGGAAGGAGCGCCGACTGGTTAACCAGAGAGGAAGATGGCGCGAGGAAGATGTCGGAGACGGGAGCAGCTCAGAGAAGAGGAAGATGGGGTGCGGCTTCCGCGAAATGGGGGAGATGGGGTGTGAATAAAGTTTTAGAAAAAAAATATTAAACAAAATGAGATGCGGATAGCCATACGAGGGGTGCAGTTAACAATTGTCAAAAAAATATGAATTGATATTTCTATTTTTATTTTATAAAACATTGCACATTCTTACCTAAAGAAACTAATTTATCTCCCCTCTTTTTCTCCCTCCTCCCTCCCCCTCTTTCTCTCTCGATCCCTTCCTCCCCCTCTATTTCTTAAGCTGGGTACCTTTTTTTATAACCATGACCAAAGAATCCCATGAGCATTGAAAACCCCGCAATACTAGGCTTCATCATCTTGAGATTCCTGCACCACCTTGCTCATCTTTGCCCTCTTGTTTTTTCTTACCAAATGAACATCTTTATCAGATTCAGAGTCCTCTACTGCTCCATCATCAAAAATAGAGACCGGGGATTCCGCTCTCTGAGAGGCATTGTCTTCCTCGTGCTCTTCGGATTCATTGCCGGATTTATCCTCGGATGAGTTAGAACTGATTGGAGCAGGCTCGCACTCGGTTTCCTCTCCTGGTGGAGAGGTTTTCTTCATTTCCAAGATCTTAAAATCTCGAACGGTGCTTCGTTTTGCATTCCTCAGCAGATTTACTTTAGTCAGCTTGCTGAGTTGAATCAGATAACGTTCATAATCTTCAATATGAAATATTAGGTCAGGAATGCATCTGTTTTCCCTTTTGATCTTGTTTATGGTACCCCTGCTACTGATGTTCTCTTGCTGGTTCTGTATTTAAACACATCAAAAGGCTTCAGTGAAATTTGCAGATTGAGCTTAGCATAAGGAGGCAAATGCCAGCAAAGCCGCGGCTTGGGACAGCTGTGGCGGAGTGAAACTGTGGTACTAACCTCAACGGTCGTGTTTTACCTGCGTTTGGAACTTACATGGCAAAGTTTTCTAGCCAAAGCTCATTTTTTGGGGCCAGGATGTTCACAGTCGCTAACATGTGGCTGTGGTTACCCAAACAAAACCTGTGTTTTCCCACACTGCGCATTCACAACCGTCACCGCTCTCCCAAACAAGTGCCAAAATGGAAATAAATGTTCAAAACATTACCCTTTGAACCAGAGCCACGAAGTTGTATAGCTTACATGTAAGCTTTCTGCATGCAACTTCAGCTAGTCTCTGAAACTCAAGTCCAGGCAACAGCTGCTTGCATCCCTTAGGAGCAATTCCAATCTTAGTCATTCGAGACAGAATCTTGTAAAACTTCGCAGCCATCTTCAGAAATTGCTCGGCTTGAGAGTCTGTAAGCCATCAAACATATCAGAAGAAAGATCGAATAACAAATTAGTCACAACAAAATCATACCTTTGAGATTCATATCTGCGAAGAAAGACAGCACGGACACCAGTGCTTCCGACCTGGAGTGGACAGCTTCTTCAAAAATCACACCTGGTAACCTTTCAGGAATTTGATGATTCCTTGTAGGCTGATCAAACTCGTGCTTGAAGACGGAGACGGATTTCAGTTTCGAAACCGACCAATCCAGATCCACGAGACAAGATTCAATCACATGAAACAATGCTGCAGCAACAGCACCCTTCGTTGAGCTGTTCACAAAGGGATACGTTCTTGAGATATCGACGGGATCCTTCTCCTCGGACCCGATAACCTGAAGAAGTTCGGAAGCTATGTCTTGGGCTGCAGTGAGATCGCCTGGAGATGGCTTTAAATGAAGGGCTAGTGATATCATATTTTGGGCCAACTTTGGATTTACTATCTTTCTGTTTTTGCAGGCATTCATCATCCACATTCCATATATTTTCCTCTGTTCAAATGGCATGGTCCTCCAGATAATTAAGAACAATTCGGACACAACCTGAGAACAACAAAGGTCATAAATGTTAGACCGTAGGCTGGATGGAGGAGCCCAAGATCTATATGATGTGCATAAATTTGCATGAGTTTCCTGATGTAGGGCCATGTTCGGAACATAACCTCTCACATGTATAGTATTTCGTGATGCGGAACAGAGACGAGCACGAGCTTTGGGCCCGTTCGGGGCTGATTTGGCGACTTACCATATATGGCGTGCCCGGATCGACGATCGGACTCCGCGATTGCGTCCGGCACGTCGCCGCGAGTCAAA
Organism: Platanthera guangdongensis; assembly: GCA_039583875.1. Taxonomy (NCBI): domain Eukaryota; kingdom Viridiplantae; phylum Streptophyta; class Magnoliopsida; order Asparagales; family Orchidaceae; genus Platanthera; species Platanthera guangdongensis. The sequence goes on from CM077156.1 coordinate 10,118,997, forward strand.
AACATATATTAGTTTATTTTTTTGAGTTTATTTTCATGTATTTAGTGGTCGATCCCACCACCAAATCATAGTTGTTGATGGTGAAGCCCTAGTTTGTTCTCTTCTTATAAATATTGGTCTAAGAGGCTGAACCAAGTCATGGCAGAATTTCGAGAACATTCATTTCCGGATTCCAACGATCCCTCCCTGGTGCCGACGTCGTGGAACCCTGAGTGACGACTCCTAGGCCTCCGACCTCCTCCCTAAGGTAACCCCTACCCCCACCCTCGTTTTTCACCCCTCAAATCCCATTTCCAGCCACCAGAATCATCCTAAACCCCGCTCTCCCGCTGCCGACCTGCTGTATTCCAGCAGCCGACCGCCGCCACAAAACCTCCCCTCCCTTGTGCCACCACCCAGCCCTACTTCCCCCTCTTCCCAAGGTTCCGCCGCCCCCTCCCTCTTCAGCCCAGGCCGCCGGCCCCTGTCCCAAAACCCCAGCCCACCGCCGGCTCCCTTACCAAAACCGGCCACCACCAAGGGTCCATTTGCACTAGCCGACCACCCCTCACTTCCCCTTTCGTGGAACCACCTGCAAACAACCCTAATTGTCTAGATCCATTCAGATCTGAGAATTTCGCTCTGGATCCGTTATTTCCACCGCTCATACTTTCCATTTTTGCCTGGATCCGACCCTAAATAGCGGATCTATTCCTCCCCGGCCCGAATCTACTTATACGTGGCCGGATCCACCATTTTATTACCCGTTTTCACCATTTACCGCCAAGGACAACCATCTCCATCGTCGCCTCTCCACCGATTCCATATCTGATCGCTGATATACACGTCCGGACCTCAAATTCTCCAGTGCCTCGGTTCAGCCTTCTACTTTGTGAGTGTTTATAGTATTGTAATATTTGATTCAACATTTGCATTTGGTGATTTATTATATCTTGATGCGATTCTTGTTCGTAGAACTTTGTTTTGGTGCCCTAATAACTTGCAGGAGGATACATTCGCCGCGCGCTTCGCCTTGGCCCTCCGAGCGGAGGAAAACCATTATAATATTGCCAAAATAAATATTTGTTTTTCAATTTTAATATTTGTGTGTTGCTGAATTTTTTATTGCTTAAATGTGTTTGTCAAAATATCGTTCATTGCATTGCACGTAGGTTTGGATTAATGTGTCACCCTTGCACTCACACCTAGCGTTGTAGGTTTTATGCATTAATAGCCTACCTCTACATCAATTGCTATCAGAGGTCAAGGTTAGACCATTTATATATGTAGTAGTAGGTCATATAGAGTCTTTAGGTTCATCCATGACTAATTATCGTCATCGTTCCTCTCCTCTTTTTGGAAATTCTGAGTCCGCCCATACCTAATCTAGTAGAGCGACTTCGAAGAAATCATCACGTTAATACGTTATCATGATGATTATTATCGTCTGCGGCACACCACTTCCCGAGATCGTGTCGACCCACCGACCCAACCTCACTATGCCAGAGACGATCAGTATGATGATTGTCGTCGTTCATATCCTTGCACGCGAATGGATCGTGTTGATCCTTCGACTCGACCCGATTACCTTAGGGATGACTATTATGAGGATCGTCACTTTGAGAGAGATCTTGAGAGTCAGTTTCGTACAGTTTCCCCTTCCTTTGACGGCTCATCGAGTCCCGAGTCTTTCAGTTATTGGCTCGTGGATATTAAGTATTATCTTGATCATTTTGAGTTATTCGGTGAGCGTCGCGTTAAGTTTGCGAAACTTAGACTTTTAGATCAAGCGAGGATATATTGGGCTAGCGTTGAGAGGACCCGCGAGCGAGACCGTCTTCGTCGCATCACTAGTTGGGTGGACATGAAGCGTATATTGTGTCAGAGGTATTTGTCTTCATCATATCGGAGTCGTTTGCTCGACCAATTATTTTTCCTTCAGCAAGAATCCATGTCTGTCGTTGAGTACAGGGATTGCTTTGATGAGTTAGTAGTGAGGAGTGATATCCGAGAGGACTCCGCCATGACCACTTGCAGACTCCGGTCTGGTCTTCGATCTAACATCCGTACTAAGGTGGTTTATCATAGCTCGAACTCCCTCGAGCAGACGTATCAGCTTGCCCTTCATTACGAACAGTCTTTGAGATCCTCCAGAGCTGGTCGGTTGTACCCTCACCTTGACCTCCGCAGTATGAGTCCTTCTCATACTGAGGTCACCACGATGTCTACCACTGTCATGTCACCCACGACGGAAGTCATACCTGATACAGATTGCTCTCACCCCAGCGAGATGCTTAGCCCCGTGAGTGACCTATCTCTTGTTTCTGACCCGTCTCTTGTGACTCCGACGGAGAGTGAGCCTGAGCGACCTATTGAGTCTGTAGTGTTGTGACCCACACCCACACCTCCACTTTTGGCATGTCCGGGGTTGATTAACACTCATACCCTAGATTCATATCTTGACACCGCACACGCAGACCCATTTTTGAGCGCAGGTCCATGTCGCTTTTCCCTTGGTATTACCCTGAGCCACATTACGACCGAGAGCTCAGAGCCTGGTGTTGATTTCGTAGTGGCTATGTCACCCATGCACGGGGGCACTACCCCTTTCGAGGGTACTCATCGGGAGGACCTTGACCTTAGTGACGAGCCCAATGACGAGCCCCCTGTTGAGCCTTCTGATGATCTGCCACATCCTGATGAGGATGAGACTCGGGTGAGTCACTCAGGTATGAGACTTCTTTCATTATCATCTCTGGCCTTGCCCCAGAGAAGGGACCTTGAGTGGAGCATGACATATGTAGGACCTACCGTGAGTACACTTGAGCATACTCATATTGTGAGGACCTACCTTATGACACCTCATACTATGGATGAGTTTTGGGACACGCCACCCGCCGAACCACCCGATGAGTTCTTTATTGACTGGGACGCTCCCCATATTCTAGAGTCGCGACTTCTAGTCTGTGCACACAGTTTTCACCCAGCTGGTCGTCTTATCCGCGATGACTTGCCGTACATACCTCCTCGTGAGCCCCCTGATGTGTTACGTTCCATGAGAGACATCTGCCTCGTTACGAGCTTGTATTTGAGTATGGTTGTCTCTCAAGATCATCTGAGCACTCATCTCACACTAGATGAATATTTTTATATTTCACCGAAAGAACCTCTTGATAGGTCACCATATTTTAAAGGCATCTCCGGCATTATTAGATTTTCCTATAAGGAGTGTACCATGTCTGTCATGTTGTCTTTGCATCATTTGCATTACCTCCATGAGTCTGCTGAGTCTTTTACATGACATTTGCATGAGTTACATGAGTCGGTCCGCCGAAGAATAATAACAAGTAATGAAAATTATAAAGCCCATGCAGATAAGCGAAGGCGAGAACGAATATTTAATAAAGACGAAAGGGTAATAGTACGAATCCGCTCAGAGAGGCTCCCTTCGGGGCCTGCCAAGAAGTTAAGCGCTAAGCGAATGGGTCTGTACTCTGTTCTTAGTCGCATTGGGACAAATGTCTACCGGCTCGATATCCCAGCTACTATGGGAATGTTGAGCATCTGACTCCATATTGCGAACCTCACAAGTATGTGGACCCGAGCAGTGAAGATATCCAGCCATCCTCACCCCCACTGTCGTTACCTTACCATCCTCATACATCACCATCGTCTGATGGCCACCCCAGTCCACCCACTATTGACATCCACCCACCTGCAAACTTGTCTTCTTTGGTTTCACCGCAGGAACCACCGATCGCACCGGATTCCACTCTTCGAGAGATGAGCGATGAGAGCATCACAGAATTCAGATTCCACCAGTTTGTTCCAACTTCAGATGGGTCGCGCTGTCGTTACTTGGTACATTGGCGGTACCGCCCAGATGCAGTTGACGCTTGGATACTTGCAACAGAGCTTAATCGATTCGCCCCTGGACTTCGACTTCAGCACGACCGTTTCCATTCACCGGAGATGACAGCTTTTCAGTCAGGGGGAGTTGATGGGCGAGGACACTCTTCCGTCGACGACACTTGGACGACTCCCGGCGGACCTCTTCGAGTTATACCTAGCAATCATCGAGAGAATTCCGATCTCAATTCATCTGGAGATGAATTCTTTCAAGCCGGGGAGATTGATGTGGATCAGAGACGAGCACAAGCTTTGGGCCCGTTCGGGGCTGATTTGGCGACTTACCATATATGACATGCCCGGATCGACGATCAGACTCCGCGATTGCGTCCGGCACGTCGTTGCGAGTCAAAAACATATATTAGTTTATTTTGTTTTAGCTTATTTTCATGTATTTAGTGGCCGATCCCACCGGCCAATCATAGTCGTTGATGGTGAAACCCTAGTTTGTTCTCTGCTTATAAATATTGGTCTAATAGGCTGAACCAAGTCATTGCAGAATTTCGAGAACATTCATTCCCGGATTCCAGCGATTCCTCCCCGGTGTCGACGTCGTGGAACCCTAGGTGACGACTCCTAGGCCTCCGAACTCCTCCCCAAGGTAACCCCTACCCCCACCCTCGTTTTCCACCCCTCAAATCCCATTTCCAGCCACCGGAATCATCCTAAACCTCGCTCTCCCGCTGCCGACCTGCTGTATTCCAGCAGCCGACCGCCGCCACTAAATCTCCCCTCCCTTGTGCCACCGCCCAGCCCTACTTCCCCCTCTTCCCCAGGTTCCGCCGCCCCCTCCCTCTTCAGCCCAGGCCGCCGGCCCCTGTTCCAAAACCCCAGCCCACCGCCGGCTCCCTTACCAAAACCGGCCGCCACCAAGGGTCCATTTGCACTAGCCGACCACCCCTTGCATCCCCCTTCGTGGAACCACCTCCAAACAACCCTAATTCTCTAGATTCATTCAAATCTGAGAATTTCGCTCCCGGTCCGTTATTTCCACTGCTCATACTTTCCATTTTTGCCCGGCTCCGTCCCTAAATAGCGGATCTACTCCTCCCCGGCCCAGATCTACTTATACGTGGTCGGATCCACCGTTTTATTGCCCGTTTTCACCATTTACCGCCGAGGACAGCCACCGTCATTGTCGCCTCGCCACCGGTTCCATCTCCGATCACCGATCTACACGTCTGAACCTCAAATTCTTCAGTGTTTCGGTTCAGCCCTCTACTCTGTGAGCGTTTGTAGTATTGTAATATTTGATTCAACATTTGCATTTGATGATTTATTATATCTTGATGCGATTCCTGTTCGTAGAACTTTGTTTTGGTTCCCTAATACCTTGCAGGAGGAGACATTCGTCGCGCGTTTCGCCTTGGCCCTCCGAGCGGAGGAAAGCCATTATAATATTGCCAAAATAAATATTTGTTTTTCTATTTTAATATCTGTGGTACTGAATTTTTCATTGCTTAAATTTGCTCGTCAAAATATCATTCATTGCATTGCACGTAGGTTTGGATTAGTGTGTCACTCTTGCACTCACACCTACCGTTGTAGGTTTTTTGCACCTGTAGCCTACCCCTACATCATTTCGCCTCTAACAAATATACTACTTTTAGCATTTGGATACATGATAGTGGTCCATTAGGCCTAGTTTACTTGTAACGTAGATATCTAACCTAAAATAAATGGTTGTAGGTGGAGGGCTATGGAACATTATTAAGTGCAAAGGATACTTGAATTTTCTGATGTAGAACAACATTCACAACACAAAAGATCAAAAAAAGAAAATTTAAACTCGGTTTCAGACAGTTGTGGTGTTTGACAGGTGGCGGTGTAAACTGTGGCAGTATATGCAATATGGCAGTACACCTGTGTTTTGAATTTATGTGACTCATTTGTTGGCCCAAATACCACATTTGGGGTGTTGGTGTTGGGAATTTGGTTTGGTTCGGATCCGGATCCGATCCTAATTTCTTTAGGTCTTGCTGAGACCTAACAGTGTCGGTCTGCCCCTATTCCCGATAGAGAGAGAAGAATCACCCCTTCCTGTTCGTATGTGAAGCAGCTTGCAGGGGTTTCGCCCAATTCCTTCGCCCGACGGGAACAAGTTTTGGCGTCGAGAAGGTCTTGTGCGTCTCTCTTTTTTCTTCCTCCTCTCAGTTGGTTGCACCTGGTCTTGGAAGAAAAAGCCATCGGTGTTGGCGGAGGTTGCTACCGCTGGACTTTGGAGGAGGTGCAATTGTGTAGATTGAAGATGCAGGAGAATGGTAACTTGCAAAAACACTTCAACGTGTTCAATAAACTTCTCAACCAACTGCATGTGGTTGGTGTGAAGGTGGAGGAAGAAGACGAAGTCTTGTTACTTCTTACCTCGCTCCCGACGTCCTACAAGCATACACAAACCACGCTACTGTATGAAAAGGACACAGTAGATCTGGAGCATGTCACATAAGAATTGTTGTTCAATCAGCTGCTGTCGAACCCACCTCTAGGGGTGAGCATATGTTGGTTCTAGGAGGACAAGAGAGGCAGTTCGGGAAGGGATCTGGTAGTGCACGAGTCATATCTGCATCGACAAAGAATGCATTGGCATGCTACAACTACACGCAGAGCGGCCAAATCAAGAGGAACTGTCTGCAGCATGCACAGAGTTCTGGGGACCCCCAGAGTACGGGCAAGGCGGCGCTAGACCTGGCAGAGGAGATTGATGACGCTCTTACCATCACTAAGAGTCAAAGCGACTCTAATAGCTGGATATTGGATTACGATGTTTCGTAACGCATGCTCATATTCGACGATGTTTAGTTCGCTGGAGGTGACGACTGAGTCAAATCTTTTAAGTGACGGTTTAGCATGTGAGCTCACGGGAACAGGGATGGTGGACATCCAAATGCATGACAAAGTAGTGTGTAGACTTGAGCGGGTGCATCTGGAACCCGAGTTGCGCAGAAATTTAATATCGCTGCGCAGATTGGACTCCAGAGGCCGCAGCTTTGTGGCAAGAGATGGAGTTTTGAAGATGACCTGAGGGCACACCACTCTTATACGAGCTGAGCAGCAGAGTAGTTTATATCGGTTGATGGGACACGATGCGAGGAGATGTGCCCATGATTTTTGCGGCTGACAGATTGGATTGTTGTGGTGGTACAAAGGATTTCCCTTCTCGAACTCTGGCTAGGCAAGTCGGGTTCAGCAATTCGGTTGTGATGGCATTCATGGGTTGAGCCCGAGAAAGAATGAGTTGACTGGAGCAGATCGGCTATTGCCTCAAGTCTTTGAGATGGTGCTCAGTGCAGTTGATGTTATGTACAAATTGTGCCTTGTGCAATTGGTGATTTGTGCAAAGAGTGCTTCATGCAGATGGTGGCTCCGGATCACGAACCAAAGTGGAGTTTTATTGGGACTTCGGTTTGGTTCGGATCCGGATCGATTCTGATTTCTTTAGGCCTCGATGAGACCTAATAGTGTCGGTCCGCCCCTATTCCCGATAGAGAGAAGTATTGTCCTCTTCCTATTTGCTTGTGAAAAAGTCTCTTGCAGGGGTTTCACTTGATTCCTTCGCACGGCGGGAACAAGTTTCGGCATCAAGAAGGTCTTCTGTGTCTCCCTCTTTTTCTTCCTCTCAATTCGTTGTCGTTGTTCTTGGAGGAAAAATTCAGCGGTGCTGGAGGAGGTTACTACCGCCGGCCTTTGGAGGAGGTGCAAAGGTGACGCTACTCAGTTTCGCAGCAACAACATAGGCTCGTTTAGATGTCCAAGAAGGGAAGGTGCATTTTAGAGGCGGGGGCTGGCTTGGGATTTCTCTCCGAATGTGACTAGATTGGTCGTCGTCCGACAACGAAGATTCTTCCGTGAACCTTGGGTGTTCGTTGTTCAACAGATTGCGGTAAGTATTTCTATTTTTCAGCCTGTGGAAGTGTCTAAACACACTTGGTGATTACCTCGGATCCTCGGTTGTTTTCCCTTGCCATTATGTACTGCATTTATTTGTGATATAAATGCATGGTTGCGCCTCGGTGGGTTTGTTGAGTGCTTATTATTCAAATTGCATTGCTTGTGTTCGTGTTAGGCCTGTTTTTTTGCAATTGTGCTTGTGGGTGCCCTACCACAGCTCCCTTATAATCAGTGGTGGTGGGGGCTGGGGGGTCACGACCGAACCTACATGATTGTGACGGTGCGTTTGGCCTAAAACATCATTTTGAAAAAATAGTTTTTTATGACTACACCTACTCAAATGCAAACTGAGTTCACAATGTAGACCACTCTCCCAAACAATATCTTAATACTTCGATGTTTATGAAAATTAAGCAACAAAGAAGGTCCTAAGTTTTGTGTATATCAACATCAACAATAAAAGATTTACCACTGCTTCCTGGAAAAGTGAAAGATCAATAAGCATGGAATAAAGTGGCTTTACTCTTCTATTCAAGAATGCCTGGAACCTCCTACCATAAGGATCGCCGACCATGACAGGTTGTTCGTCAATAATGCCATCAGTATTCTCAACTGTGTTTCCAAGATTAAATTTGGCAGCCTCCAAAGTGTCTAGCACCTCAATTAACTCAGACAAGTAAGCTTTTGAAGGGCTTATTTTAAACAATTCATTCAAACATAACAATGCTAGATGAAGCTCATCCGCTTTACTTTCAGATTTGTTTTTCCCTTTAACATCCGTCTTCTTGGTGAGACTCTCTTCTTTTACTCCTGATTTGAGCAACCATACCAACTGCATTATAGGCAGCGCAAGCTGTTTCGGATCTCCGTAGATTATAGCTTTGTAAGGATCATCATTCGATCCCCCAGAAGTAGAGATCATGGATTTCAAGTGATGACAGCAAACCTTCAATGAAAACGACGTCATTTTTGAACATTGAACAGTTTTCTTTGGCAAAGATGATTGAGTGTGATTCAGAGTACTTTTGCTCATAACACAGGAGGCATTATATGAGTTTACCGCAAGATTTAAGAGCTTGAGAATGCTTGACGTCGCCAAAAGTGAACCTCTAACCGGAATCATCTTTGATTGTGAAATACGAGGAGAGTCTTTCAAATCATGATCAACTTTATGTTGGGCAATGGTATTTGATGATCCTTTTCCAATGCTGGATCCCGCTTTATTCAAGCCTGATTCCTTTTCAACATGGTCATATGAATCAACCAGCCACATGATTTCTTTTTGGAGAGCCACCTCACCTTCATGCTCTGCTTTTTCCAACTCTGTGACAGCCATATTGATAAAAACCTCCAAAATTCCAAGCAGAAGACAACCATAGATTCCAGACTTCTCTCCTTGGAAAGAATGAGAAGTCGAATCTTCACTCTGTTTAAAGCAAACTGCTCGGAAGGGAAGGCAATCAAAAGGAAGCATGTAGCTGAGATGTGATATGTGAACCATAGAAAGTCATTATAGATAAACATAGAAAGATAACTGACCTTCAAATATCCATTTGCTCAAACTTTTACGAATATCTGAAAGAGCATTTAGAAACAGTTCACGGGATGATAGTCTACCAGCCTGGGCCAGCTCATAAAACAGGAAGAAAAATCATTATGAAAACTATACATGTGGCTCTGTTTGGTACATCACTTTTGCTCTGATGGTGTTTTTGATGCGTGTTATTGAAGAAATTAAAGTGTTCGGGGACCACCATTTTGGATCTGGCGCAGTGGGAAAGATCAAATGCTTCATTTCCCACTGAATGACGGGAACTTAATTTCTCACAGGTGCTCCATTTTCCACCGAAATCACCGACACCACTCTCCCAAACAGAGTCACAATCAGTAAAAACCCTCGAGCTCAAAGTATTAAAAGCCGAAACAAATCAATACCTCGTTATCTTGAGAAATATTGAAGCCAAAACATGGCAAGGAATAATCTGATTGATGATCAGATCTTCCATGTTGCTGGAGGAGAAGAAGCCAAGACACAGATGATAGAAGCTGATCTAAAGGTTCAAATTGAGAAACTTTCCCATTCTCCATCACGAGACAGACATCTATCCGAAGGGGATATTTGGCATCCTTCCAACAAAAAGTCGAATTCATATTGGAAAACTAAGATGATGTGTGAATTGTGATATGCATCAAAATTCAATCAAGACCATAAAGCATTCAAATAAAATTGGCGCCTGGGAAATCAGAAAAATGAACTTAACACCTGACCGTAGAACTGAAGGAAGTGAGGCCATAGAAAATCAAATACAGGCTGGGAAATGGCTGGATCAGACATGACAAGCCTTGTGAGACCCTTGTATACAATCTCTTTCACAGTAACCTGTCTCAGGCAAGGGATTGACACCACGAAAAATCATGAAGATACAGAAGAAAATAATAAGAAATCATAAAACTGCACCTGCTGTGCGAGGCACCTCTTCAGCAATCCATTCAGCTCTTGAAAAAGGCATCCTTCAGTTCTGAAGTAAATCCCAGCTTGCTGGCTACAACTAGCCTGGCTGGATGAGTCTTGCAAAGAGTTCAAGTCATTTCTCTTTGATCTATTTTCCGCTATGATTAAATCCATGATAGTACTAGCAGCAGCAGTCCGCACATTGTCTTCTCGCCTGAACAAGGCCTTTCTTATGACCAAAATTATATAATCCTGTATGGTGATAAAAATTCGTGCTTATGTGTAGGTTCATTTTAATGCAAAAAAAGTGGGAAAAGTATGATTACCTGGAGTTCTTTACTGAACTTAATTAGTGGTAAGATTGCATTAATTAGAGAAACGGCGGTATTATCATGCATGAATGTGAAATAATCCAGTAATTCCTTCAGGCGTGCAACATATTCGAGCATCGGGTAAGGGTAGTTTTGTACTAGATGAGCAAGTAGCCTTCATAAAAATTATGAATGGAAACTATTAATAAATACAAAAAACTCTAGGGAATAAAGGCAAGCAAACAAATACAAATGATTTCAATTACTTGATAACTGGAGAACTTTGATGATGCTTCAAGGAAAGAATCCGAAATTTGCACTGTTCAAACACCTGTAGTTTGAAATATGAGGGTGGGGAAATCCGCATTTAAATCTAATGCTTTTTAACTTTAAACATAACAATCAGGAATAGTGTAGCAGGATGAAACAAATTCTCCAATATCCTCTAATTTTAATCACTCTCCACCTTATTTTCAGGAGAAAAATCTCAGCAGAAACGACAAAAGGGACTTCAATTTCCGGCCCACTTTGTTGCAACTGACATAGTTTAGATGAACACAAAATTTAACTTAGGCACACCCGAATTTAGAAGGTGCATATTCGGGCACACCTACGCGTGCATGACCCGACTGTAACATCTCTATTTCTACTAGACCTCTTGATAGTGTTAGGGCATGACAAGTGTCATGATATGTGAGTTAGGGCTAGGTGACCCTATGGTTACTTGAGCCAAGGTGAACTCACATTGTGCACCTTATATGCACAAGTCAACTTAGATCAATTTGCCTCAAATTGGACTCACAAGCACAAATTGATCTCACCACTATGCCCCTAACCCTAAGGGGGAGGCAATTGACCATTCACTTCATGAAATGGTCAACCAATTTCATGGAATTGACCATAGTCAAACTTAGGTCAACATAGCCCTATATAACACCATTAGGCTCAATTGACCTTCAATACCTCAAATTGACCTCACCCATGTCCTCTTAATCACAAAGGGAGGTCATTAGGTCAATGCTCACACATTGGTTCCACCCAATCTTGATGTAGACTCAAATTAGGGTTTTAAAAAATTGAAGAATTTTAATCAAAAAAATGATTTTATTTGTTATGAATTAAAGTTGGGGTTTTGAAAATAGTTGATTGGTATGCTCTTGATTTAATTTAAAGAAGGTCAAGAGTGCCCAAATCGAGTTCACACACATACAACTGTCATAACGACGAGTTCCCAAAATTCGTTAATCGTTAATGGAGAGAGGTTCTGTAACATCTAACGGATTGAATCCAAGCGAGTTTAGCACAGCCACAAGCACATCGCAGTAATTTATGGATAACGATAATTAAAGAATTAGAACGTCGAGGCAAGCATAAAAATCATTTTAATTGAATGCATAAATTAGGCTAAATGAATTCTGAGCAGAATATCCAGAGATTACCCCAGAGGAATGTCGGCCCAATCCAAATCAGTGGCGCAACAGTCAAAAACAGACTTCCTTGTATAGATTGCCGGAAGAGAGCTTGCAGTCGACAGCAATTCGTGAGTGACTCAGTCTCGGGCGGCCCGCTGGAGTAAGTAGGCGGCGTCGGCGGTTCGATCGATAGCCAAACGGCAGCGTTGAACTGGAGCGGCATCAGCCGGCTTCGTTTGCAAGGATCGAATATCGGCTGGAAGATGGAGGCGATGCTGCGCCGGAACTTCGTCTGCTGAGAGCGGTGGTGAGGGTGGCGACAGGGAGCAGTTGAACATCTTTTCGTCTTCGTCATAAGGCGGGTGCGGCGGATGAGAGGTAGCGACGGCGGGATTGATGGAGGTAGGCCGGACCTAGCAGAGAAACGGGTTGTCGTTTCCCTGTTTCTATCCTGGCCGCCCTATTTCTCTTCATAGTGCGCTTAAAATAGGGGGCATGTCCAGTAATTCCGATTATGATATTTCCATTTTATCTTCAATCAATTATTTGTCAAATCAAGTACATGAAATGAAAATGAGTATATGAAATGAAAATGAATGGTGTCAAGGGACTCATGACTCAATCAACATTGAATGGTGTCAAGGGACTCATGAACATCAAGTGGGGTCAGCCCACTCATCAATTTGACCAAGTCAACCACAAAGTCAATCATGGTCAAACTTAGGCCCAAAGAGGGAATTTAAGACCCAAGCCAACTCCAATGGGCTAAGGACATCACCCCAAGCCCATTCTACAGCCCATGAACTAAATGACCACTCTATGCCCTCGAATTTTAAAAAGGGGAGGGGTAATTTGGAGAAATCCCCAAATTTCCATATGGGACAGGAGAGATCATGGAATGGAGGCCACATGGCTCCCCCATTCTCTTCCCAATGTTGAGGGAATTACTCCCCTCAATGATCTTTGTCGAATTCCAAGCCGAATTCCAGGGTGGAATGCCAGGTGTAGCACAGGAGGAGCAACCAATGTTGATGGTTGATCCCTCCCCCTAATGGTTTTTCCATATAACCTCATCTCATTTGAATCTTTTCATTAGCTTCAGAACATTCCAAAGAGTCGAGCCAGTGTCCTGGAGTGAGGAATTTGGTGTAGAATCAGTGTTTTGAGCAAGCACGCCGGAGGAGATTGCCGCCATGCCTAGTCGCCTAATCACTCGTTCTCGAACTCAAAACCGGGTCCGTTTCTCCTCATCTCCCTCTGTGCTAGCATCTATATCAAATTAGGGGAGATATCGGGCTCAATTGAGCCCGATTCCATGAGAGCTCAGTGAGAAATTGCCGAGTTTTTCTTCTTGCTCGGGATCGTCGGAGAGGCCGACTCTGGCGACCATGTTGTCGCCAAACGTCAGTCACCACCTCAACGAAGGTGGTGGTGGTGGTGGTGTCCGGTAGTGGTGGTCCTTAGGTGGCCGGGATTTGGGGTTGGAGCTTGCTCCAGGCTAAGTTATCAAAGGCGCAAGGCGCACCGAGCCGCAAAGGGCCTCTGGAGCATAGGCGCAGGCGCGCGCCTGAGGCACGTGAGGTTCAAAAATGGGGAAAAAGAAAATTGAGCGAATTTGCCGCTCAATTCGCTGAAATTGAGTGAATTGGGCGCCCAATTCGCTGAAATTGAGCAAATTCGCGGAATTTCAGCGAATTGGGCGCCCAATACGCGCAATTTCAGCGAATTGGGCGCCCAATTCGCGCAATTTCTGCGAATTGGGCGCCCAATTCGCGCAATTTCAGCGAATTGGGCGCCCAATTCGCGCAATTTCAGCGAATTGGGCGCCCAAGTGCGCCTAGGGGGAGCCTCATGTGCGTCTAAGATCATGTTTTTTCTCATATCAAAAAAAACTTATTTTAAAAATACCTTGAATGGCCCGGGCGCGCCTGGGAGCTTGTAAGTCGCGCGCCTGGGCGCGCCTGAGGCGCGCCTGGGGCACATCACCCGCCTCAGCTGTGCTGAGGCGCAGCGGGCTGCGCCTGGTGCGTCCGGCGCCTCAGGCGCGCCTAGGCACGCGCCTTGACAACTATGACTCCAGGTCGAGGCAATCTCAGTCATTGGCTGAAGGTAAGGAGATGAATGGATGTCGTCCATTCATGTTTCAAGATCTGTGCATGATTAAATTTATAGACCATATAGTTTGTATTAATATGTCACACTTATGCTCCGTTTGGGAGGACTTATTTTCACCGATCAAGCGGTTACGACCGCATGAACCGGACCTTAACTTATTTTCACCGGTCAAGCGGTTACGACCGCATGAACCGGACCTTAATTAAGGTCCGATTCATGGTGTCGTAACCGTTTGACCGGTGAAAAAAGTCCTCCCAAACGGAGCCTTAATCAGTGATTTTCAAACTGAAATTGAGATCCCTTATAGGCAAAATTAGGAAATAATGTCAGAGAGAAAAGTTGTAGCCCTTAGGGTCTATTTTCCATAAAAATTTAAATCTCACCATTTGGAGTCCTACAGCCGTCTAAAAGGGGATTCTACTGAGAGGTGTCCTAAGGGTAACCTAGAGCTTAGAATATTTATTCCTAACACATGGCTCATTGCATGGGGATAAAATTTTGGACATGCATGCATATGGAATAGAGACACCCTCACACCCCCTACCCAAAAATCAGAATTTTTGGGCAACATTTTTTTATAGTTTTATGAAACATTTAATTTTTCATATAACTGTAATATATATGCCTAAATGAACTTATATTGACCCAAATTTTGGTTGGATGGTAGATTAGATCATCATAAGGCTCTGGTAAAAATTTGGGACCATTTAAAGCTCTACATGTGGGTGTATTCCTCTTGCATGAAATTATAAGTATATGGAAATGGGGTGCATTTAACACAAAGCGTGTATTTTATGAATTTATCACAAATGGCTTAATGCATGCCTATGATATTTTGGCCATGCACTTAGTATGATGAAAGATATCACCTTTGGTGAAATTAGGATTTTTGGAGTTAAAAAACCTAGGTAATTAATTAAATATAATTATCTCACATAATTATATTAATGAAATAAAAGTGACCAAATGATCTAGGAAAAATCTAATTTTTTGTCACAAGCCTTTTTAGGTCATATCACACCTCTGGTAATTTAATTAGAATTTTTGGAAATTATTTACCTTGAGGAATATCAAAAGTTTGATTTGTCACATTTATGTATTGTTGAAATATTTATGATGAAAATAACTTAGAAAATTATGAACCTCTGGCTAGACATTAATTATAGCATATTGAACCTCTTGTAATTTTGTTAGAATTTTTTGGGGAGTAATATACCTTGAATAATATCCATAATTTCAATTATCACAATTATGTATTGTTGAAATATTTATGATGAATATTAGGGGTGCAACTCTGATCGGTTTGGTTCGGTTCTGCTCAAAACCAAGAACCGGACCGTATATATTCGGTTCTAATTTTTTGGAACCGGAACCGACCCACGGATCTAAATTGTAGAACCGGAACCGAACCGAAAATATCGGTTCGGTTCTGGTTCGGTTCTCGATTCCTTAAATTTATTGTGTAAACATGTTGCGCAAGAAAAATAAATGCGAAACAAATGTTTATAAATCGAAGAAAATAGGAAACTTTAAGCTTGCACGACTCCATAATCATCAAGGTTTCCTAGATTACCAAATACATTTAATAATCTAATCATACAACATTTCATATTCAAAAATTATAACAATTAAGCAAAAGTTCAACATTGTCAAAATATAAGCAAATAATTTATAAAATTACACATGATGTACCTCCATCAAGCTAATTGTACATACATTTATTTCAAAAACGTCTTGCTTACAACAAATATATTTTTGATACTTAAATTCATAACTTTGTTCTCGGGACAGTTCTGGATACCCGAGGGTAAGAACCGAGAACCGAACAGAGTGCTCGGTTCTGAAAATTTTGGATCCAGAACCGAACCGAGACACATGAGAACCGATCTAAACCGCTCGGTTCGGTTCGATTTCGGTCTGGTTCTCAGTTATTCGATTATTTTTGCACACCCCTAATGAATATAACTTGTAAAATTATGAATAACTAAATATGTATCAATATGTACCTCTGGTAATTTTTTTGAAATTTTTGGAAGAATAATTTAGGTACTTCTTTTGTAAAGTGACACTTCGGGGCTAATATTCACATACTACAATTATGGATAAATTATTTAAGAAAAATTATGAAACTCTGTCCAACATATTATTTTGTCAATATGTACCTGAGATAATTTATTTAGAACAATTGAACATCTGGAATTGGTACTTCATGTGTAAAATGTCACGTGTCACTTAATTTGAGAATTTTATTTATGGCCAAATTAATTAGAAAATTTATGAATTTCTGACCATCTCTTAATTATGTCAAGATAAACCTCTGGTATTAATTTTAGATCATTTTGCAAAAGAATTTGATAGTTTCATCTCTTAGATCATAACTATTTCAATTGAGTGATGGTTTGTATTTAGCAAAATATTGAGGTAGTGATTAGACCATCAAGATCACATGGGAAGTGAATGGAATTTGAAATATAACAGTAGGACATCATTTATATTAGCCCCTAAAAGTTGTAGAATTTTTGGTGAATATTGGCACTATAGTAGATATGGTTTGTACCACATGACGTATGTTAAGGCTTAAGGGTTGCTTCGCTCAATAGAACGTGAGCGTAAGGGTAGACATTGAACGTGATCCTAGGAGTTGACCATAACTGATTTAGTGGCATTTGGAGTGTACTTCTGGTTAAAGTCCTTGTATTAGTCACCAAGCGTTGTCAAGTGTTAATGTGCATGGACACTAGGGGGAGTAGCTAAACTTGGAGTCCGACGATAGATCATCTCTCCTCTATAAGAATCATAAACCATCTTAGAAAAGTTTAAGAGTAACATGGAGAGAGGATTATGAGCGGGATAGCCACCAATAAAAGTAAATATCTTGAGAAAGGGAGATTTGGGCATCAGCCCATTTATTTCCTAGTACCGCTGCAATCCCTTCATCGGGTAGATCTCGGAAAGTCCAAGATTAACCCTAAATCTCGTAAGTTCAAATAATCACTATGAAAGAGTAGAATTAATAGGAGAATTACGGAATTGGTGAATATCAACCTATGAGATGATGAGTTGTTAATAGGACTTGTTAGTCCTGCGAGCTGGAGGCTCGATGTGATAGAGATTGGAGGACTTGTTAGTCCTGCAAGCTGGAGGCTCGGTGTGAGAAGGATTGGAGCACAAATTAGTCCTGCAAGCTGGAGGCTCGGATGGGTGAGGTGATACTTTGCATGTGCATATGATGTGGTAGGTTTTTGGTACTAGCCTAGTAGTCACACCGATGGTAATACGCTGACTTGGCAAGTTGATAAGGTCTAGAGGGTCAGCTTAGCATGGTGTCTTGGTGACATTTTTCCCAATGACTTATCACTTAGCCGTTAAGACTGGTGGATTCCAACATTGGGTACGCAGAGACTCTAGAGTACATCGGAGATGGGTACAGAGACGTACAAAGGGCTTAGGCCTGGTAGTGTGTATACCAGCCTAGGAGTGGTGAGGTGTCCGCTCCCCAGCCACCGTTTGACCACGGAAGGGGTGCCCGAGAGGTTAGTTACCTCCGAAAAGTGAGAACAAAAGGTTTGTGAGCACAGAGTCGACTAGTGTGAGTGAGTTGGACTTGTATGAAGCAAAGCATAATCGTTGCATTTCATAGCATAACATTCATTTCTCACAGATATTCATCATATAAATTAGTATGAGCTCTTTTATATGATGAGTTATATTACCGGAAAATTTAACTTATAAGTTTGTATGGGCATTCATATAAGTTAAGGTACGCTTCTGTGATGGTAGAGTAGTTTACTTTAATTTACTTACTTTTCCTGCGCCGCACTTTACTTACTACTTTTACTGCTTACCTGATTACTGCTAGCTTAGTCTTTATATACAATTATAGTTATATATATATACACAACTACTAGCTTAGTGTCATGTCACCTGTCTTTTTTAGATTGTTTTGTTGTCCTCCGCTTTCTTCCTCCCGCACGGTAGCTAGAAGTCGTGGGGATGAGGCGAGGATGGAGCAACTTAGTCTTTTTGACTAACGGTCGGTGGATCACATCATTTTAGGAGCGCGTGCAGCCGCAACAACAGTACGACCCGGAGGACCAACAGCACGAGGTAGCAGGATTTGAGGAGCAGCGGACGCACACTATTCCTATTATTATTACTACCCGGCGTCAGGTTAATAGAGTATTACTTAGCTTTCGCATTGTTGTAGTGAGAGAGTGTTGTACCGTTTTCATTTAAACATGTACTGGGCTTAAGCCCTTATTACTCTTCTCATTTGATATCTCATTGTGGATTATTTATCTCTTTTGATATATATATATACATATATATATATATATGTATGATGTGATTTGTGGACATAACTTTCTTTACTTCTTTTCTCGTTGGCCTTGTGTATGATCGTACCTGCCGGCAGGATCGGCGTCTTGTAGTGGCGACTAACACGTGTCTTGGTGTTACCGTAAAAAAGCGGTTCTGGGCATAAAATCTCCTGGGAGGGGGGATTTTACACCGACTAATCTTATGAAGGTTATGAAGCAAACCCGTTATGTCGAGGTGGACTTTCCCACCTTCTCCTCTAGTTCCCCTCAGTGAACCACTAGCACATCATCCACTCCTCAATCACATCATTACCTGTTTAGGCCTTCCTCCTCTCTGGTTCATCCTCCAGCTAAGTCCCCAATCGCTCAGGGATGTCCACCATTGCGGCTTCCTGCAGATCCCCCACACCAACCCCAGCCACCCCGGCCCAAGGTGTCGGTGCACAAAATTTCCCACCAAGAGTACTGGGACCTCCGCAGCAAAAGCCTTTATTTTCAATGTAAAGTCCTCTACTCCCACACACGACTGCCCCAACAAGGATTTCAAGATGCTCCTTGGGGGAGAGAATGACGAGATGGGGTTGGCCGCCTTTGAAGCCCTGGAATTAGATGAGGATGATCTGATTTCTCCTCCGCCATCTCAACTCAGCCGCCTCGATGTCTCATGCTACTTGATGGGCGATATAACTGACCCTTGCACGATGAAATTGGCGGCTTCACTTTGTGACAACCCTGTGGTGCATATGATCGACGGCGAGGCGAGTCACAACTTTGTCTCCCAAGACCTCAGGATCGTGCTACATCTTCCAATGACACTAGCCATGGGCTTTCATGTGTTCCTCGGAGATGGTCGGCTTGCCCACGCGACCGACTACTACGTGGGTCCTTTCCCTCACCATCAACTTGTATTTCAATATAAAAAATTTTTATGTCTTCAAACTGGGTGGACTTTAACATCATTCTTGGTGTGGCTTGGATACGTACTTTGGGTGAAGTCAAACACGACTAAGATCACTTCACCATGGATTTCGAGACACCAAGGGCTTCCAACCTTCTGCAAGGGGACCCCTCCTTAGCTCGCTCATCTGTCGGCCTGAGCTCCATCCTCAAAATCGTCGACTCTGAGCTTCACGTTCTTTTGTGTCATATTAAGGCAGATGCACCCGTTCCACCAACCATCATGCACCAAGACATCCAGGTTGTAGTGGCGACTAACACGTGTGTTGGTGTTACCGTAAAAAAGCGGTTCTGGACATAAAATCTCCTGGGAGGGGGGATTTTACACCGACTAACCTTATGAAGGTTATGAAGCAAACCCGTTATGTCGAGGTGGACTTTCCCACCTTCTCCTCTAGTTCCCTTCAGTGAACCACTAGCACATCATCCACTCCTCAATCACATCATTACCCGTCTAGGCCTTCCTCCTCTCTGGTTCATCCTCCAGCTAAGTCCCCAATCGCTCAGGGATGTCCACCATTGCGGCTTCCTGCAGATCCCCCACACCAACCCCAGCCACCCCGGCCCAAGGTGTTGGGGCACAAAATTTCCCACCAAGAGTACTGGGACCTCCGCAGCAAAAACCTTTATTTTCAATGTAAAGTCCTCTACTCCCACACATGACTGCCCCAACAAGGATTTCAAGATGCTCCTTGGGGGAGAGAATGACGAGATGGGGTTGGCCGCCTTTGAAGCCCTGGAATTAGATGAGGATGATCTGATTTCCCCTCCGCCATCTCAACTCAGCCGCCTCGATGTCTCATGCTACTTGATGGGCGATATAACTGACCCTTGCACGATGAAATTGGCGGCTTCACTCTGTGACAACCCTGTGGTGCATATGATCGACGGTGAGGCGAGTCACAACTTCATCTCCCAAGACCTCAGGATCGTGCTACATCTTCCAATGACACTAGCCATGGGCTTTCATGTGTTCCTCGGAGATGGTCGGCTTGCCCACGCGACCGACTGCTACGTGGGTCCTTTCCCTCACCATCAACTTGTATTTCAATATAAAAAAATTTTATGTCTTCAGACTGGGTGGACTTTAACGTCATTCTTGGTGTGGCTTGGATACGTACTTTGGGTGAAGTCAAACACGACTAGGATCACTTCGCCATGGATTTCGAGACACCAAGGGCTTCCAACCTTCTGCAAGGGGACCCCTCCTTAGCCCGCTCATCTGTCGGCGTGAGCTCCATCCTCAAAATCGTCGACTCTGAGCTTCATGTTCTTTTGTGGCATATTAAGGCAGATGCACCCGTTCCACCAACCATCATGCACCAAGACATCCAGCTTATATTGCACTAACATGATTCCCTCTTCGCCACTACCCGCAGACTTTCCCCAAACAGAGCCTCGACCAACCACACTATCCTCAAGCCTAGGGTGACCACATTATTCATTCGTCCATACAGTTATAGACATGCTCAGAAAACAACCATGGAGACGATGGTGGCAAAGATGCTACGTGAAGGTATCATTCAACCAAGTGTCAGCCTATTCTCGAGCCTCGTCCTTCTTTTGGGCAAAAAGGACAGTAGCTGGAGGTTTTGTAAGGACTATTGGGAATTGAACAAGCTCACAAACCCCGGTAAGTACAAAATGTTGCTCATCCAGGAGCTGTTGGATGAACTGCAAGGAGAGACCTGCTTATCCAAATTGGACCTCCACTCAAACTACCATCAGATCCGGGTTCGGGTCGAAGACGTGCTCAAGACGGCTTTCCACACCCATGACGGGCACTACAAGTTCTTAGTTATGCCTTTTGGCCTCACTAAAGCCTCGGTCACGTTCCAGTCAACCATGAACGATGTGTTCCGCCCACACCTTCGTAAGTTTGTACTAGTTTTTTTTGATGACATACTGGTCTACAACTCTTCTTGACAGCTCCACCTCAACGACATGTCGACCGAACTGCAGCTCCTCGCGGATCATCAATTTAAGGCACATCAGAAAAAGTGCCTTTTTGGTCAGACATGGATCAAGTACTCAGGCCAAATCATCGCAGCTGTCCGATTAGCCATAGACCCAGCCAAGGTCACAATCGTCCTCCAGTTGGAGACATCATCTTGCACGCAAGGAGTATGAGGTTTCTTGGGCCTCACTGGGTATTATTGTCACTTAATCTATAACTACCGCATGATTGTGTGCCCACTTACCAACCTCCTCAAGAAGGGGGTGTCGTTCGAGTGAAGCCAGTGGCCCAGGCAGCCTTCCACAGCTTACAACAGACATTGATCTCCTCCCCTATCCTCAGAATGCCCAACTTCACCAAGTCCTTCATCATTGAGAATGATGCCTCCGGGAAGGGAGTGGGTGCCATCCTCATGCAGGACGGCCGCCCCATTGCTTACTTCAGCAAGTCCTTTACAGATCGTTGTGCGACGACATCAGCATACGACATTGAGCTTCGGGTAGTGACTTTGGTCGTTCAGCATTGGCACCCCTATTTACTTGGCAAGTGGCCTCCCTTTTGTGGTCCATATTGTTCACCGCAACCTGCTTCACCTCTGGAGTCAAAAGGTGATGACCCCCGTACAACAACTATGGATCGCCAAGCTCCTAAGATATCAATTCTTCATTGATTATAAGGCAGGAACTGCAAACACCACGACGGATGCCCTATCGCGCAAGGATAGCAGTGAGACTTTGTTGGTTGTCTCTGACATACAGTGGCGAGATGTCAACGCCATCCCTGTCAAGTTGCAGAGGGATCACATTATGCCGCCATGATCCAAGCCCTACATTGAGATCTAGGATCACCCCCCCCCCCTTCTGCCTCGTGAACGACAAGCTCCGTTATAGCGATCGCCCGGTGGTCTCGGATTCATCATCATGAATACCTCGCCTTATTTATGATTTTCACGCCACCTCCACGACAGGACACTTAGATGCATACCCTAGCTATCTGCGGTTAGTCGTCATCCTATACTGGCATGACATGATGCGGGTAGTGCAACAGTTCGTCGCCAATTGCCTAAAATATAAAAAGAACAAGTATCAAACTCTCACTTCGGCCAAATTGCTCCAACCCCTTATGGTGTCTGACATAGTGTGGGAGGACATTGTCATGGACTTTATCACTCAACTTCCACACTCTCAGGGCTACGATTGCCTCCTCATTGTGGTGGACCACCTCTCTAAGTATGGACACTTCATACACACCAAGCACCCATATACAACCAACTTCGTCGTTTGGATCATTATAGGGAAACTGGTCTGACGCACAGGTTTCCCGTTCCATCGTCAGTGATCAAGACCTGCAGTTCAACTGTTCATGAGTTCCTTCTGGAAGGATTTTGTCTGCAGGGCACAAAGCTGCGCTTTAGCGCGCCCTACCACCTCAGACTAGCGGGTAAACAAAGGTACTCAACCGCTACGTTGGCACAAAATTGTGTTATTTCACCACCGATCATCCCTGTCAGTAGACACATTGGATAAAATGGGCAGAATTGTGGTACAACACTTTTTACAAGTGTGTTGCTGGCGCAGCCACCTTTCAAGTGGTCTACGAGAGACGCCCCCACCCCCCCCCCCCCCACCCCCATGAAGCTTTCGTTCAGCCTGCCTGTGAGTGTCAAGTGCATACATTGGCCACTGATCTCCAAGATCACGACAAGGCCCTCCGCCGGCTGAAACATCTTCTCCGTGCGTAGCAGTGCATGGTCTACCAAGCCAACCGTCGCCTCCATGATGTGATCTTCTTGTCGGGCGAGAAGGTGTTCGTCAAGTTGCGATCCCGTCGTCAAAGCTTCCTTAACCGACTGTCTACATCCCAAGATATTTGTTCGCTACGTTGGCCTCTTCTTGATCCTAGAGAAGATATGAGAGGTGACATATCGTCTATAACTGCCTCCCAACAGACGCATTCATCTGAATTTCTATGTTTCCCTACTCAATAGGGAGTTGAGGGACCACCCCGTCCAAGCCACCCTACCTGAGGGGCTAATGGTCGAGTCCATCCCTCATTACAAGCCGATTGCCGTGTTGAGAACTCGCGTTGAGAATATTCAAGGACAGTCAGAACGACGAGTCTTCATCTAGTGGAAGGGGCTTCTTGTAGAGGAAGCCACGTGGATCCTAGCGGAGGAGATCAAACAGTATCCAGACTTCAACCATGAGGACAAGGTCATTATGGAAGCCAGGGGTATAGATACGAGCACGAGCGATCCCAAGACAACAATATGAACGAGTTTACACACGTCGTACATGCGCTTCAGTCACGAGGATTGAATGTAACATCCTGACTTTTATTGGGTCACTAAAACCCTAGATGACCCAATAAAAGTGACATGATTACCTAAAAGGTACCCTTGAAGCTAAGGAGATGACTCAAATTGAATATTGAGCATATATGCCCCGAATCGACATCCGTCAGCTGCATTGGACTCATATAGTCGATATGAGTACAACAGAACTCATTTCGTTCTGATCTGAGATCATTTGAAGAAAATGAACTTTTAAGTATCGTTGTGCGCCGCAACGACTTCGAGTTAGTATATTGAGCAAACATGCACTGAATCGACTTTTGTCAGTTGCATTAGACTCGTACAGTCGATACGAGTGCAACAAAACTCGTTTCGTTTCAATCTGAGGTCATTTAGAGAAAATGACAATTTTGAGTATCGTTGTGCATCGCAACGACGCCGAGTTAGTATATTAAGACAACGTGCTCTGAATCGACTTTCACCAGCTGTATTAGACTTGTATATTCGATACGAGTGCGACATAACTTGTTTCGATTCAATTCGAGGTCATTTGGTGAAGATGATCGTTTTGAGTGGAATTGTGTGTCGCCTCAACACTGAAATGTCATTCCGAGCAAGCGAACTCAGAATTGACTTTTTTCAATTACATTGGACTTGTATGGTCAATATGAAAGCAACAGAATTCGTTACGCTCAATTCTGACAGCATCTGGTCAATTTGGACAAATTGGGTGGGTCTCGTAAAGCTATGCAGTGCATCGAAAAGTATGTACTCACCAATATTATTCTAATACACTAACACTGGCCCGTCACTCGACAACTCGGATCTACCTTGACCTTGACCCGCATGGGGGACCCACCCTAGGGTTGACTTTGATCAAAACTCTTCAAAAAGTAAGATTTGCATTTCCTAATGGTACCCCCGCTAAAATTCATCTACCAAGCCCCACCATGGGCCTACTCTCAGCCTAATTGGGTTTGGGCTTTGTGCATAAAAGGGACCAAAGGGGGAGAAATGGGAAGGTCAAGCCCAAAGCCCAAGAAGCTTTCCCTTTCTCTTCTCTCCTCCCCAAGCCAAACTAAAACCAACCTCTCTGATACTTTACACCTAGCAGTACTCCCCTCCTAGATGACTACCCGCTGTCCCACAAGGGTTAAGCCAACCCTAACATCAAAAGGATTTATCCCACATCGTGAGGAAGAGGGGAGGGATGGTACACCAGCCCTATATAAGGGACCCCCTGCCTTCAGAAGGAAGGCACCCCACTACCCAGCTCAAACGAGCCCTAGCCACCACCTGCTGGAGCCCAACCTCGCTGGAAACCCACACCCGAGCCCTTCCTCTTCCTCTCCACCTCCATGGCGGATCAGTCGAAGTGCACACAGAGGCCCCCAACCAAGGTGGATCCTCTTCCTTTCCTCCCTCCCTAGCTCGCCGACGAGCTGTAAGGCGCTCCCGACCATCGGAGCGCCACCGCCGCCACTCGAGCCATGATTTAAGCTCGGGTGGTGGCCGAGCAGTGAGAGCCTTCCAGCATTTTGATGAGCCGTTGAGAGATTGTACCTCGCCAGAGAGGGGTCAGTGACCCCCTCCGGGCAGAAGTAAGGCGGTGGTGCCGCCGAAAAATGAAGCTCTGACGGCACCCAAGCACTTACTCTCCGTAAGTGCACTTTCTAATGGTTGTTGGCGGCGCCAGGCCGCCAGACCGCCGCCGAAGGGATCGCCGGTCCCTGATGAGTCGGTCGATGGTGGAGGAGCGATCTTCCGACGACTGGACGACGACGACAGAGGTTCGAAAGCCACTGTCGCACCGAGACTTACAGATGTCGTCCGATCTTCACCAGAAAATCGGACGGCAGAGATTTTATTAATAAGATCAAACCAGTGATTGTTCCCCCACAACGGATCCACGCTTCATCCGTTGTAGGGTCAATATAGCAGTGTCGTCTGGCTCAATTTCAGCCAAACATGTCTCTTCAAGATCTGTGCTAATTTGGGCATTAATCAGAGGAAACTTGATTTTTCTGAGGTTGATGGAGAACTCTGATGAGAAAGTTGTAAACTAAAGAAATGTTCCTATGATAACAGCTACCCCTCATAAAAATATTAGAATTTTTTGACATTATTTAGTATTTTTAATATTTAAAATTAAAGAGTTTTTCCTGTTTTTGAATTAACAGGGGGTTTTATACTTTTATACGAATAAGAAAATTATGAGAAAAATCATGCTGATAGAGGGAACCCATGCATATTATTTGGAAAAAAAATTCATGATTTTGTATTTTTAATAAGTAAAAAGAAAAGGATTTCTTTATTTTTGAATTTTCAGAGGGCCAAATATGAAGGGTAAAATTATGAGAAAATTAGGGCAAGATCTTTGTGGTGGTGTACACCCACAGTAAAAGTTTAGGGAATCATTGAAAGATTTATCTACTTTTAAAGAATTAAGTTGCAGTTTTCTCCTATTCTTAAAATAAATAAGAGCTCCTCTATGCTGAAACCAAAAACTTGGTCTCTCGTGGAGTTCGGGGTCCCAAGAAAGGGGTGACCTCACACCTACTACACTCATGAGAACGTCACAGGCCAAAGGATCAAGAAGCTAGGAACAGACCTTCGGCTCTAGGGCGGAGGTCTCACCTCACACCCGGAAGACCTTGGAGATCTCCCCCTCCCTAGCCAATGCTGAGCTAGGTGCCTTGGAGGAAGAAAGTTGCGGGATTTTAGGCTCTATTTGTTTGGGCGTTTCGTTGCTCCGTTTTGGGCAAACGCCGCCGGAAGGAGGGTAAACAAATGAACCTCCAGCGGAGTTTGCTCCGTTTCCACCCGCCCGCCTTGAGAAACACCCCAAAAAGCTCCGTTTGGAGCAGCCACCTCCGCCTCCGTTTCGAACACTCTGTTTCCACCCGTCGGATCGAACCGCCACCGCCGAAACAAATGAAGCCTTAGTGGCTAAGAAGTAATGCCCTTCAAGGCACCCTCAAGGGTCTATTTATAGTTTTCTCAAGACTAGTGGCCAAAAGGTCAGCGATACCCCTACGACAAATAGGTCTTGGGCCAATAGAAAACATCCACACCGGGGGGTAATGAGGTAATTCCACCCTTGGGGGTATAATGGTAAAAGCATGACCAGAAGGGGTTCATGGATGAACGGAGGCTAAGCCATCCCCCCTACCCCTCCGGACACCCGAGGCGAACGGGTAAACCCTGCGAGTGAACCAAAAGCTGGGGGCGAGAGCCAGGCCGTCGGCCGGTCTCGCTGCCCCTACCTCGCACTTAGCAAGCTGGGGCGGGTGTCGGCCAACTTGTCGCACCCGCCCCCCTAAAAAAAGAGAGGGGAAGGGGGAGGCGGATTTTTCCTCCCCCTATTAGTATATTACAAGGGCTAGGCCTAAATTGGCCACCAAGAGTGCAAAAGCACTCCAAAAGCTTAAAAATACAAAGCTGGTCTTGTGCCTGCCGAGGGGACCCTACTCAGCGAATACGGGGTTGTACACAATCCCCGCTCTTTTCGAGGTTGGCACAAGATCGGAAAGAAACATCCAACCCAACGTATTCGCTGAGTGGCCTTCTTAGAGCCGAAAATACTTGGCCCCTCCCCGAGAGGTCAACCTGTCATGTCAGCTAATGGGAGCCTGGGTGACGAGACGGCCTCGGGGTAAAAAGCACTTGGCCTCCCCGAGGGGTCAACCTGTCATGCCAGCTAATGGGAGCATGGGTGACGAGACGGCCTCGGGGTAACAAGCACTTGACCTCCCCGAGGGGTCAACCTGTCATGCCAGCTAATGGGAGTCTGGGTGACGAGACGGCCTCGGGGTAAAGAGCACTTGGCCTCCACGAGAGGTACCACCAGCCCTGTCCAGCTAGTGAGAGCCTAGACAGCGGGACCGTCTCGGAGTAGAAGGAACTTGGCCTCCACGAGAGGTACCACCGGCCCTGCCCAGCTAGTGAGAGCCTGGACAGCGGGACCGTCTCAGAGCAAAAAGGACTTGGCCTCCACGAGAGGTACCACCGGCCCTGCCCAGCTAGTGAGAGCCTGGACAGCGGGACCGTCTCGGAGCAAAAGGGACTTGGCCTCCACGAGAGGTACCACCGTCCCTGCCCAGCTAGTAAGAGCCTGGACAGCGGGACCGTCTCGGAGCAAAAGGGACTTGGCCTCCACGAGAGGTACCACCGGCCCTGCCCAGCTAGTGAGAGCCTGGACAGCGGGACCGTCTCGGATCAAAAGGGACTTGGCCTCCACGAGAGGTACCACCGGCCCTGCCCAACTAGTGAGAGCCTGAACAGCGAGACCGTCTCGGAGCAAAAGGGACTTGGCCTCCACGAGAGGTACCACCGGCCCTGCCCAGCTAGTGAGAGCCTGAACAACGGGACCGTCTCGGAGCAAAAGGGACTTGGCCTCCACGAGAGGTACCACCGGCCCTGCCCAGCTAGTGAGAGTCTGAACAGCGGGATCATCTCAAGGTGAGGTCTTTCATGGATCACAAATATTTTTCGGCGGTCCCTGTCTTTCTTCATAGTTGATACAATGCAAGCAAAGTTCGTTACAAGAGGTGATTCACTTCTTTCCTACCTCCTTCCCGCGTGAATCATCGGATCCCTCCCCGGGTGCCCACATCAATCCTGTCCTCACATCTCTCCTCTGTCGCCTCGGGTTGGACTTCTTCAATCCACACCGGATCTTGCGCTTGTTGAGGCTGATGAGGTTGTGGTGTCGGAGCTCTTGTCCTTCTCAGCTTTAGAAATTCGGGGCAAATAGCCATGGCGTGACCCTCCAACTAGCGGAAGTCACAGTATGACAATGCTCTTGCTCCCCTCCTTCGGCGGGCTCGGAGGTCTCTTCCATCGCCTCCTCCCCCTCTACCTATCGCCAAGGCTAGCTGTGGTGGGGGTAGGAGCTTCCTAGGGGCTTGCCTCTGGAAATTGAACCTCCCCTGGCCTCCATGGAAGTTCCCCCCATCTTGGACGAGACCTCTTCCTGGACCCTGAACGGGTCCTCCCTGCTGCCTCCAACCTGACTCCGAACCTTCCTGAGGTCCCTGGAACCCCTAAGCTCTCTGCTCCTCTCTCCTTCTCCCCTCCTGATGCCTCGAGCCACCTTGCTCCTTCGACTCTGCCTCTGTCAACCTTGCCAACTTCTTGACAAACGCCGGGTTGGCCGCCTCAGTTGTTATCTCCTCCGCCGCCCTTTCCATCAGCTCCTCGAAGGAAAGGGGGGTCTTTCGGGTCAGGCTCATCTTGAAGAACCCCTCGCGCAATCCCACCATGAATGCCATCTGAAGGGCATACCCCGGCATCTCCTGGATATCCAGGATCTCCTCTTGGAACCTGTCAACGTAATGGGTCAGCGACTCCTCGGCCCCCTGCTTTATCAGGAAGATGGACTCAGGACTCTTCTTCCTCTTCTTGAAGGTGGAGAAGCGAAGCTGAAAGCTCTGGCTCAAGTCCTCAAACTCATAGATCGATCTCGGTGGGAGTTGGTGGAACCAGTCCCTTGTCTTGTCCTTCAACGTAATCGCGAAGAGACGACACTTGAAGACATCCGTCATTGGTCTGATGAAGACGACATCCTCAAACCACTGCAGGTGCTGTACGGGGTCATCCTTCCCGGTATAATAAGCCATGTCTGGCTCTCTAAACCCCCGGGAACGGGAGCTGAAATGATCAGCTCGCTGAAGGGTGACCCCCTGAGGGGTGGTCTCGCAGCCTCTACTCGCGTGACCTGCTCGCCTGGAAGGCTGGCACTCGCCGGGCTGGAGAACAACTCCCGGCCGGTGAGGTCTCGCTCGTCCCCATCTCCCATTTTCTCCTTCCCGAGCCGTTTTCCTGGTACACTTCCTTCTCCTCCTGCTGGGGTCATCTCGCCTAGACCCCTGGGAGTCGACACGTCGAGGGGGGGGGGGGGAGCTAGCTCCTGGGAGGTTGGAGTGAAGCTGTCACCCCTAGGAGCAATACTTCGCAGCATCTCCATGATGTCTTGAATGGATGTCATGAACTCTTCCCTCCCCACAAAGGGTCCTGGGTTGGGGAGCTCGCTGAGATCATCACTACCTCCCTGACCTCCAGCCATGGCATTCTCCCGAGATCTTTTGTGTTGGTCACTCTGCACGCTCACCACACCAAAATGTTGAAACCAAAAACTTGGTCTCTCGTGGAGTTTGGGGTCCCAAGAAAGAGATGACCTCACACCTATTACACTCAGGAGAACGTCACAGGCCAAAGGATCAAGAAGCTAGGAACAGACCCTCGGCTCTAGCGCGGATGTCCCACCTCACACCCGCAAGACCTTGGAGATCTCCCCCTCCCTAGCCAATGCTGAGCTAGGTGCCTTGGAGGAAGAAAGCGGGGGAATTTTAGTGGCTAAGAAGCAATGCCCTCCAAGGCACCCTCAAGGGTCTATTTATTGTTTTCTCAAGACTAGGGTCCAAAAGTTCAGTGATACACCTACGACAAATAGGCCTTGGGTCAATAGAAAACATCCACATCTGGGGGTAAAGAGGTAATTTCACCCTTGGGGTTATAATGGTAAAAGCATGACCAGAAGGGATCCAGGGATGAACGGAGGCTAAGCCATCCCCCCTACACCTCCGGACACCCGAGGCGAACGGGTAACCCCGCGGGTGAACCAAAAGCTGGGGGCAAGAGCCAGGCCGCCGGCCGGTCTCGCCCGCCAGACAGGTCGCCTGGGCGAGACCAGGCCGCCGGCCGGTCTCGCCCGCCAGGCAGGACGCCTGGGCGAGACGAGGACGCCGGCCGGTCTCGCCCGCCAGGCAGGCCACCTGGGCGAGACCAGGCCACCTGCCGGTCTCGCCCACCAGGCAGGCCGCCTGGGCGAGACCAGGTCGCCGGCCGGTCTCGCCCGCCAGGCAGGCCGCCTGAGCGAGAGCTAGGCCGCCGACCGGTCTCGCTTCCCCTACCTCGCACTTAGCAAGCTAGGGCGGGTGTCGGCCAACTAGCCGCACCCGCCCCCCTAAAAAAAGAGAGGGGAGGGGGGCGGATTTTTCCTCCCCCTATTAGTATATTACAATGTCTAGGCCTAAATTAGCCACCAAGAGTGCAAAACCACTCCAAAAGCTTAAAAATACAAAGCTGGTCTTGCGCATGCCGAGGGGACCCTAGTCTGCGAATACGGGGTTGTACACTCTAGGAAATTTTGCCTATGATAAAAATATGAAAGACCTTTGGTGACAATATAAACCCTTAATAAAAATTTGGAAATTTTTAGATCAATAAAAGTATTTTAAAGTTTAAAATAAGGATTTATTTGAGGCGAACAATTTATTAGAGGTCAAATCAAAGCCCAAAATGATTTAAGGCTATTATGAGGATTAAGTTAGGGCAAATCTAACCTTTGGTTCAAGTTTCATAATTTTCCGACTCTTTTTTGTATTTATAAAATAAAAGTGGTTTAAAATCGGAAGAAATTATCGGTCAATACGAGCTCGCACCGCTCCGATGAGATTGATTGAGGTTTAAGG
Source organism: Platanthera guangdongensis (assembly GCA_039583875.1). Taxonomy (NCBI): domain Eukaryota; kingdom Viridiplantae; phylum Streptophyta; class Magnoliopsida; order Asparagales; family Orchidaceae; genus Platanthera; species Platanthera guangdongensis. The sequence continues at coordinate 10,150,064 of CM077156.1, forward strand.
GCTTTCTGTTAAACCACCTTGCTGAGATTTGGAATTTAACGATCGAGTCGGGTTTTTATAATAAAGATGTTTAGAATTATAATAGGATCTAATAGATCGAACCTCGAAATCAGATAAGCCGCCCTAAAAGGTGCAACTAAAGCAATTATCGGATTCAAATAAATCGGCGGACTCTAATACGGTAAAAATTCAAAGAGCAAGCCGCAGAATTATAAAACCCACCTCCTATAAACGGAGATGCTTCTTATAAACAGAGAAGACTCCTTGGAACAGAGATGCCTCCTTGAAATGGAGATGCCTCCTTGGAACGGAGGATGTCTCATTGGAACGAAGATGCCTCCTTAAGTGGAGATGAAATTGTGGATGGAAGAATTTTATTTAATACTTGTTCTCTTTATTACCACACTTATTACTACCCTTTATTCCAGTAATTTTATTTTTGCAATTTACTTACTGCATTTTCTTTACAACAGTTTATTTATAGCAATACTTTCTTTCCCACACCTTCATTTCGGGTCTCGCTCTTATAAGCGGTTTAGCTCGTAATGGTCATTAGGGTTAACTTGGAAACGGAACATTCCTCTGAGGCTAACCCTAAATAATGGACTCACTTGATTGTCACGCTCCTTGTCCAAAGTTTAGTGGTACGATTAAGCTACATGTAAGACGGTTGTCTGCCTGAACTATTTCATATCAAGTAGGGCAAACCACCGCAGACCCGGAAGGTGCCAACTATTTACCTTATTGAAATGTTTGTGAATTGCTCTGCGGTAAAAGTGGCGGGTCAGTCATGCTCGTGGACCTTTCGTACCGGTACGGGAAGGTTGACAACTCTAGGCACTAGGGAGAAGTGTACCCCGGGAGCTTGGCTATGTTTTATGCCTCGTTGGGTCCCTCCGCTAGTTAGCTCGATTTCATTATCGACAAATGTCGCTTACATCAAGGCATAGTTATTATAGGAGCAAGGCGCACCAAGGCGCAAAGGTGTCTTGAAGCCTAGGCGCAAGGCTCACCAAGGCGCAAAAGTGTCTTGGAGCCTAAGAGCAAGACTCAAGGCGCAGGCGCGCGCCCGAAGAAGGCAAGGCGCAATCACATTCATTTTAAATAATCAACATTGAACTCATCTTCTTGAACAGAATCTTTATATATCTACTCATTGATCATTCATTACTATCATTTATATCTCTTAAAAAATAAAATGGTCGCTTGCATCATATTTAAATCTCAACGATCGATTATGTATCAAAAACACTAAATCATATAAAAATTATTGAGTTCTTGCATTATTTTTTTCATTATTTTGAAAAAAAAAAGTTTACAACAAAAATCACACTCATGCGCGTCTTTAATGTTCAAAGGCGCAAAAATGCGCACGAAGGAGCAAACCTCTGATCCTGATGAGCCTGGAGCCTTAGGCATGCCTGAGGCGTGCATTTAACAACGCCGCATGCAGGAGTACACCAGGTTGTACATTGGGGCTTGGGTAGTGTGGTAGGACCACACCTAGAAGTGACAGGACAAGCAACTGTCGCCAATTTGTCATATCGGTGAAGTTGGCAGGGTTCGCTACCCCACTAAAAGGGAAAGGGTCAAACTGTGTTGACATATGGTGTTGTTGTAGGTTGTAAACACTTGCGTGATTGCACGCTAGCTAGTGGAGCCTATTTAAATAACTGTTGATAGAATTATTGAATTTCAGTTATTTGTTGTTGTATTCATTTCAGCTTGCTCCTAGCTTTATTTCATTTCTATTTATAAATATATTGTTGCTAACATTATTGCTTCGACTATTGATATCTTGTAGAGGCTCATTATCGTCCAGAAGTCTTAGGGATCTTGGGGAGAAGGTGTGAATCCACTAGTCTTATGATAAAAGTGTCGTCGTACACCTTTTTAAGAAAATGGAGCAGCGCGAAGCCCAGCCACAACGTGAGAGTACCCGCGATAGAGCCCGCTCGAGTTGATGCATCAGTTTTGACTCCCGACTTTAGATATATGAGCCTATAAAGCTTAGAAGAAGCGAGAGCATTTGTATTTTTGTTTAGCTCAGTTGGGCCTTATGTATAAACTCTTGGCATTTTGATTATATATATGCATGGTTTCTGAATTGCTTCGGCATACTGGTCTGATGTGATGATGTTGCATAGCCTGACAAGGCGATTGTTCTACACTTGGAAAGTGGGCACGTTACCCGCTTGGAAAACGTAGGGTGACCGTCTTAAGCGGTAAGGCCCTTCCCGACCTGATATACTGTTGAGGGAGGGAGTCTTACACCGAATGAACATGGCTCAGGTTATCCTGTCATGTTTATTTTTTATTCTCTTTAGTAGGTAACTCTCATACATGTAAGGAGACGTTCTGACTTTGATGGTATGAAAATTATTATCATGTTTTGGAATTAACTCAAAAGAAAGAACGACCGAGCGTTCCTCTTTGCCTTAGATCCCTGCCTACTGCGTAACATTATCATGCTTCACTTAGCCTTTCTTCATAAACCTTGTATATGTGCGTATCACTTTGAGTTTGATCTCTCAACATTTATTTTCACAAAGTTATATCACCCAATTCAACCTCACCCCTCCATCACATTCCAAGTGAGCACATGGACCAACATACTAGACCAATAAGTCGGGATGCATGGACACTTGCATCAGTCTCACATATCGTATCTGAAATATTTCAAAGTCGGGAAACTCTCGGAAACCCGTCCCTGGAACTCTCAAAAAGGTTTCATCTAATTTTAAATAAAAAAAGTCACTGATACTCCTAAATACGCCCAAGTATGTTTGAAAACGCTTAGAAATTATGTATATTGTGATGATGATGATATGGAGAAAGGCGTGTGAAAGAGAAAGTGTTGGTTGATAAGTGGTATGAATCAATTTATTACATACTTCCGTTCGTGATTTCTACCTATATTATGATATGATTTTGTGACACAAACTGGCTTCATTTAATATATGATTATGTGAGATACAATAATTGAAAAAACGACGAAGGCATGGATGTTCCAAATATCTTCATAATTATGTAGACTTATATTTAAATTAATTAAAATTTGAAAAATGCATCATATATCATAAGTTTTTGAAAAAACACAAATCGTGTATCCATATCTTATTGTATCGCATATCTCGTTCCTGTCCTGATGTAACATAGCTAATAAGTATCTAAAGTGATAAAGCAAGTAAAAGGAAACAAACCTGATTTCGTGCCATTTCATGAACCTCAAACAGAGTCTTAAGTGTCTGAATCCCAATTTCTTCACAGCCCATCAGTCCGTCAGAAGTATTACTGGCTTCACAACTCTTCCCGTCCACCGACTCCAACAAAATAAACCCAAACTGCAAAATACTAGGAACCACATGTTCTCGCCCACAGCTGCTCTCATTTATCTACAGCGGAAATAGATACATCAGATTTTCATGTTCAGCAGGCTCAAATGCATACACACCAGAAGACAAAATTTTACGAGTAAAGGTAACTTACAGATCTAACTAAAGCCTTCTCAATGCGCTTAGCAGTTCGTAGTAATTCCTCCTTTGTTATATCCGGCAACCACTTGCAGTCCCTGCATGTTCAAAGGTTTCAAATTTCTTGAAAAAATGGCGTAAGATATCCTCTTCCAAACTAGACAAATATATAGATATTGTTCACCTAGTGTAGAAATCCAAGTATTATAATTTATAATAAACAAAAGAAAACCGCATGGTAGTGTGTGAATGTGGACATGGTAGTGTGTTAATGTTCTTAGCAAACAAGGACACTCACAATCAGTTAACTAATGCTACTCAACAAACCATTGGCCAGTTAATGCTAAACAGCAGACCCTAAACCAATGATTTGGCCTATTACTAAGGTATTGGTGTTGAGAGGTGGAAGTGATTCCCTCATTTAAGGATCCCGGGAAGAAATTGAATAACTCTAATCACATCTCAAATGATGGGAGATATACGCTAAAGAAATTCCCAGTTCACATTCAATAGCACTTAAAAATATTACTGGTCTAGGAGAAGGGATGTCGAACTATGAAGAATATTTAGTGTTCCCAACCATTAGCTTATAATGATGAGAAAACAAGTGATGTGCCAATCAAAAATAGGAAGGAACAACCTCTTGCTGTATTGATGGATTTCGGGAGTGCTTGGCATGCTGAGCGGGAAATTTATTCATGTTCAAAGGCTTTTGTTGGGTACATTGGTCAAATGTACCTGATTTGAAGAAGCCTGACCCAACTCAATGATATACATCATAATGTATTTGATGTGTGTTTGAGTTACTTGTGCAGGTTAGGTATTCACTAGACTGAAGCTAAAAGTTTCTAAGTCCATGTGTCGACACCCAGAGGGAAAGTGTCGACACTTGAGAAAGCTTGTGTCGACACCCAGACAAGCAGTGTCGACACTTGGAGTCATTGTGTCGACACCTGGGATGAAGAGTCGACACCAGACAGAAAGTGTCGACACTTGGAGCTGTGTCGACACTCAGTGAAGAAGTATGCAGAAAAGCTGTGTCGACACTTAGCAGAAGTGTCGACACCTAGAAGAGCTGAGTCCACATCAGAAAGTGTCGACACTTGGAGTTGTGTCGACACTCAGCAAAATTCTGCAGAGACAAAGGACAAGTGTCGACACTCAACACAATGTGTCGACACTCAATCAGCAGAGTCAACATATGAAGAATGTGTCGACACTCAGCACAATGTGTCGACACACAACCAGAAGAGTCAACACTTGAAGTAAGTGTCGACACTCAGCACAATGTGTTGACACTTAGCTAAAGACTCTACACTTGAAGAAAGTGTCGACACAAGGAGCTGTGTCGACACTTAGCAAAGAACAGAAAAGTTTACAAAATATTCTAAGTACAAGTGTCGACACTAAGGGAATGTGTCGACACTCAGCTGAGGAAACAAAATTAAAGACTTGTGTCGACACCAAGAAGCAGTGTCGACACTTGACAGTTTCAACACATGAAGATGTGTCGACACAAAGGAGATGTGTCGACACTTAGAAGAATACAGTTAAAGAATGAAGAACAAGTACTTGTGTCGACACTCGATTTCAGTGTCGACATATGCAGAAGAATCAGTGTCGAGACATACAAGGATATGTGTCGACACCTTGTAGACTTGTGTCGACACTTACACAGCATGTGTCGACACTTAGTCTATAAGTGTCGACACTTAAGAACAGAAAGTCTCGACACTATCTGACAGTTAGAGAATTTCAAGAAGTGACTGGTTGACATGACAGCTGCCGATCCAGCCGGTCTACAGCAACTGTCAGAGAAGTCAGAAGTCTGTTATGAACCGGACCAGCCGGTTACCATGAAGGAAGCCTATAAATAGGCACTCACAGTTTACAGAAGTTGTTGTTGATATAAGAATTACAAGTTGTTCTTTCAAGTAGTGAGAATAATTAAAGTGATTGATCAGATTATTCAAGTAATCAGAAAAGTGAAACACAGAGGATCAATACAAGAAGATCTGGCAGTCTAACTGCAGATCTAGGAAGTTGGAGAGAGAGAGCTCCAATCAAGAATTCAGTCTTTGGAACTAAGGCTGTGAAGAAGGATTCAGAATCATCTGGATCTCAAGAAGCAGAGGTCAAGGATCAACTGCAGAGGATTCAGACTAATTCAGTTCTACTCAAGAAGCTTTGAAGGAAGCTAAGTCAGTTTGGATCTAACTAAGTTCTTCCAAGAACTCTTCAAGAAACTCTCAACTCCTCTCTTATTTTCTGAGTTGTAGAGTTAGTTATTGTAATTCAATCTTAACTTGTAGGATCCATTGGATCTGAGAGATTTGTAAGCCTATATTATAAAGGCTGAGGGTAGGGCTTGGTTGCCTGAGTGTAGGAGTTGAAGAACTCTGAGTGTAGGCCTTAATTGGCTGAGTGTAGGCCTGGGTGGCTGAGTGTAGGCCCTTGTGGCTGAGTGTAAGGCTTTGGGCCTGAGGTGTAGGGACCTAGTTGGGTTCTGAGATAGTGGAGAAGATTGGCTGAATCTAGTAAACTGCTAGATAGGCGAAGGGGGAAAGTGGATGTACCCAAAGATTGGGGAACCACTATAAATTTGTGTGTCTGCTGTGCTGTGTTGTGCTGTGAATTAACTGTTTATATTCTGTTATTACTGTTAGCTGTAGAAATCTGTGAGATAACTGTTTTGCTGCCAACAAAGTTTTAAAAAGGTTTAGGTCACCTATTCACCCCCCCCCCCCTCTAGGTGTTTAGGTACCATAACTTTCAGCTTTTAATTGCAGGAATGTGCTCCTGAATAATGCTATGCACCTTTACAATGGAATTGTCAAAGTCGTGCAGATATAAATGCAATAAGAGCGATTAAATGATGAGGATGTTGTTCTCCAAGGAGTGGGCAATGTAACGCCTTAAAACAAAATTAGGTTATATTAGAAAGAAATTAAGACGTGGTAACATTTTGCATTAGCATGTAAGGTTGTAAATTGTTGAGAATAGCCTCACATCGAGAAACTATCATAGTATCGTGCACATTGTTGGAATTATCGGGTCAATGTCGATCTATTAGAGTTTTAGGTATATTTTGGTTTATTCCCACATTGTGTATGTGTGTTATTGTGTCACCTGTATTTCTTATTTAAAGTCCCTATGTGGATGAATGAATTACCACTTCTATTTCAATTTCCCATCTTCCAACATGGTATCAAAGCAATCGATCTGAAACTCTAATCTTATATTCCGCAGTCCATTTCTATCCGCTTCTTCGCCCTTCCTCACCCCGCAGACAGCGCAGTCGTTGCGCTCTGCTCCCACTCCCGTCGACGGGATTGACTTTTGTGTTTGTCGACGGGAGCGGCTCCTAATCTCCCCGCCTGCTTCGTCCCGTCGATGGCTTCGTTCTCATCAGCCCGACTGTTGTGTCCATCGCCTTCAACGGCAAGTCTCCTTCTCCATCGGTTGCTTCCAGATATCGCCGGCAAGTCTTCATCCAGCTCGCCTGTTGCTGTGCCTAGGGCAGCCCCTGTCTGCATCCTCTTCCGTGGAAGTAGAACCATGCGGCCGTTGCGCCTAGTTCGAATGCTCCAGTCTGCTTCCTATTGCAGAGTTTGTTGCTCATCGACGATGATGATCCTCCCTTCCGATGGTGTGTGCGCCGCAGCTTCTCGTTCGTCATTGTGCTTCTCCCGCTGCTTCCCTTTGTTGTTGGTGTTCCCACTATTGTTCCCGTCAACTTCTCCAGATCTAGTCGAACTCAGCCGCTGCCTCTGTCCAGTCGAAGGTGACTGCTGCCGATCTGAGGCTTCCTCGCCTCTAATCCTACTTACTGTAGATGGTTTGTTGTTGATGTCCTCTCTTGAGAATGATTGGGATGAGCCCTCCTTCTCCATTGATGTTCCTGCAATGAGGATTTTTTCAGTCTGTCTGTGGCTTTGCTACTCCGCTACTCCACATTCCAGTTGTTGTTATCCCTTCCGGGGTGGGGATCTCTCACTAATGCTGAAACATTGGGGTGATTTTTGGACTTTTTATCAATTGTATGTGTCTTTAATCGTTTTTTCAGAGTTGTTGTAGTTGTTGTCAATGTGTTTTATGTCTATATGCAAGTGTGTTCCACATGAGAGGGAGTGTTTGGGATGAGGGCGACTCGGATGATCTTTCCCGTAGTTCGTCTTAGTCTCACATGACCTCCAGACTTATGTCATATGTTGTTTGTGTCTCCTCGTATCTCTTTTGATTGGTTGTGTGTTGGGACACGACTAATGTTGGTGTTCTAATCTCAGTGTGTTGTACCGCGTGGGACCGTGTCGTGCGGGTCCGTGTCGTGAGGGACCGCCCTTTGTGTGAATTATCCCTGACGGATTTTCCTTTGTTGCCTTATTGATGATTTGCTCCACATCTTTCATTCTCTTTTGCATGTTGTGTGTAGGTGATGTTGGTTAACCAGTTTTCATCGAGTCCTGCGTCGTGTGTGGGTCCTACGTCATGTATGGCTATCCCCGGTTTGAAATTTCCCTTGACGGCTCGTCTGATGTTTTGTCTCACATCATCTACCTTCATTGCCATTATTTTGGTGTGTCCAAGCTGAAGCCATTCAGCTTGAGGGGGAGTGTTGGAATTATCGGGTCAATGTCGGTCTATTAGAGTTTTAGGTATATTTGGGTTTAGTCCCACATTGTGTATGTGTTATTGTGTCTATGTCTATCCTATTTAAAGCCCCTATGTGGATAAATGAATTACCACTTCTATTTCAATTTCCCCTCTTCCAACACACATCACATAAATCTCAGACACCTCCACTCCAATAAATTGGTTTTAAGTTTGATACTAAATTTGATACTTTGATTTTAACATGTGAACCAATGCAGGCATGTCATGGCGACACATTTCACATGACCCAATTAAAAATAATAATTGACGTGTTGGAAGCTAGAGACCCTACACGTGAGGGTGTTAGGGGCATGCTGAGAATAACCTCACATCGGGAAAGTTCAGCATGTGCACTTAATATACATCTCAAGTCTCTCCGCCTCCAGTCAATTGGTTTTAGGTTTGACGCTTGGATTGTAACATGATATCAAAACGGGATAGGCCTAACAAACCATTCCAAATCAACCAATCAAAAAAGATAATCCATGAGTTAGAGCACAAAGATCCTACACAAGAGGGGCATACTGAGAATAGTCACATCGGGAAATTAACATAGTTTTATTCACCTAATATAGATCTCAGCGGTCTCCGCCTACAACAAATTGATTTTATGTTGAGTGATTTGATTATAACATAAACATAACCATTAGGGGTGTAGGAGGTATGAATAGAATGAAGTCTTTTCTCACTCCTCTGACCAATGAAATGAGGATAGTTGATCGAGGAAATAATAAGAGACCTTTCTCTTTTTTTGTGTGTGGACTGATCAAGCAAAGCTGCAAAGGCTATTTAACCAGTCAGAATGTATGTCAGTCATTTTATGCATCTTTTGCACGGTAGATTATTAAAAAGGAGTAGCGTGTGCATAAAGGATCACCGCGGAACGAGGGTGCGGGGAAGGGTCCTACCACGAGGGTGAAATGTAGGCAAATCTTACCCTGCATTTTTGCAAGAGACTGCTTCCAGGACTCAAAACCGTGACCTCGAGGTCACACGGCAACACCTCAACCAGTGTGTCAAGGCTCCCAGTTGGCTTTGAGGGTATTGCTACAAAGTGATGGTATGATACGTCGTCGGAGAACCATGTTTTCTTCCCCTAATTAGCTTTTCAACAGATCTTTTGCATTTTTCTCATTTGCAGAATAATATTTCTCATTATTTCCTCGATTCAGGACGAAGAGCATTGCCAATGCTGCTAATTTTAATTTTTTTAATCAACGTCCCTCTATCTAAACCTCATGGGTTTAAGGCTCCCTTAGACACAACATTTTTTAGGTCAGACTTCAAAACTATTCTTCAAACGAACATAAGTTTTTTGCTTTGGTCCAAAACGGACCTGAAAACCATTTCGCAAATGAACATAAGTTTTTGTTTTGACTCAAAACAAAAACTTATGATTTTTTTCATTTTTGACCAAAACGAAAACAAGCTTCTGAATCAATACACCAATGTTGGCTGTAACATTTTCACCTGGCAAGTTTGAGATCCTGGTAAGAACCAACAACAACAGATTTGAGTGCACCAATCGAGCTATCGTTGAAACGCCGAATCCTGGCCACTGATAACAAAATCGCAGCAGCAAAATGGTTGAATGTACCTAGATCAGAGCGCACAACGGAGATAACGACCGAACCCAGCGACGGATCCTGCTTGACGGCGAAGTTCACATGCATCAGAACAGTCCCCTCCACCTGCCGCACCACCGCAGCCGATCCCTTCATCGGCTCACCGAAAAACCTGAGCAAATCCGTAATCAATTGCTTCCGGGCGACAGAACTTATTCCCTTAGAGGCCAGCAGCAATAGCTGGAAAACCAACGACGGGAGGTCCTGAATGTCTACATCCCTCATTCCGGCGAATATTTTCTGAAGAAAATCAGAAACCCTGACCCTAGTTATCGGCGGGCAGTCGCGGATGAGTGAGCACATCTTGACCAGCAGTGCTTTGGACCACTCGATTGAGAGGAGTTTCTCGAGGAAGGTATTGATGACATCCGCATCGGCGGCGGCAAGGCCGAGGAGGTGAGGGAGGAGGTCGAGGGCCTGGGCTTCGTCGGCGTTAGATATGTCGGAGAGATGAGAAGAGAGGAGATCGAGTAAGGAGGGGATGTTGGAGGTGTCCAGGTGAGGGAGGAGAGGAAAGAGGAGGTGGAAGGCGCGGGAGGTGTTGGGGTCGCCGGGGAGGCGGTGGGAGAAGAAGAGGCGGAGGAATGAGAGGAGGAGTGGGGAGACGATGGCTGGCGATGGAGGGGAGCGGGAGACGAGGGAGACGAGGGAGTGGAGGAGGGCTGGTGAAGGGGAGTGGAGCAGAGGGAGGAGGGCGGATGAGGAGAAGGATTCGGGGAGAGTTGCAGAGGGGTTTCGAGCGAGGAGGATGATGTCGTCCGACGTGAAAGGCGACAGCTCCGCCGCCGCCGCCGCCGCCGCCGTTTCCAAAGGATGCCGACGGTCTTGAGTTCGGCCGGCGTCTCCTGCCATAGGTTGGCCTGACGTTTGAGCCAGTGTTAGTGAGATGCTTATTAATGTCGTACATTTTTGAAATTAGCGAGTCTCTTGGATTGCGCGCGCGGGAAAATGGCCCTCAGCCACTGCAGTTTTGGTTACTCATATCATTTTTTTCCTAATTTTTGTGTATTTTAAAAATACGTTTTATATATGCATTTTTAGGAAAAGTGTTCAACACTAAAGTTGTAGATCTCGACGAGATCTACAACTTTCGTGTTGAACACTTTTCCTAAAAATGCATGTACAAGACGTACTTTGAAAATACGCTCAATTTTCGCGTATTTTGGAAATACGACTTGTAAATGCATTTTTAGGAAAAGCGTTCAACACAAAAGTTATAGATCTCGATTCACATTTTCTAAAAATGCATGTACAAGACGTATTTTCAAAAGGCGCGAAAATTCAGGAGAGTGCGGTGCGACTAGCCAAAACTACGATGCTGATATCAGCGCCCTTAAAAAACTTTTAGACTCACGCTCATCTCGCAGAAGTAAGGAAGTCGGGGTGTGATGCACTGCACCGTGCAGTGAAGAATCCAGCGGCTGCCATTGCATCAGCACTCGCGCCGAGATGCGTGCGCGAGTGCTAATGCACTGGCAGCCGCTGGATGCTGCATTGCACAGTGCAGTACACCCCCCCCCCATTTTCCAGCAAGGTCTCCCTACTCCTTGTTTTGGTCATTTCAATGATGGTACCCTACCTTCTGTTGGTCGACGTCTAGCTTTCTCTCATAATCTCCTCTAGATGAACCTTTTGAAGCAGGAGAGTTCATCTTCTCCTTCTCGTCTTGCTTCTTCATAGATCGTCTGTGTTTCCTGTTGCATTTTGCTGGACATGACCATTGATTTGTGTGCTGAAACTTTAAAACAATTGTTGCAAAAGCATGTAATTTATTTCATTTTTCGTGATTTTTGAGTGAAGACCGAATATCCAATTGGCTTTGACCTAACTTATGCATTGGATTTCGTTTGTTTTTTGTTTGCAGAATTAATGGCAGAGAAAAAATGTTCATTTTCATTATTGATGTTTTCTTTTAGACAAACATCGTTGTAGTTTTCTTAACAGTACATTCAGATTCGGAGGCATATAAAATGTAATGTGATTATGCTCACAAATTTAGTTTTAGCGTTCATAAACAGCATGTATTGTGCTGTACTCCAACAAGCGCTTTGCGCGCTCTCCTCCAGCAAGTGTCTCGTGCGCTCTCTGTCGGCAAGCCTCTGTGCGCTCTCTGCCGGCAAGCGTCCGCACGCTCTCTACTAGCAAGCGTGTAGCACGCTTTTCCTCCACCATGTGTGCCTTCGCGCTCCGCCGTCAAGATCGTCCAAGCGCACTTCCACGCGCTCCGTCGTCAAGATTGTCTAAGCACGCCTCTGCGCGCTCCGTCGGGACCACCTAGTCTCCTCAGTGTCAGCAGACCAAGCCCTCCAGAGCACATAGAGTTTGTGTGCCTCGCACCGCTAGCATTTTACAAGAGCAGCTTTAAAGCCCGCCAAAGACCGCTCAACAGCAGCCCGACGCACAGAACGCTCAGCATTCCCAACACCCTCGACTCTGCAGCAAGCTCGTCGGACAACATCAAGTCTGCCACTCCATACTTCACTGAGTGCAACAGGAGACAAACCACAAAGGATAAGACGCACAAAGCGCGCCTCCTGAGCTTGAAAGCCCCAAACATCATAACGCAACAAGTCGCTCCCGCCTCCAAGCTAAAATCAAAGACTCAAAAGCCTCCACCCTTCAAGCACAACTCTCTCTCCCTCCAATTATAACAAGAGGCGGTCTGTCGCTCTCGAGTTCTTCAAGAAAGTTCGGTACACCAACAAGTAAATAATAGAAGTTTGGCCGGCACAGATCCGGTCACGTGGTTTTTTACCCTGTTAAAGGATTTTCCACGTTAATTTTTTTTTGTCAACTTTTCCTTTCTCTGTGACTATTTGTGCGCTCGATCGCTACCGGGCTAAGATGGTTTAATTTAGTCTGCTCTGCCGGAGCCTTAAACGATCCGCAACAATCAAAAAGTAGATTGTATATGATGTAAGGCTCGCATACATTTCACCACAGATACAAAGGACAATAATTGGACAGTAACTAAGATCGTAGAAGAGCACAATCATCCTCTTATTTCAGAAAAGGACATTCATTTGTTGTAGTCTAACCGGAAAATATCCAATGATCATGATAGTCTTCTGAAAAATATAACAAAAATTGGCATTAGATTGGTTGATGCGTACAAGTTTATAGCTTGAGAAGCCGATGGTTTTGAAAATGGTAGGTTTTATAAAAGTGATGCGTACATAGTGAATCTAATTTATAGTTAATGTAAGCAGGGGCGGGCGTACATGTGGTCGAGCGTGGGCGGTCGCCCACACTGAATTTTTAAAATACAATCTTTCAGCAATAAAAATAAGGTTTATCATAGTAGATACACTATAAATGAATATATTGAAATAAATAAATTTACTTTTATAAAGTTTTGTTGGTATAGTTGGTAGAGTTTTTTTTTCTTATTCTAGAGACCTTAAGTTCAATTCCTACCATTACCAATAATAACATTTTATTTTTTATAGTTAAGGTTGGTGTGCTATTGTTTAAATGCTTTTTTTAAAATAAACTTTTGTTATGTTGTTATTTAAAGTTGTATTAAAATAAATTTGTTGTTATATTATTTTTTAAATTTTTGTTATAAATAAATTTATTATTATATTTTTGTCAAAAAAAATATTAATATATTATTATTTTGTTTTAATATTTTATTTATAAATATTTGTTGTTATGTATTGTTTATTGTTTTCTTAAACAAGTTTGTTATTATATTGTTGTTTATTTTTAATAAACAAATTAGTTGCGTGCAGTTTTTTTATATAAACAAGCTCGTTATTATGTTATTGTGTGAAATGTTAAAACTACTTAAAAGGAATCCATAAAAATAATAAAATGATCGAGATACATGATATCTTTATCCTCGAATAGATCAATCATTTTAAATAATTATGTGATATTAATATAATATAAATATATTTTTGTTATATTAGTCATTTTATTTTATTTAATAATTTTATACTTCGTCTACACTAAGTATAATTTCTGCGTCCACCACTGAATGTAAGTATGATTACCCAGAAATTTGACAAAACGTAAAGTAATTTGCACCAGCTTAGAGGGTGGAATATGTACCGCTCAACCAACCCTCATGCCACAGGTCATCAATACAAGAACATGACATTGTAGCATTGTCGCTTTTCTAATACAATGGTGTCACTACATAACAAATTAATTTTTGTTACCTTTATTCAAGGCAAATATAAATAACCACTTGCACGGAGTCAAATTTATCTCATAGGAAACCAGACGTATGTTGGATCTATCAACTATTTGTCGCCTTTAGAGAGATATTTTCGGCCAGGAAAATATATCTCATTCCCAACCCCTTCTTCCTCCAACCGCACACGAGCCTTCTTACCCTTATTGCCAACTCTTGAGACTGGTGTAGACTCTTCGACAAATACAACATTAGTGTCTAACGTACTATGAACTTGCGTCCTGGGTGCAAGAGTGATTTGAGGGGATGATTGTTGTGGTTCTGCAGATACATGAGGTTCTTGATTATAGGCTGATGCTTTGGAAGGGGTGAGATCATAAGCATGATCAGAGTTGGGTGCGGTGGATGGAGTGGGATCATAAGCATTACCAAAGCGAGGTGCGATGGATGAAGTGGGGTCATTTGCATACAATAGTGAATTATTGAGGCCCACCACTAAATAAAATTTTAGATTGCAGTTGGAGTGTTATTGTCGAATTTCTTGTGAAATTTTCCCCTAAGATGACTAACCTATCTTATTATGAACATCTTCATCTCCTCATCTTTCTTCCTCTTTCTATCCTGCTTCATCATTTCCTCCTTTTCCGACTTCTCCTTATTTTCACTCCTCTTTCTTTTCTTTTTCTCCTACTTCACTCCATTGGTTGCCTCAAAGGAGGACTCCACCTCCTTATCTCCTAGAAGATCATGCTCCTCCTCAACAATCTTCACAGACCTTGTGAAAATCTATGTTTAACAAAAGAAATGACCAATCCACCTCAAAAGAGTATCAAAACATATTATAAAGAACACTAACCTCTTTTCTTCGTCACAACTTAACAGACAATTTTGAGTCGAACTCATAGTTGAAGCTAGTCTTTGCAAATCAATGACAGACACAAGGTCTCCCCAAATCATCAGCAGGAACTTGTATGTTAGTATGCTCAAACAACCACACCTACGCAGAAATGTAATATTGAGTTTCAAAGTACTTTAAATTACACATAAAAATTTAGAGCATAACACTTACCACAATGACAATTGAGCAACCCTCAAGATACCCCAAGTTTGATGGTTCTTCCCTAATGCAGCTAAGTTTATGTTGCAGACTAAATTGTCCCTGAAGAAACTTGTGGACAGCCTTGGCCCAATTGAATCTCCTAAAATCATCTAATCCACCAAAATCCCTAAGGGACTTAAGGATTCTTAGTGACTTTAGGGGAAAAGAGAATTTTGAAAATGCATATCTGATAAGTGCATTAACACTCCGCTCTCCAAATTGGGTGACTGAACTTCAACGACTAATTCTCTTAACTCAGTGACATGGTCACTCTGTTTCACCTGTGAGTACGGGTCTCTTTGAAAATCAAAATCCTCTCTCTTGTTCGGTAGACCTAAAATAAGAGTTGTTTTGTTGACAGAAAATTTAATATAGTATTATCCGATCAGGAAGGCCAACTTATCATGCCTATATAATCTTAGCAGCCCATACAAGAGTAGAAGGTCCTAAGGAACATTTGGAATAGCGAAAAGGTATAACAATGAAGCATTCCTCAACAACTCAAGTGATTGCTCTGAAAGTACATCTAGTAGATGCTCAACATACTTCTTAAATGTTAAAATTGCACATCTATTATTTAAATAAGTGCCAATAGAATGTCCTTCTATCCAGAACAGTTAGCTATAAGAAAATAGGAAGAAAAATAACATCCAAAATTAAATACATTGACTAATATACATATACAACAAGATGTGTAAATATCCAACATGAGGAATAAATAGCCAGAACAAAATTTTCAAAGTAATAACCACAATCCTATAAATTCATACATTGCTTCCAGATTGAAAAAATTATAACAATACTCCAACATCCTTACCAATAAAAAATCCTAAATCATAAAAAAACAAGAAAACTCCGGCAAGATTAAGAACTGGAACCAAAAATTAAAAGAAAATAAATTGACTGAAAAAATCTGACTGGATAGCACAATAACAAGGGTAAAAAATATAAAATGTCATGCATCCTTTCCCAAAAAAATAACCTAAACTCTAACAAGTAGGAAATTGAATGTGAAACTTTCAAACATCAGTGCCGTCGATGTTCGTCGTCCATGTTCTCCGTCGCTGGTGGCTGAATATGAACTATTTACATATTACAGCTGCTTACAAATGGCCAACCTCTTCTTCCTCTCCATTGATGTTCGTCGTCAATGTTCTCAACCGATGTTCGCCGTCGATGTTCTTCGTCGATGGTTGTCGAGAAAAGTACCAGAAAGGTTCGTGTTGATGCCAAGAAAATCCCGACTCCAAAATATTTGGATCTAAGTGCAGTCCAAGTCAACTAATCTCGTGATTCGACTAACTAGTTTTGGATACAAGATCGAAGAAGAGCGAGAAAATAAATTAAATGACCTCACACATTGCAACAGGGAGGTCCCACCACATACCCAGAAATTTGAGTAAAAACTTCACCTCCACAACCAGAATGGTTGAGCAAGGTACGGGGAAGGCACCACCTAAAGAGTTGCTATCTTGAGAGAGTGGGGGGTCAGAATTTTCGGGTCTCACAAGGTGTCATTCTCGGTATCCCCTAGGGTCCTATTTATAGACAAAACCTAGGGGGGCAGTCTCTTGTTAAGGTTATCATTGTGATCTAGAAGTGGTCAAATAAGTAGTCTCACTGACAATACATTATGTGTCTATGAGGTCGCACATAAGAGTATTGGAGAAGGTAAAAAAGTTTGTGTTGGCATTTCTCATATGTGATGTGAGTGAAAGGCCAAGCCAATGACATTCTGAATTTGGAGGTTTTTTCAGACCGGGACATATATTGTGAATATAGATGACCAGGTAAATTGTCAAAAGACTCAAGGGTAATTCGTCGAAAGGTATATTGATGTTTCGAGGAATCTGTCTAAATTGTTCAAGAGGTCTCTTAACATCTCGACGAATTGGACATGGATTTGTCGAGTATTCTCTTGATGTTTTGACTAATTGGACTTGGATTCGTCAAGTATTCTCTTGATGTTTAGACGAATTGATTTGTCTGAATTCGTCGAGTTTTCTCGTGTTTTCTTGACGAATGGATCCTTGATTCGTCATATATACATGTGCAATCTCGATAAATGTTGTTTACTCCGATTTGATTTTTTTAATTCCAATTTCGATCTGGTCTGCGGGTAATGGCTGTTTTGATCTTTGAGTATAAATATATGAGACAAATGTTATCTCGGTGTGCTTGACCTAATTGATCCAGATCGAGAGTGTGGCAACTTCTTCCTCCCGACGGAACTGTTCCGCAACCTATAAGTTGTAGCCGCTGCACCATGTTGCCGACCATTCTGATCCGTTGTCGTAGTCAGGAAAGTGTTTTCTAAGCTTCGTCTTCATCACTGACGTCTCTCCTTTAACGGATCTAGTCATTCGTGAAGACGTTGAGGGCATTCCTTCTTCCAACCTAGATATTGTGTGACAAGACTCTAAGGATTCTTCTTATTTGTGGGGATACCCACAAAGGCGTTGATATATTTCTACGCTCGGAACTCCAACCACAAGTGTTCGTCAGACTTCTTTGGAGCACCTTGGTTGAGTAACGACTCAATCCCACTAAGGTATATTTTTATCTAAAGTTGTTTTTACTTATTGATCAATGATCATCGCAAGATCCATTTCTCTTTGGGTTTTCTTGATTACTTATTCCTCTACGCACATGTGATGTGTCTCTCTTAGAAATCCAACATCTTTATGCAAGAACATCCAACCTCTGCAAGGTTACCTCTTTGAACTATTGATCTCGCACCTTGCGACCTGAAGACCATCTCTTGGAGGCTATCGAAGAACCTTGTTTGTGCTATAAGAGATGTCACTAACGGATGCCATTTGGGCAAGTAGTCTTGATGCTCACCAAAACCTCCTGCTAACTGCTCGCTCAGGGCAAGTGCATCATGATTCTTGCATATACTCTGAACAATTGCTCGTCTGGGTGTGTATAATACTTGTCCGCAAATGGATAATGCTCCTTTTGGCTTGTTTGCTAACTATGACCCAGTCTTCAACGTTGACTTTTACTCTTGCCCGTATGACTAGAATGGGTCCCTCCTTAACGAAGTGGTTTGTACACAATCCTCTCTCTTTTGGTGCGATCTTGGAGATCGAAAAAAACATCCAACCCGGTATTCGACAAGGCTTTTGGTGAGGTGATGACTTGCTCAGTGCGCGATTGAAGATTAACATCCCCCAACCTATATAAATAGAGGGGGAGGGATCTTTTTTCGGGCATCACTTCTAAACTCTCGCGAGATATTTCTGGCAGCTGAGGATCTTGCAAAGAAACTTCTAATCTTAGGAGAGGTATTTTGCTCGCTAGACCCTACTTCCAAGAAGCGACCTCGCGATGATGTTGACGAGAAGGGCTGCCAGAGGAAGAAAGAAAAGAAGAAGAAAATCGCCAAGGACAGGGAGGGTTCCTCTACTATTGATGAGGCCCCTTCACGCCCCACCGAGCATTCCACAATCTCGGTCGAGACTCAGGAAGTACTAAATCAAATGGGTCTGAGCGTGGACCTCGATGCCCTCGTCGGCGAACATGCCTCTTTGAGTCCATTACTGAGCGAGCTTGTTGCCGACTTGTCTATCGAACGATCCTCAGACCTTCCTGTCAAGGGACTGAACACCTCACAAGTTAAGAAAGCATGACTTTATATCATTTCAACTATTATCAGGTTGCTCGCCACTGACGATAATTGCACCTTCTACATGATTGATGCTCACGGGTAACCCAGACATACTATCCTCTGTGCCCCCGAGCCAGAGTATTCTGTCGCCACCTCCGCCTAATGTGCTAAGCTCCTTGGGTCATCATACTGTGTTAGTTCACCTGGGCATTGACAGGGTCACTCAAGGGGCAAGGAATCCCATGGAAAGGACCACTCCATCGAGAGATCTGGCCGAGAGTCCGCCCCCTTTGCCTCCTATAATTGTGGGCTTCATGCCCTCCTTGGCGACCACATTGAATCCTCCGTCGCCTCTGTCATCACATAGTGGTGGGAATGGTAGGCCTCAGCTGTCAGTCCCCCCCCCCCACACCTCCCAACGATCGATAAGCTCCGGTAAATCGCGAGAAGGCGGTTGTTGATGTAAGAACATTGACCACAATGTCTTAGATTTGACGAAGCCCCATAAGTCAATAATATACACAAATATGTATTTGATATTTCTATGAGTCAAATACATGCCTCACCAAACAGGCTGCAAGATCACAACTACGGTCCCTTCAACTCATACATTAGATCACAGGGAATCTCAAGGTGGCAGGCAAGATGTTTGATGTACAGAGCGACTGCTTCGACAAAGTCCAAAAGTCACTGAACGAGTCACGATCAAAGACCGTCTGGCTCCAAGCGGCGCTGAAGGAGGCCAAGTCGAAGGTCACCGAGTGCAAGGCCTACGAGGTGACCTTGGTTAGTCGAAGAACATTTCCTTCCTTCCACGTCTATGAATGTGAGCCTTCTTTTTGAGAAACTGAGGTCTCCTCTTTTTGCAAGAAGTCGAGTTAGTCATTGCGCAGCGGATCTCAGAGCTAGAGCAACGACTGGGGGAGAGCCATACAACTATGGAGGCTTCCCAAGTTAGGGTCGTCGAGCTGGAATCTCGCGAGTGGGCAAGGAATCAGTCCGAGGCGATCACTTCTGGCATCGGTAAGTGGGTGCGGATTGTCCCGAATGACCTTCCTCAAATGAAGTGTGAGATTGCGAGGGCTGTCGGCGACACGCTCCTTGCAACACTGAAGTTTGAAGGTTGGCTCAAGCGGGGATCCGAGGACCTAATGACGCGAGACATCATCCCGAGACTCCTTGCCGACAAAGCCTACTTGTCGCTGCCATCACAATCCTTGTTATTGGAGGACGAGGACTCGGATGCTGATGATGAGGACGACAAAGAAGGTGGGAGCTAGTCATCATGGTTCATACCATTCCGCGCCAACACTTTTTGTGTGGTTGAGAATGTAATTTAAGCCAAACATAAATGAAAATTATTTTTTGTTTATCTATTTATTTGATGGTCGTTGTTTGGATGCTCGCAAGGCACGACACTCGCTAGGCTCTTAGACTCGGATGACAAATAATGCTCGCTAAGCTCTTAGGCTCAGACAGCGACGAATACTCGCTAAGTTCTTAGGCTCGGACGACGACGATTGCTCGCTAGGCTCTTAGACTTGGATGAAGATGAATGCTCGCTAGGATCTTAGGCTCGGGAGATTTTGTGTGCACGTTGGGTATCGATATTACGCGTCATTCAGATACTTGTCGTTGCACTTTGTGAGCATAGGTACAAACATGCCATGAGGATCGAACATCTCGCTCGAGCGAGATTACACATACTCTCCACCTCATGCTCACGCTCCCGAGGGGGCAAGTAGTCTATATGCTGGAGAGGAGCTTGAGCAGAGGCCTGAACTACGACAACTCCACAACTAGAGAATTTTTACTCACTTGAGGGGGCAAGTAGTCGATATACAGGAGAGGAGCTCATGTAAGGACTCGAGCTACGACAACTCCAATACTTGAGGACTTTTACTCACTCGAGGGGGCAAGTAGTTGATATGCAGGAGAATAGCTCGTGCAGGGACTCGAACTATGACAACTCCACAACTCAAGGACTTTTACTCACTCGAGGAGGAAAGTAGTTGATATGTAGGAGATGAGCTCTTGAAGGGACTCGAGCTATGACAAGTCCACAACTTTAGGACTTTTACTCACTCGAGGTGGCAAGTAGTAGATATTTAGGAGAAGAGCTCGTGCAGGGACTCAAGCTACGACAACTCCACAACTCAAGAACTTTTACTCACTCGAGGGGGCAAGTAATCAATATGCAGGAGAGGAGCTCGTGTTGAGACTTGCGCTATGACAACTCTACAGGTCGAGGACTTCTGTTGGTGTTGAGGCCACTCATCCTATTACTTGAGAGATTGACCAAGAGCGAAAAGTACCAGCCCCTCGGATGATGAAGGATTTATTGCAAGAAAGAATGATTTTCTCCTTGCTGAGTGGGGATGTTAGCCCTAGATTCTTTTTTTTAATAACATCCATAACCTGATGAGAAGTGTGATCGGGGGGTCAACGACTAGCATGCAAGGGGGAGTGATCTCGGTCATCCATGAAAGTTCTTGGACTTAGGAGGTCTCGTTACACTACCTGACCCACTGTCCCATCATCCATTCTGAGTAGAGTTGTTACTGTTCCGGTTCGGTTCCGATTTTACTAAAATCGTGAACCGAACTGCTAAGGTAACAATTTTTCAGATTATAACCAAAACTTTATTTGGTTTGACCAGTACCGATTCTGGTTTCCTATTCAAGCATAATTTTTGGAACCGTCGTGTCAACGGTTCCAATTACGGTTCAACAAGAACCAAAACCAAACCGCACTAATGGTTTGGTTCGGTTCTATACGGTTGGGTTCGGTTCCAATCGATTCCAACCAGAACCAAAATCAAACTTGACGGAATGAATAATGAAGGTCAAAAATAAAATACTTGTGGGGAAAAATAAACCGTTCGAATTTTTGCGAGAGGAAATTCAAAGGCTAGGGCCCAGACACAAAAATTTCACATTATACAAAGAGAGAGTGTTTTTTTGTGTTATATAATACATAAACTGAAAGTTAAAAATCAAAATTGCAAAATCACAAAATAATGCACCTGACCACATTGATTTTAAACTGTACTAATTCGTTCGTTGCAAAGCTACATAGTTTGCAGTGCGGTTTTTGGCGGTGCAAAATCTACAAAATCGCGTCACACCGTTGTCATCGTTCGTACCGACTTCTTCGAGAGGGCCTAACATTCTAATCATCGCCAATGAGTATATGGTGTCTTCATTTTTCTATAGCTCTGTTATCTCTTGTTCGACTAGTGGTTCCTTTCTCTTGAACTATTCCTAGATGTCAATTGCATGTATTCATGTTAGAAACCATTTTGATATTATTATTTCTTTTTGGCTCTTCTTTGACAGGTGTTGGGGCCAAACTCGACGCCCCGGTCGGAACGAATTAACTTTGACTGTCTTAGCTCATAGAGCGGTCAAGCGCACACATAGTCACAAAGAAAGAAAAGCTGTTAAGACAATTTTTTTACTCCAAAATCTAGTCAACTTGGTGAAAAATCACATGGCCGGATCTATGTCGACCAAACATCCACTAGATCTGAGTGTTATTAAAGGGCTTTTTCAAGAACTTGAGGGCAATAGTCATTCTCTCATTATAATTATTGGGGGAGAGAGAAGAGCTCGTAGGGTGACAGACCACCGTTCGCAGAACTAATAATTTCTTTGTGTGGCGCGGGGAGCTACGCTTATGTATTCTTGAATCCTCTAGTAGTTCTTGGAGGCGGGAGCAACTTGTTGCACTTGCTCTGATGGCTGGGGATTGGAAGCTCGTGCGATGCGTTAGACGCGTCCTATCCTCTATGGATTGTTTACTATGGCACTTAGAGCAGACGAGAATTTTTGACTTGTTGACGCTTAGTGGGCTTGTTACTGAGCTGAAGGCACTGAATACTTACATCAGTTTTGAGAGCAGAACACGTAGATGTGCGCTTGAAACAAACTTGATGGCAGAGTGAGAGAAGAGCTGGCTGATGGAGAGCGTGTGGGGCACATGCTAGAGGAGAGCGCGTGGGGCGCTTGCTGGATGAGAGCGTGCGAGGTGCTTGCCAGAGGAGAGCGCGCAAGGCGCTTGTTGGCAGAGAGCGCGCGGAGCGCTTGTTGGTAGACAACACACGGGGTGCTTGTTGGTGTAGAGCGCGCGAAGCGCTTATTGGTAGAGACCGCGTGAGGCATTTGTTGGAGGAGAGCATGCAGAGCGCTTGCAGGACGTGAGTGCGCAGAGCGCTTGTTGGTAGAGAGCGCGCAAGACGCTTGTTGGTGGAGAGTGCGCGGAGTACTTGTTGGTAGAGAGTGCACAAGGCGCTTGTTGGAGGAGAGCGCGTGGAGCGCTTTCAGGAGGTGAGGGCATGGGGCACTTGTCCGCAGAGAGAGCGCAGAGCGCTTATTAAAGGAGAGCATGTGTGGCGCTTGTAGGAGGTGAGCGCACAGGGCGCTTGTCTGCAGAGAGCGCGCAGGACGCTTATTGGAGGAGTGCGCGCGGGTGCTTGCAGGAGGTGAGCGCGCGGGGCGCTTGTTTGCAGAGAGCACGCGAGGCGTTTGCTGGTAGAGAGCGCGTGGGGCGCTTGTTGGTGGAGAGCATGTGGATCGCGTGCATGAGGTGAGTGCTCAGTGAAGGGGAGCGCGCGAAGTGTGGAGGGAAGATGCGCACACAAGGAAGCGACGTGCGCGAGAGCGCACGAGAAGGCAGAGTGTGTGAGAGCATGCATGGAAGAGATGTGTGCAAGAGCGCGCAAGGAAAAGGCGCCTGCGGGAGTGTGTAAGGAAAAGACGCGCGGGGAGCATGCAAGGAAAATGCTTGTACGAGAGCGCGCAAGGAAACGACAAACATGAGGGTATGCAAGGAGGCGGAGCATGCAAGTACGCGATATAAGGCGGAGCATGCTGAGACATGTAAGAAAGATACGCGCCTGAGGGCGCACAAGGAGGCGGAGTTTGCAAGAGCGCGCAAGGAAGAGACGCGTGCAAAGAGGCGCGCAAGGAAAAGATGGGTGCAAGAGTGTGCAAGGAGGTGGCACTCATGGGAGAACGCTAAGAGGCGGAGCATGCACGAAAGAGATGCGCAAGAGCACGTGAGGAGGCTGCGTGCCAAAGGCGAGAAAGGAGGCGACACATGCAAAGGTGCACAAGGAAGAGATGCGCTCGAGAGCGTGCAAGGAGACTACGCGCGCGAGAGCGCAGAAGGAAGAGAAGTGGAGGAGAGAGAAATTCCGTAGGTAGATGAGAGAGAAATTCCATAGGAGTAGGGGAGAAATTCTGTTAGGAGAATTTTTTGGGCGGAGAATATGAATATTTTTGAAGGAGTCTTCAAAGATGAAAGAAATCCTCAAGGAGTGCTTGAAGATCTTCGGAGGTGGGGAATGAAATGAAGGAGATGAAGGATGGAAGAGAGAGAAAATCCATAGGAGGATTTCCCGGTTAAGGAGAGAATGAGAATTAAAGTAGGATATGAGGCCCTATTCATAAACTTCATAAGTGGTTATGGCGGTTATGTGACTATCTGCAGTTCATAACCACCATGATCGCTATTAATATGGATCCGGGGAGGAGATTTGTGTGAGTGCGCTCGTCCCCTGGATATGGATCCGGGGAGGAGATTTGTGTCCACTTAGCTCTGTGACTAGCAATTATCTTAATAACCATTTATAAGAGAAGGAGCACCGTAGAGACCAGCTGTTGCAGGACGACACGCCAACTGATAGAACTACCCGAACAAAAGCACTCTTGTCGTCTCCTGAGTTTTGAGACATGAGTGCTAGCTAGCAAAGTGGGAGAGATGAGTTATTAGCCATAAAACTGTATAGCCTACGGGCTTTTTGTATAAACAATGACTACGACTTTCTTCTTTTCCTACTTTATACATGTAAGACCCCCCTCCCCCTTACCAAGGAGGGCTACCGGATCTTATGCCCAGAACCGCCGTCTTACGGTGGCACTAACTCACGGGTTAGTCGACACCGCAATACGCCGATTCTGCCGGCTAGTACGATCATTAACCTGTAGGCCAATATGAGAATAAAGAAGTAAAACTGTGTATAAAATGCCATCAGTCCACAAGTCACAGTACAATCATATAAAAGAAATGAATAGTACAATAGTCCACAGAATAGTACAGAAGAAAGAGTAAAAAGGGCTTATGCCCAGTACATCAAATCTCTCTCTCACAAAATAGTAAATGCGGAAGCTAAACTAGAACATCAAGACTCGTCCCACCTGAGGACGCACAGTAGTAGTGGTAGCCTGTTGAAGCGGTATCTGCTCCTCATGTCCTGCCTCCTCGACGTGCTGGTGCTCCATCTCCACGAGCTCCTAAAAATAGTTGGTCACCGACCATTAGTCAAAAAGACTAAGTCGTTTCCTCCACACCTCGCCCCGCAGCTCCTAGGCACCGAGCGGGAGGACGAAGCGGAGGACAACAAGGGGTAGCAAAATGGAAGCAGGTGACAATATCTATCTAAAGTGGTACTAAGTAATGAAATTCTACACTAGCAATGCTAAGTACAGTACAAGTAGTAAGTAAGTAAGAGCGGTGCAGTAAAGGAAAGTAAAGAAACAGCAGTATGAACAAGTAAATAAGCTAAGCTACCACTAAGCTATCATCACAAACGTACCCTAACTTATATAAATGCCCATACAAATATATAAGTTAGGATTTCCAGGAAATTTAACTTATCATATAAAAGAGCTCATACTAATTTATATGATAAGGATCTATGAAGCGTATGACCTAATATGAATGAATGATATGATGCAATTTTATGCACAGACAAGTGCAACTCACACACAACGACTCTGTGATCACAGACCTTTAGTTCCCACTTTTTGAGAGCTAGCATCACTCTCGGGTACCACCGCTGTGGCTACGGCAGCAGCGGAGCGGGCGTCTCCGCTTCTAGACCGGTATGCACACTACCAAGCCTTAGACCCCTCTCATACGCCTCTGTACACGTCCATGGTGCACTCTAGAGTCTCGCGTACGTACTTTGCTGACAAACCTGTCAGTCTTGTTGGGTCAGATGTGCGTTATCGGGGATCGTCCTCCAGACTGCAGTGTAAAACAACCCACTGGCCCCTCTAACTCTCACAACCGCCTGGTGCACCGTACTGCCATCGGTGTGACGAACGGCCAGTACCGCATGCCCGGCCACGATATTTATGCACATGCAAGTAATTCATACCGAGCCTCCCGCTCGCAGGACCAAAACCCGTCCTGAATCCCTCAAACCCAAACCCGGGTGAGAACGCACATTAGTGCCTTTATGTCAATTCCCTCCAACCCTAAACGGGTGAGCATATATCATGAAACTCTCCAACCCAAACACGGGCGAGAAGGTACAACCATGTCCTAACCTATTAAGCTACTCTTGTCTACGGTTTATTATACTTAGAGATTTAAGGTTAATCCCAGGACTGCCCCCGGTATTCCCTGTGAAGGGCTCTCAAGGGGCACTAGGAACTGTGTTGGGATTACGCCCAGCGTTCCCTTTCGCAAGGATACTTATTTTAGTTGATGACTACCCATCTATCTCCCCAGCTCTCCTTATTGCTTAAGTATAACCCTAGTGACTTAAGGTATTACCGGGAACCGACGGTCTTCCGCCGATCCTCCACTCCAGTTGATGACCAAGACTCGCACTTTTGATCCCTCACTAAGACAACTCTACCCACCAGTGTTACTCATGTTGAACTCTCTCTTATTTCTGCCGATAATCAATCCCCTGGTAATCCCTAAGGCAGGACCTATTTGTGTTATATGCAGACCATGACCTATGACTACCCTAGAAATGTGATCTTCCAAAACTTAAGGCATCTTGCCTCTAAATATTTATCCTAAGGTAATATGGACTAAGGGAACTACCCTAAGGATTCTCACAATTTTTCTTGGCCAAATAGTCATTTAATTAATTCTTCTAATTTAAATGCTAGGTCACTTTACACATGAAGTAGTTTGATTAAGTATCCACTGACCTAGAGAATTTTTCCTGAAATGTATATTTACAAAATATTACTGCCTACAGAATTTCATAATTTTCCTGAAATTATTTATCATCATTTTCTATTTAATATCAATTCCACATAAATTCCATTTTCCAAATGAAGTATAGGCATCATGTACTCAAAAATTCCAGAAAAATTACAGAGCTTGTAGGACACTAATTTAAGACTATTGGCAGAGAATCATCAACATTTAATGTAAGATGGCCTATAGGATTCCATTATAAAATATTTACCAAAATGCCATTGAACTAATTTAACACAAGTAATGCATCCATTAAATTCTGAGAAATTTATGCAAACCTAATAATAACATTTTATAACAGTAGAATAATTTCCAAATTTTTCAGAGGTATAATTCCATCATTTCAAGAATTAACAAGATAAGGGTAAAATGGGAAATATAGGGTATCTACTCCAAATATTCTTCAAAACAGAGAAATCATATTTTTCCTAAGTCAAATGTGATGTTATATATGCCTTAGCAAAGTTGTTTGGATTTGTACTTGAATAAATCCTATTTTCCAATTTTATTCCCAAAATAGCTATATTTAAAATAAATTCCAATAAATGAAATTTTGATTCCAAAAATTCCATCATTAATTTGAGGGGTGAAATTTACCCTAATGAACCACTGGAAATAATTTCATGACACTTGCATGTCACCATTAGGCTAAATACACAAATTTGCATTTTTGCTATTTGCACACCAAGGCTTAACATAGGCTAGCACATGCAAGTGGATTCTCCCACATGCAGTGAACCCAAGGTGCTGAAAATTTTATCATGCACCAAGGATGACCCCACTGACCCACCACCAAAATTTGGGGCCATGGGGAGGAGTAGAACTCCATATATGTCATTTATTTAAATTTTGATATTTTACCAAAAACTATAGGAAATTATTTTCCAAAAATTCCTAAATTTTGGCAGGAGCTAAGTATGCCCTAATAATGCATGTGGCCAAAATGTGGGGCCATGGTGAATAATATTGTGACCTGGGCACCCAATTTAATTTCTGCCCTACTCTAGGACCAGTCCTAGGAGAAATGTCCTACAGGACTGTACACTACACCAAAATGTAAGTTTAGGGTGGCATATTAAAGGTAAGACCCTAGGCTACATTTTTCATTAAGGGCCTAAGTTCTGAAAATGCCTCTAAGAGCCTAAATGTAACATGCAAGTGACAGCCAAAACAGGGACAGAAAATTAAATTTTGATGTAGCACGAATCTTGAAGCAGGATGGAGGGCATCCGTTCATCTTCCTCCTCCAGCCAATGGCCGAGATTTGCCCGACCTGGAGCACCTTCAAACCTCATTTCCCGGCCACCCCTTAGCCTCCACGGCCGGCTACCACCACCACCACCTCCGTTGAGGTGGTGGCCAACGTTTGGCGGTGAAATGGTGGCCGGAGGCGGCGGTTTCCGGCGAACTTGCACTCCATCAAAATTCCAAAATCCATGAAAAAGCTCACCTTGGATCTGGCTCATTTGAGCCCGATGTCTCGCCTAATAGATCTAGGAAACTAGTACGGGTAGAGGTGAGGTGAAACGGACCTCGATTGGGGCTTGGCGGCGGGTTTGGCGGCGGTTGGCCATGAAAAATTTCCTCTCCGGCGAGCTTGCTCCCGAACTCGATTCTCCACCAAAAGCTTCGATCCAGGTATCGAATTCCACTCCTTTGGACCTTCTGAAGCTAATGGGATGGTTGGTTTTGGCTGATATGGCTTGTATACAGAGATGCCATGATGGGAATTTCGGCCATGAGCTTTGGTTTCTCCTCCTTGGCTCCAAGTGGCATGAAATTGGGTTGGAAAAGGATGATAATTGATGTGTGGGTTCAGATTTGTGCTTGGAAAGAGAGGAGGAGGGCCACATGGCCTTCATCCCCATTTTCCCTCTCTTCTCTCTCCTCTTTTTCCCCCAATTTCCAAAACTACCCCCTTGCATGCAATCTCTCTCCAATTTCAGGAGGGTAGGGGCTGTCATTAACCATTAAGGCTGGTCATGGGCCAATTTGGTGGGCTTGGTCCAAGGGGAAATGGCTTGGCCTTCATTTCACTCTTTAGGTCAATTTGTTGACCAAATTGACTTTTAGGGTTGACTGGTCAACCATGGTGGGTGGACTGACCCCACTTGGTGGAAATGGGTCTAGTGGCACCACCCAACTTGGTTTGGGTCAAGGGGGTGCCCCACTTAGGTTAATTAGGCCTATGGGTGTGGGTTTGACCAAATTAAGCCCAAGGTTGACCTTGGTCAACTGGGGTCAAAATGTTGACCCAGCGACATACCCTAGGGTCCACTTAGATTGTTTTTAGGGTTAGGGCAATGTGGTGGGGTCATGGTGTGGCTAGGGTCCCTAATTAGGCTAGTTTGACCTAGTTTGACTTGGTCCTATAGTGGGCTCCACATGGCTACCACCCACTACCTAGGGTCAAACCTAGTTGATCTCCTTAGGTCTCACCCCATGCCTAACCCAATCTAAGTTGAGGGGTCCAGAAGTAACATGGGATGTTACAAATTCCAATAAACAAGAAAATAATTTCGTCCCCGAAATTTAAGTTCGGGTCTACGGGGTTCTATTTGCAAGAATTATCAAGAAATTTAAAGACATAACTTAAATGTACCTGATGCGAATAGCTCCGGGTGTTGCTCCAGCATCAGATCCCTCGGCTCCCAAGTGTGCTCCTCCCGTCCATGGTTGGACCACAACACTTTCACAAGAGGGACCTTCTTCTTCCGCAACACTCGGATGGCTGTATCGTCAATCCGGATCGGCTCCAATCTCACTGATCTGTCAGGCTCTACTGGTCCGGCTGTAGTAGTAATGTGCTGCTCCGGCCGAAGGAGAGCCCTTCGCAAGGAAGAGACATGGAAGACGTCATGTAATGCACCCAACTCCGGTGGCAGCTGCAGTCGGTAAGCCAAGGGGCCGATCCGCTCCAGGATCAGGTATGGCCCCATGTATCGTGGACTGAGCTTCTTGTGCCTCCGCACCCGAGAAACACCGTGTACTGGACGTATCTTCAAGAATACCCTGTCTCCAACCTGGAACTCCACCTTTCGGTGCCGAGCATCATAATACTTTGCCTGCCTGCTCTGGGCCTCCAGTAGCCGATCCCTGATCAATCGAATCTGAGCCTCAGTGTCCTCTATATAATCAGATCCCAGAGCCCTGGTATCCACATCCTGCACCCATGATAGGGGTGTCCGGCATCTCCTCCCATAGAGCGCCTCGTACGGAGCCATCCTGATGCTAGCCTGGTGGCTGTTATTATACGAGAACTCGATCAATGGTAGCAGCCTCTCCCAAGGCCTCCCCGTATCCAATATGCATAATCTGAGCAGGTCCTCCATGGTCCGGATGGTCCGCTCGGTCTGTCCGTCGGTCTGCGGGTGGAAGGCGGTACTAAAGGTAAGCCGAGATCCCAAGTGAGCATGCACGGCCCTCCACTCGCTCGAAGTGAACCGACCATCACGGTCCGAAACAATAGTCCTGGGGATACCATGATATCTGATGTACTGCTCCACAAATAGTCTCACCAGAACTGCAACTGGGGCATCCTTCCGAACTGGAATAAACCGCGCGACTTTGGTCAATCTGTCCACTATAACCCATATAGAATCATGTCCGGAGTGGGAGCGAGGCAATCCGTGTACAAAGTCCATAGCAATGTCCTCGAACTTCCACTCTGGAATTGGCAGTGGCTGTAGTAAACCTCCCGGGCTCTTGCATTCCGCCTTCACACGCTGGCAGGTCTCGCAATGGGTCACAAAATCCGTGATCTCCCTCTTCATCCCGGGCCAATACATAGATCTCCGCAAATCTGCCCACATCTTGGTGATGCCGGGGTGCACTGAATATCTCGAGCAATGTGCCTCTCTGAGTATGTCCTCCCGGATACTGCCTCCTGCTGGTATGTAGATGCGCCCCCGGAACCGAAGAAGATCATCCTGTAGCGTGTAATCCTCGACCTTGCCCCTCTCTAGGGCACTGAAAATCGGCTGTAACGCAGCATCCAGCCTCTGATGTGCTCGGATGCGCTCCTGTATATCATCGCGCTGATCACTGAGCTCAAATACTCTCTATATACATCTGGCTCAGTCTCGGACACCACGGTAATGTGCATGTCCTCCATCATCTGAAGTAGCTCTATGGACATCAATCGGGGCTCCGGTCCAGAAGTGCCGGCCCTCCTGCTCAAAGCATCCGCAACCGTGTTCGCTTTTCCCGGATGATAGTGGATCTTGTAATCATAATCACAGAGAAACTCCAGCCACCTCCTCTGTCTCAGGTTTAGGTCCTTCTGAGTATCGATATACTTGAGATTCTTGTGATCTGAAAAGATGTCACAATGAATCCCATATAAGTAATGCCTCCATATCTTCAGGGCGAAAACCACAGCCCCGAGCTCTAGATCATGTACTGGATAGTTATGCTCATGCTTCTTCAACTGTCTCGAAGCATAAGCGATAACGTGTCCATGCTGCATCAAGACTGCACCCATCCCCTGATAAGAGGCGTCCGTGTAAATCTGGAATCCTTCGCTCCCGGATGGAAGCGCAAGAATGGGGGATGAGATGAGTCGGTCCTTCAGCTCCTGAAAAGCCTGTCTCACACCGCTCTGACCAAACAAAATCTGTGTCCTTCTTTGTCAAGGACGTGAGGGGGAGTGCTATCCTCGAGAACCCCTCCACGAACTTGCGGTAATAGCCTGCTAGTCCCAAGAAACTGCGGATGTCAGATGCGGTCTTCGGCCGCGGCCAATCCCTCACTGTCTCTATCTTGGCCGGGTCCACTGCTAACCCAGCCCCACTGATCGTGTGCCCCAGGAATGCCACCTCCTGCAACCAGAACTGGCACTTTGAAAATTTTGCGTACATCTGGGTCTCCCTCAGCCTCTGCAAGACCTGTGCCAAGTGCTCCGTATGCTCCTCCTGAGTCCGAGAATAAATAAGGATGTCGTCGATGAATACGATCACGAAGCGGTCTAAGAAAGGCTCGAAAACACGGTTCATCAGACTCATGAATGCAGCAGGAGCATTCGTGAGCCCAAAAGGCATCACCGTGAATTCGTATAAACCATAGCGCGAACTGAAAGCCGTTTTCGGTATGTCCTCTTCCCTGATACGGAGCTGATAATAGCCGGATCGCAAATCTAACTTGGAGAACCAAAATGCTCCCTGTAGCTGGTCAAATAACTCATCTATCCGAGGCAGAGGATAGGTGTTGCGGACCGTCAACCGGTTCAGCTCCCGGTAATCTATACATAATCGAAGTGACCCGTCTTTCTTCTTCACAAAAAGAACTGGCGCTCCCCATGGCGATGAACTGGGTCGTACAAATCCTGACTCGACTAGCTCCTGCAGTTGAGTCCTGAACTCTGCTAACTCTCTAGGAGCCATCCTGTAGGGTGCTCGGGACACCGGCTTCGCTCCCGGCACTAGCTGAATCCTGAAATCCAAGTCTCTAGCAGGCGGTAGCCCGGGCAATTTCTCCGGAATACGTCGGAGAAATCCCGAACCACCGGAATATCTGAGATAGTCGCCTCTGTCCCCACCATCTCGAAGCAGACAAGATAAACTTCTTCACCCTGCTCATGGGCCTTCACAGCCTGTACAGAAGATAACAGTAGGTGGCAAATAGGCTGGATACCTTCAACGATAACATGGGAGTCGCCATGTCTCAGCGTGATCCTCCTGGACGGACAATCTATCTGGGCATGGTTCCGATGCAACCAGGCCATGCCCAAGATCAAGTCAAAGTCCTGCAGCTTCAGGATAGTTGCCGGCGCCTCGAAAGCCTTGCCGCCTATCTCGGCCTCCATGTCACAATGTGCAGTAGTCCGCAGCTCCGATCCATCGTGTAGGCGTACCCTCATCTCTAGTCCAGGGAACCTCTCCACGCCTTCGAGTCCGTCGATGAAGGCCTCGGATACGAACGAGTGCGAAGCACCCGTGTCGAAAAGAGTATGAGCGGGCTTGCCGCTGATCATGACTATGCCTGAGGTTTGTTTATGTGAAGGTTAATTGTTATCCTATGGTTCCAGGTACTATATATATCATCGAAAAATTCAAGAAAACTCAAAATTAACTTCAAGTACCTGTGATGACCTCCTCGGGATTCCTCGGCTCTGTGAGGTCCAAGGCGTAAATCTGTTCCTGCTCGCGTCTCCTGCCATGGTATCCCCGGCCTCGGCCTCCTCGGCCTCGGCCTCGTCCTCGGCCCTGCTGTACTGGGGCCACTGGAGGTGGAGGAGGAGGAGGGGGATGGAATCGGTGCGGGCACTCCGACCTGATGTGCCCAGGCTGGCGGCATCCGTAACAAACCACTTGTCGGTGGCCTCGGTCATCCTGTCTCCTTGGATCATGCATCTGTAGAGGTGGGGGAGCCAAAGCTGGAGGAGGCCCCTGCTCCTGCCTGAAGTTGGGACGACGACGTCCCCCACCCCTCCTGTATCCGATGGTCCTGCCTCTCTGAGAGCCCCTACTGCTCTCACCTGATGTCGATCCATCAAATGGTCTCTTCCCTCCGGCTCGCACCATCAGCTGGTCAGCCTCCAGCTTCTTCGCCATCTCGATGATCTGCCTGGATGTGCCATGAGAAATGAATAGCAGAGCCTGCCTCAAATCATCCCTGAGGCCCCGGTAGAACCTCTTCGCATACCTCCTATCGTCGGTGTCCTGAATCCCCGCGAACCTGGCCAAGTGGGAGAACTCTCTCTGGTACTCTATCACTGATCTGGTCCCCTGCTTGAGGTTCAAAAACCTCTCCTCCAAAGCATCCCTGTCCGTAGCAGAGACGAAGTGCTCCAGGAACACATCGCCAAACTCCTCCCAAGAAATCTCTGACAGCTCAAAGTCCGCATAAGTAGTCTCCCGGGCTGATTTCCACCATCTCTTTGCGTGGAGCCTCTAGCACAGAGGTGGCTAGAGGTACTGCCTGGCCGACTGGGCAGCTGATGCCCGCTAAGATCTCGTGTATGGCCTCCAGCCATTCTTCCGTCTTCACCGCATCCTCTGTCCCACGGTACGTCGGTGGGGACAGGCTCTTGAATGCACTCAGCCAGCTCGACCCCGGATTTGGCTGTGGAGCCGGGACTTGCTGGGCTCTAAAGGCATCCAAAATCGCCGTCAGGGTCTGCCCCATCTCCGTATGTAGGAATGGAGTGGCAGCTGGAGGGGGAGGAGCCACATTTTGCGGCGCTGCGACCTGTGGAGGTTGCATAAAGGTAAGGTTAAAGCAAAATTGGCCTATAACAAATTGTACTTTGTGGACCATTTCTGTGACTTTTGTACATGGGCACACCACTGCTTCCGCTGCATAGTTTGTCCGCAAACTAATGCTGGGGCGGGGGTGGTCCCATGTTGTGGACTTCTTTCTCATATGATCGTTGTTCGAGTGATACCAGTTTGTAAGACCCCCCTCCCCCTTACCAAGGAGGGCTACCGGATCTTATGCCCAGAACCGCCGTCTTACGGTGGCACTAACTCACGGGTTAGTCGACACCGCAATACGCCGATTCTGCCGGCTAGTACGATCATTAACCTGTAGGCCAATATGAGAATAAAGAAGTAAAACTGTGTATAAAATGCCATCAGTCCACAAGTCACAGTACAATCATATAAAAGAAATGAATAGTACAATAGTCCACAGAATAGTACAGAAGAAAGAGTAAAAAGGGCTTATGCCCAGTACATCAAATCTCTCTCTCACAAAATAGTAAATGCGGAAGCTAAACTAGAACATCAAGACTCGTCCCACCTGAGGACGCACAGTAGTAGTGGTAGCCTGTTGAAGCGGTATCTGCTCCTCATGTCCTGCCTCCTCGACGTGCTGGTGCTCCATCTCCACGAGCTCCTAAAAATAGTTGGTCACCGACCATTAGTCAAAAAGACTAAGTCGTTTCCTCCACACCTCGCCCCGCAGCTCCTAGGCACCGAGCGGGAGGACGAAGCGGAGGACGAAGCGGAGGACAACAAGGGGTAGCAAAATGGAAGCAAGTGACAATATCTATCTAAAGTGGTACTAAGTAATGAAATTCTACACTAGCAATGCTAAGTACAGTACAAGTAGTAAGTAAGTAAGAGCGGTGCAGTAAAGGAAAGTAAAGAAACAACAGTATGAACAAGTAAATAAGCTAAGCTACCACTAAGCTATCATCACAAACGTACCCTAACTTATATAAATGCCCATACAAATATATAAGTTAGGATTTCCAGGAAATTTAACTTATCATATAAAAGAGCCCATACTAATTTATATGATAAGGATCTATGAAGCGTATGACCTAATATGAATGAATGATATGATGCAATTTTATGCGCAGACAAGTGCAACTCACACACAACGACTCTGTGATCACAGACCTTTAGTTCCCACTTTTTGAGAGCTAGCATCACTCTCGGGTACCACCGCTGTGGCTACGGCAGCAGCGGAGCGGGCGTCTCCGCTTCTAGACCGGTATGCACACTACCAAGCCTTAGACCCCTCTCATACGCCTCTGTACACGTCCAATGGTGCACTCTAGAGTCTCGCGTACGTACTTTGCTGACAAACCCGTCAGTCTTGTTGGGTCAGATGTGCGTTATCGGGGATCGTCCTCCAGACCGCAGTGTAAAACAACCCACTGGCCCCTCTAACTCTCACAACCGCCTGGTGCACCGTACTGCCATCGGTGTGACGAACGGCCAGTACCGCATGCCCCGCCACGATATTTATGCACATGCAAGTAATTCATACCGAGCCTCCCGCTCGCAGGACCAAAACCCGTCCTGAATCCCTCAAACCCAAACCCGGGTGAGAACGCACATTAGTGCCTTTATGTCAATTCCCTCCAACCCTAAACGGGTGAGCATATATCATGAAACTCTCCAACCCAAACACGGGCGAGAAGGTACAACCATGTCCTAACCTATTAAGCTACTCTTGTCTACGGTTTATTATACTTAGAGATTTAAGGTTAATCCCAGGACTGCCCCCGGTATTCCCTGTGAAGGGCTCTCAAGGGGCACTAGGAACTGTGTTGGGATTACGCCCAGCGTTCCCTTTCGCAAGGATACTTATTTTAGTTGATGACTACCCATCTATCTCCCCAGCTCTCCTTATTGCTTAAGTATAACCCTAGTGACTTAAGGTATTACCGGGAACCGACGGTCTTCCGCCGATCCCCCACTCCAGTTGATGACCAAGACTTGCACTTTTGATCCCTCACTAAGACAACTCTACCCACCAGTGTTACTCATGTTGAACTCTCTCTTATTTCTGCCGATAATCAATCCCCTGGTAATCCCTAAGGCAGGACCTATTTGTGTTATATGCAGACCATGACCTATGACTACCCTAGAAATGTGATCTTCCAAAACTTAAGGCATCTTGCCTCTAAATATTTATCCTAAGGTAATATGGACTAAGGGAACTACCCTAAGGATTCTCACAATTTTTCTTGGCCAAATAGTCATTTAATTAATTCTTCTAATTTAAATGCTAGGTCACTTTACACATGAAGTAGTTTGATTAAGTATCCACTGACCTAGGGAATTTTTCCTGAAATGTATATTTACAAAATATTACTGTCTACAGAATTTCATAATTTTCCTGAAATTATTTATCATCATTTTCTATTTAATATCAATTCCACATAAATTCCATTTTCCAAATGAAGTATAGGCATCATGTACTCAAAAATTCCAGAAACATTACAGAGCTTGTAGGACACTAATTTAAGACTATTGGCAGAGAATTATCAACATTTAATGTAAGATGGCCTATAGGATTCCATTATAAAATATTTACCAAAATGCCATTGAACTAATTTAACACAAGTAATGCATCCATTAAATTCTGAGAAATTTATGCAAACCTAATAATAACATTTTATAACAGTAGAATAATTTCCAAATTTTTCAGAGGTATAATTCCATCATTTCAAGAATTAACAAGATAAGGGTAAAATGGGAAATATAGGGTATCTACTCCAAATATTCTTCAAAACAGAGAAATCATATTTTTCCTAAGTCAAATGTGATGTTATCTATGCCTTAGCAAAGTTGTTTGGATTTGTACTTGAATAAATCCTATTTTCCAATTTTATTCCCAAAATAGCTATATTTAAAATAAATTCCAATAAATGAAATTTTGATTCCAAAAATTCCATCATTAATTTGAGGGGTGAAATTTACCCTAATGAACCACTGGAAATAATTTCATGACACTTGCATGTCACCATTAGGCTAAATACACAAATTTGCATTTTTGCTATTTGCACACCAAGGCTTAACATAGGCTAGCACATGCAAGTAGATTCTCCCACATGCAGTGAACCCAAGGTGCTGAAAATTTTATCATGCACCAAGGATGACCCCACTGACCCACCACCAAAATTTGGGGCCATGGGGAGGAGTAGAACTCCATATATGTCATTTATTTAAATTTTGATATTTTACCAAAAACTATAGGAAATTATTTTCCAAAAATTCCTAAATTTTGGCAGGAGCTAAGTATGCCCTAATAATGCATGTGGCCAAAATGTGGGGCCATGGTGAATAATATTGTGACCTGGGCACCCAATTTAATTTCTGCCCTACTCTAGGACCAGTCCTAGGAGAAATGTCCTACAGGACTGTACACTACACCAAAATGTAAGTTTAGGGTGGCATATTAAAGGTAAGACCCTAGGCTACATTTTTCATTAAGGGCCTAAGTTCTGAAAATGCCTCTAAGAGGCCTAAATGTAACATGCAAGTGACAGCCAAAACAGGGACAGAAAATTAAATTTTGATGTAGCACGAATCTTGAAGCAGGATGGAGGGCATCCGTTCATCTTCCTCCTCCAGCCAATGGCCGAGATTTGCCCGACCTGGAGCACCTTCAAACCTCATTTCCCGGCCACCCCTTAGCCTCCACGGCCGGCTACCACCACCACCACCTCCGTTGAGGTGGTGGCCAACGTTTGGCGGTGAAATGGTGGCCGGAGGCGGCGGTTTCCGGCGAACTTGCACTCCATCAAAATTCCAAAATCCATGAAAAAGCTCACCTTGGATCTGGCTCATTTGAGCCCGATGTCTCGCCTAATAGATCTAGGAAACTAGTACGGGTAGAGGTGAGGTGAAACGGACCTCGATTGGGGCTTGGCGGCGGGTTTGGCGGCGGTTGGCCATGAAAAATTTCCTCTCCGGCGAGCTTGCTCCCGAACTCGATTCTCCACCAAAAGCTTCGATCCAGGTATCGAATTCCACTCCTTTGGACCTTCTGAAGCTAATGGGATGGTTGGTTTTGGCTGATATGGCTTGTATACAGAGATGCCATGATGGGAATTTCGGCCATGAGCTTTGGTTTCTCCTCCTTGGCTCCAAGTGGCATGAAATTGGGTTGGAAAGGATGATAATTGATGTGTGGGTTCAGATTTGTGCTTGGAAAGAGAGGAGGAGGGCCACATGGCCTTCATCCCCATTTTCCCTCTCTTCTCTCTCCTCTTTTTCCCCCAATTTCCAAAACTACCCCCTTGCATGCAATCTCTCTCCACTTTCAGGAGGGTAGGGGCTGTCATTAACCATTAAGGCTGGTCATGGGCCAATTTGGTGGGCTTGGTCCAAGGGTAAATGACTTGGCCTTCATTTCACTCTTTAGGTCAATTTGTTGACCAAATTGACTTTTAGGGTTGACTGGTCAACCATGGTGGGTGGACTGACCCCACTTGGTGGAAATGGGTCTAGTGGCACCACCCAACTTGGTTTGGGTCAAGGGGGTGCCCCACTTAGGTTAATTAGGCCTATGGGTGTGGGTTTGACCAAATTAAGCCCAAGGTTGACCTTGGTCAACTGGGGTCAAAATGTTGACCCAGCGACATACCCTAGGGTCCACTTAGATTGTTTTTAGGGTTAGGGCAATGTGGTGGGGTCATGGTGTGGCTAGGGTCCCTAATTAGGCTAGTTTGACCTAGTTTGACTTGGTCCTATAGTGGGCTCCACATGGCTACCACCCACTACCTAGGGTCAAACCTAGTTGATCTCCTTAGGTCTCACCCCATGCCTAACCCAATCTAAGTTGAGGGGTCCAAAAGTAACATGGGATGTTACAATACATACATATATTTGTTGCGGTTGTTGTTAATGCTTCCGCTAAACTCTGTGATGTGATGTGAATGTTGTGATTCAAGCCGAACAAGGCAGACAACTAGTGCTTAATAGTGTGGATTGACACCCCTTAAGGAGCATTGGGTGGACGTCTTGGGCAAGTAAGATCCCCTATGGCCCGACCCAGGCAAAGGTTAGGGGGGTCTTACACATTGAACCAAATTCATGAGATTTCCAATCACATGTGTTGGATATCCATCATTGGCAACAAACCATGTGGGCTTAAGCCACATTCCCCTCAATGATAATAAAATCTCCCTTCGGGACAATCCCTTGGTAAGATTATCAGCACGATTCAATTCTGATTTTACATAGTTGAGTGATATCACTTTTTTTCTTCTCTGCTTTACTGATTTGTACCTAATTTTCATAAACTTGTTCAACTTGGAATTAGTACAATTAGAAGCAGCTAAATCTATAATAGATTTATTGTCTTAATGTAAAGAAATGACATGTATTGGTTTTTCTAACTAAAGGAATTTCAACAAGAAAACTCTTAAGTCATTTAGCTTCAACACATGTTGTGTCTAAAGCTGTAAGCTCTAATTCCATGGTACTTTTAGAAATAATAGTACCATTTCTATTAAATTTCTCGGGTTTGATCCTGACAGAATCCTCATATCTAATTGCCATCACAGTTTCCTGGAATTTAAAATACACACAATAAATTGTTGTACATATGAAGATAAAAGCAGAGATAATTAATTTGATTATTTGATTTTATTTATCTTGTTATTCTTGGACTTCCCAAGGAATTCCCAATGATAGGCTCTTACTGATACTAGGCAGTTTGTGGGATGATAGCCCAACACGTTCCTTTCACAAGAGATTTATATGATGTTGATATAATATTTTATCTATATTTCAAATATATATATATAATTTTTGCTTTTGAATTCAATTAAAAATAATAATAAACAGATGTTGAAGCCAAAAATGACCTCAATGGGAGTTCAAAACAGGGGTGCAGCCAACACCTACTTCTCTCAAGCCTCAACCCTCGACTAGATTCAAAGGACCTTAGACTGACCCAAAGCCTCAGCAGGGAGGTCACACCTCACACCCGGAAGATCTCTGAGAGCTTTCCCTCCAAAGCCAAAAGCTGGGCTAGGAGCTCCTGAGAAAGCACTGGAGATTGGAAGATTATGAAAGCTTGCTTTCTAAGGAGCCCTTATGGGTTTATTTATAGTCTTTTGTTGACCTGAGATTACTGAAATACCCTTGATTGATCTGCCAATAGCCAAATCCCGCTGTTTATCCTGAGGGTATAGGGGTAATTTTACCCGAGGGTAATTAGGTCATTTTACCCCGGGTCCTGGGCCCCACTCGGCGAGAACTCTGAGCCGAGAGACTTCCTGTTCAGAGTCTGGCGCAAGCGGTCTCGCCTACTTATAGGCGAGAACTCCTCCACGGCAGGAGCTTGGCGCAAGCGCAAGTGTTCCCGCCCACTTATGGGCGAGAACTTTTTTTAGGGCAGGAGCTCCTCTGGCTAGCCATTTGACCGATGATTCTCTCCTGGTTTGACTCAGCGAATATGAGGTTGTACACAATTCACGCTCTTTTTGAGCTAGCTCTGCGCTCGAAAAGACACATCCAACCCGTAAATATTCATTGAGCACGTGTCAACATCAGAGAATCTTTTGATGGGCCGTACCGTGGCTATATATATGTGCTGATAGACGGCCATAAATCCGCCCCTTGAATCGTTGCTCCTTGTCTGACCTCTCGCTTCCTTCGGCGATGCGTTCCAAGCGTGTTGACAAACCGCTCCCGCAGAACCTTCAAGACCGTATCGATGCGGCCTAGGCGCGAGCCAAGGCTAACTGCGCCTTGGTTGTCCCCTGGCTGGTAAGAAAGTCGTGAGCCGCTGAGCCCTCTCAGCTGAAGAAGAAAAAGAAAGGGAAGAAGAGGGCGAAGGTGGTCCAGCGAGACCTGTCTCACGAGAACAGGAGCTCGCCTACCCCGACCCCAAGCCGCGCGGATGACCCCTCTCTGCAGAAGGTATGTCTCTCGACTTGCTAATCATTGAAGCCACGTACTGTTTACGCAGGAGGATTCGTAGCTGACGTGATACTTCTCGCAGGAAACGGTCCCCGACGACGTCAAGCCCTCGCGGGAGCCCTTTGAGTCATCATCTCGTCCTCCTGAGAACCAACCGCGGGTCTTGGAGGTCGCTCCTCCGCCTGACTCCCCAAGAACTGCAGGTATCTTTTCCACTTTCGTTCTTAACTCAGTCTTAGATTGTTAAATTGTCTTCCCGCAACACCAGCTTCTGCCCAACCGGGTCTCGCTACCCGGGAGAACGAAGTAAGGGTCGCTAATCGGCCTGCCCCTGTGGTTGATCCCTCCCTTCCGGCGGGAGGAGTGGCTGTCGAAACTTTCGTAGCTCCCCAGGATGTCAACCATCCCGCGGGAGAGGATAACTCCCCCTGCTTCCGGCCAAGCCGGGATCACCACTCGCAAAATCTTCCCCCGGGGAAAAGGAAAGCCGATCCACCTCCTCTTTGGAACGGGAGGGGGGGGGGGGCTAGGCCTTCTCTCCTGCCGTCGGCCGGTGGTTCT
The DNA here is from genome assembly GCA_039583875.1 of Platanthera guangdongensis. Classification (NCBI taxonomy): domain Eukaryota; kingdom Viridiplantae; phylum Streptophyta; class Magnoliopsida; order Asparagales; family Orchidaceae; genus Platanthera; species Platanthera guangdongensis. The sequence continues at coordinate 10,191,347 of CM077156.1, forward strand.
CTCCATACTGCAGGTATGCGGTATGTTTATCACGATTATCGCTTAGCTCTCGCCATGACCGTGGAACTCTTTTGTCAGGGGATCCGGGCTCGCGGTCGAGAGCTGACGCAGAGGATAAAGATAAGGAAGACGACGAAGACAGAGAGGGGGAGTACGGCGAGAGCTACCCCTTCCCTTCATCTGACGAGATGGAGGAAATCTTGACCAGTGCCGAGAGCGATAAAAGGCGGGGGAAGAGGGTTGCCGCCGTCCTATCGAAGCTTATCCGGCGGGAGCGGGCCCATGACTCCGCGGAGAGAGAGTTCCGCCAATCGGTGGAGAAGAGCCTGGAGGCTCTGGAGCGAGACTACTTCATTGGCTAGACGGATCAGCTAGGTGGGCCTACAGTCGGGTCCTCTCCCGAAAGGTGCATCGCGCGGATCCGTGACCTGTCCCGCCGAATCAACCTGGGGTGCACCATCTTATCGTCCTACTTCAACCCGCAGGCGCCACCGAGGACTAGGCAGCGAGAACGAGGACAATGGCAGTGGGAACCCTATTGATTTGCGAGATCTCCTCCCTTCTTTCCCCTGACCTTCCCCTTCCCTGATGTACCCCGTTGTTTTTATCAGTCTGTAACTCCTGACTTTGTTATTATTATTATTATTATTTTATATTCAGCTCTCGCTCGGCGAGAGTAACCCCGCTTCCGCTCATTTTACTTATCGCGTGTCATCTCAAAATGTTTGCGCTAATCGGATTTGTCGGCCCGTCGCTGTCAATCTTAGGCGGGAAACTGAGGCGCCGCCGACTTAGGGCGTGACGGTTGTACCCCCGCCGCCTTTTTGGGAATAGTCATGATGATCATGGTTTTATATAAATAGAGAAGTCCACCTACCATATTTATTTCTCCGATCCGAATCCCGTGCCTTTTTTCTTGCTTTCGCGGTTTGCCGAGAGCTCCCGCTTCCTTTCGCTTCCTCCTCCCGTTCTCTCTTAGTTCTCGCTCTCGCCTCTCTTCTGAAGACCTCGCCCACAACCTCTCAAGCACGATGTCGGGAGGAAGTGAGGGACACTCTAACTGCGCGGAAGCCTTCCAGAATCATCTGTTCCCCTCTTGCGGCCTGACCATGGAGGAGTTCCAACTGACCCAGACTCGTTATGTTCCCGCCGGCTTCACTGCGCGAAACCCCGACAACCATGATAAGGTGAACAGTGTGGGGAAGGGGAGCTCTCCATCCCCCTTGAGCACTTTGAGGTGGGCTTCCGCCTCCTCCTCTGGCCAGAGATGCGTCAGGCCCTCCGGTACTGTGGAGTGGTTCCCGCGCAGTTGAATCCGAACTCGGTCGCGATACTGGTGGCCTTCATCTACTACATGCGATCCGAGAGGATCGAGTTCAGCCTCCCTATCTTCCGGAAGCTGTTCACCTTCCGCGCTAAGGGAGGGGTGGTCTTCTTTTCGGGGCATCTGCTCAAGACCACCGGTCTCGCCAACAAGCACCACCACTGGGGCGAGAAGTTCGTCTTTGTTTCCGGCAATTTCGAGAACGTTCCTCTCACGCCCATTCAGTATGAGGACGCCGCTTACAAGCCGCCCTCCTTGGGCTCGCGCGAGAGCGGCCTCCTCGAGTTCTTCGGAACCAAGGATTTCGACGTCCAGTTCCTCAGGCGGGGTGTCGATTCTCTCCTCCCGGTGCCTCCAGGCGAAGGTTCGGTCTCGCCTTTAACTCATTGTTCCTTCCCCTCTTTCAAGATTAGCGCTGAGTGCTGTTGCTTCTGCAGGAGAGCGCGAGATCCCCCTGCGCCAACCTTTCGACGAGGCTTACGCTGCCGAGAGCCAATCCGTGAGAGATCCGCTGGCTCTCGCAAAGGCCGCAGCTCAAGCTTGTCGGGACGAGCCGGCCCTGCTTCCTTCGACCGGCGCCAGGAAGCGAAAGTCCGGTGCCCCTTTGCCCCCAACACTTAAGAGGCCCAAAATAATTGCTGCCGAGAAGGGTAAAGCCATTGCGGTGCCGCCCTCCCAACCTCCCGCTGCCGGCCGCTCATTTGAAGAGATCTTGCAGGCCGCCAGTGAGATCGCGGTTACCAAGGGTGGAGCCGAGACACCTGCCACGAACCCCCCGGCCCCCGGTGTAGTAGATGGCAAGGGAGCCACCGCCGAGACCTCCGCTCAGTCTCTGCCTAGAGAGGTGCCGCGGAGTCACCGTAATTTTGGTCTCGGCACGAAGTGCTTGGATGTGGAAAACAAGTCGCTGCTTCAGTGGGACCCTGACACCAACAGGGTCTCAATCTTGTCTCTTCTACCCAGTTGGGCGGTGCGAGATGAGGTCACCAGAGAGGCCGTCTCCTTGGGCTACGACCTCTACAGCCGGGAGAACGTCAGCATCTATGGCAAGATGACCACCAGGCTCCTGGCCTACGACTCCACCCGGGCCCTGATGCGCGGGATCGAGCTTGCGCATATGTGCGCACATCTGAGCATCACCATCGACCGCAACTTCCAAGATATGTTCAAGGCCCCGGATGAGGCGGTGGCTCAGGTGGCTGCCTTGAAGAAAGAGCTAGCAGACGCCAAGCAACTTCTGTCTTCGTGTCGGGCGAAAGAGGTAAGCGAGACCTTTCATGGCACTTGCTCTCGCCACTGCAGATTTCAACTCATTTTCCTTTCATGCTAACCTCTTGCTACACAGGATTCCGCTCAGGCCGTGGCGCTTTGCGCGGAGCTAGCCCAAGCGCGATACGAGAACGTCCTGCTGAGGGACCAGCTCCGGCGCATGGAGACGACTGCGCCCCCTCCTCCACTGGACGAAAGATTGGAGAGCCGCCACTATTCATTCTACGACATCGACAAGCTCCTCCAGGCCAACGCGCAAGCTACAGTCAAGCTGACCCTGGAGACGCTGCGGGAGGTAGGCTGCTTGGACGGGAGAGGCAAGACCATCACCGCTCGCCAGCTCGTCCCCTGGCTCTTTGAGCCTGTCCCGAAGCCCCCATGCGAGACCGATTCCCCGCCTTCGGATGTCCCGAAATCCCCTGCCGCGGGTGGCGAGACATCCGGGGAGAGCTCAGGCGAGAGCTCCAGCGGGAGTTCAAGCGAGAGCTCGGAGTGGTACAACGCGTCTCCCTGAAGGCCCCCCCCCCTTTCTTTTTTTCTTTTGGTTGGAAAGAGCGAGACACTCTAGACTTGTAATCGCCTTAAGTAAATACATTGTAAATGTTTTGTAAACGTTTCTTCTTTTTATTGTAAGTGTTTGATACAACTGTTGTGGCCGAGTGCTTCTTAAGCGTGCTTCCACCGAGGCCCTTGGCCCCCCCTAGGGTAGTCTCCCTTAGTGATGGATAGGCGGGAACCTGTCAAAAGAGCCCTGAGCTTAGACGTTTCGTTTCTGCGCTCTGCCGAAAACCGTCTACCGGGAACATTGCTCACGTGCCCTTCAAGACGAGGTCGTCCCTCTTTGCCCTGCACGAACTGTTCGAAGCTTTCGTCTTGCACTCCCCGCTGTCTGACCAAGAATAGTTTGTCAGGAGCCTTCCCGCCGAGAACTTCCTTCGGCGAGATCTCCTTAGCGGGGACCTCCCCGCCGAGATCTTTTTTGGCTGAGACCTCTCCTGCATGAAGGGGTCTTACCTCTTTTCATTCCGTGTTCCGGGTGCGTTTCTTGTCCTGCTCAGAGCATCCGAGTCGGAGTGTCTCCTATGATCAAAAACTTCCCTCCCCCAGGTGAGCCTCCGGGCCTGCCAGCTAACGAGAGCCTGCGCAGCGGGTCTACCTGGGGACGAGCCGAGCTCGGGGCGTCGATGAAGTTTTCTCAAACCAAATCTATCCCCCACAGGCGAGCCTTCGGACCTGCCAGCTAGATGAGAGCTTGGGCAGCGGGTCTACCTGGGGCCGAGCCGAGCTCTGAGTGCTGATGAAGTTTTCTCAAACCAAACCTATCCCCCACAGGCGAGCCTTCGGACCTGCCAGCTAGATGAGAGTCTGCGCAGCGTATCTACCTGGGGCCGAGCCGAGCTCGGGGTGCCGATGAAGTTTTCTCAAACTAAACCTATCCCCCACACGCGAGCCTTCGGACCTGTCAACTAGATGAGAGCCTGAGCAGCGGGTCTACCTGGGGCCGAGCCGAGCTTGGGGTGCCGATGAAGTTTTCTCAAACCAAACCTATCCCCCACATGCGAGCCTTCGGACCTGCCAACTAGATGAGAGCCTGCGCAGCGGGTCTACCTGGGGCCGAGCCGAGCTCGGGGTGCCGATGAAGTTTTCTCAAACCAAACCTATCCCCCACAGGCGAGCCTTCGGACCTGCCAGCTAGATGAGAGCCTGCGCAGTGGGTCTACCTGGGCAGAGCCGAGCTCGGGGTGAAGATGAAGTTTTCCCAAACCAAACTTATCCGTCACGGGCGAGCCTTCGGACCTGCCAGCTAGATGAGAGCCTGCGCATCGGGTCTACCTGGGGCCGAGCCGAGCTCGGGGTGCCGATGAAGTTTTCTCAAACCAAACCTATCCCCTACAGGCGAGCCTTCGGACCTGCCAGCTAGATGAGAGCCTGGGCAGCGGGTCTACCTAGGGCCGAGCTGAGCTCGGGGTGCCGATGAGTTTTCTCAAACCAAACCTATCCCCCACAGGCGAGCCTTCGGACCTGCCAGCTAGATGAGAGCCTGCGCAGCGGATCTACCTGGGGCCGAGCCGAGCTCGGGGTGCCGATGAAGTTTTCTCAAACCAAACCAATCCCCCACAGGCAAGCCTTCGGACCTGCCATCTAGATGAGAGCCTGCGCAGCGGGTCTACCTGGGGCCGAGCCGTGCTCGGGGTGCCGATGAAGTTTTCTCAAACCAAACCTATCCCCCACATGCGAGCCTTCGTACCTGCCAGCTAGATGAGAGCCTGCGCAGCGGGTCTACCTGGGGCCGAGCCGAGCTCGGGGTGCCGTTGAAGTTTTCTCAAACCAAACCTATCCCTTGCAGGCGAGCCTTCGGACCTGCCAGCTAGATGAGAGCCTGCGCAGCGGGTCTACCTGGGGCCGAGCCGAGCTCGGGGTGTTACAAAACACATAATCACATCCTATTATAAAAATTTCGTAGTAGGCAAGAGAAAATCAAGTCAACTGATGTAGTATAATAAGTTTAATTTTGGATACATAATTACATCCTCCTCATTTCATAGGTAGAAGCGTTTTAGGTCATCGCTGCTCCAGGTGTGGCTTAAGGCCCTCCCCTCCATGTCCTGGAGGTAGTAACCTCCTGTTCCAAGGACTTCCTTCACTATGTAAGGTCCTTCCCAGTTCAGGTTGAGCTTGCCCACGGGAGCCGACCTTCCTGCCGCGTCAAACTTCCTCAGCACCAGATCTCCTTCGGCGAACTGCTTGACCCTGACATGCTTATCGAAATACTTAGCCATCTGCCGCTTGATCTCTTCCTGCCTGATGGATGCCACGTCCCGTAGCTCCTCCACCATGTCTAGCGAGAGGCGTAACCCCTCCTCATTCTCCAACCTCCAAGTCTCATCTCCTTCGCCCGCGGCTATGACCCGCGGGGACCGAACCTCGAACTCCACTGGTAGGACCGCCTCACACCCGTGAGAAAGCTTGAAGGGGGTCTCACCGGTAGCCGTGTTCGGGGTCGTTCGCAAGGCCCACAAGACCGAGGGGAGCTGCTCCACCCAATTTCCTCTCAAGTTCTCCACTTTTTTCTTTAGTAGGTTTACAATAATTTTGTTTGCCGCTTCCACCTGACCATTGCTCCGGGGGTGGTGGACAGAGGAAAATCTGAGATCTATCCCCAGCTGGGCACAGAAGCTGATGAACTCTTCACTGGCAAATCGGGGACCGTTATCTGTCACTATCGCTTGAGGTAGCCCGTGCCTGCATATGATATCCCCCCAGACGAAGTTTCTTATGACTTGCAAGGTGACCTTGACTAAGGCCTTAACCTCCAGCCACTTTGAGAAGTAATCGACCATGACCAGGAGGAACCTCCTTTGCCCACTAGCCGGAGGAAAAAGCCCAACTAAATCCATCCCCCAGATAGCGAACGACCACGGTGTTGTGATGCTTCGGTGTCTTTAAGCTGCCAAGAGCTGAAGGGGGCGCAAAGCTGGCACTTTTGACACCTTCTTGCAAACTCCGCGGTATCCTTCCTTAGGGTGGGCCAGAAGTACCCCTGCCTGACCACCCTTGCCTCCAACATCCTACCTCCAGAATGACTGCCGCACTCACCCGAGTGCACCTCTCCCAAGATCCTTGGGATCTCTTCTTCGGTTACACATCTTTCTAGGAGCCCTGACAACATCTTACGATGCAACCCCCCTTCTATCATCAGGTAATGAGCTGCCTCGCGCCTGAAGCTCTTTGCATCCTTAACCTCCTTTGTCAGCCTGCCTATGGTCAGGAAGGTTACCAATGGGTCCACCCACGAGGATCGCCGACCTACCTCCATCAACTCCCCTTCCTCAATGGCTAGCCGAAAAAGTTCAGTAAGGGTCCCTCCTCCCCGAGGCTCAAACTTCGCCAATCGATCGGCGACCGCGCTCTCCTCCCTGGGGACATGCTGGATTGAGAATGACCGAAACCCACCGATGATAGCCCTTACTTTGGATAGGTATTTTATGAGGGTAGGTTCCCGAGCTTCAAACTCTCCTCGGATCTGCGACACTACTACCATTGAGTCGGTGAAGGCCTCCACATCCTGAATCTCAAGCTCCTTTGCCAAGCGAAGGCCGGCGATCACGGCCTCATACTCCGCTTGGTTGTTGGTCACCGAAAAATGGTAAGCCACGCCTGCTCTATCGCGACTCCCTGGGGGCTTATCAGCACCACTCCTCCCCCGAGGGAATGTTTTCTCGAGGCCCCATCAACCATCATCTTCCACGCTTCCTGTGGCCGCTGCTCTCCCTCCTCAACTTCAACAACATAATCTGCCAGAAAGTCTGCCACTGCTTGCACCTTGATGGAGAGTCTCGGAACAAAAGAGATGTCAAACTCGCTTAGTTCAATGGACCACTTGTCAAGTCTTCCCGAGTGCTCTACCCCTTCAAAGATCTTGCGAAGAGGATGGTCGGTCACCACCCTAATCGAGTGTGCTTGAAAATACGGCCGGAGTTTCCTTGCAGAGATGACTAAAGCGTAAGCCAGCTTTTCAAGGATGGGGTAGCGGAGCTCTACCTTCTTCAAGATCCGACTGACGTAGTAGATCGACAGTGGCTTCTTTCCTTCTTCCCTTACTATGATGGAGCTCACCTTCTTCGCTCCTACTCCAAGGTATAAGGTCAGGTCCTCCCCTTCTTTTGGGCTCTGAAGCAGAGGAGCCTGAGAGAGTTGTCTCTTCAGCCCTTGGAAGACATCTTCGCACTCGGCGGTCCACTCAAACCTTTGGTTCCCTCGCAGCACCTTGAAGAATGAAGAACACTTGTCTCCTGACCTGGAGAGGAACCTGCTTAGCCCAGCCAGTTTGCATGTCAAGCGTTGGACCTCCTTGGAATCGCGAGGTGATTCCAAATCCATGATGGCCTTCACCTTGTTCGGGTTAGGCTCCACCCCTGCCGGAGTCCAGAGATGCCCAAGGAACTTCCCGCGGCTGGCCCCGAAGACACACTTCAAGGGGTTCAGCCTCATCTTGAATCTTCGCAGGGTGGCGAATGTCTCTTCTAGATCTTTCAGGTGCGAATCCACGCACTTGCTCTCGATCATCAGGTCGTCGACATAGACCTCCAAGTTTCTCCCCTTTGATCTCGGAAGACCCGATCCATCATGCGTTGGTATGTAGCCCATGCGTTCTTCAACCCAAAGAGCATCATTTTATAACTGAAGCATCCCTCCTTCGTGATGAAGGAAACATCCTTGACATCGGGAGGGTGCATCTGGATCAGGTGATAACCTGAAAAAGCATCCAAAAAGCTCATGATAGAAAAACCGATGACTGAATCAACCAGCGCGTCGATCCGAGGCAGGGGGTAGCAATCTTTATGGCATGATTTATTTAACAAAGAGAAATCGATACACATTTCGCCATTTACCACCCCCATTTTTAACCATTACCACATTGGAGATCCAACCTAGATACTGGATCTCTGAGATGAAACCGGCCTCCAAGAGCTTCCTGAGCTCTTCACGGATGGGTTCCTCCAGCTTGGTGGCGATAACTCTCATCTTTTGGCGTATGGGGTAAGTGCGGGGGTCCAGGTTCAGGCGGTGGCAGGCCACGTCCGCGTCGATGCCCGACATGTTTGTCACGCTCCAAGCGAAGATGGCAATGTTGCTTTGAATACAAGCCCACACTCGCTCCTCGGGCCTCGGGACTCAAGCCCCCACTGACCCGCACTCTCTGCACCTGCCCTACGCTGGTGAAGACCTCCAGCTCCACTACTTCCTCGGCCGGCTCCAGTCGTGACTGCTCCCAACTGACCCTTGCTTCTTCCTCCTGCTCCTACTCCACCCTTCCTACCTCCTCCTCGATCTCCATTGCCTCCTCCGGCCCCTCCTGTTGCTGCTCGACTTCCACGCCCACCTGGGCCTCTCTCTCAGCTCCTCCTTCTTCTTGCTCTTCTACCTCCATCGCCCCCTCCGGGCTCTCCTGCTGCTGCTCAGCCTCCACGCCCCTCTCGGTCTCTCTCTCAGCTTTCTCCTGCTCCTCCGCAGTCTCCTTCCTTGCCTCCTCTAGGCTCATCCCCTCTTCTTTGATGTCCTCCTCCTGCACCGCCATCTCCCTCTCTAGCTTTTTTGCCTCGGCCATCCAGGACACGGCGTTGACCGCCGTCACATAACATTACTTTGCTACCTTCGGGTCCCCCCTGACCCTAGCATGCACGCCTCCGTTATTGAACTTAAGATATTGGTGGAAAGAAGAGGGGACGCAGCGAAAGGCGTTGATGAGAGGACACCCAAAGATGGCATTATAACTGCTTTCAGCGTCCACTATCACGAACCTGCAGTTCCGTGACACGCCTCCCAGCTTCACATGTAGCCCTACTCCTCCTACTTCCTTCCTCTCTCCAGAAAATCCGAACAACGGTCCATCCGAAGCCAAGATCCTTTTCCCCTCAACCCTCATCTAATCGAAGGCCTTCTTGAAGATAACATTTACTGAGCTTCCGTTGTCTACCAGTATCCTTGAGACTGTGAAATTCTCCACCGCCGTCTGGATCACCAGGGCGTCACATAACGGATCTTCATAGTCTGACATGTCTGCTGACGAGAAGGCAATCTTTTCTTCCGGCGGGGGAGCCTGGGAGGTAGAGGCGACCCCCCTTTGGTACATGGTTTGAAGGCTCCCCTTGCGGGTTTCCTCGATCCCCACTCCTCCATGGATCACCCTGATTCCCCCACCCCCCGGGTTCCCACGTCTACCCGAACTTCACACCTATCCTCCATCTCTCCCTGCTGCACTTCCACGATCCTAACCGGCAGATCCTGCCTCCCTGCTCCTCTTGCTTCTCTCATCTCTAAGAATTCAGGGCAGGTGGCCGTTGCGTGACCCTCTTCCTGGTGGAAGTCACAAAAGAGCAACGCCACCCTACCCCTTCTTCCATCTCCTCCTCCTCTTCTCCCTGCTCCTCGAACTCCTCTCCTCTCTCCTCTTCCTCTGCCCATCTCCATGGCCTCTTGCGGCGGTGGGACACGACCCCTTGGCTCCTGCCTTCATGCCGGTTGGTCGAACCTCCTGGGTTCCCGTAAGTTATCTCTTCCCTGATAGCCTCCTCCTTTGCCCTGGGGGCGACTCTCCTGGGGCCTCCAACCCAAACGGTTGTTCGGCTCCCCGGCCCCCCATCCCTGCTGCTGCCCATGTATTCGGGGCTCTTCCCTCCTGCTTTCTTCTCTTTGCTCCCTCTGCTCCCTCGGCTCCTTCTGCCTTCTTGCTGCAGGTTCCTTCACATCATCTTCCGCCAGCCTGGCTAACTTCCTAGCAAACACTGGATTTGCTCTCTCGAAGTCTATTTCTTTTGCCGCCCTCTCCATGAGTTCCTCAAAGGAGAGGGGGCACTCTTTTCAACTCCATGCTAAAGAATCCCGGCCTTAGCCCTAGGGTAAAGACGAGCATCAGTGCGTAACCTGGGACCTCCTGGACCAGGAGGATCTTTTCCTAAAACCGGTCAACATAGTGACCCAGTGTCTCATCCGGCTTCTGCCTCACCGCAAACAGGCACTCTGCCTCCTTCTTCCGCTTCTTTGATGTTGAGAACCTCAATAGGAAACTTCTTCGCAGATCTTCAAAATAGTAGATCGACCTTGCTGACAACTGGTAAAACACGTCTCGAGCCTTCTCCTTCAATGTGGTGGCAAATAGCCGACACTTGAAGGCATCCGTCATCTGACTTATCGAAACGACATCTTCAAACCACTGCACGTGCTGTACATGGTCATCCTTTCCTGAGTAGTAGGACATGTCAGGCTCCTGGAACCCCTCCGGTATCGGAGCTGAGATGATGAGCTCGCTGAACTAGCTCTCGCCTCCTGCCTGGCGAGATGGCACGTCCCGCGGCCTCGACTGGCTGGCCCGATCCGCGAGACCATGCCCAGGAAAGAGTTCTCGCACTGCCGCTTCCCTCTCGCCCAAATCGGTCAGAGTCTCCTTGCCCGGGCGCTGGCTTGGGAAGAGCTCCCGCGCGGCCACGTCCCTCTCGCCAGCCTCCGCCGGGACCTCCTTTTCCGGGCGCTGTCCAGGGGCGTTCTCGCCCAAGAGCGGGACCTCCTCTATCGGAACCTGAGGTGTGACCCACTCGCTTCGGGCCGAGAAGGCCAATCTAATGGTCTGCATGACTTCTCGTCTGAAGTCATCCATCATCTTCCTCGTCGCTTCCTCTCCCCGGGTGGGGGAGCCTACAGAACCAGACCCTTCACCTTCACCTCCAGCCATGGGACAAAGCTCAAGGCTTTCTTGTATCAGCTGCTATCCACGCTCACCGCACCAGAATTGTTGAAGCCAAAAATGACCTCAACGGGAGTTCAAAACAGGGGTGCGGCCAACACCTACTTCTCTCAAGCCTCAACCCTCGACTAGATTCAAAGGACCTAAGACTGACCCAAAGCCTCAGCAGGGAGGTCCCACCTCACACCCGGAAGATCTCTGAGAGCTTCCCCTCCAAAGCCAAAAGCTGGGCTAGGAGCTCCTCAGAAAGCACTGGAGATTGGAAGATTATGAAAGCTTGCTTTCTAAGGAGCCCTTATGAGTCTATTTATAGCCTTTTGCTGACCTGAGATTACTGAAATACCCTTGGTTGGTCTGCCAATAGCCAAATCCCGTTGTTTATCCTGAGGGTATAGGGGTAATTTTACCCGAGGGTAATTAGGTCATTTTACCCCGGGCCCTGGGCCCCACTCGGCGAGAACTCTGAGCCGAGAGCCTTCCTGTTCAGAGTCCGGCGCAAGCGGTCTCGCCTGCTTATAGGCGAGAACTCCTCCACGGCAGGAGCTTGGCGCAAGCGCAAGCGTTCCCGCCCACTTATGGGCGAGAACTTCTTTAGGGCGGGAGCTCCTCTGGCTAGCCATTTGACCGATGGTGCTCTCCTGGTTCGACTCAGCAAATATTAACCGAACACAAAAACGACAATAATTTCTTTGTAAAAAATTCAACGGCTATAATTAGTAAGTTTTAATCGTGCATGTGAACATTGAAGTTCCAACAAATAGGAATAATAACGATAAAATGCGCATCATAAATGAACGCGCAGAAACTGGCAGTCAAGTCAATGCAGGGTGCGTCGACGTGCATTGATACCTTATCAACGCAACAAGTCGACGGAACGATAGTCGACACATGCGTTGAGAACTATTCGATGCAACGTCGAGACGGAGCTAAAGCGTCGAGAGCTATTTGACGCAACGTCAAGACAGAGCTAAAGCGTAGAGAGCTATTCGACGCAACGTCGAGACGGAGCTAAAGCGTAGAGAGCTATTCGACACAACGTCGAGACGGAGCTAAAGCGTCGAGAGCTATTTGACGCAACGTCAAGACGGAGCTAAAGCGTAGAGAGCTATTCAACACAACGTCAAGACTGAGCTAATGCGTCCATAGCTATTCGACGCGATGTATCGATAGAGCTAAAGCGTTGAGAGCAATTTGATGCAACGTCAAGATCAATTCGGCGTAGTCGACACAGGGAAGATTCTACGCGTTCTTGTTGACACATGTTTCGAATACTTATCGACGCAACTTAAAAATTTAGGATTCAACAATGCCAAAACTATTTTGCACAAAATACAATACAATTCAATTATTCCCCAAATCTCAAATCCGGATCCGGATCCGGTCCGGTGGGGTGCGCGTGCGCGTGTGATTCATAGTTTCTCCTTATATTTTTTTGAACAAATAAAGAGTGAAATACTTTATATACTCACTCACATGTGAAGTGTTATGCAATGTGAGACTAATAGACCATCCTTTCCATTACGAAAGTTTTCCTCCAAAAATTTGATTTTCTACCATTTTTGTTTTGGAGCTTTTCCATCAAAATGAGGAGCCTAAACACCAAATACCATTAGGCTCCAATAAAAATTCAATTTATAATGTTTTATACATTAATTTTCTAACAATATTATCAACCCAACATCAACCACCACCCACAAACACACACTCAGATCTAATGTCTACTTTGGCAGATAAGGATGGCTGGACAAACATCAGGGAAACCAAAGCTTCACCTGTCCTCACGGTACTATCCACAGTTGATACATGAAGACCACGAGCAATAATCTTGAAAAGACAAAGGAAAGAGTCAGCTGAACCTATCAACACATTTATTACTACCAAGGCAAGGAAGAGAATAACCATAATTTGGCAAAGCGAATTCCGAAGATTCCAAAGAAGCATCACACCGAGTTCACATGGAGGAAGACGAGTAACTACAGTGAAAGGAAGGATGGGGAGCCGTTAAGAAAAGTACCCAAAGACTCTAGGCATTGGCAATGGGAAAGATGGCTAGGGGAAACCCGGGTAGGAAGACAACTATGACTAATAAAGACAACTTCGAGGACGAAGTTGAAAGTGAAGAAGGGAGGAATTGTTACGATTATTAAATATTTTTTCTGTAAATTGTACCGTTGGATGCTTTTTGTAGCCGTTACAGGGCTTCTTGGATGCTGTTTTGGGTATATATTACCCAACAGTTGTTTGGGGGAGTTATCGGTGAACTGATGTATGTCTTTTATTTTTAATTCCAACATATTATCTTGTCTTTTTCTCTTGTTGTCTTCTTCCTCACCTCTCCCAACAGAATCCCTGATGTACAACCCGTATTCGTCAAGACTGGGCCCTACCACAGTCAAGTCAGCAGAAGTCAAGATCAACAAGTCAAGGTAGGAGTCAAAGTCAGTACTCAAGATCGCGGAAGGCCTGGGCGAGTATAGACGAGCTCCCCTCGCATACTCGCCAGGTAGGCGACTAGGCGAGATACTCGCCCAGCCCGTGCGAGTTCCTTTAGAAGTCGCCTAGTCGTCAGGGGGTGGGGTATAAATATGACCCCCCTCCCCTTGCATTTGCCTATAAATAGGACCCCAGGGGTACGAGGTGAAGCACTTGAAATCCTAAGCAGGATACTCGCGTGCTTCAGCTTCGGGATACTAGCTAAGTCTTCAGATTCCTTTTCCTTAGAGTTAGTCGTGACCTTGCGACCTCGCCAGCTAGCTTCCCTCGTACCCAATTCGGTCATCTTTGGTTGAGAAGGGGCTGCTCCTTTCGAGCATCCAGGTACGTGGTGGGTCCTTCCTACCGCAACATCTGGGGTCCTGTTTGACCTGTTTCTTCGTTCTAGCCATCTTTGCCGTCTGATCTAGCTTCTGAGCAGGTAACCTTAGACGGCTTTGGTCCGAATTCTGCGGTTGGGACTTTTCCTGGCTTCAATACTTGGTGCGGTGAGCGTGGATCGCAGCCAAGGAGGAAAGTTTGGAAGTTGAGTGAGATGACCATTGGTGGCGAGCAAGGAGAGTTGGTCGGCAACTCAGCAGTAGGAGGAGACGCCGCGCGAGGTAGCGAGTTTGTGACAGTGGCCGCGTTTGAAGATTTCGCGAGGAAGATCGAGCAAACCATTCTCACCGGTTTCGCTCAGCGCCAACGAGGCGAGCTGGAAAGGAGCCCGCTTGGGCTAGGGAAGAGCGACCAATGCAGTCGCGACTTTATCCGGCGAGCAGCCAGGGGGTCCGTTTTTGTGATCCAATGTCGCCGACGAGGTTCAGAGATACTCGGCATTACAACGAGTACGACGTCTCCAGCGAGGATGAAACTCGTCACCGTCAGGGAGGGAGGAGCCCTTTCTGTGACGAGATCCTCGCCGCCCCAGTTCCAGAAGGGTTCAGGGAATCCGTTCTTACTTACTACTCCGGCAGAGACGACCCTGTCAGACACCTCCGGTGGTTTGAAGACGTCATCTCCATTCGCAACATGTCTGATGCCTTCAAGTGCAGGTTCTTCTCCATCACCCTCAAGGGAAATGCTCGGGATTGGTTCCATCAACTACCGACAGGGTCTGTGTACTACTTCTCAGATTTGCGTCGGGGCGTTATGACAAGGTTCGCGACTTCGAAGAAGAGGAAGAAGGAAGCGACAACCCTCTTCAAATTCATTCAGGGGCAACACGAGAGTTTGAGGCATTATATCAACCGTTTCCAAGAGAAGATTTTGGAGGTGGAGGAGGTGGACAGTTTTGCTTTGATGGTGGCCCTCAAGTTCGGGTTGAAACAAGGTTTGTTCAGTCTGGAGATGGGGTACATTCCCCCCGAGATCTTTTGAAGAAATGATAGAGAAGGCGAACACTTTTGTTCGAGGGGAGGAGAAGAACAAAGACTTATTAGCGAGGCTGGATGGGGAGATAGCGACGGAGAGGAGGGAGGAGAAGAAGAAGGAAGAGCCAAGGAGGGAAGAGAGAAAGAAGAGAGAAGAACCCAGGAGGGTTGAAGAGAGTAGGCAGGAGAGGCCTCGAAGACAGGAAGAGAGAAGGCCGGCGGAAGCTCGGGAAGGAGTAAGGGAGGAAAGGCGATTTCAGTATCCAGAGAATCGCCCCCAATGGAGACCAGCAAGACAACAGTATCAGGAAGAGAGGAGGAATGGAAGTCGGCAGGAGGGAGGTCGAGGAGGAGGAAGAAGGGAGACAATGACCATCGCTCGCCAAGACAACAAGCGGCGTCGGAGGGAACAACGAGCGATGCGCCAGGAGGCGGCGATTCCCCTTTACCGCGATATTCATCGGGTAGAGGGGCACGAGGCTTTGGCTTGCCCCGAGTTTTGGGAAGCAAGGAGGAGGCTGGAGGCAGGAGCGGCAAAAAGAGAGCAACAGAGGCAGGAGGCCCGGTGGGGCAGGTAGCATTCCAGGCTCCAGCAAGGAGGAGGAACGAGGACCGAGTCGATCTGGGGACTCGCAGGGAAGTAATACATGGCCCAGGAGGTGGGCATGTAGGTGTGATCAATGGAGGGGTCGGGCTTGGAGCTTCCCTCAAGGGAAGTCTTCACCAAATATATCGGAAGAACGTCGCTTCGACGTCGCAGACCCCACCACCATTAGAGGAGATCACCTCCTCGGAGGAAGATATGTTGGGGAATGAGAACCCCTTTCATGATGCCTTGGTCATTCAAGCCGCCATCGAGGACTTCACCGTCGACCGAATCCTCGCGGACAACGGTAGCTCGGTGAACGTCATCTTCAAGAGAACCTTCGTCGGGCTTCAGGTGGAAGCATCCCGGGTCCAAGCTGCAGATGGACCGCTCTTTGGCTTCTCATGAGAGAACAAAGAGGTGGAGGGAGCAGTGGAACTACTGGCTACGCTCGGTGGGACGTCGATCCGATGTCGCTTCATCATCGTCGACGCGCCGAGCGGTTACAATGCCATCTTCGGGCGGCCTCTTATCAACTACTTCAGGGTCGTTCCGTCGTCTTATCACCAGTGCCTGAAGTACTATCGCAGAGATGTGCAGATCAGGATCAGGGAAGATCCCAAGGCATCCAGAGAGTGCTACTTGAATGCCGTCAGCACCATCAGCTGGATGGGTGATGCGGAGAAGCTGGAGGAGTTGCTGGAGAAGGAAAAAGGGTTGTGTGCTGCCGAGGAGGTGGAGGAGATAGAAGTGATCTCTCAAGGAGGAGAGTCGGGACTGCTGAAGGTGGGAGGATCCTTGCCGCTTGGGGGAAAGACGGAGATGGCTGCTTGCCTGCAGGACAATGTTGATGTCTTTGAATGGAGCGCCGCCGAGATGCCGGGGGTGGACGCCGATGTTGTATGTCATAGACTCAACCTGGATCCCGCGGTGGCTCCAGTTCGGCAAAAGCAGAGGAAGAGCGCCGCCATGCTGGCCGAGCCGATCAGGGAAGAGGTGGAGAAGCTGCTGAAAGTAGGGTTTGTCTCGGAGATCCAGTATCCAGGCTGAGTCTCCAATATTGTAATGGTGAAAAAGCCTGGAGGGGGCTGGCGTTTATGTATCGATTTTTCAATGTTGAATAAAGCTTGCCCGAAGGATTGCTACCCCTTGCCTCAAATCGACGCGCTGGTTGATTCCGTCGTCGGATTTCCTGTGATGAGTTTTCTTGATGCTTTTTCAGGATATCACCAGATCCGGATGCATCCCCCCGACTGCTGGGACGTCTCTTTCATAACCAGCGACGGCTGCTATAGCTACAAGATGATGCCCTTCGGGCTCAATAATGCAGGCGCCACTTACCATAGGATGATGGATCAAATCTTCAAGGGGCAGAAGGGGCGGAACTTAGAGGTTTATGTGGATGACCTCCTCGTCAAGAGCAAAAGCGTCGTAGAGCATATAACGGATCTGGTGGAGACCTTTGCAACTCTGAGGAAGTACAAGATGCGACTCAACCCGGCCAAGTGCGTCTTCGGTGCAGGTAGAGGGAAATTTCTAGGTCACCTCCTTACTCACAGTGGGGGTGGAACCTAATCCAGACAAGGTGAAGGCCATTCTAGATATGACATCGCCAAGGGATCCTAAGGAAGTCCAAAGGCTGACTGGAAGGCTGGCAGACCTTAGCCATTTTTTATCCAAGGCAGGGGAGAGGTGCTCTCCGTTCTTCAAGACCCTTCGGGGAAATCAGAAGTTTGAGTGGACGGTGGAGTACGAGGAGGCTTCCGGAAAGCTCAAGAAACAGCTAACCCAAGCTCCTCTCCTCGAGGGGCCGCGGGGTAATGAAGATCTCTTCCTCTACCTGGGAGTCGGGGCGGAAGCAATTAGTTCAGTGCTGGTTTGGGAGGAAGGCAAGAGGCAGCTTCCTATCTACTATGTTAGTAGAGTTCTACGGCAGGCGGAGACGAGGTACCCTATTTTGGAGAAGCTGGTGTTCGCTTTGGTGGTGTCGGCTCGAAGGATCCGTATGTATTTTCAAACTCACTCCATCAGGGTCATCTCTGATCATCCTCTACGGAGTATCCTGGATGGAGTGGAGCACTCTGGCAGGCTGGTAAAGTGGGCGGTGGAGCTTAGCGAGTTCGATATTTCTTACTCTCCAAGGGTAGCAATCTAGGCACAAACGGTGGCAGATTTCCTTGCCGACTTCTCGGCCGAGGTAGAGGGAGAGGAAGGCTCTTCTAGCACGGTGTCTTGGAAGATGTTTGTGGATGGGGCTTCGGGCAGATATTCTGTGGGAGCCGAAGTCGTGCTCGTAAGCCCTCAGGGAACCAGGATCGAGCAAGTAGTTGAGATTCTCTTCCCAGTTACCAACAATCAGGTGGAGTACGAAGCCATGGTGGCCGGCTTGCGTCTCGCCAATGAGTTGGGGATTCGAGATGGTTGTCACGTCCCAGATCTGAGGAGAGTTCGAGGTGAATGATCCGATTTTACATCGGTACTTGATCAAGGTGAAAGGTCTGATTGGGGGGTTTCAATCTTTCTTCGTCGAGCACGTGCCCCGAGAGGAGAATTCAGAAGCTGACTATCTTGCCAAATACGGCTCCCGAGCTGGGGGGATCGTGACTGAACTTTTCTGACCATCCATTGAGGAAGGAGAGATGATGGAGATCGAGCAGAGGGCATCTTGGAGGGATCCGTTCGTTTCTTTCCTAGCAATGGGTCAGATACCTGCTAGCGAAGGAGACCAGAGGAAGTTTCGCTACAAAGCCGCCTACTATTTGCTTCAAGAAGGAGAACTCTACCGCAAGACCATTTCAGGCCCTCTGGCTCGATGCCTGTCAGAGGTTGAAGTACCTCGTATCCTGGAGGAGATTCACTCAGGAGAGTGCGGCAGTCACTCGGGGGCTCAGACTCTTGAACAAAGGATTGTAAGGCATGGGTACTTCTGGCCCACCATTAGGAAGGATGCGGAGGCCTGCTTCAAAAAGTGCCTCCAGTGCCAGCTCTTCGCGCCTCTTCAACTACAGCCAGCTCAGCACCTTCGCTCGATCACTGCTCCACGGCCCTTCGCCATCTGGGGAATGGACTTGATCGACCCCTTTCCTCAGGCCAGTGGGCAGAGGAAGTTCATGCTTGTCATGATCGACTACTTCTCCAAGTGGATCGAGGCGAAGGCCTTAGCCAAGACCACGTCGCAGATTGTGAAGAACTTCATTTGGGGGGAGATTGCATGCAGGTTCGGGATTCCTCTAGCCATCGTCACCGACAACGGGCCGCAGTTCGCCAGCTTAGAGTTAGAGGACTTCTACAAGCAGCTAGGGACGGATCTTCGATTCGCCTTTGTGCATCATCCCCGCAGCAACGGACAGGTGGAAGCCGCCAACAAGTTGATTATCAACCTTCTGAAGAAGAAAGTCACCAACTTGAAAGGCAACTGGGCGGAGCAGCTCCCCTCGGTTCTCTGGGCTTTGAGGACAACTCCAAACTCGGTTACGGGGGAAACTCCTTTCAAGTTATCCCACGGGTGTGAGGCACTCATCCCAGTGGAATTCGAGGTTCGGAGCCCGAGAGTTATAGCAGCTGGAGATGGCGGCGAAGAATGGCGCTTGGAAAATGAGGACGCCCAAAGACTCTCACTGGATTTCGTTGTGACTTGACCTCCATCCGCCAAGAGGAGATCAAACGGCGCATGGCAAAGCACTTCGACAAAAATGTCTGCCTAAAGCATTTTCTCGTCGGAGATCTGGTTATGAAAAAGGTAGACACCGCAGGAAGAGGAGTAACAGTGGGCAAGCTGCATCCAAATTGGGAAGGTCCCTTCATTATCCAGGAAGCCTTGGCCACCGGGGGCTATTATCTCCAGGATCAGGTTGGAGAGCAACTGAGAGGTACTTGGAGTGGGGATGACCTGAAAAGGTTCTATCCTTAGCGGCCAATGATGTATTTTGTTTATACATACTTTTACATATATGCAATGACAACTATTCTTCTTCTATTTATCTTGTTTTTTATCGCAAGCTTTCTGGGAACTCAAGGTTTTACTTCAAGATCGATCCGAGAAGCTGGCAGTCAACTCGTTCCCCTGGATAGCTCAGTTCGGACGATGGGACGATGCCTCGGGATATAAGCGTCCTTGTAAGACCGGACCCCTACATTGACGGCCGAGATCAGCTCCCCCCTTGCATGTCGGCCTAGCTACCCCGGACTGCATCTCTCCTCCGACTGGAGGAACTAGCGGGAACAGGTCTGGACCCCAACCTCTCGGATTTGAGGAAGGATCAACCTGGCCATGCTTTCCCTCCAGGAGTCAGAGAGCCATAATAGGCCCAAGGGAATATGTTAACCGTGAGTGCGTCCTGGAGGACCCTCGAAAAGACATAACCCCTCGCTCTTGCATTTACACTCATAGCCGAGCAGCTCAGTTGGTGATGAGGGAGTGGAGGAAAGCTCTCTTATCAAGGTCCTGGGTTCGATCCCCAGTGGAAACAACCCGCCGTGCTGATAAACAGGCCGGAGAGGGGTTGGGGTGCATGGCGTGCAGGCTTGAATGTGATAGGCTGACTACCAGGAGTGGGCCCGGGTCTGGACTCTGGTAGGCCGGCGGTCCAGCGGGTTCCCATGGGATGGGCCTCGACCATTATACCTTCGACCTGTTTCTCGTGGATAGCACAGTTTGGACGATGGGACGATGCCTCGGGATATAAGCACCCTTGTAAGACCGGACCCCTGCACTGACGGCCGAGATCAGCTCCCCCCTTGCATGTCGGCCTAGCTACCCCCGATTGCATCTCTCCTCCGACTGGAGAAACTATCAGGAACAGGGTTGGACGCCAACCTCCCAACCCGACGTCGACAAGATCGTCGTTCGATTTCTGATTTCTTCACCCTCAAAGATATCGATGCGCTTAATCATTTTCAAATTCTTAAAGCAGCAGGAAAAAAATGTTTAAGTCCTCGAGTGGTAGGTCCCCGTAAGTCCAAGTCCCTGCACGAGCTCTTCTCCTGCATATTGACCACAGACCTCCTCGAGTGAGATCGAGTTCCTCGCTGGAGTGATGCCGTAGTCCGAGACCTCTGTACGAGCTCCTCTCCTGCAGACCGACTACTTGTCTCCCCGAGGCGACCTACACCACTCCAATTGAGCAAGGCTCCTGAGATCTGTCGACTCCAACAATGTTCAAGTCCTCGAGTGGTAGATCCCCGTAAGTCCAAGTACCTGCACGAGCACCTCTCCTGTATATTGGCCACAGACCTCCTCGAGTGAGATTGAGTTCCTCGCTGGAGTGATGTCGTAGTTCGAGACCTCTGTACGAGCTCCTCTCTTGCAGACCGACTACTTGCCTCCCCGAGTCGACCTACACCACTCCAGTTGAGCAAGGCTCCTGAGAGCTGTCGACTCCAACAATGTTCAAGTCCTCGAGTGGTAGGTCCCCGTAAGTCCAAGTCCCTGCACGAGCTCCTCTCCTGCATATTGGCCGCAAACCTCCTCGAGTGAGATCGAGTTCCTCGCTGGAGTGATGTCGTAGTCCGAGACCTCTGTACGAGCTCCTCTCCTACAGATCGACTACTTGCCTCCCCGAGTCGACCGACACCACTCCAGTTGAGCAAGGCTCCTGAGAGCTGTCGACTCCAACAATATTCAAGTCCTCGAGTGGTAGGTCCCCGTAAGTCCAAGTCCCTACACGAGATCCTCTCCTGCATATTGGCCACAGACCTCCTCGAGTGAGATCGAGTTCCTCGTTGGACTGATGCCGTAGTCCGAGACCTCTGTACGAGCTCCTCTCCTGCAGACCGACTACTTACCTCCCCGAGTCGACCTACACCACTCCAGTTGAGCAAGGCTCCTGAGAGCTGTCGGCTCCAATAATGTTCAAGTCCTCAAGTGGTAGGTCCTTGTAAGTCCAAGTCCCTGCACGAGCACCTCTCCTGCATATTGACCGCAGACCTCCTCGAGTGAGATCGAGTTCCTCGCTGGAGTGATGTCGTAGTTCGAGACCTCTGTACGAGCTCCTCTCCTGCAGACCAACTACTTGCCTCCCCGAGTCGACCTACACCACTCCAGTTGAGCAAGGCTCCTGAGAGCTGTCGACTCCAACAATGTTCAAGTCCTCGAGTGGTAGGTCCCCGTAAGTCCAAGTCCCTGCATGAGCTCCTCTCCTACATATTGGTTGCAGACCTCCTCGAGTGAGATTGAGTTCCTCGCTGGAGTGATGCCGTAGTTCGAGACCTCTGTACGAGATCCTCTCCTGCAGACCGACTACTTGCCTCCCCGAGTCGACCTACACCACTCCGGTTGAGCAAGACTCCTGAGAGCTGTCGACTCCAACAATGTTCAAGTCTTCAAGTGGTAGGTCCCCGTAAGTTCAAGTCCTTGCACGAGCTCCTCTCCTGTATATTGGTCGCAGACCTCCTCGAGTGAGATTGAGTTCCTCGCTAGAGTGATGTCGTAGTCCGAGACCTCTGCACGAGCTCCTCTCCTGCAGACCGATTACTTGCCTCCCCGAGTCGACCTACACCACTCCAGTTGAGCAAGGCTCCTGAGAGCTGTCGACTCCAGCAATGTTCAAGTCCTCGAGTGGTAGGTCCCCGTAAGTCCAAGTCCCTGCACGAGCTCCTCTCCTGCATATTGGCCACAGACCTCCTCGAGTGAGATCAAGATCCCCACTCCAGTCGAGCAAGGCTCCTGAGAGATGTCGACTCCAACAAATACTCAAGTCCTCGAGTGACAGGCCCTATTAAGTCCACATCCTTGCATGAGCCTCTCTCCTGCGCATTGGCCAATGACCCCCTCGAGTTAGACCAAGTTTCTCGGTATGGCAATGCGAGCAGCATTAAGGCGAGTATGCATGCAGACATCGGCGAATGTGCGAGTTTGACATAGCAAAGCGCGAGTATGGTATGACGAGTAGCAAGAGGCGAGTGCCAGGGCGCGAGTTATGAAGAACGACTACTGTCGTGCGAATATCAACTACGCGATTATCAACAATATCGGCGTGCGAGTAAACATCGCGAGCACTCGTTCTCCCCGAGCCTATGAGTCTAGCGAGTATCATCAATCAACAAGCATGCGAGAAGAAAAAAACGCGACAATGTGGTAATTCAAACTTGTATTAATATTTCAAAAAATTTTTCAAGTGTTGGTTACAAAAATTCTCTTACGGCTATCATGAGAGTATGAGGAATATCAGCAAGCAACTAGGACTCATCGTCGCCAGTATCAGGCCGATATTCCTCATCTCCAATGTCGGCGTCCTCTTCCTCGCCGCTTTCATCACTTTCCTCCTCGCCGCTGCCACTGCCGCTGCTGCTGCCACTGCTGCCGCTGCTGCCAGAGCCCGACGATGGTGAAGGCAGGCGATCTAGCGAGACTGTCTCGGCGAGTAGCTCAGGGATGAGTTCGTCAATGGTGAACACCTTCTCCCCCTCGTCGAGCTTCCCGCTGATCCTCAGCCTCGCGAGCACGATGTTGCCTGTCGCGCGGGCTATCTCGCGGCGAACCGACGACCGCTCCTCCCACAAGATGCGAGATCGCTTGACAGCATAGTGAGGATCGTCCTCCGGCCGCAGCTGAGGAGCAGAGGAACTCGCGCCGGCTTCTAAAATGGCCAGGCGAGATTCCATCTCTACCGCGCGGATTTGTGTTGCCTCTAGATCAGCCCGAGACTTGGCGAGTTCCGCCTCATACTCGGAGAGTTTTTTGGCGGTTTCCATCTCGACAGCCTGCAACAAATAACGGAGTCAGCCAAAGAAGCACGCATGGCGACATTGACATCGCGCGTAGAGGCGATTTACCTCATAATCTCGCCAGCGAGTATATTCCATGTCGAGATCGATCGCCTTCTTACTGACGATCTTCAAGGCCTTTTTCCTCTCCATCATCCTTCTCGCCGCAAAGTGATTTAATTCGACGGCTCGTGCGAGCGAGCAGGCCGCCTGCTGGGCGAGTTCCTCCTCGCTGAGATCCAGCATGGACTCGGCGTCGCCTCGCCCATACATCGCGTAGAGGACGGCAAAGGCCTCCCCCTTGTCCTCCCCTTCCTCCGCCCAGGAGGGGAGGTTGGTGCTCAACATCACCAGATGCTCGTCCGACGCCCAGGTCACCAATGGGCAACCATAGGCATCCACCGCGTCCAGCCCCAAGTTGAAATTGGGGTGGAAGTGGGGAAGCCGATCATGGAGCGTCGAGTCCTGGTCGTCAAGATGCGGTGACGACACCTTCTGTTTCTTGGTCGCGGGGCCCGACGACCTGGCTTTGCCTTTGCCCCTGGTGAGTTTCTTCCTTTCACCGATATCAGCCGGCGAGTGGGGCTCAAAAAGCGAGGTGGAGACTTCTTTGGCTGGAGGAAGCGGGCTCGTCGGGAGCTCGTTTGGCTCTGCAAAAGGCCGAGTAATGTAAACAAACAACTATCGCGACGAGTATGCAACAAACGTTCCTTGCTAAGATTTACCTTCATTGTAGTGGACCTCGAACAGCGTATTGAAGTTTAGTCGCCAAAATATAACATCGAACCAGCGACCTCGGAACGATTCAACGAGTTGCTCGCGCGCACCCTCCAGTATCGGTAGAAGGAAGATGACATCAGCAGGCTAGTGCGACCTTCCCTGGACGTCACCAAAGTCACCCTCGACGACGACTAACATCTCGCTCCACCGATGTACTTTATTCGTCGTCCCCACCAGGGTGCAGACATGGCTGCTGAAATAGACCACGCCCTCGGCAGTCGCGGTGAAGGCGAATATTTTGCGGAAGACGAAAAGATCGAAGATGATCCTCTCCTCACGCAAATAACAAAGGAACCCCACGATGATGGCGACGTCGTTGGGGTTGATCTACGCGGGGACTATGCCGAAGTATCGGAGAATGTCGCAATACTCCGGCCACAACGGAAGTCACAGACCGGCGTCGAAGTGGCAAAGGGGAAGGACCAGCGCGCCCTCGATGAAGGTGTTGAGTCGCTCGCTACGACTCGGGAGCCTGGCCGAGTATCCCTCGGGGAGGAGCCTTTCCCTAAAGTTCTCTAGGTCGCGCTCGGTGGTGATCGACTTCTTGAAAGCCGCATCCGTAAAGTTGGCGGCATGGGCTTGGCGGCGAGCACTTGCGTCGTCTCCAACCATCTTGCGAGTTTTGAAGTGGAGAAGAAGAAGGAATAGCGAGGAGAAAAGCAAAATCGCAGCACGCGAGCAGGAAAAGATACTCGCGAGCTAGGGGGTCAAAAGCGCAACAACGTACTTATGTCCTACCTACCCCCTCTATTTATAGGCGCCAGGGGGGGGGGGGGGGTATATCATCCTTACGACGAGTATCAAACCAAGTCGCGCACTAAGCGAGGAAGCCGACTCCGTTGCGTAGGTCGCACCGAACAGAGAAAGCATGATCGCAACCTGCAGAACAAACTCGGCACAATTCAGGCAAGATGTCGCACAAACGTTGAAAATAGTGAACAAAATAAATAATGGTGCGAGATCGAAGCTCGCTTATTACAAAATTAGAAAACATTCATCAAGTTGCACTTAGCGAGTTCAAAAAAAAGAAAAAGAAAGAAAAAAATCTAAGGCATAGGCCTCTCTGGGGGATGAGGATGTCGCCAGGCCCAACCCACCTCGCGCGCTCGCCGGAAGTGCTCGGTCGCCATCGCCATCGCGTCATCGCCGAGTCTCAACTGCTCCTCCATCCTCGTCAACCGGCCGACAGAGCCCATACTCGCGTGAATGCCGACAACCTCGTCGAGGACGAACTGGAGGCGATGGTTGTGAATCGCCAGCTGACGATCGTTCTCCTTTACCATGTGGAAGCGGGATTCGTAGCTCTCCAGCGTACTCTTGAGCCCTTCCATCTTCGCCATCCGCACTTCCAACGATGATATTCGGCGATGAGGTTCGCAGATCGCCAGCTGGTCAAACTTGCTCTCCAGCTCCAAGTAGGCGCGAGCAGCAGCACATCGATATTCCATGCCCGGTAACCCCATGACATCGATGAAGGCCGCCCCTGGAGTCGCCGGCCGATCTGACAACAAATGAAAGTCGCCAGATTAGACAGATATTTAGCCGCCCTATACGACATCAATAACGTTACATACCGCTGCGAGGAGACCTAGATCGGCGAGGAGATCTAGATCGGCGAGGAGAGGATCCGCGAGTTGGCTCATCTCGCCGGCTTGAAGATGGCTCACCAGCATGCTCGGCCGCCTTGCCTTGCCCGCGACCCCCTTGTCCAGAATCCGCGCCTCTTGGCGGGAAGTAGCTCGGCCGCGGCTTGACCGGCTTACTGACCGTGGGATGTGAGGGAGGTGTAGGAAGCGACGAACTCACTGGTGGCTGGGAATTCTTCAGCGGAGGAGGCGGAGGAAGTCGCGTTGTGGCGACTTGAGAAGGCGCGACCAGAGGCGGCGGCAAGGATACGTTCACCGACTGGATGGTGGCGACGTTTGTAAGAGGTGGCGGCGGGGGTAGCGAGGAGCTCGCCTCAGGCAGAGAAGACCTCGCCGGAAGCAGTGCAGAACTCGCGGCGGACGGAGCAGAACTCCTCGCAGGCAGCGCAGAACTCGCCGGGAGACCCTTGCTCGCCGACGGATCCTTCTTGGACTGAGGGTCCTTCGACAAAGGATCCCTGCTCGCCCGGGTCGTCTTTCTCGGCGGAGGGTTCTTCGACGACAGTTCCTTGCTCGTCGAAGGAACCGAGGCCTCAACTGTCCTTTTGGCGCCGATATTGATCCGCACCGTGTGCGCGGTCTTTACTGATCTCCCGGCAGGAAGGGCGACAAGCAGCGCGGAGCTCAACAGGGCGACATTCAGAACCACGCCAACACCCCCCGAGGGAGAATCTGTGAGTATCATGGTCAAGTTAGCAAGCAATAGAAACGACCTTCAGAACAAGAAAACATCTCGGCAAAAATGGCAACCTGGCAAGTCAACGACTTCAACCTGCTGCGGCACCGGAGTGGAGGCGAGTTCCGGGGCCAGAGTCGTGGCGAGCTCTGGGATGTCGAGCGAGTCGAGAAAACTCGCATCAGAGACGACGACATTGGGGATGTCGTCGAGACCCAGGCCGCGGAGCAACTGTTGCGTGCTGACAGAGCGCACGAGGTTGCTGGTGGAAGCCGCGGTTTGGGAAAGAGGTGGCGGCGAGCTACCGTCACCAGAGACGTGTTTCTTCTTGGACTTTTTAATCTTTTTCTTCTTGAGAGGGGGTAAGTCGGCAACAGCGTCCTCCTCGCGCGGCCGTTTTGGCTTAGCGACGCCGATAGCACTAGTCAGCGCGGCGAGGCTATCATGAAGAAACTTCACAGCGTCCGACATTATGCGCGAGTTCTGGAGATGCGGCTAAAGAACTAGGCCCCCATATTTATAGAGATCGACAGACAGTCACAAGAGGCGAGCGACCCAGATACTCGGCAGCGCAACTCGCCGAATAAGTGTTGGATGTTTCTTTTCGAGCTCCGATGTCGCTCAGAAAGAGCGGGGATTGTGTACAACCCGTATTCGTCGAGAGTGGGCCCTACCACAACCAAGTCAGCAGAAGTCAAGGTCAACAAGTCAAGGCAGGAGTCAAAGCCAGTACTCAAGATCGCGTAAGGCCTGAGCGAGTATAGGCGAGCTCCCCTCACATACTCGCCAGGTAGGCGACTAGGCGAGATACTCGCCCAGCCCGTGCGAGTTCCTCTAGAAGTCGCCTAGTCGCCAGGGGGTGGGGTATAAATATGACCCCCCTCCCCTTGCATTTGCCTATAAATAGGACCCCAGGAGTACGAGGTGAAGCACTTGAAATCCTCAGCAGGATACTCGCGCGCTTCAGCTTCGGGATACTAGCTAAGTCTTCAGATTCCTTTTCCTTAGAGTTAGTCGCGACCTTGCGACCTCGCCAGCTAGCTTCCCTCGTACCCAGTTCGGCCATCTTTGGTTGAGAAGGGGCTGCTCCTTTCGAGCATCCGGGTATGTGGTGGGTCCTTCCTGCCGCAACATCTGGGGTCCTGTTTGACCTGTTTCTTCGTTCTAGCCATCTTTGCCGTCTGATCTAGCTTCTGAGCCGGTAACCTTAGACGACTTTGGTCTGAATTCTGCGGTTGGGATTTTTCCTGGCTTCAACACCTGATTGGGTGTTTCAGCATCTCTTCAACGTCTAATGCCGTCCCTCATTTTTTGTTTCTCGTTTGTTTTTTTAGGTTTTCCAGCACCTTTTTGTCGTCGCCGCCGCCCGGAGTTTTCAGAACAACTGCCGGTATATATTCTATCACCATTGCTTATCTAAGCATCCTGTTCAGATATGCTCCCCTCATTTCCTGCATGTTTTCTTTTGAATTTTTGTAGGGTTTTCGAGTTGAAAATTAAACATTTTAAAATTTTGTACATGTTTTTGTTCATTTTTGAGAAGATGTGTTCAAGTTGAATGATATACGATCTTCTTTGCTATAGCGGAGTTGACTCGCACAAACTGTCATTTCAGCAATGTTTGAATGATAAAATTTAGCTTTTGTTTGAATGATACATGTTTAGTTTTAAAGGTATTTTATTTTATCAATTAATGGAGGAAAATATATAAATAAAATCATTTTTTTTTAAAATGACTGCAAATTTTTTATTTGAGATAAGGCTGAGCATATTATTTGAAACTCGAAAATCACTCGAAAATCGTTCGAAAATTGAGCCGAATCAGAATCAGTTAAAATTGATTCGACTCAATTTGATTCGATTCAGTTTGACTCGAATCTGATTTCCAGTCGATTTCGAGACAGTCCCGAATCACTTGAAATATGATTCGAATCAATTCGAATTAATTAAAAAAATATGTATTTATTAATATATTCTTATTTTAAGATAAAAAATCACAAAATTTAAACTTAAATAAAAAGAATGAAGATTTTAAGTATTTCATTTGCTAAATTTATAGGTTGCTCAATTTTATTTTGAGCAAATTAGAAATAAAACAAAAAATTGCTAAATTTTGAGCCGACTCGATTCGATTTCGAGCCGACTCGATTCTATTTCGAGCCGACTCGGAATCGAGCCATTTCGAGTCGAACCGTGTCGAATCGAAATCATTTCGAGCCGAATTCGAGTCGAAAATTTCGATTTCGAGGGGAGCTCTAAATTTGAGAATTGCAAATATAAAGGTGCTTTAATTATTCATTAGGAAATATCACATATTATTATTTCACCTCTACTCCGAGACATCGTCGTGCTCAAGTGATTACCCCCGCCATGCTCTGTTTTCTCTAAACTCTTACCGCCTCAACGTCATCGCCGCTTCCCAGTACGAATAGGGCAACTTTCTCAGCCATTCGCAGCTCCATATTCTTTCGAGCACTTCGTCGTCGTCTCCAGCGAAGAAACGAAGACGAAGCAAGCAAGGAAGAGATACAGAGATGGGAAAAGGGAGAACAGTAATGGAGGTTGGGGCGGATGGAATCGCTCTCATAACAATCGAAAACCCTCCCGTCAACGCCCTCTCACCTCACGGTACTTACTTCTCAACCCCCTTTTCGTCGTCTTCAAGCTATTTCTGCTGCAGTCCAGTATCCCTTTTCGGAGCGATGGTTTCTCTTCTTCTTTTGGCCCTTTTACTGTTTGACGTAGCAATATCCAATATATGATTTCTCGTCCTCCGATCATTTGTTTCTTGCGGCGGGGTTTAGGGTTTGGCCGGATGTTGATCAAACATTTCGTTTGAACTTGTAATTTTATTGAGCTCTGTTGGGTGGATCGAAGGTTTTTATGATTTTTAAGTTTAATTGGGAAGCATGGTTATGTGCACATAAATCAAAATGGATTTTTGGGTCTGCATGTCTTTGACTTTGATTTGAGGGCATTTTGATTTGAGGGCATTTTGATTTGAGGGCATGATTCCCCAGCAAACGTGACAGTATAGGGGCCACTATTTCAGTGGTATTTGTGAGC
Organism: Platanthera guangdongensis; assembly: GCA_039583875.1. NCBI lineage: Eukaryota > Viridiplantae > Streptophyta > Magnoliopsida > Asparagales > Orchidaceae > Platanthera > Platanthera guangdongensis. The sequence goes on from CM077156.1 coordinate 10,220,488, forward strand.
ATACGCTTTGTGTATTTATTGTCAAAGGTTAGATTTTTCTCCTCTGAGAGAAGCCACTTTGTGCATAGTGCCAAAGGTCAAGTCTGTTTCCAATCTTCCCCCGCCCCCAAAGATTGGAGACTATATGAGTTTTGTTGTTGGGATGCACATTGTATGATCCCTAGGGAGCTCGATATAGTAGACCAAACTAGTAATATTCATATTGGGAACTCTTATCTATATGCTCCTATTGCTGGGAAATACAGGCAGAAGCAGATCTACTTCTCCTAAACTTGTGCAAAAATGGAATGCTAATACAGAGATGTACACAGATTTGATTGAAACAATGGAAATAATAAAATTGAATCAATGATAAAAAGGTGAAGTTAATATGAATATACTAGGAGCATGAAACTATATATGATACCAATTGTGATCTAACACTACTAAGGCTCCGTTTCGTACGGCGGTGGCGGTCATGAATTGTTGGTTTTGTTCGGATCCGGTTCAGTCCGGTTCCGGTTTTTGGAATTTATTTCCTTCCCAAATTGGTATATGCAGATGAGCCTAAATAAATGAGAATTAAAAAGGAAAAAAATTATACGGTTTTCATGTTTGGGAGATCCCCGAGTTGCTAAAAATAAAAGGGAAATAATATTTTCCTTTTTGGACATGGAAGCATGAATTAAATACCACATCATCGTTGTCTTGAGGAAGTGATTGCACCGACTGTGAAGATAAAATAGAGGAGCCGCTTGAGTGTGTTCTGCCGATCAAGAGAAAGATCGCCGCCTCTCTCTCACTCCTCTCTCTCTCTCGCTCGAGCACTCAGAGGGGCCATCAGCCTTGAGGTTTGTTGCCGGTCTTGGAGGAGATATCCACCGCTGTTGAGAGAGGGTGTTGCCGCCGGGCTTGGTGGAGTTTGTCGCCGGTGTTGCAGTGGACGTTCTTTGGAGTTGAGAGGTGCGGTGTCGATGACATGCGTGAGTGCAGTTAGCCTCGATGGTGGTTTCTCTCTGATGACAGCGTTGTTCTCCGGTGACGGCGTTGTTCTCCGGTGATGGTGCGGCTGAACGTCGTACATCGACGTTGAAGGTTCCGGTGAACCTTGTGTGTCCACGAGACAGATTGCAGTCCAGATTCATATTTTGTTGCAGATAGTGCGTGTTCGGAGCATCCACAGCGTACTCGCCGGTCGATCATTTTTCTCTTGTTTTCCCTTGTATTTGAATTTATATTTTGAATTTATATTTTCATTATATAAATTGTGTGACTATATTTTTTATTTTTGGTTATATGCAATCTTTATAGCTGTGCCTATTTCTATCAGATTTTACAACAAGTGGTATCAGAGCCAGTTTCTGAGTAGGTGACTGATTGAACATTCTGGTTTTAGGTTTGAGTCAATGGTAGATGACGACATCGGTCCGCTCCTTATCTTCCCTGATCTGATCCGTGAATTAATCAAATTACTTGGAGGTACTGCAGGTAGCTATGACAACAAAGAACACAATGTTGGCCAGATATTAGTTGGAAAAATTTGACGGTAGCGAGAACTTTTGCCTATGGAAGATTTGGGTCAAGGATATGTGGGTTGAGCAGAGGTTGATCCAAGTGTTGCGGGGGCGTGATTCTTTGCTCGCCCCGGTGAAGGATTGTGAGTGGACGGAGATGGATGAGCACGCCACTAGCGCTATCAGGATATGTGTGCCACTAGCGCTATCAAGATGTGTGTCGACGAGAAGGTGTTGTTCAACATCTGTATTGAAGAGTCCACTATCATACTGTGGGAGAAGCTGGAGGGATTCTGCATGAGCAAGTCGTTGACCACGAGGTTGTTGCTGAAACAGAGACTGTACAGCCTGAAGATGCAGGAAGGTGGTAACCTGCAGGAACACTTCAACGTGTTCAATGAACATCTTTTCAAGAGTATTCATTTCTTCAAGCAACGCCTCTCCACACGGGAATCTCCAGAGCACTCTGCCAAGATGTTGGTATGGACAAGGAAGCGAGGGAAGGCACAAAGGTCTTATGGGAAGTAGATAATGAGTCATATGAAACATAATTGGAAAGAGTATGTTGAGTACATGATCAAATACCTTTCTTGAGAGCAATGAGGGGTTCAAAAGGCCCTGAGTCAGGATCCAGTGTTTGATCCAGTTGCACAGTCAGGTCAAGTGTGCCGGTGGTCCTTTGTTTTCGCCTTGTGTACACCTGCAAATTAGGAGCAGTAGGAGCAGTATGACGAGGAGTAGGAGATTCACTCACTTCCAACAATATAAGCTCCCCCGGAAGTGAAGGATAAGGAGGAGGAACGGGGAGCGGTACAGGAGAGGGCAAAGGAGGAGTGGACAAAGAAGGGGTATCACTCGAGGGAGGATAATAGGCCTCAGATTCATGAAACGTGACATCCATGGTGACAAAGACCGTCGTAGGAGGATGAAAACACCGGTAGACCTTTTGCGTAGGGGAGTAGCCAATAAACACACACCGTAGTGACCGTGTATCAAGTTTGGTGGGAGGGGTGTGATGAATGTGAACAAAGCAGACACATCCACACACCTTAGGAGGAAGCTGAGAGTAAGAGATCCAAAGAGTGCTAAGGGGCGTGACATTACCAAGAATATGCGATGTCATGCGATTAATGAGATATGCTGCAGTAAGGACAACATCGCCCCAGTAGTATTTAGGAAGATGCATGGTAGATAAAAGGCAGCGAGCAACCTCCAACAAGTGATGATTCTTACGCTACACACACTATTTTGAGCAGGGAATGAGCACAAGTAGTTCGATGAATAATGTCATGATCAGCCATGTACTGAGCAAACTGCGAGTCCAGATATTCACGACCATTGTCACTGCGAAGAATCTGAATTTCGGTGTGAAACTAAGTGCAAATCATGTTATGAAAGTTTTTTGAAGGTAGTAAAAACATCACTTTTCTTATGCAGTAAATATAAACACGTAGTGCGAGAAAAACAATCAATAAAAGTGAGAAATCAAACACATCCTGAAATGGAAGATACAAGACAAGGTCCCCAAACATCTGAATGAATCACATTAAAAGGAATAGAGCTTGACAACGAAACACGATTAAAAGTAGTTCGACAGTGTTTGTTAGCAGTACAAACATCTCAAACAAAAGAATTAAAAGCAGTAGTGGGCATAACAAAAAATAATAATTTCTTGACAGAAATAGACGGGTGGCCTAAATGACAATATCAGGAATATAAATCAGATGTGCTGGAGTGAAGAGCCAAAGGAGGTGTCACTGGGCCAGAGTCGAGCACATATAGACGATTGACCAAGCTACCAGAGCCAATCATCTTCCCCATCTTCAGGTCTTGAAAAACACAAGAGGAAAGATAAAAAGTTACAGAACAGTTCATGGAATTAGTCAAATGACTAATATAAAGTAGATTACGTGTGAAGTTTGGGACATGCAAAACAAATTATAAGGTGAGAGAGGAACATGAGACAGAGCCATTCCCAACAATAGAGGAAAGGGTCCCATCAACAATGCTCACCTTATCACGACCAGAGAGAGGAGTATATGATATGAAACCTGAGGCGGAGCCAGTCATATGGTCAGTGGGTCCGGAGTCGATGATCCACTGAGGAGAAGTAGCAAAGTGAGCACCTGGAGTCCCTGTGTGAGTGTATGAGGTCAAGGCAGTAGACTCCGTGGAGAGCCCTTACATCATGCGACGAAGCGCAAGAACTTCATCAGCCGAGAACACACCAGGGAGGACAGAATGATCCGCACCAGAAAGAGCAGGAGAAGCATCTATAGCAGCATCAATGAGATGGGCAGAGCGAGGAGTATGTCGACCAGGGAAGCGCCTGAAGCCACTGCCACCGCGAGAAGGTGCACCACCTCTCGGTGGAGGAAAATTATGAAGTCTGAAGCAGGTGTCTCTGGTATGAATGTTCTTCCCACAATAATCACAGAGGAGATGATCTTTGTCACTACCCTTCAGCTTAGAATCCCGGGTTGGACGAGTGCCCAACAAGGAAGGAGTACTAGCAGCAAGAGCAAAACTCTCAGGAGCTGGGTCAGGAAGAAGTATCTGGCGACGATCAAACTCCTGTTGAACAATGCTATAAACCTGCAGAAGAGATGGTAACGACAAACGTCCAAAAATACGAACACTAATCTGATCAAAATCCCGATGAAGACCATGAAGTAACTTAGATGCGGTTTCGATCCTCCCGAGCACGGACCATAGCCTCATCTACCGGGCTAACAAAGACGAGGGAATCAAAATGATCATATTCCTGATACAACTGAGTAAACTCCAAGTAGTAGACAGAAGGAGGGCGATCACCCAGACGGAGTAAGGATATCTTCCGTCTCAACTGGAAGATCTGGGTAGCATTACCCTTTTGAGAATAAGTAGCCTCAGCACGTAGCCAAATATCAACATCAGTATCCAAAAATTAGTAGTTGCGAGCAATGCACTCCTGCATAAAATTCGTTAGCCAAGACATGACTAAGGAATTCTCTGAATCCCACCGAGGCCAATCAGGGGCAGTCATCTTTGGTTCCTTAGTTTGCTTAGTGACATAACCAAAGAGGCGACGACTCTTAAGTGCAAGTGTGATAGAGCGAGAACATGGGAGATAATTAGAGTCATCTAATCAAATAGTAGTAATCTGCGGAGTATTGTGATCATGAGTCCCATGAAGAGCACTTGCAGGAGGAGGAGCCGACTGGGAGGAGGCAGTAGAATCATTGAGAGAAGACAAAGTGACTCAAAAATAAAAATCTGGAGACCACACACCATGTAGGGCAGCAAAAAGCATCCGATTACGCCGAACACAAGTGGAGGAGAGGAGGGGAATAAAAATTCATTCCATACAATGGCGGATAGCACAAGCGGCGCCAAAAGGAATCAAGGGCTTCACGACATGTCAAGTGCCGAAAGGAAATGGGCTACAAACCCGAGAGAGAAGAAGGAGAAGAGGAAGAAGAAGTGCAGGAGAAAAAGAAGAGAAGAAGAAGAACTGGAGAAGGAGAAGAAGAAGAGGAAGAAGAGGGGCTAGAGAGTCCGGAGGCCTTGGGAAGGCTGACGGAGGAGCCTTGTGAGAAGTCGACGAAGAAGCACCGCCGGGTGAGGGAAAGGGAGAAGCGGCGGAAATGGGAGAAGATCCCGCGACGGTGAATCAACGAACAAGCGCAACTGCGATCTACGCCAAATGACAGAACAAAGTGGGGGGGGGGGGCAGCGGCTAGGTTAACCTCCCTCTGATACCATGTTGCGAGAATGAGAAAATAGACTTCATTAATTGAAAGAACCCTAATCCCCTCTATATATGGAGGCAGATTAGGATAACAAAATACAAGACCCATAAATACACTGCACATAATAACATACATATTACAACAGATCCTTTGTCGCCATTGTGCCCTATCTTTTGTCATAATCTCACTAATTCCTAAGTACATCATGTCTTTCCTTATAGTTTCATTACAAGTCTTTATTGGTTTACCCCTCCCTCATTTAACATGTCTAATGACTAGACTCTCACAACGCCTAACAAGTGCCTCTAATGGTCTCCTTTGTATGTGTCCAAACCATCTTAGCCGAGCTTCTCGCATCTTCTCTGCTATTGGTGCAACTCCTATCTTATCCCTGATACGTTCATTCCTAATTTTATCCAGTCTTGTGTGTCCCCACATCCACCTAAACATAAAAAATAAATAAAGATAAAAAATAAATAAAGTAAAGGACAAATTTTGAACAAAAACTATGATACTAGTTGTCATCTGACACAATCTATCAGTTGCTCCACAATTGGACTATCCATGGCTAGCATAAGTGTTCACCGTAGTAGTCACACAACAATCCACTACAACAAACCGTGACAGAGTGGAAGATGCATAAATCCTCTATGATTTCTTTCTGCAACTCATACTTACACCGGATTCCACCTTCCTCTTATAGAATAGAACAAGAGAAGGCAAATGGACTACTACGCCTCCTTCCTGTAGCTCTGAGGCACACAAACAAGAAGAGTCACTCCTCGTAGCTCTTCTCCACAGTAATGAAGGTTATTACTTCGAGAACCTCCTCATCCCTCTCCACTAGTGCAGCAGGGGTTCATGATCAACCCGGGATGGAGGGATCTCATGGGCTTGCTGTTGTTCTCGGGATTGGTTTCTACGTTTTCTTATTAACCTATCTTGTCGACAACTTGTGTGCTATAAAACTCTCATACCAACCTGTTCAGAAGAACCTATTAAACTTCACAAACTAGTGAACCATTGTGAACACATATCTCATTTAAAAAGACTGCGCAAAATATGGTTAATGCTCGATATCAGACTAATTAGAATGAGCAAATAAAGAAGTCTATGATCACTGAGATCTTTTCCACAATACAAGACTACTGTCGAGACTTGGATTCAACATCAGCCTCCAACTTTGAACTTTTCTACCCTACAAGCTCAGAAGGAAGTCGTGGACATCGCGCTAATTATGGCAAAGTTACCACCACACCTATAAAGTGTTCGGGATAATGTCTTATCCTTTTCCACTATTCCTTCTCTTTTCGATGTTTGCTCCAGGTTTCTGAAGGTGGCTCCGCCCACTGAGGTCTCCTTCGCTCCCTCTCCTGCTTTGCTTTACCACTATATTGAAGCTCGACCTCTATCTATTAGGTCTCGTGGAGGTCGAATTGGGTCTCGTGGTGGTGGGCGTGATGGTCGCACCCGTTCCAGGGAACATATCACTTGCCTGTGTACCTATTGTGGTCGGGTAAATCATACTGAAGTTACTTGTTACCGGAAACATGAGTTTTCACAGTCACTCCCTCCTCATGCCTTTCCAACAGTAGATGTTCCCAGCATGTTCCACATTGATATTGACACCCTGCTGGAAGAACTATGAAAACAGGGGGGGGGATGGTTACTTGTATCCCTGGCTCTGTTGCCTCTTCTTCCAATGAAGGTAGATCTTGTTTTTTCTCATAGCTCATTATGTAGTAGTGGACTCGGGGGCTACAAATCACATTTACTCCGCAACAACCTCCTCGACACTAATACTACTACTCCAAAATTTATCACTGTTGTCAATAACGCTACCACCCCTGTTTGTGGATCAGGCGATGTTCCTCTGACTCCGTCCATTTCTCTATGTTTTGTACTTCATGTTCATGACTTACAATTTAATCTTCTTTCCCAGTCAACTTACTCATGATCATGATTGGACAATCATTTTACCTCTTCTTCCTTTGTGGTGCTGGATCGACGGATGTGAAGGTTCATTGTTAAAGGCCGACTAACAAATGAGCTCTACACTCTAGACCTTCCCACCCCAGTCTCATCCTCTGTTACTTCTGTTGATTGACATTTCGCTGAAATTCACACTCAATTTTTGAGGTCTATTAAAATTTTTTGGACCGAATATGCTCATGAATATACCAGTCACGAATTTTAGGAAACCTTCAATATCTTTGGTATTATCCACCAAACGTCATGTGCGTATACCCTACAACAAAACGGTGTGGCCTGACGGAAGAACTTCCTCCTCCTTGAGGCGACACACTCGCTTATGCTTGAAATTCAAGTTCCTAAGAGCTATTGACATTTTGCTACTACCACCACATGCTATTTGATTTATTGCATGCCTTCAATCTTCTTTAACTTTGCGACTCCATTCTCTATCCTTTTCCCCACTACATCTCCCTTTCCCTCACCTCCTCATGTTTTCGAGTGAGCATGCTTTGTCCATCATCTTGACCCTCCAGTGGACAAGTTGACCCCTCGTGCTACAAAACATATCTTGTTGGTTACTCTCGCACACAAAAAAGCTGTGTGCTACTCCCACTGATTGGAAGACAGTTATCTCTGATGATGTCACCTTCCTTGATGATCAACCCTTCTACCCCTCGACTCCTCATGATAACTTTCCCTTTCTCTCCCGCGTCCTAACGTCCCTATACACAACTCAACACTTCCCCTGCTCCCCACACCATCTCCCGTGCTTCCAATACCACCTTCTATTCCTCCTCTCCGTGTGTACACTCGATGTCATCCTCAGTCTGATGTCCTGCGACAATTCCCCATACTGAAAACGCTCCACCACTAGATGATCCAACTACGGATCCCCTCCAGGATGCGCCCCTTCTACCGCTTACCCACTCTCTCATTATGTCTCATTTCACCACTTATCTTTTGACCTTCACATGTTTGTCACTTCTTTGTTTTCTATTTTCACTCCCTCTTCTGTACAGGAAGCTCTTCAGCATCCTGGGTGACGGGCCGCGATGGATGAGGAAATGACCGCACTCTGGATAAATCAGACCTAAGAACTTGTCTCCTTCCTCCTAGCCAATCCCGTGTGGATGTAAATGAGTCTTTACTATGAAGCATCATCCTGATAGGACAGTTGAGTGCCATAAAGCTTCTCTTGTGGCTCGTGGTTTCACTCAACAATATGACTTTGACTATGAAGAGATGCTCGCCACAATCGCTAAGTTGAATGCCGCACGGGTCTTGATTTCCTTTGCCGTCCATCGTCATTAGCAGTTGCATCAACTTTATATCAAGATTACATTCCTTAATGATGATCTCACTGAGACTGTCTACATGCAACAACCTCCTGGTTATGAAATCATGGGAGAGTCTCTTGTCTGCCACCTCAAAAAAATCTTTTCTATGACCTCAAGTAGTCCTTTCGGGCTTGGTTTGATAAGTTCAGCCAGGTCATTCGATATATTGGCTTTATTTGGAGCTCGACAGACTTCTTATTTACTTGTCACCGCCCAACAAGCACAATGATACTTCTTGTATATGTTGATGATATTCTCATCATGGGCGATGATCTGAACGGTATGTCTATATGCAATAACCTCATGGTTATGAAACCACATGAGAGTCTCTTGGCTGCCACCTTAAGAAATCTTTTCCATGACCTCAAGTAGTCCTCTCAGGCTTGGTTTGATAAGTTCAACCAGGTCTTTCGAGATCGTGGCTTCATTTGGAGCTTGACAGACTTTTCCTTATTTGCTCGTCACCATCCAACAAACACAATGATACTTCTTGCAATATGTTGATTATATTCTCATCATGGGCGATGATCTAAACTGTATATCTATGATCAAAAAGCACTTACCCTCACATTTTTAGACCAAAGATTTGACCCGCCTCAGATATTTCTTGGGTATTGAGGTAGCTCGTTGACCCGATGTACTCGTCTTGTCTTAGCTGAAGTACTATTTCGACCTTCTTCACAATGCATGATATTCATGATGCAAGCCTGCTGACACACCAATGGACGCCAACCACGAGCTCTGTGCTTACACATCCGACTCCGATGTGCTTCTCCTTAATCCGTAGTACTATCGTCACCTTGTTGACAAGCCTATCTATCTGACCGTCACACGACCCGTTATATCTTTTGCTGTCGGGGTGCGCATCCGCTTCATGCATCTCCTCAGATGTCTCACCTCTAGATTGTCGAGCGAATCCTTTGGTATCTGAAAGATGCTCCAAATGTGTATAAGCTTTCCTATTCTCTATCATTAATTGCCTATTCAGATGCAGAATATGCTGTCTCCCTCGATGATCGTCGGTCTACGAGTGACTACTGCATATATTTTGGAGGACGCCTGGTCACTTAGCGAAGCAAGAAGCAGATGGTGGTGACATGCTTTTCTGCAGAGACTGAGTATCATTTGATGACATCTGCTATTTCTGAACTTATGTGGTTAGAAAGTGTTCTTGTTGATCTTGGTGTAAAGCTTCCCTCTCCGGCCGTTCTCTACTGTGATAGTCAAGCTGCCTTCCATATCACTGAGAATCCTATTTTTCGTGACTGTACCAATCATATCAAAGTCGATTGTCATATTATCTGGGAAAAAGTTCAACTCCGCAAACTTGATTTGCGACATGTACCCGTTGCCAAACAAAATTTTGTTGTCCTCACTAAGGCCTTACCACACCCACTATATCGACAATTTGTTTTCAAGCATGGTGCCTACAATCTGTATGCTCCAGCTTGCGGGGGAGTGTAGAAGAACTAAATAAGCCTATGTAGAAGCCACGTAAAGGCCCCCATTTCTCATGTATAGATTAGTCCTAGATCTTTGTTTGGAGTAGAGATTTTAGTCCTCCATTCTATAAATACGAGTACAAATACTTGTGTTGTAAGTTGATATATATGTAGCAATAAAATTTTGAGCTTCGTATTTCATTTTCTTTACAAATGAAAATGTTATTATTTGCTAATTGGAATAATTTCTCCTGATGACAAATTTCTTTTGACTTATCCGCGGTCAATATTCGATCACAAAATAGGATATCAGAACACTAAGATGGGATTGTTCACTATCGGCAACACACTCTCAACGGAGCTTCCACGCGTTGATCATATTGCACCTCTTACATTTCGTGCATCTTTCTCATGGCGGGAGCAGAACAATAAGGAAAGACCCATTCACGACGCCTAGGGCTTGAGGGTGAGCCATACAAGAGTGAGTCGAAGATGTTTCCCTGGTTATGACAAGAAAAGTAGGGGCCGCGCTTTATAAAATTTCATTAGCAACAAATTATGACTTAAGTGAATGTATTTTCTTGGTTTCCTTCTCTAATGTGATTTTAGTTCCCTGGTGATGGACCTTATTCTCAGGCCCTTGTTGCTCCCTGAAACAAGGAACTAAGTTCAATATTTGAAACCCTACTTCAAAAAAATATAACCTCATTGCATACTTTGCTCCCTTGAAAAGTGATAGCCCTTGTCATGATTCTTTTAACATAGATAAAATTTCTTGTCAAGCGGGGTATCCCATAATTCCCCTGTGATAGCTCTCAGATCTGTTTACGTTTACCGGTAAAAGATTAATATTGCTTGGAAAGCAAATTTTAACCTATAATCCATTGAAGTGGAGCACCTTTTTGTTGTGATAAATGACCTACTTAACCCACTGGGTAGAGTATTGCTTTCATACTTTGCATATTTCTTTTTTTACACGAATAATTCATTAACTGAATGTTTAAAGGTCATTTGTAATGGTGGCTGAGTGCACTGCTCATTTGTTAGAGATGTGGTGACTTACTCTAATTATAAACTGACTTTTGTTTATCTAGCTCTCCCATGTTGTCTAAAGCCAAAACCCTTTGGTACGAACCCGGGGCGGAGGCGTACAAGTGACTAGGAGAGAGGGAGAGGAGAGAGAGAGAGAGAGAGGAAGAAAGGGGGAGAGTTAGGGTTAGAGAGGAGAGGAGGGAAAAACATTCATTCATCCAAGATAAAGAAGTACAAGATCCGCATGCCCTCTTATAGTGGCGAGGAGCGAATACAAAAGGAAATACTGAAAATAAGAAATACTGGGAATATTAAAAACGCAACAAGTAAATATAACAACATATTTAATATTAAATATCATCCGCGATCTCGGCGGGCCCCTGCTGTAACGACCTAAAATAAAAATCCGTATAAAATATTTTGAGTTATATCCCTGATGATGAAAAAGACACATATTTTACGATTTATTTAACCAATGCCTGTGCATATGAGTTTAACTCATTAAGATATCGCTAAGAAATAAATGTGGGCGAGGGAAAAACATGAACGATATAACTATCTGTGGGGATGTTTTATTTAAAACACTTTTTCTTTTATATCAAGAACAGAATAATAAAATTCGGCATAAGGAAATGCAAAGGTTTCGAATCCTATGATGCAGAGGAATCTACGGATGGATTCACCAGTAGGTGCGAGCCTACGGAAAGCCTTTAAGTGGGTGGTGGCCAAAAAAATGCATAACCAGAGCATTTCCTATTTTATGTAATTAAAATAAAAGGGATTAAGGGTTAGCATTATGATATACTATCAAAATTATGCTTTATTGTACCGTATGCATATTGTTATTATCCCCATTGTTTGCATGTACAACGTTTTATGAAATACTTATCTCACATAGTCATAATTTTTATGACTAACCCATTGTGAACCTATTTTTTCTAGGCAACAGGAGCGTCTCCCAGTGCCCCTAAGAGGATTCCCGCAGAAGAGTTAGCGAAGATATGACTAAAAATCTTCGTAGGCATTGGAGAAGTTCAGCAAACACATATGAACTCGTGTAGAGATCCGTACTGTGACTTCTGTATAAAATATAAGTAGTGCTGATGTTAGTTATATTTTTATCGAATAATGTAACACTGAGAAATAAAGGAATAAAATACTGATGTTTTTGTTCTTTGTACTATGGTAAAATGCTGTGACCTTTTTTTTCAAAACTGTTGTCCGATTCTTGAATCATTTGAAGAACCCGGAAGTTGGGTCTCTACACCTGCGATATACGTGTCTGGCGCGTGTCGACTTGCCATGGTGACTCGTCGTCGTGTAGTTCCATAACAATGCTGTCGTCTGGAAAATGTGCCTTTTCCTCAAGGCATTAGTCGGGAAACTGGCGGCGGAAATCATCCCGGGGAAGCCACGCCGTGTCCGAGTCGAGACGACCGGTCCAAGTCACAAGAACTTCCTCTGATGTATGGTCCCCCGGAATGCGGCATCGGCGATCGAGGATCAAGGCGGGGTAGTAGGGCACCTCTCCGGCAAGGTCGAGATCGGCCGGGAGTTGATCCATGGTGGCGTGCTTTCCTACTGCACGCCGTAGCTGCGATACATAGAAGATTGGGTGGATGCGGCTTCCGCTTGTGAGGCGAAGGCGTTACGCGACCTCCCCATGCGTGCAAGTACCTCGAATGACCCGAAGAATCAGGGGGCTAATTTTGGGCACGACTGTTGGGCTACCGAAAGCTGACGGTAGGGGTGGAGTTTGATGAAGACCTTCTCTCCTACATCGAAGGAGAGGTCCCGAAGTTTCTTGTTGGCAAAGGAAACCATCTTCTGTTAGGCCCGTCGGAGGTGGTGCTTTAGGTGATCCAGAATTATGTCCCAGTCGCGAAGAGCTGTGGCTAAGCTCTCCACCTAGCATATCCCTGGGAGGTGGCAGACAATGGACAGAGGAAGCCGGCTGTAAACAACCTCAAACGGAATGGTGTCGGCCGCCTGGTCATGGGCGGTGTTGTACAAATACTCGACCCACCCGAGCCACTTAGCCCAGCTACGCGGCTGCTCTCCCACGAAGCAGCGGAGGTACATCTCCAAGCACCGGTTGAGGACCTCTGACTGGTCGTCGGTCTGAGGATGGTACGCCGTACTCATGCAAAGGCGGGTGCCTTGCTGGCGGAACAATGTAGTCCAGAAGGTACTCAGGGAGAGCGGGTCTCGGTCGCTGACGATCGATCGGGGAAAACCGTGGAGGTGCACGACCCCCTAGATGAAGCTGTTGGCAATTGTGGCTGCGGTGTATTGATGACAGAGGGGAATGAAATGAGCATACTTCGAGAATCGGTCCACCACGACTAGGATGCAATCGGATCCCTGAGATCAGGGTAGTTGTGTGATAAAGTCCATGACGACGTCGTCCCAAACGCGGTTGGGAATCGGGAGGGGCTGAAGTAGATCACATGAAAAAGCGGCTTCGTACTTGGCCTTCTAGCAGATGAGGCAGGCAGACATGAAGGCTTTGACCTGTCAGAACATGTGAGACAAATAAAGGGAGGCTGCGAGACGTTGGTATGTCCGGTAAGCACCGACGTGTCCCCCCGTCAGGGAAGCATGGAACTCGGCCAATAACAGAGGGATGCTCAGGGAGGAGGGGGCGAGTACGAGGAGGTCCTTGTAGAGTAGGCGACCGTCATTCAAGGAGTAAGGTGGGCGGGCTATGGCGTCCGCGAGGAGCACCGTACGAATCCCATTGAGCACTGGGCATGCTTCCCCTTCTCGTCGGAGGGCCTCTGCATTCTCCCAGACCGGGCGGGAAATGGATGCAAGTATGAGGTTGCGCGAGAGAGCGTCGGCCGCACGGTTCGCCTTCCCTGGCTGGAACTCGATGCTGAAGCTGTAGCCCAGTAGCTTGGCCACCCATACGGCCATACCTGTTGGGCAGGAGTAGCAATCTTCTGCTGCAGAAGGTAGCAGAGGCTATGGTGGTCGGTGCGGACCACGAATCGTCGGCCCAGGAGGTAGCTTGGCCACCCATACCTGTTGGGCAGGAGTAGCAATCTTCTGCTGCAGAAGGTAGCAGAGGCTATGGTGGTTGGTGCGGACCACAAATCGTCGGCCCAGGAGGTAGGGTCACCAGTGCTGCACTGCGAGGACAAATCCCGTGAGCTCGTTCTCGTACGCCGAATCGCTACGGATGGTATTTGAGAACGTGCGACTGAAATAGGCCATAGGCTGGCCGCCTTGCATGAGTACGGCCCCCACGCCGACGCCCGACACGTCACACTCCACAAGGAAGGGCTAGGAGAAATACGACATAGCTAACATCGGGGCGCGAACCAAGGCCTGCTGGAGAGCGACAAAAGCGGCGGAGGCCGCTGCTGACCACTCGAATGGGCCCTCGGCTGACTTATTTAGGAGTTGGGTGAGGGGTCGGGCTATCGTGCCGTAATCCTGGATGAACCGGCGGTAGTACCCCGTCAGACCCAAGAACCCGCGTACATCGCGGAGAGACGTTGGGATTGACAACTGGAGGACCGCTCCGATTTTGCCGCCATCCCCTGCAACCCCCGCTGCAGAAATGGTGTGTCCCAAGTAATACACCTATGGGACCCCAAAGGCACACTTTGTCGGGTGGAACTTGAGCTGGTGGTGCCATAGAGTAGCCGGTGTCTGCCGCATGTGCTGAAGGTGCTTCTGCCAAGAAGAACTATAGACCAAGATGTCATCCAAAAAAACAAGTACATGCTGGCAAAGTACCGGTCGAAAAATGTCGTTCCTTGTGGCCTAGAAGGTGGCTGGCGCGTTGGTCATGCCAAAAGGCATAACCAGGAACTCGTAGTGGACATCATGAGTTCAGAAAGCCGTCTTGGCATCGTCGGCCGGCTAGACACGAATCTGATGGTAGCCCGCATGAAGGTTCAATTTGGTGAAAATGGTGGTTCCGTGGAGCTCGTCCAAAAGCCCCTGGATCACCGGAATCAGGTACTTTTTTGGAACTGTGACTTTGTTGAGCTCCTGGTAGCCCACGCAGAAGCGCCAGCTGCCGTCCTTCTTCCTGACCAAGAGGACCGGGCTGGAGAAAGGGCTTGCATTGGACCAGATATGGCTTCCCATCAATATGTCATGTACGAGCCTCTCGATCTCGTCCTTATACATGTGCCCATAGCGATACGGGCGGACCGACACTGCCGACATGCCGGGCTGAAGAGGGATGGCATGATCGTGTTGCTGGGCTGATGGAAAGTCGGACGGTGCCGTGAAGAGGTCCGCAAACTCGGACAGGAGGCCTTGCAAGACCGGTGGTGGTGATGGGGCCGGTGGCGCAACGTCCGAGATGGACGAGAGCCATGCCGAGAAGTCGACGCCCGTCGTCCACTGAATCGTGCGGGAGGAGACGGGGGAGCGGATTAGGGAAGCCTCCCCCACCAGGCAACACTCTCGACCGTCCTGGAGAAACCGCATCGTCATGGTTTGCCAGTTGACCCGCACGTCGCCCAATGTGCAGAGTCATGCCACGCCCAGGATGGCGTCGATTCCGCCAAGGTTGAAAATGTAGAAATCTGCCGTCACTGAGTAAGGTCCTACTGAAAGTGGAACGGATGGGTAACGTCCCTGGATCGAGCGTCGGCGACCATTGCCCAAACTGGCCGTGAAGTCTGGCGAGGGTTCCATCAGAAGGCGGAGTTGGTGGGCCAGATGAGTGGAGAGGAAGTTGTGGCTCGCCCCGCTGTCCACCATGATGACAATGCGCCGATTGTCTAGCTTGCCCGCCAATTTCATAGTTTGCGGCCCTGAAATGCCGCCCACGAAAAAACAAGGGAGCTCCAACTGGTGAAAGGCCGTGTCAGTGACGCCCTCGGTGGTAACCTCCTTCGTGATTTCGAGGTTCTCAAAATCAGCCAAAGTGATCTCTGGTTCAAAGTCGCTGCTGATGGCGCGGAATTCCTTGACCGTGCAAACATGGGTTGGGGAGTAGGGATGTCCGCAGCAAAAACATAGTCCTTTGCGTCGGAGCTCATCAAACTCGCGGGTGGAGAACCGCTGGGGGGCGGCCAGTCGGGCTGGCCGAGCAACTGGAGGGGCATGTAGGGCTTGAGGCTCCGGAGTAGTGATCTACCACATCGCTCCCCACCGGGCGGGTGTCGAGGAGCCAAATCCGCCTCCACGATGTGGGCCATGTCTAGGGCTTCAGACACCGTCCTGTGGTGATGAGTGCGAAGCCGGGAGTGGATGTGGGGCAGGAGGCCCTGCATGAAGAAGCCGAGCTAATGATCCAGTGGTAAACCCCGAACATGGGTGACGAGGGCCACGAACTCATCGATGTAGTCATCCAGCGCACCGCTTTGACGTACCCCACACAACCGTTCGATGGCGGAGCCGGTGTAACGACTGTCGTAGCGGCGGATCATTTCCTGCTTGATCTCCGACCAGGAGATGGTCGGGTTGGACTGTCAGAGCCATCGGGTCCAATGTAGGGCGGAGCCATCGAGTCCCACGACAGAGGTAGAGACCTTGTCCTGCTCGGAGATGTGATGGTCAAAGTATTGTTCCGCCTTGGCGATCCACCCAATCGGGCCCACCCCGACGAAAGTGGGGAGTTCCAAGGCAAGGGCTGGCCGGCCAGGGAAAATCAGGGGTGCGACGTCCGCGTTGTGCGGTAGCGGGTCCTCCCCGAGGATGGACGCGCCGGAGGCTGGGCATGCGGATCCACTGGCGGACGAGGCGGCATAAGGTTGGAGAGCATCAATCTTGGCATGAAGGGTGAGCGGGGAGACATGCATGGAGGCTACGAAGGACTCCTGGGCGTCGACACGGCGTAGGAGGGCCTCGTTGGCATTCTTCGATGGGGCTTCGGTAGCCGATCGGGTCGTCGGTGCCATGGTGCGGTGCGGCGCGGTGGCATGAAATGACGAGCATCCGGGGTTGGGGCGGTGGTCCCGTGCGGCGCGATCTGCGGTGCGTACGGGGTGTGGCGCGACCTGCGGGCTGGTTTGCGGTGCGGACGGGATGCGGCGTGGCCTGCGGGGATGCGGCACGGGATGCGGTCAGGGTTGGGGCGCGGGAATGCGGACGGGGCTGCGGCGCGGGCTGAAAATCCGGCGGTCGACGACGGGAGGAAAGGGCGGGTCGTACTAGTTTGGTATGAACCAGGGGTGGAGGCGTACGAGCAGCTAGGAGAAGGTGAACTGGAGAGAGGGAGAGGAGAGAGAGAATAAGAGAGGGAGAGTTAGTGTTAGAGAGGAGAGGAGGGAAAACATTCATTTATCCAAGATAAAAAAATACATGGTCCGCATGCCCTCTTATTGTGGGGAGGAGCGAATACAAAAGGAAATACTGAAAATAGGAAATACTCGGAATACTAAAAAGTAAAAACGCAACAGGCAAACATAGCAACATATTTTATATTAAATATCCTCCGCGGTCTCGGTGGGCCCCTGAGATATACGCGCCCGACGCGTGTAGACTTGCCATGGTGGCTCGTCGTCGTGTAGTTCCGTAACACCCTTCCTAGTATAATTTGTGTAATGTGATGTCTAATTTGGCTGCACATGGCATGTCAGCATTGAATTATATCATGACATATTGAAGTGCTGTTTATACATTGAATGCTTCATAGTTCATGTCTACCTTTCTTCCTCAATAACAACACATTTTTGAAAAGATTCTTGATAAAATGATTTTGGGTCTTCGAGGCTTCAAACTCTATCTTGCTGCTTCCAAATTCGACATAAAGTTCATATTTATTACATATGATTTTTCCCCTCCTCCACCAGTACTGTTAAGCCTGAAGGAAAATTATGAGCAAGTCATGAGAAGAGATGATGTGAAAGCTATTGTCCTTACAGGTATGAACTAACTACAGAATTGCTTAATGCTTCTATACTGTTTTCTCAAGTTTATCGTACTTGAATAGGTGCTCAAGGGAAATTTTCGGGAGGTGCTGATATATCTTCATTCAAGGAAGGAGAGGGTAGGCTGAAGGCATTTTCCAATTCAATTTTTTTCCTTCGTACTTTCTGAAGTCCTCTTTCATTTACTGACAGGAGAGTCACCAAGAAACAGTTCTATGTCAATAGAGTTCCTCACAGATATTCTTGAAGGTGGAATTTCTATTATAGCGAACAATATGAATTTAGTAGTGTTGTTTAATGTAATGTTTTCAAAGTGCTCTCAAATTTTTTTTCACATCTTTTCATACTGTCAGGTGGAAGAAAACCCTCGGTAGCTGCGATTGATGGCCTTGCTCTTGGCGGTGGGCTGGAAGTTGCAATGGTGGGCGTGAGATTATTTTAATGCTTGCTTCCACATGTATTGTGTCTTTAGATGTCAAATGATTTGGTTGATTTCTTTTTTTTTGTCAGGCATGTCATAATCGCATATCAACTTCTACTGCTCAGTTAGGACTTCCAGAACTTCAACTTGGAATAATTCCCGGATTAGGAGGTACTGTCTTGTTCCATGTACAAATCATTGTCTTTGTTTATCAAAGAGCAAGCCTTGGCATGTATCATATTTGAAATAGATGTTAGTTAGCCAATGCTGATTTGTATTATTTGATCCTCAACTCTTTTTTTCCACATGTATTTAAATTATATTTGCTTATTGCCTAGAGAATGCTGTCAGTGCCAATGTTCTTGTAGTTCCAAGGGGTTTAGATGGAATTTGTTAATACCTTAATGGTAACACAATAAGAGGTAGAGATTGATAAAACCAAACCCTTTATCAAGGACTTAATTCTACGTGGACTTCTGTTGGTAGATCTCTATTCCACGAACTATACATAGTAACATTTCAAGTCATTCAGAGCTAGATTTACATGGTCCTTGATGTATAACGTTGACGAAAAGTTGATACAAGTGGCAAGGAGAGCCACTTTCATCTCCACTAAATTACAATAAAATGATAAGACAAAGGGAGAGTACTTTGTCAACACAACATGGAGGAGAGTTATCAAATGATTGGTCACCCAAGTCACTCATCTTCAACAATAAATGATGCCCTTGATAAAGATATTCCAAAATTAGTTTGCACCAGCCCACAAAGAGCATATTTCGGAGAATCAAACAAGAGAAGTGAAGTACACACCATACGTTAAATACAAAGTAAAAAAAAAATTAAACAAGAGAAGTGAAGTAAGCAAATTTGTTCACAACAAAGAGATATTTATGTAAGTCCTTTGAAACCAAACATACTTGAATGTAACTTGATTTGCCTTTGAAAAGATTTTTGCCTTGTGGAGTAAGAATATAAGCATTCGAGAGATTGTTCAATCGTCTAATAGTTGATGAATTGTTAAATCCATTGAGATATTTTAGGATATCAAGGAACCAAACCCAAGAGCTAAGTTGAGGACAATGGTTCCTATCACTATTATATCAATGATGAAGATGATTCCAATGTGTTGAAGAAAATATGTAAAAATAAATGCCCATTTTAAGGGCCAACTTAGACCCATTGTAAGGCCCAACTTAGACCCATTTCCTCATTTGGATTTAGTCCCACATCTTAGAATGAGACTTTCTCTCCTTCCTCTATTCCTATATAAGTATACAAATTTATGTATGTGTTCAAGTTTTTATGAGAAATAAAATCCAAGAATGTTTCCCAAATTCCTATTTTGTATTTTTCTACATGGTATTAGAGCTATCAGTCTTACAAAATATTTTTTAGTCGTGCTCACGCGCTCACGCGCTCACGCGCTCACGCGCTCACGCGCTCACGCGCTCACGCGCTCACGCGCTCACGCGCTCACGCGCTCACGCGCTCACGCGCTCACGCGCTCACGCGCTCACGCGCTCACGCGCTCACGCGCTCACGCGCTCACGCGCTCACGCGCTCACGCGCTCACGCGCTCACGCGCTCACGCGCTCACGCGCTCACGCGCTCACGCGCTCACGCGCTCACGCGCTCACGCGCTCACGCGCTCACGCGCTCACGCGCTCACGCGCTCACGCGCTCACGCGCTCACGCGCTCACGCGCTCACGCGCTCACGCGCTCACGCGCTCACGCGCTCACGCGCTCACGCGCTCACGCGCTCACGCGCTCACGCGCTCACGCGCTCACGCGCTCACGCGCTCACGCGCTCACGCGCTCACGCGCTCACGCGCTCACGCGCTCACGCGCTCACAGCCAGTCACCCTTTGTGGGCGATTAGATTTTCTCTAACCACAGCTTTGCCTATCCTGGCTCCTCCCTATCTTTTGATCCCTCCCCCCCGCTTTTATAGTCGTTCACTCTGAAAATCTGAGCCACGCTTGTCTGCCGGTCTCCGCTGTCTCGTAATTTAGCCGCATTTTGCTTGGTCTGAGCTCCTCCGGTCTGCCGACCTCCAGCATATGCTCGCTCGGTCTGTCTGCTCGCCGAGAACTCGAGATCTCTTCTTGCAGCGCCTTTTCGCCAACCTGCGGTTCTGCTCGTATCTTTTTCTCGCGGTGAAGCTTCTCACGCGACCTCTATGCCAGCTCATTGATTTCCCACGCGCGTCTGACCGCGAGTGTCCCGACCTATCAGGTCTTCCCCGTCGTTGGTCTGCTCGCCAACTCGGGCCGCTCCTCGCCGAGTATGCTCGCCAGTTCGCGCGTATTTATCCTACTTGGCCGCTAGTTTTCTCCTTGCCCGACCGCCTTCCCTTTGCCGTATGCTCTCTTGACCGCACCCTTCGGCTCGACTGGTAGCCGGATCTCCATCCTGGGTCATCTCCTTCTTCTAACCGCAACAGGTACCTGACGCCCGATCACAGTCTTTCTTTGCCTAATCACAGATACCTGTCGCCTAACCGCATGGTTCTCCTCTTTCTAACCATTGAAGAATGCCCACTGCTGCTTTGGATGGATCTTCTCCAATGGATCAAAAGGATGCCTGTCTCTTCCAACCCTACTCCAACAGTCACCTCCCTCTCCCTTTACTTCTCCATCCTTTTGTGGAGGTAGCACCTCTTCTCGAGGTAGAGGTCGACACAATTGTGCTACACTTCTGTGTACCTACTGTGGCCGGGATGGTCATCTTGAATCCACCTGTTACGATTTGTACGGTCTGCCACCTGCCCTACATGCATCTATTATAGTACATGCTCCAAACAATAATCAAACTAGCATTGTTGCGTTGCGCACTCAATTCCATCAACTTCAAGGAATGATCAGCCGTTCCTCCGACTCTGTTGTGTCTATCTCAAATGATGGTATCTCCTGCCTCACACGAAGTTCATACTGGATTATGGATTCCAGAGCAACACACCATATTACCCCGATGAAGCCTTCTCAATACTTGAACTCTGAACATCCCAAGTTCATCACTGTTTCCAATGGAGACACCACCCCAATGGCTGGATCAACCGATATCACCCTTACTCCCTCCATCGCTCTTCGCTCGGTTCTTCATGTTCCAGACTCTGCTTTCAATCTCATCTATATTAACTGTCTCACTCAAGACCTTGATTGTTATGTAACTTTCTCTTGCACCTCTTTTGTTGTGCAGGATCAAAATACGCAGTATATTATTGGTAAAGGGAAACTGTCGAATGTGCTATACATCACGGACTTCCCCTCATGATTCTCTCATCTATTAGCTCTATCGAGTGGCATCGGCGTCATGGGTATGCACCTCTTCGCATCCTCCAAAAAGCTCTCCCAGATGTGTCCCTCAATGACTTTACATTTGAGTCTTGCATCTACGACAAACAACACCGTTCTATTTTTTTCACCTCATTGTACTTGGAGCGATGCTCCCTTTGTTTTAGATCATTTCGATATTTTGGGACCCTATAAAATTGCAAGTGTTTTTTATTATCGTTACTTGATTACCTTTATTGATGATTACTCTCGTATGACATGATTATATTTACTTCATGATTGCTCTGAACAACCTCGTGTGTTTCGTGCTTTTATTATTGAGACTCACAATTGGTTTGCTACAACCATTAAAACTTTCCGAACTGACAATGCCCGCGACTACACAAGTCATGCGTTTTCAGACTTGTGTGCTGAGTTTGGAATCATCCATCAAACCACTTGTGCGTATACCCCTCAATAAAATGGTGTTGCAGAATGTAAGTATCATCACCTTCTTGAAGTCGCATGCTCAATTATGTTCCAAATGAATATTCCCAAACTTTATTGGAATTTCACGGTGTCTACAGCCTACTACCTTATTAAACGCATGTCCTCCTCCATTCTCAACTTTGCGGCTCCTTTAACCTTCTTTTTTTCCTTCAAACCCCCCTTTGCAGTCATATCCCGTCTCTTCGCCTGCGTTTGCTATGTTCATAATCTTGGTTCGTTCACTGACAAACTTGCTCCACCTGGCGCATAATCTTGGTTTGTTTTTTGGGTACTCTTGCACTCAGAAAGACCGTGTTTGCTACTATCCCAAGAATCGCAAGGTTGTTACCTCTGCTGATGTCACCTTTCTCGAAGATCAGCTCTATCATTCTCAGCCCATTGAACCTCCACTACCGCCTCCACTTCTGCGTCCTACTGTTCCTGTTACTTCTAACTTACCACCTCTTCTTCCCACTCCAATCCCAAACCTACAACAAAAACCACCTCCGATTTGTGTGTATACTCATCGTACTTTGTTGGGTCCGGCGTTCTTTCACTTGACCCGTGACGCTCTTCTACTTATTTAAGAAATTAAGTAGCACCCTTTCCAACAGTCCGGGCTTTTGGAACAGTTGGTTATGCGCTTGATCCTTCAATTGGTATCAGAGCAGGTCACGGGTTCAAGACCTGGGGAGCGCTATTAAATCCTGATTTTTCCCTTCTACCTGTGTGGGTCCGGCGGGTCAGGCAACCGTGGACATGTGGTAACCCCACCTCTGAGCCGTGCAACCGTGGACATGTGGTAACCCCACCTCTGAGCCATGTGGGCCATGTGGTAACTCCACCTCTGAGCCGACGGGTTGTGCTGGACGCCGGGGGGGGGGGGATTGTTGGGTCCGGCGTTCCTTCACTTGACCCGTGGCGCTCTTCTACTTATTTAAGAAATTAAGTAGCACCCTTTCCAACAGTCCGGGCTTTTGGAACAGTTGATTATGCGCTTGATCCTTCATACTTCTCCGTCTGCTGCTCTACAAGAGGTGCCCTCTACTAATGATATTTTGCGGCCTGGAGATCCGGCAACTGTCTCTACTGCTCACCCGATGAAGAATTATGTCTCTTTACACCGCCTCTCCCCGAAGCTCCGACAATTCACAACATCTTTATCCTCCATTTCCACCCCTAATTCTGTGCAGGATGCTCTCCAACATCCGGGGTGGAGGGCAGCCATGGATGAGGAAATGTCTGCTCTTTGGGCAAACCAAACTTGGGATCCTGTCCCTTTTCATCCCGGCCAGAGCTGCGTGGGTTGTAAGTGGGTATTTTCCATCAAACATGGTTTGGATAAGACAATTGGATTATGATGAGATCTTCTCTCCTGTCGACGAACTCAATACTGTTCGTGTTTTGATCTCACTCGCTGTTCACCGACACTGGAAGTTGCATTAATTGGATGTCAAAAATGCTTTGCTCAATGGCGATTTGAAGAAGATTGTCTATATGCAACAACCTCTCGGGTTTGAGATCACGGAGGAGTCTCTTGTATGTCGTCTGAAGAAATCTCTTTATGGTCTCAAACAATCTTCTCGGGCATAGTTTGACAAATTTAGTTAGACTATTCGTGTTGTTGGGTTCACTCGAAGTTCAGCTAACTTCTCTCTATTCGCTCGTCATCGTCCAACAGACATAATGATTCTCTAGGTGTGTGTTGATGATATTTTGATCACGAGAGATGATCTCACAGGAATACATATGATCAAATAACAACTGGCTTCTACGTTTCAAACTAATGACCTGAGAAATCTTCCGTATTTCCTTGTTCTCGGGATGGCTCGACGTCCTGATGTACTTGTTCTATCTCAACGAAAGTACTGCTTTGACTTGCTTCGTGACACTGGCTACTTTGGATGCAAGCCTACTGACACTCGTATGAATATCAATCACAGGCTCTGTGCTCATGCCTCAGACTCTGATCTACTCCTTCCAAATTCAGAATATTATCGTCATCTTGTGGGAAAGCTAATATATCTCACTGTTACAAGACCTGATATATCATTTGTGTTGGAGTTGTTAGTCGATTCATGCATGAACCACGAATCTCTCATCTCCGGGCAGTTGAGTGTATCCTTCGATACTTGAAGACTGCTCCTGGACAAGGACTTGTATACAAGCTTTCTTCGTCTCCCTTATCTTTTATTGCATATTCTGATGCTGATTATGCTGGTTTACTGGATGATCGTCGTCCCACAAGTGAATATTGTATTTACTTTAGTGGACACCTTATCACCTGGCTCAGCACGAAGTAGTCGGTAGTTGCTCGCTCATCTGCCGAAGCTGAGTATCGGTCAATGGCTTTTGTTGTATCTGAACTCACCTGGTTGGAAGGTCTTCTGAGTGACCTTGGTGTTAAACTTTCCTCACCAGCTATTCTCTATTGTGATGGTCAAGTTGGTATACATATTGCCAAGAATTCTATTTTTCATGAACGTACCAAACATATTGAAGTTGAGCGCCACTTCATTCAGGAGAAGGTTCAACTGAAGAAACTAGAATTGATACATGTTCTTGCTGCTGGGCAAGTTGCTGATATTCTCACAAAAGCATTACCGCGACCGTTATATTTTCAGTTCTTATCCAAGCTTGATGCCTACGATTTGTATGCTCCAGCTTGCGGAGGAGTGTTGAAGAAAATATGTAAAAATAAAAACCCATTGTAAGGCCCGGCTTAGGCCCATTTCCTCCTTAGGATTTAGTCCCACTTCTTTGAATGAGACTTTTTCTCCTTCCTCTCTTCCTATATAAGTGTATAAATACATGTATGTATTAAAATTTTTATGAGAAATAAAATTCAATAATATTTCTCAAATTCCTATTTTGTATTTTTCTACACAATGGATTGAATCAGGATTCTGACTAAGATAGTGTTGTAAAGCAATGAAGCTAACAACTACAAAGCACATGGAATAATGAGGCGTAATGGCTAGATGGAGCAATGACTTTGGGTTCAAGCTTGTTGGATTATGTATTTATAGATCATAAGTAGTATGGTATGCTATTTTTTCTTGTGCATTATAATCACTTGTATTTTTTATTATGATTTTTCCTACACAATAGGAATCGGAGGTTTGTCAAAAACCTAACATCGCAGTTTACAATAATTATCTCATGATATCAAATCATGTGTCATTCCTATCTTGGACGTAATATCTCTACTCTACTCTCCTTCATCGAAGTCCCAAGTTCTATTCCTACCCGAGATTCTCTGTTTGTGTCTCTCTTTGCTCTGTTCTATATGGTAGATCACTCTCCATGTTTTATTTTCTCGATAGCGATTTTGTTACTGCTCAGGCTATCCTCCGATTCGTTGATTGATTTCCTTCATATTCTTCAAGCAATTGTCTTCGTTGTTTCTCAATCCAAATGTCTCTTCATCTGGGTCGTGGTCGAAACCTTCCACAACAGTTCTTATTATGTCATCTTTGTTGAGTTTCTTTGTCATGATCCGACCATGATCACACCATTATTTTGATAATTTCTTTCTTTGTTAGCCTTTGGCTCCTTGCTCTCGGGTCTCGGTCTCCGCTACTGCAGCTGCTCACTTGATCTGTTGGAATCCTATCTTCCTCAAACAAGTCTTCCTTTTACTCTTTTCATACTGTCCTTTACCACAATGAGCCTTGTCCAAGCAGTCCTTAGAAGCTTGCAGAGAAGACTCAAAATCAAACGTAAATCCATTGTAACTATAGAAGAACATCAAAAAGAATATAATTTTATTAATTTCTCCATCAAAATCCCTTAATACATCATTTGTATTTGTACATATATATAGGAGTAGAGGGGAGAGCCTAATCTCTATCCCAAGACGTGGGACTAATTCCTAAAAGAGCTTTACATGAGCGTTCAAGATGGGCTTTCTTTGTACTTCCTTCAACACTCCCCCACAAGCTGGATCATACAAGTCGTAGTAGTCGAGCTTGAACAAGAATTGAGAATATAAAGGTCATGGTAGAACTTTTGTAAGAATATCAACTTGTTCTGTAGTTGGAACATGTCTCAGTCGAATTTCCTGAGTTGAACTTTTTCCCGAATAAAGTGACAATCAACCTCTATATGCTTGGTACGTTTATGGAACACAAGATTTTTGGCAATACGAATGTCAGCTTGACTATCGCAGAACAAAGTAGCAAAAGAGGAGAGTTTGACACCTAGGTCTCTCAGAAGGTTTTCTAGTCATGTGAGTTCAGAAACGGCTGAACAAAGTGGCAGAAGAGGATAGTTTGACACCTAGGTCTCTCAGAAGGCTTTCTAGTCATGTGAGTTCAGAGACGGCAGAACAAAGTGGCAGAAGAGGAGAGTTTGACACCTAGGTCTCTCAGAAGGCTTCCTAGTCATGTGAGTTCAGAAACGAGAGATGCCATTGATCAATACTCAACTTCTGCAGATGAGTGTGGGACGATAAATTGCTTCTTGCTTCACCAGGTATCTAGATGTCCACCAATTTATGTGCAGAAATCACTTGTGGAATGATGATCATCAATGGATCCAACATAATCAGCATCAGAGTAAGCAGTGAGAGATAGAGACGAGGAGGGCTTATATACGAGCCCTTATCTGGGAGCAGACTTCAGGTATCTGAAAATGCGCTCAACTGTCTGGAGATGAGAAGTTCGTGGAGCATGCATAAACTTACTAACAACTTCAACAACAAACAATATATCAGGTATTGTAACTGTCAAATATATCAACTTTCCTGCAAGACGATGATAGTATTCTGGGTTTGATAGGAGTGTATGAGAGTCGGAGGAGCATGCACAGAGCTTATGGTTGACATCCATGTGTGTGTCAGCTTACTTGCAACCAGAATAACCAGCGTCATGAAAAAGATCAAGACAATACTTTTTTTGAGATAAGACCAGAGCATTGGGTGGACGGGCTACCTTGATGCTAAGAAAGTATCAGAGATTCCCCAAATTTTTGATCTGGAACACGGAGGCCAAGTGTTCCTTGATCATATGATTGCCTTTCGAATCATCTCCAGTAATTAAGATATCATCAACATAAACCAGGAGTATTACGGTGCCTGATGGACTATGTATGGTGAAGAGAGAAAAGTCGGTCAAGTTCCGAGTAAACCCAACATCACTAATAACCCGACTGAACTTGTCAAACAATGCCCGATGCGACTGTTTGAGACCATAAAAAGATTTTCTGAGGTGACATACAAGTGACTCCCCCGTGGTCTCAAAGCCGGGAGGTTGGTGCATGTAGACAATCTCAGTAAGATCACTATTGAGGAAAGCATTTTTAACGTCCAATTGATGCGACGTCCAATGTCTAGGAACGATCAGAGAGATCAAGACACGAACAATGTTTAGCTTTGCAACAAGAGAGAAAGTCTTTCATAGTCAAGACCGTGCTGTTGAGTAAAATCACAGGCGACAAGGCGAGCCTTTAGCCGTTCAACTATCCCAGTTGGAGAATGTTTGATAGTAAAGACACATTTACATCCCACACACATCTGGCCAGGAGGGAGAGGGACAAGATCCTAGGTGTGATTGAACCAGAGACCAGCCATTTTTTCTTCCATAGCTGCCCGTCACCCTGGATGTTGAAGAGCCTTTTGCAAAGAATTAGGGGTGGAAACCGACGGTAATGAAGTCGCAAAGGTATGAAGAAGTGGATATAATCGATGCAAAAAAACAAAATTACTGACGGGGTGAGCTGTAGAAGGCTTGTCTGTATCAGCAGAGCTCAGAGTGTCATTAGTAGAAGGTAATAGGCTCAAGGCATTAGAATGAGAAGGACGACGAGTGTACACATGAATCAGAGGAGGTTTTGGCGGTTAGGTTGGGAGTGGCGTGGGGAGGAGAGGTGGAACTGTGGGCAAGATAAGAAATACCCCCATAAAAAATAGACACAACAGAGCAGGAGGAATGACAACTCATCTCTTGAAATTGCGGGAGTTGGGTGCACAGGGCATCAATGTCAGCATGAACGTTGTTTGGAGCAGGAACGATAATAGAGGCAGGCTTTGCAGGAGGTAGACCATGCAAACTGTAACAAGTGGTTTTGAGGTGACCATCTCTACCACAGTAAGTACACTTAAGTGTAGTACGATTGTGGTGACCAGCATCCCGAGAAGAGATGTGACCTCTATGAGAACACTGTTGTGTTGAAAGAAACTGAGTGGGGGAAGATCCAACCAATGTAGATGCCGACAGAGGAGTAGGGAAGAGACAAGTCTCGTGATAAAAAAAATGTCGATGCAGAAGCGAGCAACCTGTCGATCAGGGAAAATAGGCGGCCAACAAGAAAAGAACAGTGGGAAGAACCCGCGACAAGGAACACCTGCGGCTAGCAACACGCGCGGCAAGGAAAGCAATAACTGCGAGCAGGAGACCTCCTAGCAAGGAGAAGTTGCGGCCAGACGGGCTGCAATTGCGGCAAAGCTGTAGCCAGGCGGGCTGCAGAGGCGAGAAGCACAATCGACGACTAGAAAAAAATACAACCAGCGGGTAGGCTGCACGAACGACGACAAGGCAGAACAAAAGCTGCGGTTGAGGAGGTGCGGTAAGAGCTTCGAGTAGTGGTGGCAAGGAAGCCGCAAAAGGAATCAACAGAGAACTGGAGTTGCAACGGCAGAGCAGCGACTGTTGATAGATGGAGCACGAGAAGCAGCGACGACTAAAATACTGTGGCCTGGTGAGGAGAAACTGCGGCAAAGCTATATAAGGCAACCTCCTGCGGTTTGGAGAAGAACAACAACCACCTGGAGAAGGGGAAGACATGCGGCTAAGTGAGCCTTGGCAAACTAGATACGTGCGACAAGATGAGCACTATGCGCGGGCAGACGGACAACCACAACTAGAAGACCAATAGACGAGAGGGCCACGCTAGCAGGGAAGCAAATCCTGAGGCCGCACGAACTGCCGAAAGGGAGAAGTAGGGGTGCGAGCGGTTCGGTTTGGGGCGGTTTGGACCCAAACCGAAACCGAACCAACATGCCTCGGTTTTTGGTTTGTCCAAACCGACCCGAACCGAACCCATTCGGTTCGGTTCAAAGTCGGTTCGGTTTTTAGTCGATTTTTTGCGGTTCAGTGTCGGTTTTCTGCGAACAAACATAATCAAGTGCTATTTTTTGGATTAGTCATCTTCCCTTTAATAATTTCATAATATTTATCAACTAAAGGTTTATATTAAATAAATAACATACAAATTTTTTGAGTATAAGTCAGAGAGAATGTTTATTAAATTGACATCACACACACAAACAATTATTATATTCGTGCATTTTTAGACATGCAGAGTTTGGGTATATTGAGGCAAACCTCTTTTATGACATCTCACAATTCTCTATAATAACTTGGACAAATTTAATACTAATAGATCCAACAATAAGCAATCAGAGCAATTGGAGTATCACGATTGATAATCATTGTCGTTATTAAATCAATTTAATATACATAACATCTCAAATAATGAAATTGTTAATAAAGTTTTTTCCCAACAGAATTACTTAGGATCTGAAAAACTCTCTAAACCTAAGGAGAAGGGTCAGAAAAATCTCACCAAGCACGGAGATGGGAAAAGTGAACTTGGTTGTAGACCTAAAGATAATCTGAAAGTTGCTCGATCAAATACACCCCAAAACAGTGGTGAAGTGCTCGGTTCGGTTCGGTTTAGTCGGTTTTCACAACTTGAAAACCGACCCGAACCGATCAGCCTTCGGTTTTCAAAAGCTCCAAACCGAACTGATACCGGACCGGGCGGCTCGGTTTCAAAGTCGGTGCGGTTCGGTCGGTTCGGTCGGTTCGGTCGGTTTAGTCGATTTTCGGTTTTCGTTCCTCACCCCTAGGGAGAAGAAGTCGCAAAATACTGTTAGAAGTGGGGCCTAGCACTGACAAGGGACAAAGGCTATAAAAAACCAGAGGAAACAGAGCAGTGAGCGAAAAAAAGGAATGGAAGCAGAAGAGGCTGCGGGTAGGAAAAACTTAGCCGCAAAAAAAGAAGTGGGGTGGTTAGAAAATTCTGACCGCCCAGGGAGCGCGAGCAAGCAACAACACGACTTATAGATTTCGGATCGTTGGCTCTGATACCATGTGGAAGAACATCAAAAAGGAGAGAAATAAAATATAATTTTATTTATTTCTCAATCAAAATCCCTTAATACATCATATATATTTGCACATATATATAGGAGGAGAGCGGAGAACCTAAACTCTATCCCAAGATGTGAGACTAATTCGTAAGAGAGCTTTACATGAGTCTTTCTTTATACTTTCTTCAACAGTAACGAAGCTAGCGAAGTGCATAACAACTAAAGTGCTATCCAATCGATGGCTGTGAGCATTCAACTATGACTAGTGCAGTCGAATAGCAAGTTCCATTTTTTCATTCAATTCAAGCATGGAGAAGGAAGCTTGTTGATTAGTCGACGCACGTAAATATTTTTCTTATTTATTTTCTGAAACGTTATATGCAAACTGTGATTGTTGCAGATCACATTGTCTGAAACGTTATATGCAAACTGTGATTGTTGCAGATCACATTGTCTGAAACGTTATATGCAAACTGTGATTGTTGCAGATCACATTGTTTTACAACAAGATCCTTACTGAAATGAACTATATAGTAAGTTGAATGGGTTTTGAACACTTATTCTACATAGGATGAGAGCTTGATGTAACCAAAATTAGGGCTTCAATAGTAAGTTTTTTGCGGTCGATTTTACTTGAGCGGCAGACGTTAGATTCATCGAATAATAAAAAGTGGTTATCAACTTAGGGTTCGCAAGACTCTTATATGAATGTAGCAATCGAACATAATTAACAACTTGAAATAACTCATCCACAAATACCTAGGTAAAGACGAGCAATAGAGTGTTTCCAAATTTATGATAAATAAGTATACGAATGAAAATTAAGGCAAGCACGCTCCGAAATTTTAAAGATCAAATAAATAAAAGAGCATTAAATCAATCTAACAATATTAGGGCAAAGAGAGAAAGAGGTATACCCATAGATTCATATATGCAGGGAGATCGGGTTCTCAAATGCGGGTTTGGGCCTAGGGAGAGGCTTGTGAGGCTGTGGATTGTTCGGATTGAACTAGATGAAGGTGGTAAGATGACTGGGAGGTGGCATACTGGCTGGCTACAAGTTGTGGGAAGGCGTACGGAGGTGGAGGGGCTGACCGGAGGCCAAATGGGGTGCAGGAGACTACATGTAATGTCGAACAGAACCTGGACGACAGGAAATGGATCTGATGGACCGAGCAGGGATGGGAGAGGCTGGACACCAATGAGACTGGATGTTGAGGGAGAGGTCCTCAGATTTTAGAGAAGCCTCTAGCGGCGGAGACTGGGCGGGATGAGGTGTCCAGGGAGAAGATTGGAGAAGATTCTTGACCATCCCTAAGCTCAAAATACCAATGATCCAAAGTTGATGATTTGTTCATACAACATATACTTAAATAGACCCACATGTGAAAACCAGTAATTAAAACA
Source organism: Platanthera guangdongensis (assembly GCA_039583875.1). Classification (NCBI taxonomy): domain Eukaryota; kingdom Viridiplantae; phylum Streptophyta; class Magnoliopsida; order Asparagales; family Orchidaceae; genus Platanthera; species Platanthera guangdongensis. The sequence goes on from CM077156.1 coordinate 10,252,027, forward strand.
AATTTAAAATGCAAGAATTAAAAGATGTAATAAAAAGACACTACTTCACTTGGATTCATCTCCCGATGGTTCCTTCCTGACCGACGACATCCCTGGCCTCAAATAGTTGCGCTACATGCCTACGTCAGCCTCGCTCTGGTGGTTGTGATGCCGACGATGTCCTCTGCAACAAATTGAGTATTAAAACCTGGAGCTGGTTTTGCTCCTTCCCCGCTCATGGATGAGAGTGGGGAGTATGATATTGCTAAGAAGTGTTCTAAAAATGTGTGCATTGAAAACCTTATATAATTTATTCCTCTTGGAAGAGAAGTGTACTTGCCACCCCATGTCAGGAAGCTGATGGCTCTTCTATCATCCTACTGTATCCTCCATGTTTTTTTAGTGTGAAATTTTCTTATGCATAATCTAGTCTTAGCTTAAAATAAACTTTTCAATTTACTTTCTTGGAGAGAAAAAAAATAATCCGGCTGCAATTTATCATCTTAAGTTCTTTATTCTTTAGTGCGACTAATGTTCTATTTTGGAGTTCTCACTGGATTTTCTGATGCAGGAACACAACGGCTTCCAAGGCTTATTGGCATCTCCAAATCTCTTGAAATGATGCTAGTGAGACGATATAATTTGTCCCCTATAGTTTTTTTGATGAACAAGTTAAGTTTGGCCTTCAATATTCATTTATTTGAATTGACACACGCCAGTTTTTCTAAATAGACATCAAAACCCATCAAAGGGAAGGCAGCCTATGCGCTGGGGCTCGTTGATTCCGTAGTTCCACCTGGCGATTTAATAAAAACTGCTCGGCAGTGGGCCATAGAAATTGCAGATTGCAGGCGGCCATGGATAAAGAGTCTTTACAAAACTGACAAATTGGAGTCCCTAAGCAAAGCTAAAGAAATTTTCAAATTTGCAAGAAGTCAGGCACAAAAGCAATCTGCTCATCTTGAACATATACAAGTTTGTATCGATGTTATTGAATATGGTATAGTGTCAGGGCCTCGTGGTGGACTTTCAAAGGTATCTTTTTGTCTTTTATTTACATTGGTATATTTTCTCCTTTATCATGAATCTATGTTTCTGTGCTTTTACTGAGTTTTAGTTTCATTTTTCAGGAAGCAAATGCATCTTGGAAGCTTCAGTTCTCGCCCACAAGCAAAAATTTAGTGCATGTTTTCTTTGCACAACGAGCTACAATCAAGGTCAAACTAATTTCTTGATCAATGTATGCTTACGTTTTAATTATGTTAGTGCTTTAGCATATGCCAACAATACTTTAGATTTACAACTGTGACCACATCTTTCCTTAAACAAGTGCTAGAGATGTGTCCAAATTTATTGTATACAAAATATCTTATCTAGAACTATTTTCATCGCTGTTCCTTATAAAATGTTTATTTTCAATTCTCTTGCACTTAGTATCATATTTGTACGAATACTCATTTGCGAATAATTGAGTTTTTGTTTTATTATGAGTGCTATCATGGCTATTTATAGCCTGCAAGAATAAGCCTAATTATATATAATATAACAACACTCTTCAAGATTTGTGAAAGATATTCACTAAGCTTGTCTTGTCACACCCTCTAATCATATCCTCTGAACTGAGTCTCTGGGTCAAGCAATCTGCCGCATGACCCTTGGTCGAGACGTGACTCAGCTCGAGTATCCCACAGTCCAGCTTCTCCTTTATGAAGAACCTATCAATCTCGTTTTGTTTGGTTCTATCGCATTGAACTGGATTATTTACAATACTAATGACTGACTTACTGTCACACTGCAGCTTCATCTTATTTCCTCGATCCAGCTTCAACTCCTCCAGCATCCCCTTCAGCCACATGAGATCTGCAATCCCCAATGACATGTCTCTAGGCCCTACCTCTACTCATAATGGTCGTATAGTTCTGTGTCTTTACCAATTGCTGTAGACATTCTGCGGGTGGTGCTTCCAAGATTTATGCAGAAGAGCAGATGGTCGTGGTAGTGCAGGGATCACCCTATTTTGACTTGGGTCGAGTGAGTCAGTTTTTGTGATCCGAGTGTGTCGACCGCCCTGAAGTGTGCATGTTGTAGAGATCGTAGTTGACTAGGAATAAGTCGACTTTTACCTTAAATTTGAGGTGGTGCTTCATGCAGAATAAATGCAGATTTTTGGTGGTGCTTCCTGCAGAATAGATGCTTCGTGCAATTTTTGGTGTTCTGATATATCAAACCTATGCAGATTTTTTTTTATATAGAAAAAGCCAAAGATAGTTTGATGATTTTCTTGAGTGGCTGCTAACTCTTCATCATCTAGCTCTCCCAAAAGCAGCCAATCCCATGTGAATGCTATTTAATCATGAAGAGAAATGTTATGGGATAGATCCCACTCAAGCTTTCTTATTGGACTACCTTTAATAAGAATAAAAACCATGCTTTATACTCTTTTTACTTTGCATAGCATGAAGCAGAAGATGGAGCCATTGAATGGTTGTCGATATTATATAATAAAGGAATATTGTATAATGGCTTGTGGCAAGGGAGTGATGATCAACACTGAAGGAACCCAAGCCATTTCTTAGTGAGTGGTTGAGAAGGGAGGTGCTACGAGTGGTGGTTTGGCAGCAGGTTGTGCACGACCGACGACAATGGGCTGCGTAGGTGCCACAAGACTGTAGTCTTAGAGGTATTATTTCTTTAGTGGCGGTGGGTCGTCTTACGACGACGAATGCAGTATCTATGGATTGCATATGGTAATCAAAATTACCATGATCAAACTTAAAATCACTCTTGTGGTTTTTTGTTCCGAGTTCTTTTGCATTATATTTTCATACTTGTATCTGTTAATTTTGAGTTATGTATATGTTACGGATCCTTGTTGGGGCATGACGTACAAGCGCCGCGAGCCGCGCGTAGCACCCGCCTAAATCATCTTTTAATTTACCGCTCATATTTTCTTATTTTTGCTTAAGTAGTTTGATCCTCATGTATTAAGCCTTAATGAGGAGGGCATTTTGGTCCTTTTTATGTTGGACCGATTTCCCTCATATGGGTGGGTGTTGTGTTTTGGAAAGCAAGAAAAAAGTAAATTGAAACCTCTCTCTCTCTAATTCTCTCTATCTCTCTCTCTTTCTCCCGATCCCTCACCCGACGGACGCCTTAGCCGCTCCAGCCACCCGACGCACTCGACGATCGGCCGCTCCTCCAGCGTCGTTCCTCCCCACTGCCACCATAGATCACCGGAGATCCAAGAAGGCTTCCTCTCCTTCCCTTGAGGATTTCCCCCCTCTTCCACGATGTACCCGCTCTCCATCACGGGCGCGTAACAGTATATCAAAGATAAAATCACTTTTATTATTTTTTACAGTCTGAGTTCATCTACAATATTTCTTCGGATTTGTATCTCTTATTTTTGAGTACTGTATTTTTATTGTGCTACTAAAATTTTGCAAATTACTTATTATCTCATGGGTATTTAGCGTGGGGATTGCGCTTCTACTATTGGAAACCCAACAAGATGTTTATGAATTAATTGCCCCACTTGTTTTCGTGGGGTAATTTTTATATCAGGAGGGGTATTGGAATGATCTGTCAAATCATGAAATGCATATCTTCTATTGAATAATAATATAACCCTCTATATATACTAGAGGGTAATACAAAAGGAGAAATAAAACAAAATATTCAAATAGTTCTAACACTCCCCCTCAATTTGGGCATGTAATGTTATTCATGCCCAATTTGCTAAAAAAATACGCAATTGTTTTTTCGCTCAATGTCTTGTTGAAAAAAAATCTACAAGTTGTCCCTCTGAATGAACGAAAGGGATACATACAATCTCTTTCATAATATTTTCTTTAATGAAGTGTCGGTCAACTTCAACGTGCTTGGTGCGGTCATGCTGGACAAGGTTCTATGCAATGTTGATTACTTGATTGCAATCTTGTTGTCATACTACAAATTAAAGGGGCCGGTTTCCAATAAACCAAGATCATTCAAGAGGGAAAGAAGCCACATCCCCTCACATATACCATGAGACAACTCTATACTCAGCCTCCGCACTAGAGCGGGCTACTACATGTTTCTTGCTTCTCCAAGTGACCAGATTAGCCGTAACAAAAGAATAATATCTTGTAGTAGATCTCTTGTCACCAACTGATCCAGCCCAGTGTGCATCAGTATAATTTCAATTTTTAAGTGATCACTAGGAGAGAATAGAATTGCCCTACTAGGAGAGGTTTTCAAATATCTCAAAATTCTATGCACAACATCAAAATGTCTGACTTTAGGGGAATGCATGTATTGACTTGCCACTTTTACTGCATATGAAATGTCAGGACGAGTATGAGATTGGTAGATCATTTTGCCTATCAGCTTCTGATAACGAAAAATATCTTCCACTTAACTCCCCATCATCACATCCAAGTTTGTGGTTCACTTCAATAGGAGTATTAACAGACTTGCAACCACTCATTTCTGTCTGTTTTAATAAATAGATGACATACTTGATAGTTCCACTTTGAAATATGAATACCATATTTTGATTACTACCTTAATCCCTAGAAAATATCTCAACTTACCCAAGTTTTTCACTTCAAATTCACTAGCAAGTTTGAGTTTCAAGGCATAAATCTCATCAATGTCATTACATGTAATAACCATATCATCAACATATACAATCAGGAGAGCCACCTTCATCTCTTTTTATCTGATAAATAGAGTTTGATCAGCAAGACTTCAGGTATAGCCTAATGAGATCATGATTTTGTGAATTCTCCCAAACCAAGCTCTCGGAGATTGTTTTAACCTATATAGAGTTTTCTTCAATTTACACACTTTCCCTTCATTTCTGATAGGGACAAGACCTGAAGGCATGAACATATAAACTTTCTCTTCCAACTCGCCGTGAAGGAAAACATTCTTTATATCTAGATGTTGAAGGTCTCACCCTTTACAGGCGACACAGGATAATATGACCCATATTGTATTCATTTTTTCCACTGGAGCAAATGTCTCTTGGTAGTCTATATCATGAGTTTGGGTGTAGCCTCTTGCCACCAATCGTGCCTTGAATATTTCCACAATAAATTCAGAGTTCTGCTTTACTGTAAGCAGCCATCGATAACCAACTATCCTTTTGCCAGGAGGGAGATCAACCTGGTCCCATGTATGGTTCTTTTCTAGAGCTTACATTTCCTCTATCATCGCCTTTGTCCATTTTGGGTGACCAAGTGCCTCCCTATGTTGTTAAAGGCGCAAGGCGCACTGAGGCGCAAAGGGGCCCTGGATCCTAGGCGCAAGGCGCAGGAGCGCAGGAGCGCGCCTGAGGCACGTGAGGCGCAAAATTGGGGAAAAAAGGAAATTGTGCGAATTGGACGCCTGATTCGCTGAAATTGAGCGAATTGGGCGCCCAATTCGCTGAAATTGAGCGAATTGGGCGCCCAATTCGCTGAAATTGAGCGAATTGGGCGCCCAATTCGCTGAAATTGCGCGAATTGGGCCCCCAATTTGCTGAAATTGCGCGAATTGGGCCCCCAATTCGCTGATTTTCAGCGAATTGGGCCTCCAAGTGTGTCTATGAGTGCCTTGGGTGAGTCTAAGATCATAATTTTGCCCATCTCCCCAAAAAAAGTTGAAAAAAACATCTTGAAAGGCCCAGGCGCGCCTTTGGAGCGCCTGAGAGCCTGTAAGGCGCGTGCCTGGGGCATATCGCCCGCCTCAGCCATGCTGAGGCGCGGCGGGCTGCGCCCGATGTGCCCGGCGCCTCAGGCGCGCCTAGGCGCGCGCCTTGACAACACAGGTGCCTCCTGCCATGTACTGGGAACAATCACAGTGGAAAGAGAAACGATGAAGGCTTTATGTGACGAGGTTAAAGAGACATATGCCACATAATTAGATAACAGATGTTGAGTGGATGAGTGTATACCTTTTGGGAGGGCAATAGGTAACTCTAGTCGTGCTGCAGATGAATTCAACGACGACTCTGATATTTTGGGATGCGATTGAGTGTTTGATCTTTTGTTTCTCCGAATGCACACTTGCAACTCCTTTTCTTTGGGGATATCTTTGGGAATATCCACACTCCCCTGAGTGGTAATGTATAGAGGAGAAATAAAAAGAGTAGGAGCACTCACTTCCAAGTATGAAGACTCCCCCTGAAGTGAGGACTCGTAATAGGAGGTACTTTCATGAAAAGTGACATCCATAGAGACAAATGTTTTCCTGCTAGGAGGATGATAACATTTGTACCCTTTCTGTGTAGGGGAATTACCAATGAACACACAACAAAGGCCACGAGGATCAAGTTTTGTTCGAGTAATGTTATGAATGTGAACAAAATATAAACACCAAAACACACGGGGTATAAGAGTAGTAGGAGGGATACCTAGGGTATGAAGAGTGCAATTAGCTAGATGACGGGACAATATACAATTGATGAGGTAAGCCGCAGTAAGAAGGGCATCACCACAATAGTATTTTGGAAGAGACATCAAAATAACAAGCATCGTGTCACTTCAAGAAGACGATTTTTTCGTTCAGCAACACCATTTTGTGCAGGAGAATACACTCAACTGGTTTGATGAACGATGCTATGATCACTCAAATAGTTTTCAAACTTGGTATCCATGTACTCACGACCATTACCACTGCGAATAATTTTAATGGTTGCACCAAATCGAGTATAAATCATTTTATGAAATTTTTGGAAAAGCGTGAACACTTTACTTTTACTACGCATCAAATAAACCCACGTAGTGCGAGAGAAGCAATCAATAAAAGTAACAATTGAATGATAATCACTATGAATTGTATGAAAAGGTACAACAGAAGGCTTAGACACGCGATTGAAAGAGACACACTTATGTTTAGCAAGTTCACAAGCATCACACATACAAGTTTTAAACACAAAAGATGAAAATCTGGGAAATAACGACTGTATAATAATAATAGAGGACTGACCCAAACGACGATGTCAGATAGCCAACTGAGGAAGTTGGTGAGCATGAAAGGCCAGAGGAACATCAAACACGTACAATCCAGCACGCATCCTACTAGAGCCAATTACCTTCGCCTTGCAGGTCTTGAAAGACACAGTAAGAAGGAAAGACAGTGACAGAGCAGTTTATGGAGTTTGTAATATGATTAACAGATAAACAAAGGACAAGGATGGATTATAAGTGGGCTCCGAGGATAACCCTTGCATCATGCGATGGAGGGTCATCATCTCATCAGTAGAAAAGGCCTCAGGTAGAGACAAAGGCTCAAAGATCTAGCCACTTGAGGTACTATCATCAATGAACTCAGTCAGGTGAGCAAAGCGAGGCAAGATGAAATTGGTGTGTCCACGACCACGTCCACCATGACCCTCACGAAGAACCATTCCACTTCTCGATGGAGGGAGACCATGTAATTTGAAGCGAGTGTCGCTAATATGCTGACTCCGGCCACAGTAATCACACATCAAGTGGTCTTTGTCCATGGGCCTGGGGTTAAAGTCCCTGGAATGGTGCCTCCAGAATGAGAAGCAGCAAGAGCAGAACCATTAAAGAGAACCTTTGTACTCCAAGACTGACGACGATCATATTCTTGCTGAACAATACTATAGGTCTCTAACAACGAAGGGGCTGGAATGCGACCAAGGTTCTGAACAATAATCTGATCAAAGTCCCGGTGTAAACCATGTAGAAACTCAAACACCCTATTCTGATCTTCATGAGCACGAACAAGAATTGCATCAGCAGTGCAAACAAGGTCGAGGGAGGTAAAATGGTCATACTCCTGAGTGAACTCTAAATAATAGGCGGACAGTGGTCGATCACCCTGTCAAAGGAGGAAGATCTTCCTTCATAGCTAAAAGATATGATCAGTGTTTCCTTTCTGGGATTATGTAGATTCGACACGGCTCCAAATATCCGCAGCGGTATCCAAGAGTAGGTAATTCCGTCCAATAGCCTCTTGCATGGAATTAATCAACCATGACATAACAAAAGAGTTCTCTGATTCCCATTGTACCCTCATAGGTGCAGTCTTCTCTGGCTCCTTAATAGTCCCATTAACATAGACAATCAAACGACAACTCTTAAGGGCCAAGGCAATAGATCGAGACTAGGATAAGTAATTTGTTGTATCAAGACAAATTGTGGTAATCTGAGACGTCGTATGTTCGTGCACATCCCGGGTAGATCCAGCAGGTTGTGAGACGTCTGGAGAATCAACCACGTCAGACATAATGAAATCAGAGAACAAAGAAACGCCAAAGAATTTCGGATTAGGTCAAAAACAGCTACCAGAAGATCGCCGAAAAAGGTCGATGCCCATCTATCTTCTATTGAATGATAATATAACCCTCTATATATACTAGAGGGTAATACAAGAGGAGTATAAGACAAAATATTCAAATAGTTCTGACATGATAATATAGAAGGATAATTGATAAAAGTACAAGGCATTTGCATAAGAAACACGAGACTATTGTTGCATGTTTCTTGTACAAATGGCACTTGAAGTCATTATTTTCTTAAATAATTATTTTTGATTTAAATTTTTTTATCAAATATCTTTTAATTCAAGTGAAAGGGAGTGTGATCTTGAGGTCACGGGTTCGAGTCCTGGAAGCACCCTCTTGCGAAAATGCAGGGCAAGGTTTGTCTACATTTCACCATTGTGGCGGGACCCTTCCCCGGGACCTCGTTTTGCGGGGATGTTTTGTGCACTGGGCTGCCCTTTTCTTTATCTTTAATTCAAGTATCTCTCTCTGGTCAAACAAAATGTCTAGGGAAATACTGACAATATTTCTCCAGTTCATGTCATCATTTACATATCTTCTACCAATTGTCATTTTTCTAATTTTGTATTTAGGTTCCTGGAATTTCTGACCTTGCTTTAACACCTAGAACTGTAAGTAAAGTTGCGATTCTTGGTGGTGGATTAATGGGCTCTGGGATAGCAACTGCACTAATATTGAGCGATTACCCTGTGATCCTTAAAGAAGTAAATGCCGACTTCCTTCATGCTGGGATTGGCAGAGTCAAAGGTAGAACTGAATTTTTTTTCTTCCACTTTCTTTTTTCATAAATATAACCTGCAGTTATCTTTCAGAGAATTTGCGGAGTCGTATTAAGAAAGGGGTGATAACACAGGAGAGCTTTGAGAAAACCTTGTCTCTCCTCACAGGTGTTCTTGACTATGAGCAATTTAGGAATGTAGATTTGGTCATTGAGGTAAAGACTTTGTAAAGAATCCTGTCTGAGTTCTATTCTCTGTCTAACAACTAAAATCTTGATCAATGTTTCTTGTGTCAGGCTGTTATTGAAAAGGTGGATTTGAAGCAACAAATATTTGCTGATCTTGAAAAGTACTGCCCTTCCCATTGTATCCTTGCTAGCAACACCTCAACCATTGATTTGAACCTCATTGGTGAAAAGACGAAATCACACAATAGAATTGTGGGGGCGCATTTTTTTAGGTAAGCAGAATTGCTTCAAAACCTCCTTGATGATCTCTAACTAACTGTTGTTCTTTCTCAGCCCTGCGCATATAATGCCCCTCCTAGAAATAGTTCGTACTCACAACACGTCTCCTCAAGTCGTCGTGGACCTCCTGGCTGTCGGAAAGAAGATGCGGAAAACTCCCATTGTGGTTGGGAATTGTACTGGATTTGCTGTCAACCGCATGTTCTTCCCGTACACGCAATCTTCACGCTTACTTGCAGATCATGGTTTAGATGTGTATGATATCGATCGTGCTATTACCAAATTTGGTATGCCAATGGGCCCATTCAGGTATGAGGTTCTGACTTGAAAGTTGGAGCAGTTGAGGGTCATTGATCTCTTTGATCTTGAATACTGTTTATTGATTTTTATTTTAATTTTTAAACTGTTTCAATTACATGGTATACAGATTGGCTGATCTTGTTGGTTTTGGTGTTACCGTTGCTACTGGTCTGCAATATCTTCAAAGTTACCCTGAAAGATGTTACTCTTCTGGACTAATGAAACTCATGCTTGATGATAACCGGACAGGTACGCTTAATATTTGTGTGCAAGCTATGAAAGGTGTATTATTCTTCAGTTTTGTTCAGTTTATTTCATTTAAAATTAAAATAAGCTGTATCGAGCTCATTTTAATATCTTAGTTTTGGAGAAAGTTTTACTATACCTGATTAAAGAACATTTTGTTGTTGACTGGGAAGCACTAATTACTCATACACAAGGCAGTATTGAGCAGGATTTCAAGTATTATCTGTTTTATTACTAAATACCGCCTTTCCTCTTGCCCTGGATGGAAAATTGAAAGCATCCCTGAACATGTCCATCCTGCATTTAAGCCATATATATATATATATATATATATATATATATGCACATATAACAAATCTTCTCTTTGCTAGGATTCCGGAAGTCGTATATCCATAATTAAATTCTTCAATCTGTCTCTTTGCCTAGACTCCCTCAAGCTCAGCAAATGTATCAGGTTCTCTGATGTAGCAATTGACCAAGTAGCTCTTGAACTTCTCTATTGGAATATGTTTGGTAAACAAGTCTATCAGGTTCTCTGATGTGGCTATATTCTAACTCAGAATATTGTCTTCCGTAAAAATGGGAGGAAAATTTTAATATTTCATTATTTTCCTCATGTATATAAAAAGCGCGCACGCACACACACACACACACACGAGTGGAACAGAATGGGTCTCCTACACTGCCCCTACGCGATGGCGCTCCCGGGCGGTCATAAAAAAATATATAAATAAAATTAAATATATATATATATATATATATATATATATATATATATATATATATATATATATATATATATATATATATATATATATATATATATATAAAGGGTAAAACACCCTTTGGTGCAAGGGCATTTGGGGAAATGTCAATGTTGCACCAAAGGGTGTTTTTCCCTTATAATATAATATATATATATGTGTGTGTGTGTGGGGGGGAGGGTGAATTCTCAACTTCATCCTAAGATGTGAGACTAATCTCTACGCAAAAATGGGCCCTCCAATGGGCCATTTGTATAGCCCTTTGTACAAATTATTTCAACACTCGCCCACAAGCTGGAACATACAAATCGTAGGAGTGAAGCATGGACAAAAACTGATGATATAATGGTCAAGGTAAAGCCTTAGTGTGGATATCGGCAACTTGCCAAATAACAAACACATGACGCAAGTTCAATTTTTTAAGTTGAACCTTTTCCCGAACAAAATGACAATCAACCTCGATGTGCTTGGTACGTTTATGGAACACGAGATTCTTGGAAATATGAATAACAACTTGAGTATCACAAAAAGGAGTGGTAAAGGGGGGTGTTTCACACTCAGATAACTCAGAATGCTCTCCAACCATGTATGTTCAGAAACTACATAAGCCATTGATCGATACTCAATTTCTGCAGATGTATGTGCAACCACAGTGATGCAGGATGGGGCTATGTGAAACGTGAACGGTGTCACCACGCTAATGTAACGCTACGTGCAAGTGTGAAATGACTGTGCCGGTGCCAACACGGTAATGCAACCAATGTGCGGGATGAATGCGATCTAGCCCAATCTAAATGATGTGTGAGTATTTTTTTATTTAACCCGGAATTAGTGTTATCAACTATGATTTTATAAGGTTGGCAGTAAACACAATGTTCAAAATGATTTTCAAGTAAATAAGCAATTCATGTTTGTTCTCACAGGTGGTGCTTTCAACTACAAATTTGCACAAATAAGGTTTACAGAACTAAAAAAATGAAACAATAATGCTAACAATCTCAATGTTCAAGCACATATAATAAGTACATCCAACATCCAATACAAAAAAAATAAAAATAACACAAAAACAATGATAATCACAAACACTAAGATTCGATGGTGGCGGAATACAACAAATATTTGTGGGTTGGGAAGCGACGAGGTGGGGTGTGGTTCCTGTGACTGGCAGTTATAGCTAGTGGTTCCACGAATAAAAATGGGGCTAGAGGAGGTGGTGAATGCATGCGGGTAGGGTGGGAGGAAGAGGCAACTGGAGGATGAAATTACTGTTTACGATTCACAGAAGAAGGCCTTGGCAGGTGGTAGTGACAGGAAGGAGGTATACATGGGGAAATTGTTGCAACAGAGGGTGGAGGGAAATGAAGAAACAGATTGGAGAGGGAGGTCGGGCTACTGGTTAGGAGGGATGAACAGGGCTCTGTCGTGGATGAAGGAGTTGAATAGGAGAAAATGCGATCCTGAAATCGAACGACTAGATGGAGCGGAAGAACAATGAAAATGGGGGAGTAATGCGCAACTGGCAACGGGGCAGGAGGATGTGCCGCAGAGGAGTAATGACGATGGGTTGTTGGTTTGCCGCAGGTTCTCGATCCCGTCAGGAGGAAGAAGACAAAAGATGTTGCGGCTTTGGTTTTGCGGCTTCTGTTGGTGTGAGCAGACGACAAACAGGGGAGGAGTTGTTATCTCCTTTGAACGTTGAAGATGACGGGCTGATATCTCCTTCCTGTCATAGGAATCGTGGGATTAGGGGGCAGTTATAAGCGGTTTTCCTCCAAGGAGGAGAATAATTGTGGGAAGGGGTTGGTGTTCACGGGGGAGGAAAGAAGGAACAGTGAAATACAAAGGAATAACTGAAAAAGAAACTAAGGCTTTGCACCCGGGCTCGCGGCGTCGCACAACGAATGATCGTGAATTCTTGATTTACGATTACTTCTTGCTCCGCCAGGTGACAAGATGTCCACCAAAGTATGTGTAGTACTCCCTTGCGGATTGACGATCATCTAGAGACCCAACTTTGAAAGGTGGATAAACTACAGTCAAGAATTACTCTAGAGGCGGTGAATACAATTATTAAACCTTTACACAACTAATCACATTACATTGCACAGATTTTAAAACAGTACAAGTATAAAAATATGAAAGCTATGTGAAGAAAAATATGCAGCCAAAAGATACAAAAATTTATAGTAGTTCCCTTAAATATTTGGGTACTCCACCTTTCTGCCCTTTGGCAGGATATCCACTAATCAATGTTGAGTCGTTTGATATGGAGATTCTTAGAACCAATAAAACTAAATCTTTTGTTAAGGAGATTCTAAGAACCAATGAAACTTTTGATAAGATGTTTCAAACCACTTAGTTGTTTGATAAGGAGATTCTAAGGACCAAAAGCCTTTTGATAAGAAGGCCCAACAACCACTGAATTCTTTTAAGAGTAATTCTAAAGACTTTATCCGAATTCTTTATAGAGGGATTCTAAAAACTCTTTCTATTGAAGTGATTGAACTTAGATTTGCATAACATTGTTCTCTTCAGCAAATCTCTGAGGACTTGGTTATTTGTGAGCACTTTGTAGATGCTTGTTGTAGAAGATAAAAATTGTTGTGGATTCCTCTTAGGATATCCGATTCAATAGAGCGAGATTTGAATCTATTGAGGAGGAATATCAATTGAAAAACTTTTGACCATTCAGAGTGAGATAGTCGTTAGATCTAGAGAAGTTGATCTTGTCGACTGTTGTTGTTCTCTCAGAACTTCTTGAGGAAGAAGGAGACTAGACGAGAGGTCTTCACAGATTGCTTCTATATTCTGTCTTATTATCATAGAATAGGAATATATATATCTATATATATATCTATATATCTATATATATATATATCTATATATATATATCTATATATCTATATATATATCTATATATCTATATATATATATATATATATATATGATGCAAAATAATTCTCCTACCAGATGCGTCCCAATTAGAATGAAGACCTTTCTTAATTGAATTATCAACGGCGACAATTAGATCTGAATCACTGCCTTAATCTGCTCGAACTTCATTCAAAATTATTATGTATAGAACTTCTTAAACGTTGACATCTTGTTGACGGAAGCTGAGATATATGGAGCAATGATATCTCAAAATATGCAGTCACACTTATGCTCTGACTTCTTTATAAATGATCTCGACACACAAAATTATAACTGTCAATTTTCATGTGATGACTATTAGTCGAAGCACAGAGGAAGCTTCTTGTCATACGTCGATATTTCCTTGTATACTTCTTGTCATACTTTGACATCTCCTCAAAGCATATAATTTTACTTAGTATTAACCTAACTTCCTGAGTGCACTGATTGTTTACCTGGCCACTAAATGGCTTTGGACATGCACTAGTTAAGATGGCATCTATACATACAAACATTTTTTTTAACTTATACCACTTTAATATCCTGATATGTCAAACATAAAAGAATTTTTCCAACAAACATAATTAGTATCAGATTAGGTGACAGGACATAAGATAGAAGAGGGATTATACACAAGCTCTTGTCCTGGGGCGATCTTTAGACACCAAAGGATGCTCTTAATCTCCTGGAGATGGGAGATCCATGGAGCATGCATAAAACATTTGACCACCCCAATGACAAATGATATATCAAGCCTCGTAACTGTAAGATAAATTAGCTTGTCCACAAGGCGGCGATAGTTCTTCAGGTTAAGGAGCAGATCAGAGTCAGAAGCATGAACGCAAAATTTGTGGTTGACATAAATGAGTGTCAGTGGGCTTTCATCCAGAGTAGTCAGCGTCATGAAGAAGGTTAAGACAGTACTTACATTGAGAGATAATGAGACCATCAATTCGACGGGCTACCTCGATGCCAAGAAAATATAAGGGAGAATCCTTAGTCTGAAATTCGGGTCAGGTGCTTCTTGATCATATTACACTATCAAGGTCATCTTTTGTGATGATGATATAATCAACATAAATCAAGAGTATCATTGTGCTTGTTTCCCGATGATAAGTGAATAGAGAGAAGTCGGTCGAGCTTCAAGTGAAGCCAACATCGCAAACAACCGAATGAACTTATCAAACTAGGCCCGAAGAGTTTGTTTATGACCATGAAGAGATTTCTTGAGGTGACATACAAAAGACTCCCCGTGGACTCATAATCAGGAGGCTGTTACATGTAGACAATCTCAACTACGTCGTCATTCTGGAAAGCATTTTTGATGTCGAGTTGATGCAATGGCCAAAGCCGATGAACAACCAAGGAGATCAAGAACCGAACAATATTTATCTTTGCGACAGGTGAAAAGGTCTTCTCATAGTCGAGACTGTGTTGCCGAGTAAAATTACAACCAACCAGCCGAGCTTTTAGACGTTCAACCGCCCATCAGGACGATACTTCACAGTGAAGATCCACTTACAGCCAACACAAATCTGGCCAAAAGGAAGAGAGACGAGGTCCCAGGTGTGATTATTTTGAGGGCAACTATTTCCTCATCTATGGCGGCTCGCCACCCCGGATGCTGAGTAGCCTCCTGTAGAGAAGAAGCGGTGGAAATAAAGGATAATGTGGTCACAAACCTGTGAAACACCGGAGATAAGCGATGCAAAGAGACATAATTTAAGAGAGGGTAAGAGGTAGAGGCTGGTGTCGGATCAGCGACCTACGAAGTGAATCAGTAGGAAGGGGTGGCTTTCGTGGGGCAGTAGACCAAGGAAGTCGTCATGTAGACACCAAGAGGGGGAGGAGGTAGCGATGAAAGAGGTAAAGCTGGAGGAGTGGGTAGCAGAGGTGGAGATTCGGTGGTGGTAGGCACACGAGGACGTGGAAGGCCTGGGGAGGAGGGGATTGAAGGGGTGGATTGGTGGAATGATTGATTTTCAAGGAAGGTGACTTCAGCAGAGGTGACAATTTTTCAACGAGGTGGAGAGTAACACATGTAGCCCTTTTAGGTGCGTGAATAACCAACAAAAGTACTTGGTAGCACGAGGAGCCAACTTTTTCACTGTAGGGTCAAGATGGTGGACATAACAAACACAACCGAAGATACGAGGTGTTAGAGAAAAAGGGAGGAGTGGTGGGAAAGAGGATGGAAAATGACGTCGCAAAGTTCAGAACAAAGGAGGACATGTAATTAATAAGGTAACAAACAATGGAAATTGTGGAATGCTAATAAACTATGGGAACCTACATTTGGAACCTAAAGGTAGAGCTTGAGGAGTGGGTGGCAGAGGTGGAGATTCGGTGGTGGTAGGTACGTGAGGACGTGGAAGGCCTGGGGAGGAGGGGATTGAAGGGGTGGATTGGTGGAATGATTGATTTTCAAGGAAGATGACTTCAGCGGAGGTGACAATTTTTCAATGAGGTGGAGAGTAACACATGTAGCCCTTTTAGGTGCGTGAATAACCAACAAAAGTATACTTGGTAGCTTGAAGAGCCAACTTTTTCACTGTAGGGGTCAAGATGGTGGACATAACAAACACAGTGTAAGACACGAGGTGTTAGAGAAAAAAGGAGTGGAAGGAAAAATGATGGAAAATGGTGTCTCAAAGTTCAGAACATGGGAGAGCATGCAATTAATAAGGTAACAAACAATGGAAACTGCGGAATGCCGATAAACAATGAGAACCTGCATTTGGAACCTAAAGGACTTGACAACCTCGAGGAGGTGACGATTTTTGCCCTTGCCCATACCATTTTGTTGTGGTGTATATGGACAAGAGGTTTGGTGAATAATGCCCAACGTACCTCATGTGTCCTGAAAACTGTGACCTGTATATTTACACACATTATCTGTTTGAAAAATTTTAAGGGATCACGAGAAATGAGATTTAGTCTCAGCGAGAAAAGAGCAAAAGATTTGCAGTAATTCAGAGTGATCACACATCATATACAATCACATCATGCGATAATGACCATCAATAAAAGTAACAAAATAACGATTGCCAGAGACACTAGACGTTTTGTAGGGGCCCCAAATATCAGAATGTATTAAATCAGAAGGTGCTGAGCTCCGAGTACAATGAGAAGAAAATGTAGAACGATGTTGTTTCTCGTAAATACATGATTCATATTGAAAATCAGAAAAGGAAAAATCAAGAAGAGACCTCTTGAGGATAAGCAACGGTGCTTGCCCAAGATGTCAGTGCCAGTCGGTGGAAGTGACAGAGGAGTGAACTGAGGAGGGAAGATCCAGAGTGTACAGCCCCTTAGACAGTTGACCCCTATTAATGATATTTCGAGTCCGTGGATCCTACATCACAAAGGAAGATGAAAACGTGATTAAGCAATCATGATTCTGATTTAAACGACTGACAGAGAGGAGATTAAACTGAGATCCATGAATATGAAGGACAAAGAGGAGAGGAAGAGATGAAGTGAGTGCCCCAGACTCCACTATCCACACCAGACTATGGGAAAATTGAATATGCCTGCGATGTAGGTAGAGGCAGTCGACGCATTGGATGGCAATGGCGAGAACCCATGTTTCTTGCAGCAGGTGGCCTCAATATGATTCGGGCGGCCACAATAAGTACAAAGACGATTGTTCGGCTGAGAGGGATGATGACTGTTAACCCAGAAATCGGCGATCCTTCCCAAGGTGGTCAGCTGGCTAGTCGCGACCCATAGTTTTCTCCCTTTCGATCGCGACAAGTCCCAGCGTGGGCGGACAGATTCCCTGTCCGCTAGGTCTCCTGGCAACCGCGTGCCCTGCGGGACGGCGGGCTATTCCCATAGCTCACCCTCGCGGGACATGCGGTTAGGTCCGCTAATCGTGCAGTGCTTTCCCTTGCAGGAGTCGGCCAACAGCACCACCCGGAGCGACCTCCAAGTCAGCCCAAGGGGCGGCGGTCTCCTGTCACCGTCCGTCGAGGCCGCCCACCAGGGGCGACCTCCCTGCTGCCCGAGAGGCGGCGGCCTCCTGCCGCCGTCCGTCGAGGCCGCCCACTCGGGGCGGCCTCTGCCCGCCAGCCGGGCGGACTCCCCCTGGAGTCCGCCCAGGCCGCCCGCAAGGGGGCGGCCAGGCCCGCCGGGCGGACTCCCCCTGGAGTCTGCCCAGGCCGCCCGCTAGGGGGCGGCCCCGGCGTCCAGCCGGGCGGACTCCCCCTGGAGTCCGCCCAGGCCGCCCGCAAGGGGGCGGCCAGGCCCGCCGGGCGGACTCCCCCTGGAGTCCGCCCAGGCCGCCCGCTAGGGGGCGGCCCCGGCGTCCAGCCGGGCGGACTCCCCCTGGAGTCCGCCCAGGCCGTCCGCAAGGGGGCGGCCAGGCCCGCCGGGCGGACTCCCCCTGGAGTCCGCCCAGGCCGCCCGCTAGGGGGCGGCCCCGGCGTCCAGTCGGGCGGACTCCCCCTGGAGTCCGCCCAGGCCGCCCGCAAGGGGGCGGCCAGGCCCGCCGGGCGGACTCCCCCTGGAGTCCGCCCAGGCCGCCCGCTCGGGGGCGGCCCCGGCGTCCAGCCGGGCGGACTCCCCCTGGAGTCCGCCCAGGCCGCCCGCAAGGGGGCGGCCCGACCCGCCGGGCGGACTCCCCCTGGAGTCCGCCCAGGCCGCCCGCTAGGGGGCGGCCTCCGGTCCTCTCCAGGGCCTTCTGCAGTTTTCATCGGTCAAGGTGGCGGACGCAAATTCCCAGTCCGCGGAGTCCGCGCAGGTCGTCATGCTGATGTCACTGGGCCCCACTCCTTCAAGAACTTCCCTGGGCCTATAAATACCCCCTGAAGCCTCTCATTCAGGGATCCTGGAGGGGGAGACAAGTCTTGCCAGCAGCCCCTGCGGACTCCGTTTTCCAGTCCGCGCAGTCCGTCATCACCTTTCCAGCAAGCTCCGCGGACTCAGTTTCCTGTCCGCGCAGTCCTCCACAGCTCTTCAGCAGCTTGCCAGCAGCCTCTGCAGACTCAGTTTCCCAGTCCTCCAGCAGCTGGCAGACTCTTTTACTTAGTCTCTGGCAGCTTCTCCTCTCTGACACTTTCTTCTCCTTTAGCCGCCAGCTTCTCCTTGTACCCTTTTAATGATTTTGTTGTAAAGGTGTACTTGTAATGTAAAAACCGAACAGAAACAAACCGAAATGGTTTTAAACTGAACTTTATTATCCGAAAAAGGTGACTATTACAAAGGTATGCCCTCCCTTATATAGAATGAAGGAGAGATGAGAGAATACAAATAAGAGATGTGGGACTAAAAATTTACAAGCTAAGCGGACTATACAAAGTAAACCGCACAAGCCGCGCGGTTAGACAGAAGGGCTAACCGCACGGCTACCACAAGAGAAGCAGAGAGGTCACCTGTGAAGATCGCTAGACCGCCCGGTTTACAAGCCGGCGAGTCAAACAGCCAGACCGCGCGGTCTTCAACCCGCCAAGACAGATCGCCCGGTCACCAACTTCAACACTCCCCCTCAAGCTGGAGCATATATATCGATCATGCCCAGCTTGTCGCAAACATGCAGAAACGAGGCGGAAACTGGCTTGGTGAAGATGTCAGCCAGCTCTTTATCAGACGTGACAAAAGAAGTGCAAATTTGTTCTTTTAAAATCTCTTCACGAATGAAATGGTAGTCAACCTCAATGTGCTTTGTTCTTTCATGGAATACCGGATTTTTGGAGATGTATATGACGACCTTGTTATCACAGAACATAGGTAGAGGATGGTTGTACACATCTCCTAAATTTAGCATGAGAGCCCGCAGCCATTTTAACTCACAAGTGGTTGACGCCATACTGCGATACTCAGCTTCTGCACTGGACCTGGAGACAACAGACTGCTTCTTGCTCTTCCAGCTCACCAGATTTCCCCCAACAAAGGTGCAAAAACCTGAGGTTGACTTGCGATCCCCTTTGTCATCAGCATAACTTGCATCTGAGTAGGCTTCAATTCTCAGATGACCATTCTTCTGAAAAAGTAATCCTTTCCCAGGCGCTGCTTTGACATACTCCAAGATCCGCAAGGCGGACTGTATATGACACTCCCTAGGCGCTTGCATGAATTGACTCACTTTGCCCACAGCATAAGAAATGTCGGGTCTGGTCACTGTGAGATATATGAGCTTACCAACCAGACGCCTGTACCGCGAACTATCTGAAAGAGGAGGCGAATCATCTGTCCAGGTTTTGTCCTCCCCAGTTGCCATGGGGCATCGGGCAGGTTTTGCTCCAGTCAATCCTGCCTCTTTTAAAAGATCAAGGACATACTTACGCTGAGAGAGAACTAAGGAGTCGGGCTTCCGAGAGATTTCGATCCCCAGAAAGTACTTTGGAGAGCCCATATCTTTAGTGATCAGATGTTGGCGAAGATGTCGCTTTGTCAGGGCTACCCCTTCCTGGTCATCGCCAGTGAGAAGAATATCATCGACGTACACAGCAAGAACAACCAGCCCAGATGGAGTTTTGCGAATAAAGAGAGAGTGATCAGCAGAGCTTCGCACAAAACCAACAGCCGCCACAATGCCGCTGAACTTGTCAAACCAAGCTCGAGGACTCTGCTTGAGGCCATAAATTGCCTTCTGCAGCCGGCATACGCGTGTCTCCCCCTGAGCAACATACCCAGGAGGTTGCTCCATGTAAACGGCCTCGTGAAGATCACCATAAAGGAAGGCATTCTTGATGTCCAGTTGAGAAATCGGCCAATCCCGATTGACGGCCACATAGAGAAGGACCCGGATAGTGCTGAGACGAGCCACGGGGGAGAAGGTGTCAAAGTAATCAACCCCATAGGTCTGAGTAAAGCCCTTAGCAACAAGGCGAGCCTTATACCGATCCACAGTGCCGTCTGGGCTAAATTTGACCACAAATACCCAGCGACAGCCAACAACATCAGTACCGAAGGGAGGAGGAACAAGAGTCCATGTACCCCGCTCCGTGAGGGTCGCCATTTCCTCATCCATGGCCAGCTTCCAGTGGGGAATATCAAGGGCCTCTTGATAGGAACGAGGCGTGGCAGTAGCAGAAATAGCCAGCGCAAAGGCCCTGCGAGAAGGTGTAAGACGATCATATGAAACAACAGCAGCAAGGGGGTGGAGGGTACACGTCCGCACCCCTTTGCGAAGAGCCACAGGGAGATCCAGGTCGGCAGCCCCCTCGGGATCCGGAGCGTCCGTGGCAGAGAGAGCTGGCCCGGGAGAAAAGAGCGACGGCGGCGGAGAGGGTGGAGACGGAGGTGGAGAAGTGGGAGAGAAAGGTGGAGCGAGAGGAGGAGACGGAGAGGGCGGAGGGGTGGGTATCTCGGTAGGAGACGAGGGAACGAAGGGAAGAGCAGGAGAGTCAGAAGGCGGGGAAGGAGAGGAGGAGTCAGCCGAGAAGTAGGAGGCATTCTCGAAGAAGGTAACGTCAGCAGAGACGAACTGCTGACGAAGAATAGGGTTAAAGCAACAATAGCCTTTCTGAGTGATGGAGTACCCCAGAAAGACACATTTGGTGGAGCGAGGGGAGAGCTTGTCACGGGTGGCAGATGGGGTATGGACAAAGGCAGTGCATCCAAAGATGCGGAGAGGGAGAGGAAAAGGTTCCTTGTCCGGATATAGAATGGAGAAGGGTGTTTTCCCGTGGAGAATGGTGGATGGAAGACGATTGATGAGGTAGCAGGCAAGGAGAACGGCATAGCCCCAATACGAGCGAGGGACATGCATCTGGGTCATCAATGTGCGAGCCACATCGAGGAGGTGACGGTTTTTGCGTTCCGCCACCCCATTTTGTTGGGAGGTGTAAACACAGCTAGTCTGATGAATAATGCCATGTTGCATACAAAAAGAAGTAAACGCATGACTCAGATACTCTTTAGCATTGTCGGAACGAAAAGTTTTAATACAGATATTGAACTGAGTTTTAATCAACTGGTAAAAGGATATCCATACATCTAAAAGTTCAGAGCGATCTCGGAGGAGATACACCCAAGTACATCGAGAAAAATCATCTATAAAGGTTACAAAATAAGAACTACCCCGACCAATGGTGAGGGTAGGAGCAGGTCCCCAGATATCCGAGTGGACAAGATCAAATGGACGAGTAGAGCCCCGTCCGTGCTTCGGCGGGAAGGAGGAACGGTGATGCTTGCCGAGTTGACAGGCGTCGCATTGGAGAGGAGTACTGGACGGAGGGAGGTGCGACAGAAGCTGATGTAGAAGACGGGGTGGAGGATGACCGAGGCGGAGATGCCACTGAAGAAGATCCGTACAGGAAGACGAGAAGACGGATAAGGCGGAAACATTGTCGAGGAAGTAGAGGCCACCGCTCTCAGTCCCAGTAGCAATCGTCCGGTGCGAGCTCGGATCCTGAAAAGAACAAGAAGTTGGTGTAAATGTCACAGAACACTGAAGCTGTTTGCATAAAGAGGTAACAGACAACAGATTGCACGAAAACTTGGGCACATAGAGAGTGTCCGCTAGGCGTAGTGACGGAGTAACATGAACTACTCCCGTCCCATGAACCGGGGAGGGAGAACCATCCGCAACTAGTACCGGGGGCAACCGATCATGTTGTTCGAGCAAAGAGAAGCACTGAGGGTTGCCCGTCATGTGATTAGTGACACCAGAGTCGATGAGCCATTTACCTTGAGTCACCACGTGGGCATTACCTGAAGAAGTTACAACAGAGGCAGACGGCTTGGAAGAGTCACCGAAGGGGCGAAGATGAGGATGCTTCGTCCAGCAGCGGTCAAAAGTATGGCCGGTGCGGCCACAATGAGAACAGAGGTAGCGTGAAGAAGCACGACCGCCGGACTGGTGACTGCGACTTCCAGAGCCACTCCGCTGAGTGTGATGAGAATAGTT
The DNA here is from genome assembly GCA_039583875.1 of Platanthera guangdongensis. NCBI lineage: Eukaryota > Viridiplantae > Streptophyta > Magnoliopsida > Asparagales > Orchidaceae > Platanthera > Platanthera guangdongensis. The sequence goes on from CM077156.1 coordinate 10,274,550, forward strand.
GTCCGGTGGTGGAGAAGGAGCGGGCAAAAGTGGGCGCTGAAGGAGGGAGGTGACAGCAGCGATGCGGGCAGCGGTGGCATCTAAAGTGGGAGATTCAGCCTCACCCAGAATTTGCTGGCGGATCATGTCATAAGTATCAGGAAGCCGGAGCAGATAACACACAACCAGAAGCTCCTGGAAGTGCTTGTGTTGTTGAGCCAAATCCGCAGAAAAGGGACGATTCTGAAGAATCTCAGCCCCAAGAGCCTGGACCTGTTGGTAGGCAGCATCAGGAGAAAAGGTGGGACGGGCAAAGAGGTCCGCATACAACGTATATATGCGGGAAGTCTGAGCCCCTTTGGAGTACAAAGCGGCAAGATGAACCCAAGCGGCCTTGACCGTCTCATCATGACGTATGACGGGAAGGCACTCATCAGAAAGACTGTTCGCAAGCCAAGTACGCACAAGCGCGTCACTTGCATCCCAGTCATCAAAGAGAGGTGAAGTGATAGGAGGTGGGTCATCAACGAGATGGTGGCGTTTGCGTTGCGAGCGAAGAAGAAAGGTGAAAGAGACGCTCCAATCCGGGTAGTTGGAGCCAACAAGCTTGGAAACGGTCCCAAGGTTCCCGAAAGGAGTAGGAGGAAGAGGCGGAGCCGGATTGGCGACAGGGGTGGTGGCAGTTGAGGCATCAGAAAAAGCCATAGGAGCGGGAAACAAAGGAAGCCGGGCGGTTAGGCAACAAACCGCGCGGATAGGAGAAAGAAGGGCGGCAACGGTCACAAGGGGATAAACCAGCGGCCAGAAAAGCCACGACCTAGCTGCAGACACAAACAGAGGGGAAGAAGTCGAACGGCTAGAGGACAGGCCGCGCGAACAGAAGAAGTCGAACGGCTAGAGAACAGGGCGCACGAACAGGAGAAAGAAGGACGGCAGCGGTCACAAGGGGATAAAACCAGCGGCCAGAAAAGCCACGACCTAGCTGCAGACACAAACAGAGAGGAAGAAGTCGAACGGCTAGAGGACAGGCCGCGCGAACAGAAGAAGGACAAAACAAGTCGCGGGAAAGCCACGACCAAGCTGCAGACAGTAGTAGAGGGGAAGAAGAGACCGCGCGGACAGAGAGCAAGCCGGCGCAACAAGCCGCGCGGACAGCAACACACAGAATCAGGAGGAGTAGATCGAATCCTCTGATATCATGTAAAAACCGAACAGAAACAAACCGAAATGGTTTTAAACTGAACTTTATTATCCGAAAAAGGTGACTATTACAAGAGTCCATGTACCCCGCTCCGTGAGGGTCGCCATTTCCTCATCCATGGCCAGCTTCCAGTGGGGAATAACAAGGGCCTCTTGATAGGAACGAGGCGTGGCAGTAGCAGAAATAGCCAGCGCAAAGGCCCTGCGAGAAGGTGTAAGACGATCATATGAAACAACAGCAGCAAGGGGGTGGAGGGTACACGTCCGCACCCCTTTGCGAAGAGCCACAGGGAGATCCAGGTCGGCAGCCCCCTCGGGATCCGGAGCGTCCGTGGCAGAGAGAGCTGGCCCGGGAGAAGAGAGCGACAGCGGCGGAGAGGGTGGAGACGGAGGTGGAGAAGTGGGAGAAAAAGGTGGAGCGAGAGGAGGAGACGGAGAGGGCGGAGGGGTGGGTATCTCGGTAGGAGACGAGGGAACGAAGGGAAGAGCAGGAGAGTCAAAAGGCGGGGAAGGAGAGGAGGAGTCAGCCGAGAAGTAGGAGACATTCTCGAAGAAGGTAACGTCAGCAGAGACGAACTGCTGACGAAGAATAGGGTTAAAACAACAATAGCCTTTCTGAGTGGTGGAGTACCCCAGAAAGACACATTTGGTGGAGCGAGGGGAGAGCTTGTCACGGGTGGCAGATGGGGTATGGACAAAGGCAGTGCATCCAAAGATGCGGAGAGGGAGAGGAAAAGGTTCCTTGTCCGGATATAGAATGGAGAAGGGTGTTTTCCCGTGGAGAATGGTGGATGGAAGGCGATTGATGAGGTAGCAGGCAAGGAGAACGACATAGCCCCAATACGAGCGAGGGACATGCATCTGGGTCATCAATGTGCGAGCCACATCGAGGAGGTGACGGTTTTTGCGTTCCGCCACCCCATTTTGTTGGGAGGTGTAAACACAGCTAGTCTGATGAATAATGCCATGTTGCACACAAAAAGAAGTAAACGCATGACTCAGATACTCTTTAGCATTGTCGGAACGAAAAGTTTTAATACAGATATTGAACTGAGTTTTAATCAACTGGTAAAAGGATATCCATACATCTAAAAGTTCAGAGCGATCTCGGAGGAGATACACCCAAGTACATCGAGAAAAATCATCTATAAAGGTTACAAAATAAGAACTACCCCGACCAATGGTGAGGGTAGGAGCAGGTCCCCAGATATCCGAGTGGACAAGATCAAATGGACGAGTAGAGCCCCGTCCGTGCTTCGGCGGGAAGGAGGAACGGTGATGCTTGCCGAGTTGACAGGCGTCGCATTGGAGAGGAGTACTGGACGGAGGGAGGTGCGGCAGAAGCTGATGTAGAAGACGGGGTGGAGGATGACCGAGGCGGAGATGCCACTGAAGAAGATCCGTACAGGAAGACGAGAAGACGGATAAGGCGGAAACATTGTCGAGGAAGTAGAGGCCACCGCTCTCAGTCCCAGTAGCAATCGTCCGGTGCGAGCTCGGATCCTGAAAAGAACAAGAAGTTGGTGTAAATGTCACAGAACACTGAAGCTGTTTGCATAAAGAGGTAACAGACAACAGATTGCACGAAAACTTGGGCACATAGAGAGTGTCCGCTAGGCGTAGTGACGGAGTAACATGAACTACTCCCGTCCCATGAACCGGGGAGGGAGAACCATCCGCAACTAGTACCGGGGGCAACCGATCATGTTGTTCGAGCAAAGAGAAGCACTGAGGGTTGCCCGTCATGTGATTAGTGGCACCAGAGTCGATGAGCCATTTACCTTGAGTCACCACGTGGGCACTACCTGAAGAAGTTACAACAGAGGCAGACGGCTTGGAAGAGTCACCAGAGGGGCGAAGATGAGGATGCTTCGTCCAGCAACGGTCAAAAGTATGGCCGGTGCGGCCACAATGAGAACAGAGGTAGCGTGAAGAAGCACGGCCGCCGGACTGGTGACTGCGACTTCCAGAGCCACTCCGCTGAGTGTGATGAGAATAGTTGTCCGGTGGTGGAGAAGGAGCGGGCAAAAGTGGGCGCTGAAGGAGGGAGGTGACAGCAGCGATGCGGGCAGCGGTGGCATCTAAAGTGGGAGATTCAGCCTCACCCAGAATTTGCTGGCGGATCATGTCATAAGTATCAGGAAGCCGGAGCAGATAACACACAACCAGAAGCTCCTGGAAGTGCTTGTGTTGTTGAGCCAAATCCGCAGAAAAGGGACGATTCTGAAGAATCTCAGCCCCAAGAGCCTGGACCTGTTGGTAGGCAGCAGCAGGAGAAAAGGTGGGACGGGCAAAGAGGTCCGCATACAACGTATATATGCGGGAAGTCTGAGCCCCTTTGGAGTACAAAGCGGCAAGATGAAGCCAAGCGGCCTTGACCGTCTCATCATGACGTATGACAGGAAGACACTCATCAGAAAGACTGTTCGCAAGCCAAGTACGCACAAGCGCGTCACTTGCATCCCAGTCATCAAAGAGAGGTGAAGTGATAGGAGGTGGGTCATCAACGAGATGGTGGCGTTTGCGTTGCGAGCAAAGAAGAAAGGTGAAAGAGACGCTCCAATCCGGGTAGTTGGAGCCAACAAGCTTGGAAACAGTCCCAAGGTTCCCGAAAGGAGTAGGAGGAAGAGGCGGAGCCGGATTGGCGACAGGGGTGGTGGAAGTTGAGGCATCAGAAAAAGCCATAGGAGCGGGAAACAAAGGAAGCCGGGCGGTTAGGCAACAAACCGCGCGGATAGGAGAAAGAAGGGCGGCAACGGTCACAAGGGGATAAACCAGCGGCCAGAAAAGCCACGACCTAGCTGCAGACACAAACAGAGGGGAAGAAGTCGAACGGCTAGAGGACAGGCCGCGCGAACAGAAGAAGTCGAACGGCTAGAGAACAGGGCGCACGAACAGGAGAAAGAAGGACGGCAGCGGTCACAAGGGGATAAAACCAGCGGCCAGAAAAGCCACGACCTAGCTGCAGACACAAACAGAGAGGAAGAAGTCGAACGGCTAGAGGACAGGCCGCGCGAACAGAAGAAGGACAAAACAAGTCGCGGGAAAGCCACGACCAAGCTGCAGACAGTAGTAGAGGGGAAGAAGAGACCGCGCGGACAGGGAGCAAGCCGGCGCAACAAGCCGCGCGGACAGCAACACACAGAATCAGGAGGAGTAGATCGAATCCTCTGATACCATGTAAAAACCGAACAGAAACAAACCGAAATGGTTTTAAACTGAACTTTATTATCCGAAAAAGGTGACTATTACAAGAGTCCATGTACCCCGCTCCGTGAGGGTCGCCATTTCCTCATCCATGGCCAGCTTCCAGTGGGGAATAGCAAGGGCCTCTTGATAGGAACGAGGCGTGGCAGTAGCAGAAATAGCCAGCGCAAAGGCCCTGCGAGAAGGTGTAAGACGATCATATGAAACAACAGCAGCAAGGGGGTGGAGGGTACACGTCCGCACCCCTTTGCGAAGAGCCACAGGGAGATCCAGGTCGGCAGCCCCCTCGGGATCCGGAGCGTCCGTGGCAGAGAGAGCTGGCCCGGGAGAAGAGAGCGATGGCGGCGGAGAGGGTGGAGACGGAGGTGGAGAAGTGGGAGAGAAAGGTGGAGCGAGAGGAGGAGACGGAGAGGGCGGAGGGGTGGGTATCTCGGTAGGAGACGAGGGAACGAAGGGAAGAGCAGGAGAGTCAGAAGGCGGGGAAGGAGAGGAGGAGTCAGCCGAGAAGTAGGAGGCATTCTCGAAGAAGGTAACGTCAGCAGAGACGAACTGCTGACGAAGAATAGGGTTAAAACAACAATAGCCTTTCTGAGTGGTGGAGTACCCCAGAAAGACACATTTGGTGGAGCGAGGGGAGAGCTTGTCACGGGTGGCAGATGGGGTATGGACAAAGGCAGTGCATCCAAAGATGCGGAGAGGGAGAGGAAAAGGTTCCTTGTCCGGATATAGAATGGAGAAGGGTGTTTTCCCGTGGAGAATGGTGGATGGAAGGCGATTGATGAGGTAGCAGGCAAGGAGAACGACATAGCCCCAATACGAGCGAGGGACATGCATCTGGGTCATCAATGTGCGAGCCACATCGAGGAGGTGACGGTTTTTGCGTTCCGCCACCCCATTTTGTTGGGAGGTGTAAACACAGCTAGTCTGATGAATAATGCCATGTTGCACACAAAAAGAAGTAAACGCATGACTCAGATACTCTTTAGCATTGTCGGAACGAAAAGTTTTAATACAGATATTGAACTGAGTTTTAATCAACTGGTAAAAGGATATCCATACATCTAAAAGTTCAGAGCGATCTCGGAGGAGATACACCCAAGTACATCGAGAAAAATCATCTATAAAGGTTACAAAATAAGAACTACCCCGACCAATGGTGAGGGTAGGAGCAGGTCCCCAGATATCCGAGTGGACAAGATCAAATGGACGAGTAGAGCCCCGTCCGTGCTTCGGCGGGAAGGAGGAACGGTGATGCTTGCCGAGTTGACAGGCGTCGCATTGGAGAGGAGTACTGGACGGAGGGAGGTGCGGCAGAAGCTGATGTAGAAGACGGGGTGGAGGATGACCGAGGCGGAGATGCCACTGAAGAAGATCCGTACAGGAAGACGAGAAGACGGATAAGGCGGAAACATTGTCGAGGAAGTAGAGGCCACCGCTCTCAGTCCCAGTAGCAATCGTCCGGTGCGAGCTCGGATCCTGAAAAGAACAAGAAGTTGGTGTAAATGTCACAGAACACCGAAGCTGTTTGCATAAAGAGGTAACAAACAACAGATTGCACGAAAACTTGGGCACATAGAGAGTGTCCGCTAGGCGTAGTGACAGAGTAACATGAACTACTCCCGTCCCATGAACCGGGGAGGGAGAACCATCCGCAACTAGTACCGGGGGCAACCGATCATGTTGTTCGAGCAAAGAGAAGCACTGAGGGTTGCCCATCATGTGATTAGTGGCACCAGAGTCGATGAGCCATTTACCTTGAGTCACCACGTGGGCACTACCTGAAGAAGTTACAACAGAGGCAGACGGCTTGGAAGAGTCACCGGAGGGGCGAAGATGAGGATGCTTCGTCCAGCAGCGGTCAAAAGTATGGCCGGTGCGGCCACAATGAGAACAGAGGTAGCGTGAAGAAGCACGGCCGCCGGACTGGTGACTGCGACTTCCCGAGCCACTCCGCTGAGTGTGATGAGAATAGTTGTCCGGTGGTGGAGAAGGAGCGGGCAAAAGTGGGCGCTGAAGGAGGGAGGTGACAGCAGCGATGCGGGCAGCGGTGGCATCTAAAGTGGGAGATTCAGCCTCACCCAGAATTTGCTGGCGGATCATGTCATAAGTATCAGGAAGCCGGAGCAGATAACACACAACCAGAAGCTCCTGGAAGTGCTTGTGTTGTTGAGCCAAATCCGCAGAAAAGGGACGATTCTGAAGAATCTCAGCCCCAAGAGCCTGGACCTGTTGGTAGGCAGCAGCAGGAGAAAAGGTGGGACGGGCAAAGAGGTCCGCATACAACGTATATATGCGGGAAGTCTGAGCCCCTTTGGAGTACAAAGCGGCAAGATGAAGCCAAGCGGCCTTGACCGTCTCATCATGACGTATGACGGGAAGGCACTCATCAGAAAGACTGTTCGCAAGCCAAGTACGCACAAGCGCGTCACTTGCATCCCAGTCATCAAAGAGAGGTGAAGTGATAGGAGGTGGGTCATCAACGAGATGGTGGCGTTTGCGTTGCGAGCGAAGAAGAAAGGTGAAAGAGACGCTCCAATCCGGGTAGTTGGAGCCAACAAGCTTGGAAACGGTCCCAAGGTTCCCGAAAGGAGTAGGAGGAAGAGGCGAAGCCGGATTGGCGACAGGGGTGGTGGCAGTTGAGGCATCAGAAAAAGCCATAGGAGCGGGAAACAAAGGAAGCCGGGCGGTTAGGCAACAAACCGCGCGGATAGGAGAAAGAAGGGCGGCAACAGTCACAAGGGGATAAACCAGCGGCCAGAAAAGCCACGACCTAGCTGCAGACACAAACAGAGGGGAAGAAGTCGAACGGCTAGAGGACAGGCCGCGCGAACAGAAGAAGTCGAACGGCTAGAGAACAGGGCGCACGAACAGGAGAAAGAAGGACGGCAGCGGTCACAAGGGGATAAAACCAGCGGCCAGAAAAGCCACGACCTAGCTGCAGACACAAACAGAGAGGAAGAAGTCGAACGGCTAGAGGACAGGCCGCGCGAACAGAAGAAGGACAAAACAAGTCGCGGGAAAGCCACGACCAAGCTGCAGACAGTAGTAGAGGGGAAGAAGAGACCGCGCGGACAGGGAGCAAGCCGGCGCAACAAGCCGCGCGGACAGCAACACACAGAATCAGGAGGAGTAGATCTAATCCTCTGATACCATGTAAAAACCGAACAGAAACAAACCGAAATGGTTTTAAACTGAACTTTATTATCCGAAAAAGGTGACTATTACAAAGGTATGCCCTCCCTTATATAGAATGGAGGAGAGATGAGAGAATACTAATAAGAGATGTGAGACTAAAAATTTACAAGCTAAGCGGACTATACAAAGTAAATCGCACAAGCCGCGCGGTTAGACAGAAGGGCTAACCGCACGGCTACCACAAGAGAAGCAGAGAGGTCGCCTGTGAAGATCGCTAGACCGCCCGGTTTACAAGCCGGCGAGTCAAACCGCCAGACCGCGCGGTCTTCAACCCGCCAAGACAGACCGCCCGGTCACCAACTTCAACATGTAAGCTTGTAATCTCTAGCTATTAATCAAAGGAAAGCCCGTCGCAGGAGTGACATTTAGGCCGCGACGGGCGAAGTGTGTTGTTGCCGCTGCTAGCGGCCCCCTCTTCTCTCCTCTGCTTAGCAAGCCTTGCTCCTGTGCTCAGCAAGCCTTGCTCCTCTGCTCAGCAAGCCTTGCTCCTCTGCTTAGCAAGTCTTGCTCCTCAGCTCAGCTCAGCTCTTCTCGGCAACCAACCTGCAAGCGCAACCGTTGCAATTACTGTCTGCTCGACCGCTCCTGGTCTCCCTCCTCTTCCTCTCTTGATCAACCCTCTCTGTTGATCAAGGCTCGCCTCTTCTCTCAAGCCTCTCCCTTCCTCCCGCAACCTTCTCCTTCCTCCTCACCTAGCCTGTGAGGCCAAGCACCCCCTCGGTGATAGCTGTCCCCCCGGTGCCATTTTCGCGCATCAACATTTGGTGCGGTGAGCGTGGATCCGAACAGCTTACGCGCAAACCTTCAGATCTGAACAGACAGTGAAAGCAACAGTTAACCATGTCAGACCATCAGTCAGCCGAGAACCATGCTCCAAGTCCAAGTGAAGATCCTTTCTGGGAAGCCTTTGAGCAGTCGCGTCGAGAGAACGCTCAATAGTTCCAGGCTATCAACAAAGTTCTTGCTGCTATAACACAGCGATTGGACGCTCATCCAGCAGCTGCTCCAGCTGCTCCAATCAACCCAACACCAACAGCAGAGCATCATCAAGCTTACTCTCAAGCTTGCCCACCGTTCTATCCCCCGTACACTCCAACCTTTCCGCAAGGGCCTGCAGCTCCTTTGCGAACTCAAGATGAAGAGTTTGCTGCTCGCCATAACTTCTTCCGGGAAGCAGCCCGGGGAAGTCCAGCTAGAGTTCTCAACTTTCAGGGAAGTCATCCCTACCCTTCAGCTCCTGCCCCTGCTCCTCCTGCAGCAGCTTTTTCTTGCTATCCTCATGCTCCTTTTGTAGCTGCAGCTTATGCTCCTTTTTATCCCTATGCTGTAGGAGAGCAAGAAGAACCTTCACCATTCGCGGAGAGTGTCCGCCATGAACCAACTCCAGCAAACTTCAGAGAGCCTCGACTACCAACCTACACTGGAGAGACAGATCCAGTAAAGCACCTCCAAGCTTTTGAGTCAGCCGTTGCTCTCAAGACTCTCTTAGATGCAACCAAGTGCAAACTCCTTGTCACCTCCTTTGATGGGCAAGTGAGGGACTGGTTCTATGGTCTCCGTCCTCACTCCATCACTTCCTTCCTTGATCTTCGAAGGGAGTTTCTTCTCAGATTTTCTACATCAACTAAGAGAAAGGGCGGTCCTGAAGCCCTCTTTGAGATCAAGCAGCGCGGAAATGAGACTTGGTCTCAGTTTGTGGATCGATTCCAAAGAGAGATTTTGGACATCGAAGTTAATGATCAAGAGATGTACCGAGTGGCTCTTATCCACGGTCTTCGTGAAGGGCCTCTCAAATTTGAAGCCAACGTCCGTGCTCCAAGGACATATCAAGAGTTGATTGCTCTAGCCAACTCATACATCCGAGGTGAAAAGAGCAATTCAGGCTTCGTCTCCAAGCTTCTATCCGAGGAGGATCCCTCTCGTAAGCATCCTCCAAGGTCTCCTCACAATCACTTCCCAACTCACTCAAAGAAGGAGAGAAGGATTCATCGCCATCGATATTCCTTCCCGAGCCGTGACCATGCTCAAGATCCATTGCTGCCGCTAGATCCTTTGCAAACAGCAGTTGTTCAACAGCAGCAGGACGATGACTTGCATGAGTCTGATCTCGACGACGTCGTGCAAGAAGTGATCCAGATCATGAAAGATAGGGCAAGCTTCAAGAAGCCCTATCGGCTAGCCGATCAGAGGTCTAGAAACTCAGAGCCCTACTGCGAATTTCACAAAGAGTCAGGCCATCGAACGGAAGACTGCCGAGCATTCCGCCAGCTTGTGCAAAGGATGCTCCGGTAGGGCAAGATGCATGACCTGCTTCTTAAAGAAGAGCACCCTGATCAAGCAACTTCAAGGGGCAAAGAACTTGCAGACGCTCCTTGCTCCTCAAGAGGAGTGAACCACGTCGAAGAGCCTCCTCTCCTCGTTGTAAACAAAGAAGTCGAATGCTTCGATGCCGACGACGAGGGTGTGCTGGGAAGGCTATTCTAAGCTAGCAAGGACTCACAGTCCTCCAAAGAGATGGACTTCGCAGCCCTCCAAAGCGATGGACTTCACAGTTCTCCGGAGCTCCTTGCAACCTTCAGGGGTTATCTCAACCCTTGCTCTCTCTCTTTTTCAAACATTTTCATTACAACACTTCTCAGTGTTCTTTACTTGCTTTCCAGCAAAGCTTTTATTCAGGGATCCCGTACTGACACAGTTCCCTTCTTGTGTTGCTCCTTCCCCTCTCTTCTCCCTCTCTTAGGATCGTTACACCAATGAGATTTCGCCGAGCCTGAAACGTTCCCTCCGTAGTTTGTTCTCGCACAACCGCTACGACCACACATGACGGGAGTATACCCATGTGTGCAGTGGGAGCAGTTCAATCGCGAGAATGGACTTCAGACTTAGGATCCTAGCCAGCATCTGACACAGAGTGTGTGCTAGGGGAGCCCCATGTGTTAGCTCTGCTGTGCGTCCTATAGGATACATTACGGTTAGGATGATCTTCGTTGGACAAGCAATGACGATCAAGCGTAGCCTTGTCTCTTTGCTCATCCTTCAACTGTGGTGGCCGAAGCACTCTCCGGTATCCTCGATCCGTGCCTTCTCGGGTTCGCAACTCCACTGATCAATATACAGACAAGATATGTGATGTAGGGTAGATGGTCCCCCATCAATAGGCCTCTTGGCGCAACCCGTCTCGTTGATCAGTGATGCTTGTACCCAAGGCGAGAGAGCGTTCCTTCTAGCGGTCCTTCTCAGGACCCTTCCCTTGTTTTTCTCTTTTGTGCCCTCCTCGAGGATGCGCAGCCGGCCCGCTTTGAGCAGGATCATACTCGGAATGATTTTCTCAGGCCAGTGATGCATAAGGCCCACGGGGAACACCTGTGGCAGCATTCAACCCTCTTTAGTCATTCCGAATATGAACCTCTTTTTCCTTTTCCCCCTCCTTGAGGATGCGCGGCCAGCCCGCTTTGAGTAGGACTATACTCGGGATGATTTTTCGGGCAAGTGATGCATAAGGCCCACGAGGAACACTTGTGGCAGCATTCAACCCACTTTAATCATTTCGGATGTAGACCTCCTTTTCTCTCTTCCCTCTTTTCACAGGTGAACAGGTTAATCCAACCTACCAAAAGGATTCTGGCATTCATTTTGATCATGTCCACCCAGCCATGTCAACAGCTAGCGCTCGATTCATTAATCTGGACTTCGTGGTAATGGTCATCGGGCATTTCTCTTGTTACTTGGTCATATCGACCCTATCTCAACAACCTTCATGGGTTATCTCAAGAAGATTTTCAGCAATCACTTTGCTTATGCTCATCTCATATACTTTGCCTGCTCAAGCTCTATCATATGGAGATTCACAGAGCTGCTCATTACTCTCGCCAAAGTCTAATGACGTCAATCATTAATCGAATCATATCAACATTTTTGGTATGATTCTGGTGCGGTTATCCTCGCGTATTGTTTGCTTCTAATCTCTATCTCACAGAGGTTAGCAAACCCTTGCAAGCCTTCTCCACAGGTACTCGCAAGCTCCTTTTATATGCATATTGTCTGCTTCTAACTTTTCTCTTTGTAGAGAACAACAGACACCTGCAAACCTCATCCAGGTACTTGCAGTTTAAATCATTATTTTATCTCTACTGCTCACTCTTCACTTTGCAGTGGTTAGCAGACAACTGCAAGTCTTATTCAGGTACTTGCAAGTTACTTTCATGCACTATGCATACTCTTAACTCTTCTCTTGCAGAGACCACAAAAGATTTGCAACCCCCTTCCAGGTACTTGCAACTCATTTTTTCTGTCCTTGTATACTATTTTTCCTCCTCTTTTTGCAGAGATTGACAGGTGCTTGCAAGCCTCTATCAGGTACTTGCAAGTTATTATGCCTTTCTGTTTTCGCTCACTATTGTTTTGCAGAACTTAACAGAAGACACACCTTCTTCGTTTTGCAAAAGCAAACTCAGGTGCACACTCGATGTACCACCCATACGTGCTTACCCTTAATTTTCCTCTTGCAGGAAAATAGGCAGGAAACATCAAGCTTGTAAGGGGAGACTTCACCGCACCAAATGTTGATGCGCGAAAATGGCACCGGGGGACAGCTATCACCGAGGGGGTGCTTGGCCTCACAGGCTAGGTGAGGAGGAAGGAGAAGGTTGCGGGAGGAAGGGAGAGGCTTGAGAGAAGAGGCGAGCCTTGATCAACAGAGAGGGTTGATCAAGAGAGGAAGAGGAGGGAGACCAGGAGCGGTCGAGCAAACAGTAATTGCAACGGTTGCGCTTGCAGGTTGGTTGCCGAGAAGAGCTGAGCTGAGCAGAGGAGCAAGACTTGCTGAGCAGAGGAGCAAGGCTTGCTGAGCAGAGGAGCAAGACTTGCTGAGCACAGGAGCAATGCTTGCTAAGCAGAGGAGAGAAGAGGGGGCCGCTAGCAGCGGCAACAACACACTTCGCCCGTCGCGGCCTAAATGCCACTCCTGCGACGGGCTTTCCTTTGATTAATAGCTAGAGATTACAAGCTTACAAGTACACCTTTACAACAAAATCATTAAAATGGTACAAGTAGAAGCTGGCGGCTAAAGGAGAAGAAAGTGCCAGAAAGCAGAGAGGAGAAGCTGCCAGAGACTAAGTAAAAAAGTCTGTCAGCTACTGGAGGACTGGGAAACTGAGTCTGCAGAAGCTGCTGGCAAGCTGCTGAAGAGCTGTGGAGGACTGCGCGGACAGGAAACTGAGTCCGCGGAGCTTGCTGGAAAGGTGATGACGGACTGCGCGGACTGGAAAACGGAGTCTGCAGGGGCTGCTGGCAAGACTTGTCTCCCCCTCCAGGATCCCTGAATGAGAGGCTTCAGGGGGTATTTATAGGCCCAGGGAAGTTCTTGAAGGAGTGGGGCCCAGTGACATCAGCTTGACGACCTGCGCGGACTCCGCGGACTGGGAATTTGCGTCCGCCACCTTGACCGATGAAAACTGCAGAAGGCCCTGGAGAGGACCGGAGGCCGCCCCCTTGCGGGCGGCCTGGGCGGACTCCAGGGGGAGTCCGCCCGGCTGGACGCCGGGGCCGCCCCCTAGCGGGCGGCCTGGGCGGACTCCAGGGGGAGTCCGCCCGGCTGGACGCCGGGGCCGCCCCCTAGCGGGCGGCCTGGGAGGACTCCAGGGGGAGTCCGCCCGGCGGGCCTGGCCGCCCCCTTGCGGGCGGCCTGGGCGGACTCCAGGGGGAGTCCGCCCGGCTGGACGCCGGGGCCGCCCCCTAGCGGGCGGCCTGGGCGGACTCCAGGGGGAGTCCGCCCGGCGGGCCTGGCCTCCCCCTTGCGGGCGGCCTGGGCGGACTCCAGGGGGAGTCCGCCCGGCTGGACGCCGGGGCCGCCCCCTAGCGGGCGGCCTGGGCGGACTCCAGGGGGAGTCCGCCCGGCGGGCCTGGCCGCCCCCTTGCGGGCGGCCTGGGCGGACTCCTGGGGGAGTCCGCCCGGCTGGACGCCGGGGCCGCCCCCTAGCGGGCGGCCTGGGGAGTCCGCCCGGCGGGCCTGGCCGCCCCCTTGCGGGCGGCCTGGGCGGACTCCAGGGGGAGTCCGCCCGGCTGGACGCCGGGGCCGCCCCCTAGCGGGCGGCCTGGGCGGACTCCAGGGGGAGTCCGCCCGGCGGGCCTGGCCGCCCCCTTGCGGGCGGCCTGGGCGGACTCCAGGGGGAGTCCGCCCGGCTGGACGCCGGGGCCGCCCCCTAGCGGGCAGCCTGGGCGGACTCCAGGGGGAGTCCGCCCGGCGGGCCTGGCCGCCCCCTTGCGGGCGGCCTGGGCGGACTCCAGGGGGAGTCCGCCCGGCTGGCGGGCAGAGGCCGCCCCGGGTGGGCGGCCTCGACGGACGGCGGCAGGAGGCCGCCGCCTCTCGGGCAGCAGGGAGGTCGCCCCTGGTGGGCGGCCTCGACGGACGGTGACAGGAGACCGCTGCCCCTTGGGCTGACTTGGAGGTCTCTCCGGGTGGTGCTGTTGGCCGACTCCTGCAAGGGAAAGCACTGCACGATTAGCGGACCTAACCGCATGTCCCGCGAGGGTGAGCTATGGGAATAGCTCGCCGTCCCGCAGGACACGCGGTTGTCAGGAGACCTAGCGGACAGGGAATCTGTCCGCCCACGCTGGGACTTGTCGCGATCGAAAGGGAGAAAACTATGGGTCGCGACTAGCCAGCTGGCCACCTTGGGAAGGATCGCCGATTTCTGGGTTAACAATGACGACTATCATGTTCACCGTTGCGGGAGCCATGGAGAGCACCCCAATACCCAAGAGAGGTCGTATGTCTGGGGAGTGGTGCAAAAGGGCAGGAGAGGGAGGTAGCACAACATCAGGAAGCAGAGTGACTTTAAGAATCATAAAACACACATTAAAGAGAGACAAAATAGTGGAGGAGAGGATGGTTCTCCGGACGCTGTGAAGATGGGGAGGTAGCTGGTCCATCATGAGAGCTATGCCCACGGCTTCTTACGCTCGCTGATCGACGAAATCCAAAGAGGGGGGGGGGGTGCTGAAGCCATGCCTCAACGAGAGGTCAGGTCACCAGTCACACCTTGGTCAACTGCCTGGAGCCCTGTAAAGATATTGTAGGGATGTTGGAGGCTGACCTTCCTAGAGTAATGAGAGTGAGGCTCGTCCTACATGACTTTGGCAGTCTCGTGGTATATGGCCATATGGCCCAGATTCCATTGAATTGAGGAGCCAAGATTGAACCCGACCATCATCACAGAGCCATTATTCCGTAGTTTCAGTGAGTGGAGCACGGGTAACAAGATGAAGCCCTTTGGTTTGAAGGACATGATGCAACGAGTACACCAATTCCACAAAATTCTTCTTTTCATTGAGGGAGATGGTGGTAATTGTCGGATAATGGAATCTTGACTCCAAATCAGAGCCCTATTTATATATATATATAAGCTCAAAAATATTAATACAATATTATGGCTATAATATAATGATAACTCCAATACTCACCCTCAAGCTGGAGCAAAGATGTCAATCATGCCCAGCTTGGAAATGGTCAGATCTGAACGAGTAGGACCGACAGCCTTAGTGAAGGTGTCAGCGAGTTGGTCAGCCAAGGGGACATAAGCTGGAAGGACAGTCCCAGTACGAACGTGGTCACGCAAAAAATGAACATCCATCTCGATGTGTTTGGTGCGCTCATGTAGCACCGAATCCTGGATAAGTAGGAGAGCTGACTTATTATCACAGTAGAGCGTTGAGCCATCAACAAGAGATAGACCAAGTTCAGTCAACAGCGATCAAAGCCAAACCAACTCAGTAACGTCGTGTGCCATGGCGCGGTACTCTGACTCAGCAGACAAACGAGATATAATGGATTGTTTCTTACTTCGCCACGAAACAAGATGATCACCATGGAATACACAAAAACCTGACGTAGAGCATCGATCCGTCAAAGATCCAGCAAAATTTGCATCCGTGAAGCAGGAGAGACTGGTAGCACTGTCAGCCCGATAGAACAAACCAAGACCAGGAGCGCGCTTAAGATAGCGAAGGACATGTCGAGCAACCTCTGGGTGAGTTGTCCTGGGAGAATGCATAAACTGGCTCAAAACGCCCATTGAGAAGCTGATGTTAGGCCTGATATTGGTCAAGTATATCAAACGGCCAACAAGCCGCTGGTACTGAGAGGGGTCTGAAAGTGGATCACCAGTTTCAGCATGGAGGCGATGGTTGATGTCCATAGGAGTACTTGCAGGACGACACCAAAGTAGACCCGTGTCCCAAAGATCTAAGGTGTACTTGCGTTGCGATATAGGGATGCCTTGTCGTGAGCGAGCTACTTCAATCTCAAGGAAGTAGCGGTCTTTCACCTTGAAGGCTGAGCGAAGTGTAGCTTTCACCTCAGGGATGCCAGAGGGATCATCACTGGCGAGAATAATATCATCAACATAGACCGGGACAATGACACGACGTCCCTCAGGAGTGGCACGAATGAAGCATGTGTGATCTGCACGACACTGAGTGAAGCTAGACTGAAGGATGACCGAGCTGAACCGCTCGAACCAGGCACACAGTGACTGTTTTAAGCCATACAGAGATTTGTGCAGTTGACAAACTCTCCCCGAATACTCCCCCTTAAGGGCAAACCCTAGATGAGGAGCCATATATACCCCATCCTGTAACTCGCCATACAGGAAGACATTGTTGACATCAAGCTGGTGGAGAGGCGACATCCGAGAGGCCGCAAGCGAGAGCAGAAGGCGGACACTGGTCAACTTAGCTACGGGAGCAAACGTGGCACCAAACTTGCCCGGAGCCTGAGTAAAGCCCTTGGCCACCAAACGAGCCTTGTAGCGGTCAATAGTACTGTCAGCAGAGTACTTCACAGTATAAATCCATTTGCACCAAGGTTGTCAGAATCGCGATCCAGATCATAGGATCTTACGATCCTACGATCCAGATTTTGTAAATCGATCCTGATTTTGTAAAGCGATCCTCGATCCGACCCTACTATCAGATTCGATCCTACCTCGAAACTATCTCATCTAGGATCTCGATCCTAACAACCTTGATTTGCACCCAACTGTGCGTTTCCCGAGAGGAAGAGGAACCAGAGACCATGTCCCAGTACGACAGAGAGCAGACATCTCCTCCTCCATGGCCTGACCCACCGCGGGTCAAGGAGAGCCTCAACAGTCGAGGTAGGTAGCTGGACAGAATCAGCAGCAGCCACAAAAGCCTGGTAAGAGGGTGAGTAATGCTGGTAGGAAACAAAACTAGCCAATAGATGCTCAGTAATCGAGGAGTGAACACGAGTACGCTTGCCCTTGCGAAGGGCAATAGGTAAATCAATAGGAGAAATAGAGGAGAGAGGTTCAAGAGAGATACCTGCGACCGGAAGGAGCTACGGATCCGGGACTGGAGGAGAAGGGAGTGCACCGGGTGGAGGTGGCCGATGGCGGCGAGAGTAAGTCAGCAGGACAGGCAGAGCGGCAGCATCTGGTGGAGAGACGGATGGAAGAGATTGCTCAATAGTGGCAAGCGCAGGAGGGGTCGAATGTGCAGGAAAGAATGGAACCTCATGAAATGTCACATCCATAGAGTGAATGACACAACACAACTGGGGATCATAGCAGCGGTAACCCTTAGTGGTAGTCGAGTAGCCAAGGAAGAGGCATCAGATGCCCCTGTCGTCGAATTTAGTCCGAAAGGGGCGCCGATTCTGGACAAAATACGCACAACCAAGGACCCGGAGAGGGATGAGAAATGCGGAGACAAATGGATGGATGAGACTATAGGGGGTAACGCCACCGAGAGGACGAGAGGGAGTCCTATTAATAAAAAAGCCGTTGTAAGAAGAACAATGCTCCAATAGGACTTAGGGACATCCATTGCCCGAAGAAGGCAACGAACAGAGTCTAGGAGGTGGCGTTTTTTGCGTTCTGCCACCCCATTCTGCTCGGGGGTCCCCGAAAAAGAAAATTAGTGTAGAGTGCCTTCATCACGAAGGAAGAGATCAAAGGGACGAGAAGTGTACTCACCTTTATTGTCAAAGCGGAGGATATGAACTGATGTACCATGCTGGGTCCGTATCATACGTGAAAAATGAGAGTAAACCGATAGGATCTCAGATTTATGTTTGAGGAGATAAACTCATAAGCAACGAGAATAGTCATCAATAAAAGTTACAAAATATGAGAAACCATCAAATTACACAACGGGGGCAGAGCCCCACACATCAGAATGAACTAAGTCAAAGCAAGAAGTACCACGACTAACAGAAGGAACATACGTGATGCGTGTGTGTTTTGGCAGCTCACATACATCACAACGAAAAGGAAAAAACAAAAGACACATCAGGACAAACAGACAACATCCGCTGAGGGCATGACCAAGACGTGTGTGCCAAAGAGAGCTCGACGACAAAGCATGAGAAGCAGCAGAAGAGGTAGGAGGGAAGGTAGCAGTGCTGGTGGTAGCAGCAGTGGTAGGAGGTAGCTTCAGGTAGTACATCACACTCTTCTCATATCCTGTATCAATAGTCCTCCTGGATCTCAGGTCCTGAAAAACGCAATGATCAGAGAAGAAAGTTACTGAGCAGTTCAAAGTGCGAGTAACAGTATTAACAGATAAAAGGTTGAGAGCCAACTGAGGGACAATAAGAACAGAGTCAAGGGAGAGAGAGGAAGAGAGAGCGACGTTACCCCGACCAAGGACAGGAGTAACTGAGCCATCAACAAGGCGCACGTCCCGGTGGAAGCAGTGAACAACCTGAAGCAGGTGGGAAGACATACCAGTCATATGATCAGTTGCACCAGAGTCAATCACCCAGGGTGACGAATCCAGGTCAACCATGGTCGCGGAGCAAGCAAATGGAGTACCTGAGTAAGAAGAGACAGTGGAAATAAAGACAATAGTGGAAGGCTGTGACTGCTGAAACTGCTGAAACTGAGCCATCATCTGACAGAAGTCGGAGGAGTTGGAACCCAAGGTGTGCTCGACGGGCTCGGAAGACTCAACAGAAGCTACCGTGTGTCTGGGGACACTACCGGGAGTAGGACGCTCAGAGCCCCGTAGGTGTGAGTATAGCTGATAGCAAAGACTGCGATCATGGTAGAGACGTCCACAGTGAGAACAAGGGCCAGGAGGACCCGTAGAGCCACGACCACCAGGCTGAGTAGAAGAACCCCGACCACCGCGGCTACGAGTGCCAGAGGTGGGAGGGCGGTAGGAAGCTGCAAGGGCCATCTGCTCAGTAGGGAGAGAGGAGGTAGCACGAACGTCGGGAAGACTAGATTGCCTCTGCATACGTTTCGCATGCTCTGCAACAATGGAGTAGGCCTCAAGAAGATCTGGCAAAGGTGACATCCCCACAATCTGAGCACGAGTAGACTCATATTTGGTGCGAAGCCCCATCAAGAACTGGTATGTCTCGCGTCTCTGGCGCTGCTTCCGAATAAGGGTGATATCATTAGAAGACTCCAGGGCACTAAGAGGCTCAAGATCGTTAAGCTCAAGAAAACAGTTTTGAAGGTAAGTGAAGTACTCCTGAACAGAGCGCTCCCCCTGTGTGGCGGAAGCGATGTCCTGAAAAATCCTGATCTCCGAGCTTTGGTCCGCTCTCCAGTGCACTTTTGGCCACATGCGTGTTGATGCCCAGATTTTCAGTCGACCATTTGACTAACTCCTCGTTCTTGTCATCTTTGTCAGTCGGCTTGGGCATCGGAGGGCCGCCGGTCAGCCAGGAAAGCTTATTCCGGCCGGCAATAGACACTTTCATTGAATTCGCCCATGAAGAATAATTTATTTATCAAGAAGGACGCTAGTAATTCGTCCTGTAGAGCCATAAGTATCCTTGGAATCCATGAAACACAAAAATAACGAGTAACGAGATCCTTCCCGCAAAGGATATCGGGGACTGAAGGACGAAGAAGAACGAAAAATCACATACAACGCATCAAGAACGACGTCATGGAGAAGACAAGGACGCCATTAGGTCTCCATGGAGAAAAAAAGGAGCATGGGCAGAGAAACCGCATGAGACGACTTCGGCGGGACTAGGTGGCGACAGAATCGAGGGGGGAAGCCTGCTGCGGCGGCGGAACGACTGGAAAAACCAGCGGGAGAGGCGCTGCAGCCAGCAGGAGAGGATGTCGGTGACCAGTGACAGCAGCGGAAGGGGCGAAACCCACTTACGGGGATGCCCTGAGCGGCGGCGGACCGGGAGAAGCCCCGAGCGGCGGGACGAAGCAGCGGGCGGTAGTGGCGAGACGCGAGGAAGCTTCCGATGCGGGACTCGGGTGGGAGAGACGCGGGCAAACCCTAGGATGCGTGAACCGGCTCTGATACCATGTCGGATAATGGAATCTTGACTTCAAATCGGAGCCCTATCATATATATATATATAAACTCAAAAATATTAATACAATATCATGAATATTATATAATGATAACTCCAGTAGTAATCCCCAGTTCACCCCGCACGTCTGGGTGGGGACGTAAGAGATGAAGGTGAAGATCATGCAGGCGCGCCCATGACAACCGGTAGGGAGGTCAACCGTCGGGACAAAATGGAGACCGTGAGAGCACAACAGAAGAAACTGCAATTGCTGGAGAAGAATGGGGGTGGGGGGTGGGGTCGGTTACATTAGAAGAAAATCATAACAATTGAAGTAGGGTAGTCCGCAATTCGGAGGCAGCGCAGTCTCGACAAGCAAGCTGCGAGCACCGAGTGTTCTGTGGTCTCAGCAGGAGAGCTGCGAGCTCTGCGGTCTTAGCAGTAGAGCGGAGAGAATGACCTAAAAGAGAAGGATGGGGCGGCCTTAAGGAGAATTCTCAAAGAGAATTCCATGTGCGGTCTCAACGGACTTGACATGACTGGAAGGCTCTGTGGACTTATCTGGATGGGCGGGCTCTGCGGCCTAGGCAGGGGAGCTGCGAGGTCGGTGTCAAAGAGAATGGCGGGGTGGTCGCAAAAGAGAAGTGGTCAAGCTGTCTATATGGCTGTGCTAGGAGTTCGCAGCAGGGAAGGGGTTGTGGTCTCTATGGTCTCAGCTGGGTGGTCGTAGCAGGAGAGACGAGGCAGAACACTGGGTGTGGTCAGAGGAGAAATCCACCCAAGCGAACTCCAAACCGGGCCTATAAAAAGGTCATACAGGATGCATTAAAAATTGAACGGATCGTCAGATGGATAATCAGAGTCCATGATCGCGGGCCCATTTATTTGTATTTTTTCATGTGTTTAGTTTTATTTTTCGAATGTATATTTTTAGAATTAGGTCAAGTAATCTTATCAATCGATTTGAGCCAGTGGATCATGTAACTTATTCCCCTCTTTATTAGCTCCCAGCAGTCGACAGAAGGAGGAATCAAGAGCTTGCAGTTTCTAAGATAGAAACCCTCGAGCGTGGTCTCATTGCGACGCCAAGCCTCCCACACGGTGTGAAGCCGCCAGATCCCACCTTCAGGGGTGCCGACTCCCCCGTCTGCCTCCTTCCACCGCCTCTTCAGCCGTCGCTGAGCCTTCCCCAACCATTCATTTGTCGTTCCGAACCCACCGCCGCCTTCCCTTTCCTTTAGTGCCGCCGTAGCCGCCTCCCCATGCCTTCCGCGCTACCGCCATTCCTAGCCTCCAAACGACCCCACTCAGATACCTCATTTCTCCCTCCTCCAACCCTCGCCTAGCACCCTCCTAGCCTCCGCCTCCCACTGCTAAAGCCCCGACCATCCATCCTCGTGCCTTTCCCCGACTCCCTGTCCTATTCCAAAACCGACCAGCCCCCCTTACCCCATTAACCAGCCACCTTCCCCCACCCTAAATCCCTTCCATACAGTCACCAACACTCCCGTCTAAGCCTACCCGATCACTCCAACCTCTATACCCCCTATTTGAGCCCCCTCGCAGCCACCCCACCTCAAGTCGAGCTCGTTCTCCGCTCCGTCAATCCCGCACAACATCTACAATCCCGGACTACCGCCACCGCCGGACCTTCCCCACCACCATCAACATCAATTACTTGGTAAGCTTTTTGCTTCCAACTTTCATTTCTTCGCATTGCACAAATATCTTGTATTGCTAGTAATATTTTACTTAAATTAATTTGATTATTTTTCTTTCCAAAGGCGTTTATTTCATATTTGTCATGTGCTATGAATTCTAGTGCACTCTTAATTAATTTGCAATTGTCCCTTACTTGCTTAATTCGAATGTTTGTACTTGATTTGATTAAATACGTGAGTTTTAAATTTAACTTTGTTTAATTACTTGCACATTGGAACTAATTGCATGATCAGATTATTTGTGTGTGCATTGTATTAAAGTTTGTGTCGTAAGCCTCTTGTTCGTTGGATTACTTGTGGTTTGTGTGTTGTCCTTGCAATATCATTTTAAGGTTAGTTGTAGGCTTATTGCATTCGCCGTGTTTTAACCTGCATTGCATCTAGGATTAGAACATCGACCGTCCGCTGCCTATAGATTCATCTTGCGTCATAATGCACACACTGATATACATAAATCGTCAACTTCACTAGAGTAGTGAGCTCTCGGTTCATTGGACTTCCACATCTCAAAGTGCACCAACACATTCTCGTTGTACTACTTTTGAGGCAACTGCATCGTGCATGCATAACTATTTTTATGTATATAGCTAGCTGAAACAAAAAAAGATCAATGATTGGTTAGAGCTGGTGGAACGTATAACTGCAGGGAAGAGAGATTCGTAGTGGAAGTCATAGCCAACAAGGGAGTCATTGTATAGTGAAGCCAACAAATTGGGAATATTTCTTGAGAAGTGAGAACACATCAAATCTAATCAATTAAGAACAAATCAACATAGAGAATTGTTAGGAGGGAGAAGTTAGTTCACTGATTTTGGTTTCTCATGAAAGAACAAATCAACATAGAGAATTGTTAGGAGGGAGAAGTTAGTTCACTGATTTTGGTTTCTCATGAAAACTTGAGTCCTTGGTTCTGGTTTTCTTGGTACAATCGAGATGAGAGAAATATGTTTGAGTAAGGTTGAGCAAATTCAATCATTCTACTTTGTAATCTCCTTGTCATATAGTTAATTATCGATTATCCCACTACCATTCACATAATTAATCACATTAATTGCTAATATATGTTGAATAATAAGAAAGGAAAGACTTAAATGATTTATTCATCCCTCAAGGGTGTATTATAAAGGACTTACATGAACCCTTAAAGACAAAACTGCAATGTGACCTAAAAGGACTTTACTAATGTTATAATACTCGTAACTTCAGCACTCCCCCTCAAGCTGGAGGGGAAACCTTTAGCTTTGTTGGAAAAGCCCACTTAACATTAGGCCCATTTGTATAGCATTTATTGCTTTTTCTCTCCTCTCTTTAGTCCCACATTGTGTATAGGACTTTTCTCTCTCTTTCTCTCATCTATATATATGTACTCATTCTTTGTATTTGGATCAAGTGGACATATATACAAGGTTGGCTTTCTCCATTTCTACATGGTATCAGAGGCAGGTTCGACTCTCCTGCGGACTCCCTCTACTGTCCGCCCAGCAGCCTGCGGTCTCTGCGGCCTCCCTTGTCCAGTCCGCACCCTCTAGTCGCATCTCTCCTGCGGCCTCACTTTTCCTGTCCGCCTCCTCTCCCGTGGATCCACTTCGTCCCCCCTCTCTCTCTTTCTCCTCAGGCCCCCCCCTCCTTTTATAGCCATCCTGTGGGGTCCACTGCTTCCCCTTGTCCGCTGCGGCCTCCTCCTGTCCGCCGCGACCTCGGCGACCTCTCTCCTTGGTCTCCTTCATCCGCCGTTCGCGCTACGTTCGCGCTGCGTTCGCCAGCTCGCCAGCTCGCCAGCTCGCCCGCTCGCCCGCTCGCCAGCTCGCCCGCTCGCCAGCCCGCCAGCCCGCCAGCCCGCCAGCCCGCAAGTCCGCCCCGGCGTGTCCTCTCTTATCAGTTCTCTCCTGTCCGCCGCGGTCTGACCCAGACCGCCGCGACCTGAACCAGCCCGCTTCATCCTCCAGGTCGCCGCGACCTCATCCAGGTCGCCGCGTCCTCTCCCAGTCCGCTCTCTGTTTGCTTCCTCTAGCTGCTGCCTCCAGTCCGCTGCGGTCTCCTCCAGCTCGCTGCGACCTCCTCCCACTCGTTGCAGCCTCCTTCAGCTCGCTGCGGCCTCCAGCCCGCTGCGGTCTTCTCCAGCTCGCTGCGGCCTCCAGACCGCTGCGGTCTTCTCCAGCTCGCTGCGGCCTCCAGCCCGCTGCGGTCTCCTCCAACTCGCTGCGGCCTCCTTCCAGCTCGCTGCGGCCTCCTTCCAGCTCGCTGCGGCCTCCTTCAAGCTCGCTGCGGCCTCCATGTCTACATCTGCAGACTCCGTCGGTACGGCAGTTCCTCCTGAACGCCCGGCCTCTCTACCAGAAGTCCGAGACGAGCTCCGGATCACCACAATTTCGCTCAATGGCAAGAAGAACTTTGTGGAATGGGCACACTCAGTTCGCCGTGTCCTTCAGTCCAAGGGATTCCTTCATCATCTGACCCAGACCGTTATTGGTGTCCCTACTGAGGAGTGGTTACGCAATGATGGGCGTGTGCAGACTTGGCTCCTCAACTCTCTTGATGGCGAATCTTATCGTCTGGCCATGTATCATGAGACGGCCAAAGGCATGTGGGACGAGCTACACACCCTCTACTCCGGCAAAGATAGTCTCCACCATCTCTATGATATCATCACCGCTCTCCAGGCCCTTGACAGCAGTGACGCCACCGACTTGACATCCTTTGTTGCTCAAGCCCGGTCTCTGGTTGAGGCTTGGATCCACCATCAGCCTCCCACTCTAGATCTCGCTGCTCAACGTACCCAGAAGGAAGCTGTGGGTATCGCCATGATGATGGCCCGGGTACCCCCTCATCTTCACAGTGTCCGGGCTCACATCCTCTCCTCTACTGTTACACCGTCCTTTTCCGACGTGTGCTCAATGCTTCTCAAAGTCTCCCCGCCTCCGGATGTTCCAGGACTTCCTTCTCCGGCTCTTGTTCAACAGGCACCTGCTCCCTTACTACCTCTTCCCCCCTCTGCCCGTGGTGGCCGCTCTGACTCTCGCGGCCGGGGTCGCGGTGGCCGGTCTAGGCCTCAATGCTCGTTCTGTGGTAAAGTTGGTCATCTTGAGGCCACTTGCTTTCGCAAACATGGCCGTCCGCCTCGTCCACCTGCCTCTGCTGCTACTACCGACTCTGCCTCCTCTCGTACTGAGCTCGACGAGGTTCGTCTTCAGCTCCAGCACCTTCATGGCTTGCTCAGCCGTCCGCCTGCCTCGGTTGCCTCTGCTGCCTCTCTCTCCAATGAAGGTATCGCATGCCTCTCCTCTGGCCCGCGCTGGATCCTTGATTCTGGTGCCACTCATCATATCACCTCTGTTAAGCCACCACAGTACTTGTCTTCACCTCACCCGAAGTACATTACTGTTGCTAATGGAGCGTCGGTTCCCGTATCTGGATGTGCTGATATTTCTCTCACCTCTTCTCTCCTCCTACGCTCGGCTCTACATGTTCCGGGCTCTCCTTTCAATTTACTCTCTGTCGGTCGCCTTACTACTGATTCTAATTACTCAGTGACATTTACTTCTTCTTCTTTTCTCATACAGGATCAGCAGACGCAGACTATCATTGGTAGGGGACGACTGCAGAATGGGCTCTATCTCCTTGACGACTCTCCTACTGTCCTCGCATCTACCTCCTCTTCGGATTGGCATCGCCGTCTGGGACATGCTCCTCTTCCAGTGCTCCGGAAGGCCCTTCCTGATGTCACTCTCCCTGCTTTTCGTTGCGACACATGTATTTTGGGCAAACAGCCCCGTTCTTCTTTTCCCCCTCATTGTACTCGGAGCTCCGCTCCTTTTATTTTAGTACACTCCGATATATGGGGTCCGTACAAAGTTACTAGTATTTCTGGCTATCGCTATTTTCTTACTTTTATTGATGATTACTCTCGCATGACATAGTTATATCTCCTTCGGGATCGCTCTGAACTTCCCCGCGTATTCCGGGCTTTCATCCTCGAGACCCGCACTCAGTTCTCTGCGCCTATTCGCACTATTCGTACAGACAATGCGCGGGAGTACACCAGCCATACGTTTGCCACTCTCTGCTCTGAATTCGGCATTCTTCACCAAACCTCCTGTCCGTACACTCCACAACAGAATGGTGTCGCCGAGCGCAAGAATCGTCACCTTCTTGATGTCGCTCGCTCGCTTATGCTTCAAATGCAGGTCCCCAAACCGTACTGGAACTTCGCTCTCTCCACGGCTTGCTTCCTCATCAACCGCCTCCCGTCTTCCGTCCTCCAGTATGCTACTCCCTTCAGCCTCCTCTTTCCCACAACTTCGCCTTTTCCTCTTCCGCCACGGGTGTTTGGGTGTACCTGCTACGTTCACCACCTCGGTCCCTCCACGGACAAGTTGGACCCTCGTGCCACCAAGCAGATCTTTGTCGGGTACTCGCGCACTCAGAAGGGTTATGTATGTTATTCGCCTCCTACCCGCAAGGTTACTGTCTCGCCTGACGTAACTTTCCGTGAAGATCTTCCTTTCTTCCCTGCTCCGGATATCGCTCTGCCTCCCGCTCCCGTCGTTCGTCCTATCATTCCTGCTCCTCACTCCTCAGCCTCTCTCCCTTCACCACCTCCGGTCCGTCCACCACCCCCGGTTATCCGGGTCTATTCTCGTCGCTCTCCTCATTCTGTGGCTCCTCTGCAGTCGGCTTCGCCCTCTGGTGCTCTGCTCCCTGCTGCTCCGGCTCCCGTCTCCACCGCTCATCCGATGGCGAACTACGTCTCGCTCCATCGCCTCTCCCCCTCTCTTCTTCACCTTGCCACCTCCTTATCTTCTGTTTCAGTCCCTAACTCTTTGCAGGAGGCGCTTCACCATCCTGGCTGGCGGGCTGCCATGGACGAAGAAATGACGGCCCTTTGGGCCAACCAGACCTGGGTCTTGGTTCCCTTACCTCCCGGTCAGCACCCGGTTGGATGCAAATGGGTCTTCGTCATCAAGCATGCTCCGGATGGCACTATTGCCCGTCTGAAGGCCCGTCTTGTGGCCCGGGGCTTCACACAACATGAGGGCCTCGACTATGAGGAAACATTCTCCCCGGTGGCCAAGCTTAACACTGTCCGCGTTCTTCTCTCCGTCGCGGTACACCGCCGCTGGCCTCTTCATCAACTTGATATCAAGAACGCCTTTTTGAATGGCGACCTTCAGGAAACTGTCTACATGCGCCAACCGCCCGGGTTTGAGACCACGGGGGAGTCTCGGGTCTGTCTTCTCAAAAAGTCAATTTATGGTCTCAAACAGTCCCCACGGGCGTGGTTTGACAAGTTTAGCAAGGTGGTTCAGGACATGGGGTTCACTCGGAGCTCTGCAGATTTCTCCCTCTTTACCCGACACCGGGCCACTGACACCGTTCTTCTGTTGGTTTATGTTGACGACATCCTTCTCACTGGGGATGACTCAAAGGGGATTCAAGACGTCAAACAACACCTGAGCACTGTTTTTCAGACTAAAGATCTGGGGAAACTTCGCTACTTCCTTGGTCTCGAGATCGCCCGGCGGCCGGACGGGTTGGTACTCTCCCAACGAAAGTACTGTCTCGATCTTCTCAAAGATGCTGGTCAGTCTGGTTGCAAGCCAGCATGTACCCCGATGGAGGCAAATCACAAATTATGCGCTCATGCTTCGGATGACGATTTGCTACTTCCGAACCCGGAATACTATCGACGCCTTGTGGGCAAGTTGATCTATCTAACAGTCACAAGGCCAGATATATCATTTGCAGTTGGGGTTGTCAGTAGGTTCATGCATGCCCCCCGGGCTTCTCATCTCCAAGCGGTTGAACGGATTCTCCGATACCTTAAGGGAGCTCCAGGCCAAGGGCTGGTTTACAAAACCTCCGACTCTGCTCCCGCATTGGTTGCCTATTCTGATGCCGACTATGCTGGCTCCCTGGACGATCGAAGGTCAACTAGTGGGTTCTGTACGTATTTTGGTGGGCATCTTATTACTTGGAAGAGTAAGAAACAAGCTGTGGTGGCTCGTTCCTCTGCAGAGGCTGAATACAGATCGATGGCCTCAGTTGTTTCAGAACTCACATGGCTTGAAAGTCTCCTCACTGACCTGGGAGTAAAACTCCCCTCCTCTGCTGTTCTATTTTGTGATAGTCAAGCCGCCATACACATCGCAAAGAATCCGGTCTTTCATGAGCGCACAAAACATATCGAGGTTGACTGTCACTTTGTTCGTGAAAAGGTTCAACTGAAGAAACTTGAATTAAAGCATGTTCCAGGAACTGATCAAGTTGCCGACATCCTCACAAAGGCCTTATCAAGCACTCTGTTCTACCAATGTTTGTCCAAGCTGGGTGCATATGACCTACACGCTCCAGCTTGCGGGGGAGTGTTGGAAAAGCCCACTTAACATTAGGCCCATTTGTATAGCATTTATTGCTTTTTCTCTCCTCTCTTTAGTCCCACATTGTGTATAGGACTTTTCTCTCTCTTTCTCTCATCTATATATATGTACTCATTCTTTGTATTTGGATCAAGTGGACATATATACAAGGTTGGCTTTCTCCATTTCTACAAGCTTGAACACATCAAATAAATGCAATAGAGGTAGGTGATGTGGCACAAAATAACAGACAAGCTACCAGGGGAAATTCCAAACCGGGGAATCAATTCGGGGACATAGCCACACATGACATAGACCCACACACGACGCAGGTCCCGCACACGATGTGGACTCGTTGGAAATAAATCAACAGACGGGTTACCTGGGATACTCTCACACGATACACCCCGCTGGATAGAAAGTTCAACCAACATCACCTACAACATGCAAATAAGGAACAAACGATGTGGAGTTGATCATCGAAGGGGCAACCAAGGATAATCCGTCCGGGATAATCTGCATAAAGGGCGGTCCCACACGACACAGTCCCGCACGACATGGTTTCACGCAACACAACCCGCTGAGATGAAAACAACCAACATCAGTCGCGTCCCAACACATGACCAACTGAAAGAAATATGAGGAGACACATAACAATATACGACATAAGCTTAGAGGCTATGTGGAACAAAGGCGAAAGGTCGGGAAAGATCTTCCGAGTCGCCTTCATCCCAAACACTCCCCCTCACTGCATGAAAGCATAACACTAAGACAAAACACAAATAACATAAACCACACACACAAAAAACCTGCAAAAAACAACATTAAAAACTTCAGCATTGGCGAGACATCAACACCCCCGAAAGCGACTGTAGCGGTTGGAGTTTCGTCGATGAACAACGATAAGAGAAAGTCTTATGCCAATTATTTTTGGTTGTCTTTATGAATCATCTTGTAAACCCAAACTGCACAAATCATCTTGTAAACCACAATTCATGTTACCTCGAACTTATCAATTCTCCAACCTAATTTTTTGACTCGAGTTCTATTAGCTCGTCTAATTGGTGCATTTTCTAATATTCATTGTACATTTCTTAATCACATAAATCTATTTTTATTATTTTATCTTCAATAAATATAGCTCTCAGTATCTCACTATTCCTCAAATATAAATATTCCTTAATTTATATTTTATAATTTTTTCACATATCCATCTTAGCATTCTTATATTGTCACACTTAACTTATATATTAACGAATTTTTTTTTGTCAACACTTTGATCCATAACAACAACGTTGGTGTAATTGTGGTTTTATAAAAAAAATAGCTTTAAGTTTTCATCCTCTCCTATCGCATAGTACTCTCAGGCACTTCTCAATTTTAACAACTGCCTTAGGCTTTGTTTGGTGCGGCGTTTTGGGCGTGGGGGGTCGCAGATTTTCAAAACGCCACGCCAAACAAAATTTCCTCTCCTCCAGTGTAAATCGCCACTGCTCGAAATCACGCTAATTTTAGCATTTTCGAGTCACAAAAATATTTCGCGACTCGAAATAGCGCGATTCCCCCCGTTGTTTCCTCCCCCGTCTCGCCTGATTCCCCCCCGCTGTTTCCTCCCCCGTCAAGCCCTAGCCGTGATTTTTTCACGAGCTCGCTGCCCTCCTTCCCTACACGTCGGCGTTTTATCTCCTCCGGCGAACATTTCTTTTACTTTTCCATTTCTCTCCGGTGAACATTGTCCCTCTACACGTCGGCGATCCACCTCCTCCGGCGTACATTTCTCTTGCTTTTCCATTTCTCTCCGGTGAACGCCGTCCCCCTACACGTCGGAGAGCCTCCTCCTTTTCAGGTACCGATCAAAACCCTATTTCTCATTTCTGCTATTCTCGATTTTTTCCAGATCTCATATGTTTTCCTCACGATTTCTGCTCTCGTTTTTTTTTTCACAATTTTTGCCATTTCGGTAGGTTGATTTCCTACCATTTGAAATTTTGTTTGCTTGTTCTCATTTTTTTCACGATTTCTGCCATTTCAGTAGGATGCATTTATCATCTGATTGTTTTTTATACATATTGCAGCTAGTTCTTTCTCTCCTGCTTCCCTGTTTGATATTCTCACAACAATCACATTGCAAAAGATATTTTAGTGGTAAAAACCCATTTTGCTTCTTTTATTTTGGTAGCATTCAGAAAAATTTATTCAGTAATTTTTTTTCAATTTTGTTTCAGATCTATATTCGTATATTATTGTGTAGAGTTGTTATTTTTTTATTCATTGTAACGCTATCTTGTGTATTGTAGCATTTGCGTTGATTTAATTTTTTCCCGTAGATGGGCAAATCAAAAGAGGGCGGAATTTCTGCAAATTGGAAGACACCACATGTTATGTTATTTTGCGATCTTTGTATCCGGGAGATTGATTTAGGAAATAGACCCACCATTCATTTCAATAAGGAGGAGTGGGGCAATCTAATGAAAAACTTCAAGGAGCGCACGAATTTGGACTATAGTCGTTCCCAAATGAAAAACAAATGGGATCAATTAAATGTGATTGGAAATTATGGCGCGAACTCAAAAGAGGTGAGACGGGCCTTGGTTGGAACCCTACAAAACGGACCATAGATGCTTCTGATGATTGGTGGAAAGAAAGAATTGAGGTTAGCATATATGTCTAGTTTTGTTTTTCTTGAAACTTATGGACGATTGGTTAGAATTTATAGTAATTTTTATTGTGCTTTCACATTATAGATGATCCCAAATGTCAAGAAATTCTGTTTTGGTGGAATACCTCCCGAGCTTGAGGAAAAATTAGAGAAAATATTTTGTTCAGTTGTTGCTACTGGAGAAAATGTATGGATGCCTTCTTCTGGAGAGTTGCCCTCTCATTTCTCGCAGCCTGAAATCATATTTGAAGAGGTTGAGGATGATATCAATGAAAGCAATAACACGCAGTCATATGCAAGTGATGTTATTAATTCAGCTGCACCTGGGCAAAGTTCACAAAGTGGAGTAGCACGAAAATGGAAAATAAAGGGGAAGAGGCAGGAAGCAGGAACAAAACAGGTCATGTTAGCACATGTTGAGAAATTATTTTCATCATTAGAAACTATTATGCAACGCATTACAACACCAGTTGTTTCGCCTCGTATATATCTACTGCGAGAGGCAATTCAAGAACTCGAGAAGTATCCTAAAACCTTTGAGGACCGGTTGTATTAATCATCGAGTGTATGTTTAATCAATGATTATGTCAATTTGTTTTGTGATAAAACACATTGCATGACATCATCTCAAACTGGACATAAATGGCTCCAAAAATTATTTGAAGGGCATCCTGGATGTTTTCACAATATGTTTCGAATGATTAAGGTCATCTTTTTTATTTGCTAACATTGTTAGAACAACATCACGGTTTAAGAAAAACACAGAGGACAAAAGCTAGCGCAGTTTTGACAATAACAATTTATATATTGGGTCACAATGAAACATTCAGAAAATTAGGTGAAAGATTCTAACATTCCACGGAAACCTTGAGTTGATTGTTTATGATCGGTCTAGAAGCTCTGACTATTTTATCCATGCATAACATTGCTCCTATTGATCCCCAATTTTGTTCAATTCCTTCGCACATACAAAATGATGAAAGATATATGCCATTTTTTAAGGATTGTATCAGAGCAATTGATGGTACGCATGTTGATGCACGTATAGCTGTTGAACATCAAGTTCCTTATATTGGTCGTCATGGTAGCACGACTCAAAACATAATGACCATTTGCGACTTCAATGTGTGTTTTACATACGTGGTATCTGGATGGGAGGGCTCCGCACATGACACACACATATATCATCGTGTAATAAGGGATCCCCTAAGTACATTTCCATTTCCCCCAGAAGGTACGTATTATGAGCTAATTTATTGAGTTGTTTGCATTTAATAAATATCATATATTCAATTGTTTAAACTCTTTTTTACTATTGAAGGTAAATATTATCTTGTCGATGTTGGTTATCTATTGAAAAAGGGGCTCTTGAAACCTTTTTCGGAAACTAGATATCACTTGTCGGACTTTGCTTGGAAAAATCGCCCAATTGAAGGACGACGTGAAATATTTAATAAAACACACTCATCACTTCGCAGTGTGATCGAAAGGAGCTTTGGTGTATGGAAGAAAAAGTGGCCCATACTTAGCAAAATGCCTCAATTTGAATTCTCAAAGCAGTGTGTTGTTGTGGTCGTTACAATGTCGCTTCACAACTTTATTAGAAGACATCCATCGAGGGCTGACCCAAAGTTTGATGTATGTGATTGAAACAAAAGCTTTATTCATCCAGAGGCATATGAGTTGCGACCAAACAATCGTCCAAGAACTATCGAATCAAATCCGAACATTGCACCAAGCTCATTTGAGGGGACAAGAGCTACTGAAATGGTCAATATCATGGACTACATTGCAGATCAACTCACAGAGTATCACAGGTATACAACATTATGACGTTTAAATTTATAAACATATATAAAAAATTCAATAACTATATTTATTCTTGATGTGCAGTTAACGGTCGATGATCGAGAGATAAGTTTCATCAGCATGACGGAGAACGTTTATGATTTTCAAGACTGAAACAATCATTTTGAAAAAAGTCTGTTATTCTTTAATATTGTTATTGGACATTTAAAATGAATTAAGTTAACTTGTTCATTTTATGTTATCGCTGATTGTGTTTAAGTTTCGAAAAAATGCACTGCGCACTGCACAACTATTTTGCCAAGCAGATTAAACAGCTTCTCTGTTTGAAACAGCTCAGCAAAAACTGTTCTTCCAAACAATTTCACAGATTCTGCCACCACTCTGCAAAACAGCTGATTATTCCACCAATGCTTCCCACCACTGCTTCTCCAGTCGCTGCAGCCGCGCCAAACGGAGCCATAGTTCTAGAGAATATATTGCCATTTATATCCCTATTCTCTTGTATAATTGATCCATGGTACTTAAATATATCATATTTACGCATTTTTCTATCTTTAATAAAATAAATTGATAATATCACTCATTAAAATTGAATATAATTTATTCTACCTTTGTTTTACTAATTCAAAACCCTTTATATTTTGAACAATTTTGAGTCTGCTTTAATTTTCGCTTAATTCAGTAGATAACTCACTAATTAGAATTGTCACATGCAAAAAGTATACATAAGACACCTTGTTTTGAGTATTTTTTGCATCTCCATAATAGTAACTCTTAAGATACAGAAGAGATATTAGAGAGTGTATTTTATTCTTCCACATCTAGTAATATATAGGACATACAACTTACAAGGACTCATAAAACCTAAATGACAATGTGGAAATAAACTCATACATCACTAAAGATACTAATACATTGACCTAAACAAATTGAAATGCGACAACTGCAATACTTTGTTATGGATCCAACGCCGTTGATTATCTAGTATTAGAGTCTTTTAATAATGATTCGTATTGTATCTTGTCATGTTCTATCGAGTCGAGTGCATTAGATGTTTTAATATTGTATGAGTCGAGTCATGGTATTTTAGGTGTTTTAAATATTTCAATCTTTTCTTTTAGGTATTTACAATGTTTCCATTGAGGTCTTATAAATAGATCATTGGAGTCTTGTGTGAATGAAATCAATTAATGAAAAGTTTCCCTTTCTCTCTCTAATTCCTCTCCCCCTCTCTATACCCGCCGGCCTCCCATCTAGGGTTTCCTCTCTTCCCCCACCCAAGTTTCTCCTATACCTATATTCTAGGGCTTGCCTTGTATCCCCCGTCTCCATCAAATCCACAGCCAAAAGAAGCCCATAATAACTTGGTGTCAGAGGCTCTTTCATCCCCCTTCTGGCCAAGAATCGTTCTTCCGTCGTTCCAACATTTGCGCCTCTTTGTCCAGAAGTACAATGCCATCTACATCCTCCGTCGTTCCAACGACAGCGCCAACTTCTCCCCCCCACCCCCACGAACTTGCGTCCTCTTTATTCCAGCAGCCCCCGCTACCTTCCCAACACCTCCTGACTTCTACCCCAGCGCCAACACCCGCTTCTTCCGCAACGAACGCAACCGCTGCTTCAAAACCACTGGACGACAGTATCGTCGCCTCTAGCAGCCTCCCTGATGCGCCTAGAAGCTGCTGCTCTTCCTCCAACCGATTCCAATGACTCCCTCCTCCGATCGACGCATATCTCGTAATCTTTGATTCTTTCTGTTGCACGCCCACCGATCCTTCATCGTCACACTCCTTCCAGCGCTCAACACCAGACCTCACCTAGAGCTGTCACGGTTCTGGTTCGGTTCCGGTTCCAGTTCCACTAAAACCGTAAACCAAACCATTAAGGTAACAGTTCTTCAAATTAGAACCAAACCTTATTTGGTTTGCCCGGTTCTGGTTCTGGTTCCGATTTCAACATAACTTTTGGAACCGTCGAGTCAACGGTTCCGGTTACGGTTCAACAAGAATCAAAACCAAACCGTCCACTAACGGTTCGGTTCGGTTCTATGAGGTTCGGTCCGGTTCCAATCGGTTCCAACTAGAACCAAAACCAAACTTTCCAGAATGAATGAAAGATGTCAAAAATAAAACACCGGAGAGGAAAAGTAAACGTGTTCAGTTTTTTTGCAAGAGGGTCTTCAAAATCCAGGAACTTGACGCA
This sequence comes from Platanthera guangdongensis, assembly GCA_039583875.1. Taxonomy (NCBI): domain Eukaryota; kingdom Viridiplantae; phylum Streptophyta; class Magnoliopsida; order Asparagales; family Orchidaceae; genus Platanthera; species Platanthera guangdongensis. The sequence goes on from CM077156.1 coordinate 10,309,170, forward strand.
TGAATTTTGCGTTATACCAAGGAATTTTTTTTTTGTATAATATAGTAAGAATTTTAATTTGTTGAATAATATATTATTTAATTTAATTTAACTAATTTATCTGTTACAATTAAATTTGTTTTTTTATGATTAATATTAAATAAACGTTATATACCCTCTATATTTTTAAAACAAAATATTTCAAATAAATATGAATAAAATTGAAAATACATTATATAACTGTATAAAAACCGAAATCGCGCTGCAAAAACCGACTGCAAATCGCACTAATATCAAATCACACTGCACGTTTTTGGTGCGGTGTGATTGTGCTCAATTCAAAACTGCCCCATTTAGTGCGATTGCGGTCAGTTTCACATTCTATAGTAAATATAGATATTATATATAGTTTATAAAAAATAACAATATTATAATAATATTTATAATAAAATATATATTATATACTAATAATAATAAACGGGTCCCTGTTCGGTTCTGCTTCGGTCCGGTTCGGATCGGATCTAAAAATTCTGAAACCTCTTGAGATTTGTATGTTGCGGTTCCGGTTCGGATAGTAAAATGAAAGAACCACATCCGGACCAATGTTATTCACGATTCCAATATTCAAACCAGAACCCGAATAATTCACAAATGGTTCGGTTCGGTCCGGTTCTTTGCGGTTCCGGTTCAGTTTTAAGTGACAGCTCTAGCCGCACCTCCACTGGTTTTTCTGCTATGACATGTCGGCGACCTCGGCAAGCCACACCATTCCCTCCCTTGTCGCTGCCAACTCTTGTTTCCTTCCTCGACAACACGTGTCGTCTCCATCACTGGTCCATCCGACATCTCTTGTTGTCTCGAGCAGACCACTCTCAAACCGTCTGCGTCCCCTCCCCTCGAGCCCCGGATGCATGCACGCCTCTCCATATAACTGGATTTTTAAAAATTAATTTGTTAATTAATTAATTACGATGGATGTCAAGCTTAGTGCCACGGAGGAGGCTACCCTATATTCGATAATGTTGAAGATGGTGTCATCATTTCAGGACGTCATATCTAGCCTTTAAAATACAATCTATGAGTTTGTGACATCAGGACACTTCGGGGTTCCACCTCCACCATCTCTACCTTCCTCCCCGCCAACACATGTCGTCGTCCCCTCCATCGCAACTTGGTCGGCTCCACCACCGCCTCCGGTTGCTCCACCGGGTCCACCGATTGTGCCTTGGCTGCCCTTATCACTGTTGGACCCTGCTAGCCACCTCCCGATGTTGCTTACACCTCCAGCAAGCCCGCCGCTTTGTTTGATGTTCCTTCCACTGACGGCCCATTCTAACTGCCTCTCGGACGTAGCTGACACCTTCGTCCATTTCGCCGACTGCTATGTCGTCGCCTGTCCTACCAGCCCTATCGGTCATCTCTCCGCCCTTTTTGCCGGCTCTCACTCCGTTGGCCCCTGCTATGCCGACCACGTCGCCACCTCTTCTGACGGCCCTTGCTCTGCCAGCCCCGACGCTGCCAGCCCCGGCGCTGCCAGCCCCTCCGGCCACCTCGCAACATTTTTTGCGACCACCTACTTTGGGGGCCCCTCCAAACCTGTTCTTTCCACTCCCTGTAACTTTTTCTTCCCGCCGCCGAACCAGCCGATCTCATTCCTCCCGTCGCATGTCTTTCCAATTGCGCCGCCACTACTCCTCGCCGCCACCGCCACCGTGGCGTGCTACCAGATGCTATTTTAGCGCAAAATAAAGTAGCAAGAGGAGCTAATCATTCTACTGGAGTTCGAGCAGGAGGACAAGCTCGATTTCAAGTACGAGTGAAGTGTTATGGATCAGCTCTTCTGGCTACTTTATTTCGCGCCAAAACATCACAAAGCCTCATCATCGACGAGAGATTATCACCTTAGAAGGGAATGCAATGACCGGAGTCTTCGAAAACATGATGGGCAATAGAAGGATCATCATAGGGTTGCATGATTGCACAAAGACAGTTGACTGGAGCATCGTCGAACCCTAAAGAAGATCGCCCTCTGTGTAGGAACGAAAAAAGAGATGGGAAGATGCGTCGTTGTTGTGGATTCCTCGAGATAGGCAGCCCCGGCGGCTGGGGAGTAATGGAGACAGGATCTACAGTTGGATGAGCAGTGGGTAACAACGATGAAAGCAGAAGCCATCATCCACGAGAGCCGCGAGATCGTCGAAGCAACAGGGGATCGTTGACGAAGATCGGCAGCGGTCAGGAGAAACATGAGAGGTGACAAAATCATCGATGGAACCTGCATACAATATCGACGATGGAAGCGGCATACAAGATCGTTGATAGAAGCTGCCGATGGGATCAACGAAGCCAATGGAAGAGGAGATCCGCACAGCGGGAGAGGAACCAAGCTGAGAAGCCGCTCGCTAGGGTTCTGAACGAGGGAACTCAGGGAGGAATAAAATCTTGCTCTGATATTATGTTGGGACTTACAAGGACTCGTAAAACCTAAATGACAATGTGGGACTAAGCCCATACATCACTAAAGATGCTAATACATTGACCTAAATAAACTGAAATGTGATAACTTCAACAGTTACAAAAAAATATGAACTCGATGATGATCTTTGATGTATACCTAATTTGATTTTAATATTTGTCACTCAGCAACTACTTCTAATACTACTTGGTGTTTCATCACGTTATTTTTAATCGCCTTAACACACTTTTGACATGCATTTCTTCATTAATGCATACCAAATCAATTCTCATGTTACTTGTTCATATGCATTTTTCACGATGAATAGAAATCATATGAAGATCTTTTCTTAACTTTATATTATTTCTTAACACAAAACCATTGTCATAGTTGATCTTTCTTACATGAAACTTAATTAATTCTCTGAAATTAATACAATTATCTTAAGTTTATTCTTCATAAATCTTTCATATAACTCACTTGACTTATAAATTTGATTTTTCTATAATTAGCACAATCTTGGATATTTTTGTTGTTAAATATTGACACTCAATTTCTTCTTCCTTAGTCATTTGATATTCTCTGTTTTCAAAATCCATTGAAAAGATTTGTTAACCAAACAGTGATATCTCATCGGGATCTAAAACACCGCCAGACCCTTCTTCTTAAAGTCTAATTCCGCTCACTCAATTGGATCAATCTATATTATGCTTCATTATTCTATGCATTATACTCTTAACGCTTTCTTCCTTAAAACTCTCATTTAATAACTTGTCAAAATAATGTTTACATCTCTCCACAGTGTCTTTATCTTTAACTAAGGCTTCGTTTGGCATGGCGGTGGCGGTCATGAACGCAGTGGTTATGAATCATCATTTGTAAACGTCTGACCTCACTTAAGGAACTTCATCTAGTTTTATGTTTCTTGGTGGTTGTCATTACCATTGTCATGTCAAAAATGCATTCTATTACGGTTGTGATTTTGTCCAAACTCAGTGTAGCAAAAATGTCGCGCCAAATGGAGCCTAAGTCAAATAATCAATATAAGCAGCAATATTGTTCAGTTTTTGTCACCCTTTAGGCTTCATTTGTTTTAGCGGTGGCGGGTCGATCCGGCGGGTGGAAACGGAGAGTTCGAACCGGAGGGGGGAGGTGGCTGCTCCAAACGGAGCTTTTTGGGGCGTTTCTCAAGGCGGGCGGGTGGAAACGGAGCAAACGCCGTCGGAGGTTCATTTGTTTACCCTCCTTCCGGCGGCGTTTGCCCAAAACGGAGTTGCGAAACGCCCAAACAAATAAAGCCTTAAATACATATTTGTTTACTTGATACTTTCTTATATCTCCTCGTTACATCTCCACGTCTCCCTATGAATAAAAATAGTATATTTTTAAACTCACTTAAAATATTTACGGCCATTTTTTAATGGAATTAGCCATCTTATGGTGTTTATGCGCCTCTTCCTCATAGATGAATTATCTTTCCCCAATATCTTTTAAAATGTTGCTCCGAATAACTTATCATGTGCGATAATTCCCATGGACTGATATTTTGTTGATTTTCATTTAATCATTGGTTTGGTTTATTTTTGAGCAATAGTAATTTGTTTTAGTTTTCTTAATTTATGGTTCAAGAGTTGGTCTATTTTTGTTGGAAGTTGGTTTTCTTTTGTAAGGTCTATTTAGTATCGGTCCATTGGGATTTGGGATAGGGAAATCAATAAATTAGTTTCTTTTAGAGATTTGGTGTTCTCTCTTCCCCAACCCTAGGGAAATTTCTTGGGTCCGTGTCCTGGACACTGTACAGGACCAATGAAAACATTGGAAACTGTGGGGCCCACAGTGCACAAGTTTACTGTGCACCGCGGGACCCACAAAAACAGGCGTAATCCATGTACTTCATTGGTCCTGGACACCTTTCTCTTTTACACCTCCTAAGGATCTTACAACATCCGATCCGATCAATGCCTCCAACACCACTCGCTGGCTCCTCCCTTTTGATTCCACTCATTGACTCCTCCCTTTCTAATCCACTCGTGGTTGACTCCTCCCTTTCTAATCCACTCGTGGTTGACTCCTCCCTTTCTAATCCACTCGTGGTCGACTCCTCCCTTTCCAATCCATTCGCGGTTGACTCCTACCTTTCCAATCCATTCGCGGTTGTCTTCTACCTCTCCAAATCCTATCCTGTACTACACCCACCCTCTCCTACTAGCTGAGCGCTCCTCTAGGCATTTTAGTTCAAGGCTCCACTTTCACCGTCGGTGACGGTTCTCACTTCTCACCGATGATTTAGAAATAATAAGAACTCAAGTTTATTCCTTTCTTTCTCCATTTATCATCCCCATGTTTACTAATCCTACTTAATTTGTGCCACATAAGACATTTTTTTGTATGACTTGTATAAATGTAGTATGACATACTTGCCCATGTGGCACATGAGAACTTATAAAATGTATTTGAAATTAATGAAGTGCAGCATTACTCAAAAACGTTTAACCGGCTGAAGTATTTGAAGGTTGGCATCCTCATTCATGTGATCCTGAAATGAATCTTTCAGTTATCATCTCTCCCATCCCATGCTACATAATCAAATGAATAGCAACTACATTCTAGAACACAATCACCTCATATTCTTTATCTTTTTCGATCCATGCCAGGTGAAAGTTCTCGAAAAGGCTTCTATTTATACGACAGTAGACGAAAGGCTATCCCTGACCCCGAGATACACAAATATATAGAAAAATCAAGAAAAATGGCTGGTGTTAAGGCTGATTCTCAGGTCCCCAATTTTTTAACTGCGTCATTTAACCTTTGTAAAGTTAACTGGCTATTCTAAATTGTTCTTTCTCATGTCCTCCTGTGTATGATCATAGCTTGTGAAGTTATCAGATAAGGACATAGTGGAGATGATCTTCCTACCGGTGGTGAACGAAGCCTGCCGCGTCCTCGATGAAGGAATCACAGTCAAAGCATCCGATCTGGACATTGCTTCCATTATGGGAATGGGCTTCCCCGCCTTCAGGTTGACAATTTTTTTCCTTTTTCCAAACTAGCTCTCGTTTGTTATGATACTATTTCGTCTTCTAAGACCTTTGTTTTGATATTTTGATCTGTAGGGGTGGAGTTATGTTCTGGGCAGACTCTCTCGGCGCCAAGTACATAAGCAAAAGACTGGAGGAATGGTCAACAACCTACGGGAATTTCTTTAAGCCAAGTTCATACCTTGCACAGAGAGCTGCCAATGGAATTCCTCTGGTAAGCAACAAGGTAGTTCTACGAGAAATTACCCTTTTTTGTTATTGTGGTTCTTTAGGCTTATAAAGATAGTTGGGCCTTAAGTTAAATCTTAACGAGGGCAGGGGAAAACTCATGTTTCTTTAGGCACAAAAGGTCACTTTTACTCATTACGTGTTTAACACGATCCTTGTATTAAGAGTAATATATAGTCTCACATCAGGAAACTCATATAACCTTGTGCGCTTAATATCGATTTTGGGCCCCTCTATTTATAATCAACTGGTCTTAGGTTAGATGCATAGGTTATAACATGGTATCAGTGCACGCTTGGTCGAACGACACTCTCACATCGTCTACCTAAAAAGAATTTCATGTGCGAGGTTAAAGACCCCTCACGTGAGGGTAGGCGTTGGGAATACTATCCTACATCAAGAAACTCGTCATGGTCTCGTGCCCTTAATGCAGATCATAGTCCCCACTACTTATAATCAATTGGTTTTAGGTTGGATGCATTGACTTTCGATGATTGAACTAATGAAAGTAACTTGAGTTTGCAAGCTATAGATAGTTAATTTTTGGGGGCAACACAAGGTCACCACGTCCCTCGAGTGATCTATTTCTATTGTTTTTCGATGACCGGATCAATGAAATCGCTACTTTTAGGTGCGCTATATATCGTGGAAAAAAGCAAAGGTCTTGTGCCAAAATCATTACATTCTAAAAAGTCGACGGACCGTTTCACTTGTTCACTATTCTCTATTTTCTGCCGATATTCGCCTGACAAGCATCTCTAATCTTGATCGTCAATTTCCAACGCAGAGTGCTCCGATTGATCAGGCAAATTCGAAGCTATGATCTTATCCTAGGTCAGATCAGCCATCTCGGCAAAGGAACTTTAGATTGTGGACTTCAAATTTGAATTTAAACAGGTCAAAGGCTCAACTGTTCATGCAGCATGTAAGTGCATAACTGAGGATATCAATAATAACTACTGTTTGTGTTTCTGTCAGGAGATCAATATATATTTGAATTCTGTTTAGTTATACGAGAGAGGCATGTTAGGAAAGAAGGTGACAAAATCAGTCATCACCAACTAGAAAGAGATGTCGCTAACGGCAACAACTCAGTTTCGATCGTGAAGGAAGGATAAAGCAATATGTATATGGGGGTAAGGGGGGGAGTAAAGTGCGAGGTGCGCTTTACGGTAAAGTGCGGGATTCAAGGGTCCGCGTGGATGCCCGCACACATCTCAAAGCGGACACATTTTAAAGCACTTTGAGATGTGTGGGGGCATCCACGCGGACCGTGAAAGTTCTTTTATACCATATTTGTGTCGCCTCCAAGGGGGTATGTTTGTGAGCGGATGTTATGAAATGTGAACTTACAGGCAAGATTTTTGTAATGTCAACAATAAGAGGGGTGCAATCTATAATTTAACGAATTTAGAGGGTAGGGAAGATATATTTTGGAATGGGGGACAATGTGCACACTATGAGGCCAATGATAGTATTTCATTTAGGGTGGTGTTAAAGACGCACCATTTTTGACTATGTGCGCACCCATCAAAAAAATAACCCTTAATATTTTAGGTTTTCTAAACCCCACCCATAAACTAAAGCCGAAGCATTGAGCCCGCCTCCCCCTTCCCGATATTCCACGCTCCTCTTCCCGATTGCATCCGGCGAAACCTCCCCCCCCCCCCCCCCCCCCCAATTCCTCTGGGGAAACCCTTCTCCTTCGATGCAATCCCGATTCTCTCTTCCCTGCCCGCCTCATCTCTCTTCCCCGACTGCATCCGGCGAAAACCGTGAAACCCCATCGCGTTATCTTCCCCGACTGCATCCGGCAAAAACCGCGAAACCCATCCCGATTCCTGCGTTTCCTCCGGCGAACCTGTTTCGGATGATTGGAATCTGAACAAATATTTGGACGACGATGCAGTTAATTTGGCCGATCCGTGAAGGGATATGTATGAAAAAGTTTTGGGTTCATAATATATTTTGATTAGTGTGAACCTGTTATGAATTGCGAAAAGAAAGACGAATATTGTAATTAAAAAATTGCAAAGGTCTACTGGGTGCACATAGCATTGGTGTGCACATAAAATTTCAATTGATGCACATAGTATTGATGTGCACAAAATCGAAGATGGTGTACCTTTAACAGCACCCTTCATTTAGGGTAGAATTTTAGTTCCAATGTAAATACCTATAAATATCCCTGAGGTTCCTCTTTGGAATTTTGTATAGATTTATTTTAATTTATTTTCACTAGTTTATAATTTTTGTTGCATAATAATATTAATTTTATAAATACTCAAAGAAAAGACTAACATTCTAATTACAACATTACTCGGGAAAGCACAGCCTCCCATTTTAAATCAATTTTCTTATATTTTATAAAACTTATATTTTTATTTTATTTTAGCTTAAAATAAATATGGTTAAATAATTGGAAGGTTGCAATGAGTTTGACGCTAGTTCGCAAGAATGAAACTCGAAGGAATTGATGGAGGGGTCGCGCAAAGTGAAGCATGTGGTTGAATTTGATGCAATGCGAAGAATCTTGTCAGATATAACTCGCCATGAATCCTCTTGAAGGGGAGGCATGTCTTTGGGAAGGTGGACACAAGTGGTGTATGGCTTGTGTTGTAAGATGTTGGGTTAAGGCTGCGTTTGACGTGACTTATTCGCTCCGGTGAGGTTGGACAAAAACGTCATTGTCATATTAAATTCTTATGCCCCAAACTAGTTTCTATTTTTGGTAACGGTAATAACATTTGTCATACCAAACATACATTCTATAACAATGACGTTTTTGTCCAAACTCACCGGAGCAAATAAGCCGCGCCAAACGCAGCCTAAGTCTCGCAATGAGCACAATCCCGAGGGGACGCATGCCCCGCCAAACGCACAAAAACCGTTGCCGGGAGGCGCTGTTCGCGCGAAAACCGTGCCGGGCGGTGCTGTTCGCGCAAAAATTGTGGCCGGTCGGTGCTGTTCGCGCAAAAACTGTGGCCGGGCGGTGCCGTTCGCGCGAAAACAGTGGCCGGGCGGTGCCGTTCGCGCGAAAACCGTGGCCGGCTGGTGCCATTCGCGTGAAAACCGTGGCCGGGCGGGGCCGTTCGCGCGAAAATCGTGGCTGGGCGGTGCCGTTCGTGCAAAAACCGTGGCCGGGCGGTGCCGTTCGCGTGAAAACCGTGGTCGGGCGGTGCCGTTCGCGCGAAAACCGTGGTCGGGGGGTGCCGTCTGTTGAAACCGGAATCCGGCCTCTTGTGGAGTTCTACCCTTGGGGAAGGGGTGGTCTCGCGCCTACTTTGCTCCTGCAAGAAAAACAACGAGAGAGACAAGAGAAAACAGACCCAAGGGCTCGGCAGGGAGGTCCCACCACAAACCCGGAAGATCTCTGAGCGCTTCCCCTCCTTAGCCAAGAGCCGAGCTAAGGTACCCTCAGAGAACACTTGAGAATGAGAGCAAGGAGGCACTGAAAGCGTGTCCTCTGAGGTACCCCTTGAGTCTTATTTATAGATTTTCAGAATCTGAACTGCCAATAACCAAAAGGACTGACCTGGAAGTACCAAAAGGCCCCTGGTTGGGTCTGCCAACAGTCAAACTCCGCTGTTCTAAACAGCTATGCGCAGTCCAACCTGGTCTGCCAACAGCGAGGCTCCGCTGTTCTGAGTAGCTATTCGCACCCCCGGGCGGTCAGCTCGCCTTCAGTTCTCCCGCAGGAGGCGGGCGCGATCTGGCTTCGTGGCTCGCCTATCCTCCCTGGGCGAGCGCGAGCCGATAGGGGCGAGCTGCATGTCTTCTGCCAGGCGGATCGGCAGCCAGGTCGCGTACGGGGGGTTGGCCGGCGGGTCGCCAATCGCGGGTCCGGCTCGCTTGCTGCGGGTCGCCAGCTCGCTCGCCTGAGATGGGTGGGAGCGGACCAGCCCTTCAGTCGCTCAGCCCGTTCTGCCGCTCGGGTGCGGGTCGCGGGGACAGGCCTGCTCAACCTTCCTGGCGGGGCCCGCTCGCCGGACACAGGGTTGTACACAATCCCCGCTCTTTTTGAGCTTGAATCAAGCTCGGAAAGAATCATCCAACCCGCGTGTTCGGCGAGCTCTGTGCTGAGCTGGCAGGGAATCTTCTGGTAGGGGCCCACTGTCCTGCTATAAATACGCACCGCTAACCCCTGAAGGAGGCTCCCCAGATCCCTTCATTTCCTTCGAGCAGACCTTAATTTCTCGATGCCGGTCAGCGAGGAGGTGTGAGCTCGCCTGGCGGCTGCGAGCTTGAAGACTCAGGAGGAGGCCCTCGAGGCTGCCCCTTGGTTATCACGCGGGTCTCCCGGCCCTGTCTTCAGGCCGGCGAAGGGGAAGATTGTCAGGCGGTCTCTGGCGGGCGACTGTCCGGGCTCCAGCTCGGCCGCGGGTGTCGAGGTAATCCCCGGTGGTCGTGACCTTCCGCGAGTTATTGCTGTACCTTTGACCCTTTGTTTTGCAGGCGATCCCCTGTGAGGGGGCGGGGAATGGGGGAGAGGATCGCCCCTCTCGCGAGTCGCCCGAGAAGGTCGCTGGTTCCTCGGTTCTGGATCGCCCACCTCCGGAAACTCCCTGTCCGGCTGTCTCCCACGGGCTGGGGAAATCTCTTGAGACCCTCGAGGGAGGGAACTTTCAGGGTCGGCCGGGCTCTTCCCGCCCATCTGTCGGTGCGGGCGACGTGCCAACCCCTGGTGAGCTGGTTTTTTATCGTTGACTTTGTCTCTTGCTCGCTCATTCTGACCCCTCCCCGCTTGCAGGCTTTCACAGGGCTTCTCCTGAGACCGAGATGAGCGAAGGGTACTCGCCTCCGCCTGACGTGGACAGTGTTTCTGACTATCTGGGCGACCCGACCGATGCGGCGGGGATGAAGAGGCAGGTGACGCGGCTATTCCAGAAACACACACTGCTGCTGCAGGAGATCATGAAGAGAATCGATGACGACAAGGCCGAGACCGAGGCCCGGCTCGCGGCCTTGGAGGGCCCTCCGCGCGAAGCGGAAGACGACGATGTCACCTCGCCGGGCGTGCATATTACGCGAGCCGAGGGGCATCTTAAGAGCGCCGTGGAGCAGGTCGGCCTGGCTCAGCGGGAGCTGGTGGCGGTTCGCGATTACCACGATCCCCGTGTGCCGCCTCGGTCGGGAACGAAGAGGCGGCACAGGTGGAAGTGGGTCGAGTACTGACCCAGTTGTTTGCCCCTCGCTCGCGGGATACCGCGGGGTTATCGTCATTTCGCAGTTATCTTGTATTTGTAATTGCTTGCGACTCTTTTAGCCCGCCTATGGGCCTAACTATTTTGTTGCTGAGATGTATTGAAATTATCGTGCTGCTTTTCTTTTGTTTTCTGTGGGCGGGTTAAGGGAAAAGTCCATTCTTCCTTTTGCGCTGATCGGGGCGAGGGCGAGCCGAGGAGCTCGCCAGACGGGAGTCTCCCGTCTTGCGCGGAACGGCGTGCGGGTGCGGGTTGGGGTTGGTTCGCCCGCGCTGGTCTCCCGCGGTTGCAGCCGGGCGAGAACCGTGCCGGCTCGACCTTTGAGGTGCGGTCGCGCGCGGGAAGTCGAACCGTCGGGCTGATTTTTGGCTATCCGCACCCCGCCTTTCGGCGGGAAGTTTCCCGCCCTTTCTCTTTCCCTATAAATAGGCCTTGCAGGCCCTAATTTCTCCACCGATTCCAAACTTTCTTGCTTCCCGTTCCCGCGGAGTATCGTCTGTGTTCGCCTTCTGGCTTTTTCTCGCGCGTTCGGCGGCGACTCGACGGGGATGGGCGGAGGCGGCGGCGACGTGGACGGCCGAAGCAAGTGCGCTTGGACCTTCTCCGAGCATGATTTCCCTCGCGTCGTTATCACAGAGCGCGAATACTTGGAAGCTCTAGGCGACCATATCCCAGCCGGGTTTTCTGCGAGGCGACCCGAAGAGGGGGAGAAAATCAACGACCTGTCTAGGGATGAGCTCGCCATCCCTCTCGCCCACTTTGAGGTAGGCCTGCGACTCCCCCTGTGGCCCGAGGTGCGCCAGGTGCTAAAATACTTCGGGGTCGTCCTGGGCCAGATGACCCCGAACTCCATCGCCGTCATGATGGGGTTCGCCTGCTTCCTGCGAGAGGAGCGGGTGGAGTTCAGTCTCGCAGTGTTCCGGAAGCTGTTCTCCTTCAGGGCGAATCGAGACGGGACGGCCTACTTCTCCAGCGCCCACCTCAAGGTGCGGGAGACAGTTAACAAGAGCCACAACTGGCTGAAGAAGTTCCTGTTCGTCAAAGGGGACTTCGGCAACGTGCCCTTCTCGCCGGTGCAGCTCAGCGAGGCGAGCTACCGACCACCCAGCCTAGGCGGCCACGAAGCTGATCTGTGTGCGTTCTTCGCTGGGAAGAACTTCGAGGTCGTGTTCCTGCGCCGCCACCTTGACGATCTCGCGGCTGTCCCGCCGGGGGGAGGTTTGCCACTCGTCTCCGTTAGGCCTTACTCTCCCACTCTTCTTTCATCTCACCTTCCCTTCTTCGCAGGTGAACGCGACATCCCTCTTCACCCCCCTTACGAGAGCGCTCGGATTCCCCCCGGGGTTCTCGCCCGCGCCCAGGCTGCGGATGCCGCCCAGCGCGACATCCCATCGGTCCCGGCCAAGAAGCGACCGGGCGGCGGACAGTCAGCGCCTCCGCCGAAGTCGGCGAAGACCGCGGATCAACAACCCTCCGCGAGCCAAAGAAAGGGCAAGGCCCCCGCGATCTTGCCGACTGAGGCCCCCTCGCCCCCGCTGGTTGCTTCGACCAGCGACTCCCCGGTCGGGGCGGCGGGCACCTCCGCGCCGCCGGGCGGGTCTGAAGCCGCTGCGGAGCCGGTGCCGAGAGGGCATCGTAACTTTGGCTACGGCGAGAAGTACTTGGACGAGCTCGGCGTCCCGCTCCTGGCGTGGGACAAGGCGTCGAACCGCGCAACGATCTCCACCCTGCTGCCGAGCTGGATGGAGCAGGATACTATCGGCGGGGAGGCGTACAGCTTCTCCTTCGGTCTGTACTCGCGCGAAGACGCCGCCATTTATGACAAGGAGGAGACGCGGGTGCTGATTCATGAGAGCGCGCGGGCCCAGCTGCGCGGTTTGGAGCTGGCCCATATGGTGGGGAGACGCTGCACCCAGGTGGAGCGGAACGCCGCGTCCATCCAAAAGATGGCGGATGAGAAGGAAGAGGCCCAAAAGCTCGCTCGGGCGGACGCAGACCTTCAGAGAGGGCGGGCCGCCGCTGCCGAGGAGACCCTCGCGCAGTACCTGGGCGGGGTGGTACGCGCTCAACCTGAGTTATCCTCTCCCTCTCGCGAACACAGCCCACGGTTATTCCAATTCCTTTTTTCAGGATGCGGCGACGGCGAGTCGAATGGGTGCCGAGATCGCCACCCTTGGCCAGGAGAAGGCGGCGCTGGAGGCCCGGGTACGCGAGCTGGAGGCCGCCGCCGCTGCTCCTCCAGACAGCAGGGTCTGCCCGCGCGAGCACCTCTCGTGGAGTGATTGTGCACGACCGGCGCGGATCCGCCCCGCCAAACGGAGCCTAATTAATCTTTGGTGGCGGGTCGAGATTATGTCACGAGCAATTTTAATTTCAAACATATTATACGAGTGATTGTGCACGGGAGTGCCTCGTGATGCAGTAGTAATGCCATTGATCCCTCGCGACCCTCGCTTGTCTAGTCAGCTGCTGCTAATTGGGATCGCTAGCCAGCCAGGCACTATAGAAGTCAAAGCAACATTGTATGAGAACATATTAACCATCTTCTAGGACAAGGGGCGGAAGGATCTCTCGAACTACTTAGGCTCTATTTGGGAGCCCGTTTTGACTCTGTTCCATTCTAAATAGACCGAAGGACAAGTGTTTGACAGCATACAAAGTGCTACAATTTTAAAACGGCTGTTTTAGGCTTTGTTTGACAAACCGGCGGGGAGCTGTTCTGGCGGCAACGGGCCGGCGGGAACATGTTTGGAAGCTTTTTGCGAGCTCCCTTTGAAAACGGCCGGCGTGAAAGGGTGTCAGCCCGGCGTTTTCTCGCTGGCCGAGCGAGCACCATTTAACCGTTCACGCTGGCCGTTTCCTCTCTCCTCTCCGGCATGCCATCAGGCTGGATTGTCAAACAGAGCCTTAAACATGTTTTTTCCTCTGTTTTGAAAATGTCATGGAGACCTCCATTCTCCCTTTCAACATAACCATTTGACATATTTTTTAATTTTTATTTAATTTCATCAAATCAATTTAATTCCTATAAAAAAATTATATTCATAAATTTGTAAAACATTCACATATATAATACTCCGTGGGGCACCCTTAATTTATATGGATTCTGAACTGCGAATAGACGAAATCCCCTCACCCCCACTACGTAGTGGAGGTCATGGGGACTAATAAATGGGGTTGACCAAAGTAAATCTCACTAACCTCATGAAGAGAACATCCCCAACCGCCGCTCGAGGCCAAATCGTCGTCGTCGTCGGCCCTCCGACCGCCCAGTCCCACAGTTGTGAGCCCCCGCAGCCGGGCCCCCGACCGGCCGGCGCTGGCGTTGCCCCTGCGTAGCCAGCCGTCCACGCTCCAGCCCATGGCTGCGCGCCTTCCGTGCGTGGCTGCCCTCGAGCACGCGGCCGTGAGGCGCTGCGGTTAGCCGCCCGACCGGGTGTCGCGGTCGGCCTCCCAGCCAGGCTCCGCAATCGGCCACCCGGCCGGCCCCCTCAGCCGGTCCCCTCGGCCAGCTGGCCACAGACCGCCGCAAATCGATCGGGCCCTCACCTGTTGAGATTATGACACCTCCGCGATCCACGTGACCGGATCGTCGAGATCGCGACACGTCATCGATCCGTGGGAGACCACAATTCCTAATCCAGGCTAAACCTATTTAGGAATATTATTTAGGAAGATCATTAATAAGAGGATATTTAATTATAGGATTATGACACCTCATCAATCCGTGTGCCTCCATAATTCCTAATTTTGGAGGAGTCCTATATTTGGAATATCTTTATGAGGAAAAATGAGGCAATCTCCTAAATAGGAGATCATCTTCCTAATTTGATATTTGATCTTGATCCTATAAATAGGAGCTCGCTCTTGCCGTTCATTTAAGCAAGAATTAGAGAGGAATCCAGCTTATTTTCGGCCACCAGTGAGGAGTGTGAGAGCAGGTTCTGTGAAGGCGGTTTCCAGCGGCGGCGGCGGCAGCGAGCGTACCTCGCCGGTGCAGGAGGATCAGAAGCGGCGGCAGCGGGTTGCAGCGGCGATCTCCAGGTGGCATCGAGAGGTGTTCAGGCGGCGGCAGCGGCGACAACTCCAGTTCAGACCAGGCGCGGCGGCGGCGGCGGCAGTAGGCGTGCTGCGGCGGAGGCGGCGCATCGGGCTCAACTCAGGCGGAGGCGGCTTTGTCCAGCGGCGGCAGGCAGCTCCAGGAGGCGGCAGTAGCCGGAGGATTCAGGTGGAGGCGGCTCTGTCCAGCGGCGGCAGACAGCTCCAGGCGGCGACAACAGGTGCAGGAACGACAGATCCATCGGGGAAGAAGAACAGGAGCTGTCGCCCGGCGACATCGATACCGCCCGGCGATATCGGTTCTTCAAGTTTTGGGTTCTTTGGTTTTCCTTTGTTGTTCGACCGTATCTGTTTGGTCTCTGGTTGTATCTGTGTAACCTCATCAGTTTTAGTGGATCTTTCTGGCGCGCTCTCCTCGTGGAGTAGGAGTCCCAACTCCGAACCACGTAATTATTTTTGTCGTCTGGTTGTGCTTGGTTTTGGATTTAAATTTCGTTTATCATAGTATTGCTCAGATTAGCTTCCGTTGCTAGATCCGCGGCGAACCACCGTAGTCGCGGATCCGGTCCCAATTTCACAACAATTGGTATCAGAGCCAGGTTCGACCCTTCGGACCTCGGTGAGCAATAATGACAACGAAATTTGAAGTCCCCAAGTATGACGACAAAATTGACTTTGGTCTGTGGCAGAAACGGGCCAAAGCGGTGC
The DNA here is from genome assembly GCA_039583875.1 of Platanthera guangdongensis. Classification (NCBI taxonomy): domain Eukaryota; kingdom Viridiplantae; phylum Streptophyta; class Magnoliopsida; order Asparagales; family Orchidaceae; genus Platanthera; species Platanthera guangdongensis. The sequence goes on from CM077156.1 coordinate 10,324,841, forward strand.
TCGTCCAGCAAGGTCTTCATAAGGCTCTCCTCGGAAAGGAGAAGTCTGGGAAGAAGGATGACGAGTGAGATGAGCTAGATCTGAAGGTCATCAGCACAATCCAGTTGTGCTTGGCCGATGAGGTTATGTATAATGTAGTCGATGCTGAGACTACAGCGGATCTGTGAAAGAAGTTGGAGGAGCTTTATATGTCAAAATCCCTCACGAATAAGCTGTACGTAAAGAAACAACTTTACAGCTTGAGGATGTCGGACATCACTCCGCTTCTTGATCACATGAATGCGTTTAATAAACTTATCTCTCAGTTGCGTAGTATGGACATTAAGGTCGAGGAGGAAGACCAGGCTCTTCTCCTGTTGTCTTCATTGCCGAAGTCCTTCGATCATCTGGTCACCACGATCCTGTATGGGAAGGACACCCTGAAGATGGAAGAAGTGATGACAACGCTGCTCTCGAACGAAACGAGAAGCAAGTCGAGCCCTAGAGCCGACGAGGGCCTATTCGTGAAGAGCAAGGACCCCACCCGGGGTAGATCGAGAGGAAAAGGGAAGGAGGAAGACCGACTTAGGTTTAAGTCCGGGGGCAGGAATACAAAATGCCACTACTGCAAGGAGGAGGGGCACTGGAAGAATGAGTGCCCGAAAAGGAAGTTTAGAGAACAGACGCATGAGCCACATCAGGCTGCGGTGGCATCCGAGGATGAGAACGACGCTGACGTTCTTCATGTTTCACCCAGTCTTGGGACCACAGATTCCTGGATCATGGACACAGGATGTTCGTTCCACATGTGCCCGAACATTGAATGGTTCTCTAGTATTAGGCACTATGGAGGTGGTCGTGTTCGGATGGGGAACCGGTCAGAGTGCGAGATATCAGGAGTCGGGAGCATCAGGATTAGGATGTTCGATGGAGTGGTTAGGACCCTCACCGACGTTCGGTATGTGCCCAAGTTGAGGAAGAGCTTGCTTTCTCTAGGCACTCTGGAGGCTGTCGGGTATTCTTATACAAGTAGCAGCTTGTATTTGGAGGTCAGGAGAGGCACACAGACAGTCTTGAGAGGAGAGCGTTCCGGATCGCTTTATAGACTGATTGGCACCACGATTGCCAAGGGAAATGCGAGGAGAGAGGTCACACCGTCTCTCGAGCTTCAGGATACAGTAGCGTATGCATTTCAGGCGATCTCCTCAGATCGCGGTTCCTTTGATAGAGCTTTAGAGAGCAGAGATCGTTCTCAGCGAAAGGCTAGGAAGGACCAGCGGAGGAGCGGGGCAGGATTCGTGGCTAGGGCGTGTGCTCGGAGAGAGGACCTTGGCGGAGGTAGAATCTTCGCAGCCGTAGAGGAGACGGGTAGAGAGTCATCTCAGGAGTACCCAGGCTCCGCAAAGGGAGCCATCTGGCTCAGGAGTCCCACCAAGAAACTCAGGTTTACTCAGAAGAAGGTGGAGCTGCACAGTGGTGTGCGCCATCAGGAGTCGAGGGAGTTCACTGGAGGTGGAGGCGTGGAGTTGCGGGAGATATCTACGGAGGAAAATGTTACGAGCATGCGAGAGAAATCAGTGAGAGAAGTCAAGTTCAAGAGCGGTCTTGACTTGACTCAGACTGATGCATGTTGATCGTGAGGACCCCAGGGAGAGAGGGCTTGTAGTCGCCAGTAGGGGAGATCCAGGTTGGAGGTTCAGATACGTTTGTTAGGCTTCGAGGTGGAGTTCGTGGTGGTGTTCATCGCGTGAGGCGTCAAGGTGGAGATTGTTGAGATTATGACACCTCCGCGATCCACGTGACCGGATCGTCGAGATCGCGACACGTCATCGATCCGTGGGAGACCACAATTCCTAATCCAGGCTAAACCTATTTAGGAATATTATTTAGGAAGATCATTAATAAGAAGATATTTAATTATAGGATTATGACACCTCATCAATCCGTGTGCCTCCATAATTCCTAATTTTGGAGGAGTCCTATATTTGGAATATCTTTATGAGGAAAAATGAGGCAATCTCCTAAATATGAGATCATCTTCCTAATTTGATATTTGATCTTGATCCTATAAATAGGAGCTCGCTCTTGCCGTTTCATTCAAGCAAGAATTAGAGAGGAATCCAGCTTATTTTCGGCCACCAGTGAGGAGTGTGAGAGCAGGTTCTGTGAAGGCGGTTTCCAGCGGCGGCGGCGGCAACGAGCGTACCTCGCCGGTGCAGGAGGATCAGAAGCGGCGGCAGCGGGTTGCAGCGGCGATCTCCAGGTGGCATCGAGAGGTGTTTAGGCGGCGGCAGCGGCGACAACTCCAGTTCAGACCAGGCGCGGCGGCGGCGGCAGCAGTAGGCGTGCTGCGGCGGAGGCGGCGCATCGGGCTCAACTCAGGCGGAGGCGGCTTTGTCCAGCGGCGGCAGGCAGCTCCAGGAGGCGGCAGTAGCAGGAGGATTCAGGTGGAGGCGGCTCTGTCCAGCGGCGGCAGACAGCTCCAGGCGGCGACAACAGGTGCGGGAACGACAGATCCATCGAGGAAGAAGAATAGGAGCTGTCGCCCGGCGACATCGATACCGCCCGGCGATATCGGTTCTTCAAGTTTTGGGTTCTTTGGTTTTCCTTTGTTGTTCGACCGTATCTGTTTGGTCTCTGGTTGTATCTGTGTAACCTCATCAGTTTTAGTGGATCTTTCTGGCGCGCTCTTCTCGTGGAGTAGGAGTCCCAACTCCGAACCACGTAATTATTTTTATCGTCTGGTTGTGCTTGGTTTTGGATTTAAATTTCGTTTATCATAGTATTGCTCAGATTAGCTTCCGTTGCTAGATCCGCGGCGAACCACCGTAGTCGCGGATCCGGTCCCAATTTCACAACACTCACCGCCACCAACCGGTTCTCCTCTGGCCGATCCCTTGGCGCCAGCTGTCTCTCCATCGTTCGATCACCGCTAATTGTTCACCTCTGTCCGATCACCACGGAACCACCTCGCATAACCACCCATTATGAGGAGATGCATATAATCAAATTTAATAATTGGTGTGAGTAATAATAAATCCCGTTTCTCCTCCTGTTTCTCCTCCCGTTTCTCGCATAACCACTCATTCCATCTTTTTCTCCTCCCATTTCTCCTCCCACGCACAAGTGAATCCTCAAGAAATCCATTGAAGATCTCATTGCACCTTCAAAAAACTCTTCGAAGATCTTCGAGCGTTTTCAAATACCTCTTGAAGATCTTCCATCTCCCAAACAAAACCTTAGTGCATCCTAGGACGGCGTCGTCCTCTGGACATTGTATTGCTCTGATCTCCCCTGTACATCAAAATATTAATTTGATATTTTAAAATTTAAACACCATATTA